>JAPFBL010000136.1:2507500-3205235 GCA_026182355.1 Hermatobates lingyangjiaoensis | reverse complement strand
TATTTAATTGTTGGTTTTGTGTTTTGATATTGTTGTTTTCTTTCTGATGATGCTGTTTTTTGTTAAATATTCAATCTGACAACATTGCATTTGTTTATCTAATAGTAAAGCTGCAATACTCAATTGTAAATAAAAGCATGTTGTTATCAGAATATATGTTATGCCCTCAATGTTGTTATCAGAAATCTTTAATGGTATCTTAAAAATATATAAGCAAATTATTTGAAAATATTAACCATGAAGGAAATTGAAATAGGATATTTTTTTTTTTTGTAGTTCTAAGACCATAATATACTAAATGCTGTGTTGAATTTTTTTTTTATTTTATATAACATAGTTGTCATTTTGATGAAGAAAACCCTTAGAATATTTAGTAAAAGTACCAGTAATGTCTTTGAAGGAATCAGGTTTTTTGGTTAGATTGGATCATGGAATTGGAAATTTTAGGGTAATGTTGGAGGAAGTTATGCTAATGTCCTGTGAAATACTACTGCAGGCCAACAGTTGGCTTTGGATTTCTTTGAAGCAGGCTTCTATTTAATTCGAAAGCCAGAGTCTTTGCATCACGGACCCTACTCAATTTACATACAAGTTCTAAAAGACCCCAACCAGCCAATGCACTTACCTTCGACTCGCTAACGCTAGAATTATGCACCGCTTTCCCTCTTGTTCGCGACACCCTCCATATCCTGATTGCAACCTAGACTTCTCCCTTTATCTGATCTCTCTAATTTGTTTATGGAAATCCAGGTCATCCAAGTACAGTAACATTTCAGTAAAACTACTTTTTAACCTTTTACTTTTTATTTTAGATATTCTTTTCATCACTGTGAAAGAAGCAAATTTCAAAAGAAAAAAAGATAAATTACCAAATAAAATTTCTCTGCAGACTAGAAAAATACAATGAACTATTTATACAGTAAGTGTGTATACACTTGTCTGGTCCATTTAATTGTTTGTACACTTGATTCAGGTTCAGACATAACATCCTTCATTATCTTAATCTTTTAAGAGTTTGTATTATATACTAATAAAAGTTAATTTTGTTAGGATTTCCTAATAGGATTTTCTATTATGAAACAGAGTAGCAAACAAATTTAGCTCTTAAATGATATTTGGCTATAATTATCTTTTTTTCACTTTATCTGACATCTCGTTCTTAATCTATAATCTACTATATCAAATAATATACGAGTCACAACAGTTTCAAATTCAAAATTTCTTATCTTTGATTTTTCTCGAATGAACCAGGGTACAATATAATCTTTGTATAATGGAACCCACAATTTTACATAAAGTAGAGTAATTAAATTAAGCCTAATTAATCATTAATTAGCCTAATAATTAAATAAGTCTAATTAAGCCTACTGAAATCATCAACGTTTGTGACAACAATTCATGGCTGTGTAGACGGGCTCAAGGAGTCAGTGTCAAGGAATCGGATTTGCGTCTAATTCATGATGTAGATGAGTCGGAGATGGAGTCGGTAAATTTGCTGGAGTTAGTAAATTCCCAATGAGCTCGACTCAAAATCCTCAAAACATTAACAAGAAACATAGGCATTTAAAGTTCTGTACCTACTAACTCACCTGGTTTAGAGCCAAGTTTAAAAAAAAAAACAAAAAAAACGCTGAATGCATATACTATTGTGTTTGTATATATCTTCACACAATATTTGAACATTATTGTCGCTATGGTTACAGATATATGATGCAAACAAGCACTTTAAAAAAGAGAGAGGTGAGGAAATGTATGAGTTTTCTATTTCATTTAAACCATGAATTTGTTATATTTACTAAACTATGCTAAAATAATGTGTATGGAAATTATAACATTACAATTTTATATTATAAACCACCAGCATTGATTGATTTAATATATTTTGTTCAATAAAGTTGATAAAAAGATACCAAACTGGCCCAGCTATAGCCACAAAGTTATTTATGACTTTAAAATTAACCTGATGACTCACTTGACATTGATAAACTGTCATATTGGTTCATAGGCAACATACACAAGGAAAATAGTATTTGCATAATATCCAGTTATTATTAACGAGCCGGAGTGGGATGTTCAGAGTCTCGACTAAACAGCCCTTTAAAAATTCATGTTCTGACATCAATGATAAGTAAATTTTATATTAGCATCTCAGTTTTTACTTCTTTTGCTCTCTGATGACATAAATTGAAAGGTCTCACAACATTTACTTCTATTGTTTTCCTTTTTTCATTATGAATACTTAGTTTTTCTCTTTCAAAATTTATAATTCTGTCAGTTCTCTCACTAACCTATCGTACAAATTTCTATTGCATTTTCTTAATTGTAACTAATTGCGCTTTTATGTATGTTTGATTTTTGAATGATTGAATTACTTCCTAAATTTCCTCTGTTTTGTAGGCCTATGAAAAATGTTTTAAATAAAGACCGAAACGTTGGCATTGAGGGTTTAATTTGAACTTAAAAAACTTACCGAGTCTAGATAAACTTTAGTTTTGTATATATATATAAACTTTGACAAATAGGAAAGAACACAAAAAGTCACTAAAGAAACCACTTCGATATTTCGACATCCGTCGTCATTGAGAAGAAGTGCAAAGTACTTGCGCTGAGAAGCAATCTGCTACACCTCTATATACTCTCTCTCTCTCTCTCTCTCTCTCTATATATATATAATATAATTATATATATATATATATATATATATTATTATATTGTGTGTGTGTCTGTACTATATATATATATTCAAAGAGAGAAAGAGAGAGAAAGGGGAAAGAGTGAGAGGGAAAGGGTGAAGTGAAAGAAAGAGCGAGACTCGTTTATGAAACCTGTTTTATGCGGCAGTGGGAACCTCATTAAATACTCGATATCAATATTTTGACGCGTTTGAAATAACGTCATACCTCTATATTTTTTATAAAGATTCAATGAAAGTAAAAGTGTTAATCCATACGCACTTACAATGTTGGTACTTTTTTGGGTTCCTTAACAGGTTGAATATCTCATACCTACACTATTATTCATTCAAATGGTCATTCATAAATGAATCCTAAAATTCTCTATGTGGTGACTTCATAGGTAATATCCATGTCCAAATCTGTAAAATTTATAAGTTATATAAGATATACAACATTGATAGTAAAAATTCAGGTTAACATTTTCTGAAACAATGGATAAAACATATATAACATATACGTATATAAAAATCTTAGTTTATTCTACTTTTTATTCCCCATAACTGTTAATCTAAACATTTATCTCTGTGACATTATCCAAGCAATCAATACCAATAACAAGCTGTGGAACTCGTTGTTTCTTTGTACATTGGTTATCATATAATTATCAGTGATATAGGAAATTCTATGAAATGTTAATTAATAAATAGGCAATTAATAGTAATTGTTACAAACACTTTTGTCAATATCCATGCGCTTAACTGTGGATAACCTTTAATCTAATAGTATGAATTATATAATTCTATTTTATTGTTAGTCCTAAAAAATTTGGATTCATTTGAAATTTAGAGAGATACTCCATAATCAACAAATTATCATAGTATATCAAAAATAAACCCTGTTAAATTATTTATTAATACTTTTGTGCTTCTTTCTTAAGTAAAGATAGCATATACATAAAGATAGCTAGTTAAGGTATCTAGTATATATATATATAATATATATATATATATGATCAAACCAGAATAAGAAAATGAGAAAACAAGACTAAGATATCAGTCTTGTTTTCCCATTTTCTTATAGTGGTTTGATCATGATTGTTGATTGATTGATGATATATATATATATAAAGATTTCACATAAACACGTGAAACAACAATCAATGATCAAACCACAATAAGAAATGGGAAAATCTTTCAACCGTAACAAGCGGTCTTCGTCAGAGTCAAAAACCCAACTCAGTTGGGTTTTTGACTCTGTGAGTTGGGTTTTTGACTCTTACGAAGACCGCTTGTTACGGTTGAAGCATCTTAGTCTTGTTTTCCCATTTCTTATTGTGGTTTGATATTTATATATATATATATATATATATATATATATATATATATATATATATTTTCTATGGGTTGTCCGGGGAAAGGAATATGATTCGATGCAATGTTGACCAATGGAGTAGAGTTACAGGTCCAAGCGTAAGGTCCCAGTTGCCCGCTGCTCAGCAAAAAGCCTTTGCGTTCTGCCAATAGGTATAGAGGTTGCACAGTCCCTCTGTGTTAAATGATGTTTGGCAGAAAACATTAGCCTCACTTTACAGTGAACTCCTGTTCCCTTTCTATTTTTGATTTTTGTGGTGGTTGGGTGTTGTTGTTGTTTACTATTTTCTGTTACGGATATTGCTGGATATTTAAATGATACTCTCGGTTGTTTACTGCGAAAAGCCGCCTTCATCTTCATGCCAACAGGGGTAGAGGTTGCACAGTCCCTCTTGATTATTAGAGATGTTGACACTGGAATCCAACTTCTCTCTCGTAGAAACATCTTCAAGTTGTAGGTTTTGTATATTGTTCTCTTCGGTTTCTTATTTCATGTTTTTTCTTCAGTTGAATGTTATTGCTGCTATTGATGGGTGGCTGGTAGGTGATGAAAAGTTCTGCACTGTTGACCTGGTGGTGGTATTTGCGACATGTTTCAACCATTCTCTGGTTATCTTCAGGCAAGGAAATGGCCCAGACGTTGGTCCTTATATACAGTTTTCTATGGGTTGTCCGGGGAAAGGAATATGATTCGATGCAATGTTGACCAATGGGAGTAGAGTTACAGGTCCAAGCGTAAGGTCCCAGTTGCCCGCTGCTCAGCAAAAAGCCTTTGCGTTCTGCCAATAGGTATAGAGGTTGCACAGTCCCTCTGTGTTAAATGATGTTTGGCAGAAAACATTAGCCTCACTTTACAGTGAACTCCTGTTCCCTTTCTATTTTTGATTTTTGTGGTGGTTGGGTGTTGTTGTTGTTTACTATTTTCTGTTACGGATATTGCTGGATATTTAAATGATACTCTCGGTTGTTTACTGCGAAAAGCCGCCTTCATCTTCATGCCAACAGGGGTAGAGGTTGCACAGTCCCTCTTGATTATTAAGAGATGTTGACACTGGAATCCAACTTCTTCTCGTAGAAACATCTTCAAGTTGTAGGTTTTGTATATTGTTCTCTTCGGTTTCTTATTTTCATGTTTTTTCTTCAGTTGAATGTTATTGCTGCTATTGATGGGTGGTGGTAGGTGATGAAAAGTTCTGCACTGTTGACCTGGTGGTGGTATTTGCGACATGTTTCAACCATTCTCTGGTTATCTTCAGGCAAGGAAATGGCCCAGACGTTGGTCCTTATATACAGTTTTCTATGGGTTGTCCGGGGAAAGGAATATGATTCGATGCAATGTTGACCAATGGGAGTAGAGTTACAGGTCCAAGCGTAAGGTCCCAGTTGCCCGCTGCTCAGCAAAAAGCCTTTGCGTTCTGCCAATAGGTATAGAGGTTGCACAGTCCCTCTGTGTTAAATGATGTTTGTTCATGTATCAGTCATGATCTCTTAATAATCAAGAGGGACTGTGCAACCTCTACCCCTGTTGGCATGAAGATGAAGGCGGCTTTTCGCAGTAAACAACCGAGAGTATCATTTAAATATCCAGCAATATCCGTAACAGAAAATAGTAAACAACAACAACACCCAACCACCACAAAAATCAAAAATAGAAAGGGAACAGGAGTTCACTGTAAAGTGAGGCTAATGTTTTCTGCCAAACATCATTTAACACAGAGGGACTGTGCAACCTCTATACCTATTGGCAGAACGCAAAGGCTTTTTGCTGAGCAGCGGGCAACTGGGACCTTACGCTTGGACCTGTAACTCTACTCCCATTGGTCAACATTGCATCGAATCATATTCCTTTCCCCGGACAACCCATAGAAAACTGTATATAAGGACCAACGTCTGGGCCATTTCCTTGCCTGAAGATAACCAGAGAATGGTTGAAACATGTCGCAAATACCACCACCAGGTCAACAGTGCAGAACTTTTCATCACCTACCAGCCACCATCAATAGCAGCAATAACATTCAACTGAAGAAAAAACATGAAAATAAGAAACCGAAGAGAACAATATACAAAACCTACAACTTGAAGATGTTTCTACGAGAAGAAGTTGGATTCCAGTGTCAACATCTCTTAATAATCAAGAGGGACTGTGCAACCTCTACCCTGTTGGCATGAAGATGAAGGCGGCTTTTCGCAGTAAACAACCGAGAGTATCATTTAAATATCCAGCAATATCCGTAACAGAAAATAGTAAACAACAACAACACCCAACCACCACAAAAATCAAAAATAGAAAGGGAACAGGAGTTCACTGTAAAGTGAGGCTAATGTTTTCTGCCAAACATCATTTAACACAGAGGGACTGTGCAACCTCTATACCTATTGGCAGAACGCAAAGGCTTTTTGCTGAGCAGCGGGCAACTGGGACCTTACGCTTGGACCTGTAACTCTACTCCCATTGGTCAACATTGCATCGAATCATATTCCTTTCCCCGGACAACCCATAGAAAACTGTATATAAGGACCAACGTCTGGGCCATTTCCTTGCCTGAAGATAACCAGAGAATGGTTGAAACATGTCGCAAATACCACCACCAGGTCAACAGTGCAGAACTTTTCATCACCTACCAGCCACCCATCAATAGCAGCAATAACATTCAACTGAAGAAAAAACATGAAAATAAGAAACCGAAGAGAACAATATACAAAACCTACAACTTGAAGATGTTTCTACGAGAAGAAGTTGGATTCCAGTGTCAACATCTCTTAATAATCAAGAGGGACTGTGCAACCTCTACCCCTGTTGGCATGAAGATGAAGGCGGCTTTTCGCAGTAAACAACCGAGAGTATCATTTAAATATCCAGCAATATCCGTAACAGAAAATAGTAAACAACAACAACACCCAACCACCACAAAAATCAAAAATAGAAAGGGAACAGGAGTTCACTGTAAAGTGAGGCTAATGTTTTCTGCCAAACATCATTTAACACAGAGAGGACTGTGCAACCTCTATACCTATTGGCAGAACGCAAAGGCTTTTTGCTGAGCAGCGGGCAACTGGGACCTTACGCTTGGACCTGTAACTCTACTCCCATTGGTCAACATTGCATCGAATCATATTCCTTTCCCCGGACAACCCATAGAAAACTGTATATAAGGACCAACGTCTGGGCCATTTCCTTGCCTGAAGATAACCAGAGAATGGTTGAAACATGTCGCAAATACCACCACCAGGTCAACAGTGCAGAACTTTTCATCACCTACCAGCCACCCATCAATAGCAGCAATAACATTCAACTGAAGAAAAAACATGAAAATAAGAAACCGAAGAGAACAATATACAAAACCTACAACTTGAAGATGTTTCTACGAGAAGAAGTTGGATTCCAGTGTCAACATCTCTTAATAATCAAGAGGGACTGTGCAACCTCTACCCCTGTTGGCATGAAGATGAAGGCGGCTTTTCGCAGTAAACAACCGAGAGTATCATTTAAATATCCAGCAATATCCGTAACAGAAAATAGTAAACAACAACAACACCCAACCACCACAAAAATCAAAAATAGAAAGGGAACAGGAGTTCACTGTAAAGTGAGGCTAATGTTTTCTGCCAAACATCATTTAACACAGAGGGACTGTGCAACCTCTATACCTATTGGCAGAACGCAAAGGCTTTTTGCTGAGCAGCGGGCAACTGGGACCTTACGCTTGGACCTGTAACTCTACTCCCATTGGTCAACATTGCATCGAATCATATATATATATATATATATATATATATATATATATATACAAAACTAAAGTTTATCGGGACAAAACGTCAGTTTTATTTCTATTCCACGGTCGATACTTTTATTAATATTTATATATAATATATATATATAGCTGGGTTAGCTTCAGCTACTCAAAGGGACTACTTCTGCCCGATGACGACGAATGTCGAAATATCGTTGTGAGTCTTTTTTGTGTGTGTTTTTATTTGTTATTCTCTTCCCTGTGTGAAATATATATATATATATATATAAATATTTTACATAAACTTGCGAAACAACAATCAATGATCAAACCACAATCATGATCATTGATATATATATATATATATATATATAAGACCCACATCGCCCCCAACCCACCTGATTGATGTCCTGAAAATGATTACTGAAAGTGATCGAAACGCGTCAACTACAATTGCTGACCACCTCAACCGTTGTTCTAACAACGATTTTAGGAAAATCGAAGGTCTTGAGAAGAAACTATATACAGTAACTACTCTGTCGTGTTCAACAAAGCATGCATAACCGAAGGACTGCTACCAAAGTATACTAATATAAATATATGATGTATTTTTTTTATTTTTTTTCAGGGTTGAGGTCTAATGATTTTAAACTAGTCCTTTTGACGACGTTTCGACATATATTTATGCCATCTTCAGGGCTACAACATGATTGTTTTACAACTAGCACTACTATTACAACTACGATTATACTACTCGTATAATCAGTTATTTCGACTATGGATTTTTTTTTCATGATATATGTGCATGGTATCAGGCACACTCACTCACGGCAGGTAAGGTAGGCAATTACACAACAAAATAGACAAGATATTTTATCGATGATGAACGCTAATAAAATCCAAAATAATATAATAAAGGACATACTTATGATGCAGAAAGTTTCATTTACCTTAGTCGCAACATTCTGCATCATACCTTAGTATAATTTGCATCTACCTTAGCCTTTTTGTTTTGAACTTTGGCTACAATTCCTTTGTTACAAATGTTATTCTTTACTTCTTTATTTTTTGAGAGGACTTAAAGAAATCAGTTTCAAGCCAAGACCATGTCAGGCAGTAATAAAAGAACTCTAGATTTAATCAGCTTGAGTTTTGACAAAATTAGAGGCTGCCAAAAAAAAAAATTCATTGATTGTTTTTGCTTATCTTTCTAAACTCACTACTACTATAATGTAATGTATAACAATGAATACAATAAAAAAAACAATAATTCACTAATCTGAACTAATGGTTCACTTTTCTTTTATCAAGCCTTAATACTAAAAACCCCAGTACACTTAGAAGTGAATAATTTGATGTTTTATTACTAATTTTAAAAGAGACATGTACAAGAGGTAATTAAAATGTATCATCTCTAAAATTAGGGCTTACAATGAAATCAAACAATGATCAAACCGCTTTGGAAAAGCATACTACTCCAAGCGACAAACTGGTCGCTATTGCTCATCTAAGCTATTGCTGCTTTTCTCATATATTTATAGAGTATGTATGTATGTATTCTACTTCAAGGTCAATGGTGTAAGATTAACTAATGAATTAATTTATATTAGAAATAGGAAATACCGTCATACCTCTACAATGATGTTGGAGTCATTGGAGCGCTTTCGGACGTAGTCCATATTCAATCACAACTGAACTGAGTTGCGATTGAAGATGAACTACATCCGAAAGCACTCCAATGACTCCAAGAACATCGAAGGAGGTATGACGATATTTCCTATTTCTCTTATAAGTTATACAAACTTCAGTGGTAGTTACAATATGAATGTATTTAATGAATTAATGTTAAAGTTTATTTTTGTTGTATAAAATCTCATTTCATACAACAATATATTTTTTTTTAAAAAAATTTCGGATGCTTGAAGAATCTTTGCTCAGAACATTTTTTAAGGAAAACATTTTCAGATAACACCTTTTAGAAAAAAGATAATGTTTAACTTCATAAACGGAGAGAGATAATAGTACTGTATGATTTATATTTAAATTAATTTATTTATATAACTCCTACTCGTAAGATGTACAACAACATATATATTTAATAGTGTGGATCAATATTGAACTGTCTAGTTTAATATTATAGAATATATTCAATCTTAAAAGCAAAAATAAGAATACTGAAATATACAGGTAGGTTAGGTTAGGTTAGGTTGCAGTGGCAGTTCCACAAGGGAACACACGCAGGCCAAGCATTGGCCCTTTGTGATACCACACAATGAAGATTGATTCTACAGTGGGAGTACTAAATTTTGCCTAACTGAAATGTATTTAGAGTAGGATCTTTGACGAGTACCTGACATCGTACAGGCTCGGGACCGACGGTTTAACGTCCTTCTCCGAGGGATGACGCGCTCAGAATTATTCACCTCCCGCGTGAATAAATCGAGGGCCAGGTGGGGATCGAACCCCGGTCCTATCAGTTCAGAGGCGAGCACGTAACCACTGAGCTAGCCTGACCCCTAATATACAGGTAAAAAGGTAAAGTAAAAAGGTAAAAATACAGAACCCTGAAATATACAAACAACTTATCTATTTAATACAGTTATGTTATAATGTTGTTATAAATAATATAGATATTAATGTAATCATTTATAATACAAAATTATTTTACTTACTTTGCAGGGTCCGTGAGCTGTGTTCCTCCACTATGCATCCCTAGATCATTGTTCTTATTCTCTTGAAGACGACTATGTATCAAAATGATTGATATATTTTTTCTCTCTATAGCTGTATTTTTGAAATTCAAATTTTATATATTTCAATAAAATTTGCAACATTTTCTAGGTCTATGAAAAATGTCCACTAGTATTAATAAGCCTGCCCTTTTTTAGTCCTACTTATAAAAGTACTAAATCAAAGTCTCCTTCCACATAAGGATGTAGAATTACCATAAATAGTGGAAGGAGGGGCACTAAATCAGGGCTGTTTGAGACAGTTGTCAGACAGGCCTGGGGAACAAACAGACCGGTGCGGGTCTCATCCATTACATTCTACTTCCACTCATTTGTTGCCATCACTTTCCAAACAACAAATCATCTAAGGATTAAAATTTCAAAGAAAAAAAACACAATAGTTTTTTTTTTAGTGTCGATTGAAAGCTGACTTCGTGACGATAATATTTGTTTTCTTCGTGACTATTGTTTTGACTCTTGAGGTTTCATTCATCGTTTACTCAGTTAACAAGTTCCTCCCAATAGCGATTTTTTTTGTTTGTAACTGTTCAATTCTAAAGTATAAATATATTTTATAACTTCCTTCCGTGAAATAAAGACTTATGATTAATTTATTATTCTCATTTCATACAACAATATATTTTTTTTTTTTAGAAATTTTGGATGCTTGAATAATCTTTGCTCCCAACATTTCTTAAGGAAAGATTTTCCAGAGAACAACACCTTTTAGAAAAAAGATAATGTTGATCCAGAAAAGATTAATTGAAGTTTCATAGTATTATTTTCAGTATATTGTAGAAAAAGTTACTAACACTAAGCTCAGAGCATATGGTTTGATTTTTAATAAACTGTTGTCATAAATGAAATAATCGCTAACTAATGGTGTTTTATATGATTAAAGCCCAAACGCTATAGAAAGTAATAATCTGAAATCAATAAAGTATTTATAACAAGAACAATTTGTTAAGTGAAACAATGAAATAATAAATATAGATTATGTCTATGATGGGCAAAGCATTTGAAGCCAAAAAATGAATTTTGATAGCAAATTGAAAAAAAATGCTTTTAGAGAGTTTAAATTTTCAACTTCCTCTAATAAAAAGTTATTTCAGAAAAAATACTTTTGAATGAATGTTCTCTAAGTGATTAGGAGTTCTGATGGTTCAGGTGATTTTGACTCAGATTACAGTCACCATAACTGGAAGTAATTCTACAAATAAAACTTATATACTGTGGTCCCTTTGTTCTGTACCTTAATTTGTTTCAGAATTTTGGTCGACAACCGATTTCGTTGAAAACCAAAAGTAATATTCCCATAAGAAATACAATTCATAATGGGAAATGAGATAATCGGTTCAAATTCAGCCGCAGTCATGTTTAGATGAATGTTTCAATTCCAAAATTATCTTCCACTTCTGGGGGGGGGGGGGGGGGGCATAATTTTCTGGACATCTGTCTGAACTCTGATTTCTTCCAGTTCAAAGACGTTCAAATCCGAGGTACCACTGTATAGAGATAACTCATAATAATATTACTATTCTACTAACGACCTCATTTAATTTAATATTTCCTCATAAGAAAATTTATATGCTTATATATATCCATTTTTTTAGTTGTTCCTAAAATTATTATTAATATTTAATTTTATTATTATTATTAATTTACTAATAAATTACTGTTCTTAATTATTTAAGAGTAATAATACTTAAAACATAATGAACATGAGACATAATTTAAAAACGCTTCATAATCAACAGGGCGTTTGATTCATTTGCGTTATTAGCCAAATTTGTCTTGATAATAGTTAGCACAAATTTAAAGCATCAGAAATATTCACCAAAAATATGTACATAAGTAAACACTAAATTGAAAAAAATAAGACTAGCTACAAGTACGATAAATAACATACAGAGAAAAAACACAAAAAAAAATAAATTATATATTTTGACACCCATAGTTATCGGAAAAAGAAATAACTACTCGAAAAAACACTATATCAACGAGCATATTGATTCTAGAAAAAACTAGTAAAAACAGGGAATAACTGTTTTAAAAAATTAATCATTAATCCTAAACGCCATTATAGTGATTAAAAACACAACCATGCTCACTCATTCTGCCTCTATCGAACATGTTCATACACATACATCCACAAATCAAAACTCTAATAAACTATTAATTGACAACTAAAAAACACTGACATGTACACCGATTGATATGTGTGTGGTGTCGGTTTGGTTTGCATTTTATTTGAATTTTCCAGACCATTAATGAGCTTTCACAAAATCATTCTCTGCGTTATGTGTTGTTTTTATTCCTCCGAGAAAATTCATTTTTGCAAACATTGTTCCTATAGGGTCACTTGAAATATTGCTAAATCCCATACATTCTTTTGATGTTATGCCGACAGATGTACCTGAAAATAAAAAAAAAATATGTTCAGAATATGGAACAAAAAAAAATTACTTAAATAAACGTTGCGAACAATATGGAATGGAAGTTTAAGAAGGCGAGGAGTAAATATAGAGCAAATGAGGTTAGACAGGGGGTATTGTAAGGATTTGAAGAAGATAGCTGTATGGAGAAGGGTCAGAGAATTGGAGAAATATAATCCTGTTAGTTGTCAAATCGTGCATGTTGAGCGGTCAAAGCCCACCCTGACCTTCAAAGGGATGCCGCTTAGGACGGTCCAGTAAGGGCTCCTTCTTGCGTCACTCTTCTTCCTTCTCAAAACTACCTCTTCAGTCATCCTTAAGAGCCTATTTTCTTCTTTTTATTATTGCAAACTGCAAATACCCTCTTTTATAAAAGAGATTTATAGAGATCTTTGTCATTTCTAAAAAAAAAAAATCAGCTTGATTTAAAAGATCAATTTCAAAATTAAGAATAAAAATGTCAGATTGTATCAATAAAGAAAGTAGATTTTATGTATTCATTGTTTCGTCTCAATGAAAAAAAAAAGTAAAAAAAAGTCTCAACTATTTTATGAGCAGTTAGAGGAAAGCTGAACCATCGCCTCAAATATCCCATTCTCATCAAGATCAGATTTGGATCCAAAAACAGGTTACTCCATCGGCAAAAAGTCTCCTGTGACATACAAGGAAGACAGTTCAACTGTTTTATAACAATATTAGGAATTGGGCCAGGGTAGTCCACTCTCTTGCGTGCTTCCGAAAGAAGATTTTAAACTGTCCGTCCTTAGCCTGTTCGATGCCAGGTGCTTGTTGATGATCCCTATCTAAATACACTTGAGTTAGACAAAATTTGGGACTCCCAAATTATGATTATAGCTAAATGAAATATGAGGATGAGGAATCGGCATCAGCTTTCTTGCAGTCTCTCATTTCCACCCTTGAAAAAGAGAACACAATTACAAAATTTTAGTTGCTTACTATGCAATTGCTTACACGAAATTACTATGAAATTATTTTGGTTAATCAGTATGATTTAGATAAAGTATTAGCCAAGTTCAATTCTTTTTAATAATGTATGTGTGCAAAGTTTTTGAAAACCAAGAATTATAACTAGTCTTTAAGAAAAACAGACTGTATCCTTTAAGAAAATCATTATTATTGTTACGTTTACTTTACAGTATCTCTGAAGATGTCAGATGCTGAACCATATATATATATGGTTCAGATTGGTATATGTTACCTTAAGGAAATAACTGTTGAATCAAAACAACATATACATATAGGATTATTTTTTTTACTTTCTATAGTCTTTTTTTAGTGCTATTCTCAGAGCGTAGTTTTGGGTGAGGCACATTACTCCGTTGCTTTAGGAATCTTCAGTTTTACTATGGTCAGGTGAATTTGAATTGTATTATTATTCCATTATCACAAAGGTTAGTATAAGATAAATCATTATTTGAGAAGGTATTTTCTGGTAAGAAGGAAACAATCTAGACAATTCAAACACAACTTGAGACACCAGGATTATTCCTCTTGAATTTGAGTATCCAGAACTGGTCAGTCTGACACTCAACGTACGAGGTAAACATTTTTAAATAATTTCAATTTAATATGCTGCAAGTTTTTCACATAGCACAGTTTATAACTCCTTGGTTTAGGTTTAAACATAAAATTATGTCTTGACTCTACAAAATTCACCATCTCTAATACGAAACTTCTAGCATAAAAGTGAACCACAAAATCAAATCTTCGGTGCCAAAATGTGCTAACCATTGAATTATCTTGACAGTAAAGACTAAGTCAAGGATCAAAAATACTAGGACTACAGTGTGGGTAGGAGGAGCTTGAGAATAAAAAAAAATCACCTTCTTTTATCAAACAACAAGTTTTGTCAATTAAAAATGCAAGTTAATATTTACAAATCATACATATTTGCCTCACTTATAATACAAAAAAAAATTATTCATATTTCATTTACAATAAACATATTTTATTAAATTTAATTTATATTAATTCTTTTCAATTAGTTTATTTTAAACAATTTGAAAAATAAAAAGGGAATCAAACATTTTTTTTGTCACTAAATTTTGCTTTATCTCTATTTAATGACATTCGTTATGTTGAAGCCGTCATGACACCTTAGCATTAATTTATAGAAAGTGTGAACATAATTGTGGTGCATGGCCAAACTTCAATAAAGTGCTTGTGTGCAGGGCCTAAGAAATGTACTGTTCTTGACAGACATACCGATTATAGTCTCCATATCTTTCGCCTTAATATAGTTTATGCGCATGAAAGTATCTAAAAATTGATGTTTTCAGTAGTCTAGTATTATTTTTTTATTATTGTAGAACAACATGCATAGAAGACATTACATGGATTAAAATCTTGGATGGTACACAAAAATAAAGTTGTGATAATGTAGCTTAGTAATAATGATAATCACGATAATATAAAGTAATAATACGAAAAAAGTAATTAATGCACAATGATTATATTTAGACATAATTATGGCAGGGAAATCGCTACAACTCATAAAAGACAGCACAGGCTTGTATAATTGCTAGGCTGTAGTGTGTTTGATGAGATGTCGCGATTTCCCTGCCATTATTATGTATAATTATATTAGTCTAGTAAATATTATATATCTAGCAGAAAATTCTTTGCTACCATCTAACTCATAGGTGATTGCAACATTTCCTTATGGGTGTTTCATTTCACCTCTTTCATTCTAATGACATGTAATGAACAAAGCAAAAACGATCAAACAGAAAATGCCCAATATTTTAGTTAAAATATTGATCTTGGAATTGTTTTATCATTAGAAATGATTAATTTAACCAATCAATTACTAATAAATATTATTTACTTCTTATATCAAATTATTTAGACCTTTACAGACATTCTCTCATGTGATAATACATTTACACTCACGGAGTGCAAATTATTATTTTTTATGTTATTACAACTATAATCTAACTTCATGGAAATTAAACAGTGCTTTGCCTTGTGTATGGCACTGTGACAACACTATAGTCTGTAGATTACAATGATCGTGCTCACTGTGAGAAGGAACTGTACCCGTAACTTGTGGTGTTGTACCATAATATTTAAGTACCATTTATTTTGTACTCAATATTTTTGCACTGTCAAATTACTTTTAGCTTCACCTCACTGATAATGTTATTTAATTAAAACATAAGAAGCAGTTTACAAAGTCATTAAAATGGTTTAATGACGTCACGCAGTGCTGTGTGAAAAATCCCATCGACCCCAGAGGGGCTCGACCAATGTTGTCAGCTTCTAAATTACAGAGCTCTTAGTAGGGAATTATAAATGTGTCTGAGAGTGGTTCTAATAGGGGAGAAACAATCGTCCTGTCATTCCAGCCCCGGGCAACACTGGCCAACAAAAAAACGCACAACACACTTTCGCCTAACCTTAGCCTAACCTCAATATATCATCATTTCTTTTTTAAAAATGGATTTTAATTAACTAAAACAAGTTAGGAAGCTGATTTTAATTAATTCTTGTCTGTTTTGTTTTAATAAATGTTAGAATTTACTTCATAAGTATTATTAAACACCCATTCAAAATTGAAAATGAGAAGCAGAGAACACACCATTATTTGCAAATGTTACCCTGATTGCAAAATACGTGAATATCAATTATAATTTTCATCACCACAAAAAAAATTGAAGAATAAACATATTTTAAAAGGCAAAAAAAAACTCTTGTGTTTTTTTGTTAAACTGCTTTTATTAAAACTCTCTTACTTTTAATGCCAGTGGCTTAAAGACCTAAACCAACCTCATCTCACTATTAATATAACTACTCCTGGTGTCAGGACTCCCTTCCTCTTAATAAAATAAATATTTTTAGAGTTTTTTATAGTGATGTAATGTTGGAAAAAGCTTCTAAACTTTGTTTTAACATTAAATATTATATATAAAACATGTGTAAAATACTTTCTTTTTTTTTAATATGTGTTATGCAAAACTCATATGTTGCTCGTTTAGTATTTCTTTTTTGTAGTTTGTGAAACTCCAGGAAAGCACATAAACAATTTTTTGGTATCTGTGCACTGACTTAGAATACAGAATACATAACAATGCCTTTTCCCCTCTGCCTAAATATGTATTAATAATCAAGGAAACGAAGTATTGAAATAACCACTTGAACGCACACTATCCAGTGCTCTAGCTTCATACCTATATAGAAATATTAGTAAATATAGACAAAGTATTGCAAAAACTATCGTATTTTACAGCAACTTTTGTTTTATTCAATACCATCTGAGTTACTGCCTTGTAGCCTGGTTGTGATAGCTTCTCCTGATTACAACGGATGTCGAAATATATGTAAATGATTTTTTTTTTGTTTAATTTAAATTCAGATTTTTAAAAATAATTTCATATTCCTATGATATATATATATATATATATATATATATATATATATATATATAAGTCAAATGAAACGGTTTGTAGGACTTTCAATAAAAATTATAACAGAAACTACACGAAGATGGACAAAGACATAATTAACTTTTTCAGAAGTTTGTGTTAATGTTTGTGCTAATTTTGTTATAGTTCATATTTATATCTAAAAAAATGCACAAAGAAAGTCTGAAAACCTTATGATTGTTTGTTTTCAAAAAGAATTGATTAAATTGAAAAAACAAACTAGTAAAATACGTATGAGAGTGTGTAATCTATAGGATATCAGATTTTTTTTAAGATTAAAAGAAATAAAAAAATGTTTACAGCAAAGAAAGTTATAAACTATCATTATAACAATAAAATAATAATAAATATAATAATACAAATATCAATAATTCAGACTATTGGTAGAATTAATATCCTTGAAAAACACAAAACACCGCTAATATCCTCACCTCTCCTACTCGTTGGTGTATTGTTTTTTCAATAAGTTTTAATTTGGGGAGTAAAAGTTCAAAATATGTGAACTAATACGGTCATAGGTCATAAATAATATGTGACCTATTAAGGTCAATATGGTATGGTTTTTTCAATTAAGGTATTGAATGAGTTCATTGGACAAGGAAAAGAACTCTATCATTGCTATATTGAAATAATTATTGTTTAGCTATTCCAAATCAGATTAATATTTTTAAAAACTAATCCAAATTGCATTTTGACTAAGATAGCCAAATAACCACATTCAACTAATGACTAAATAACTATATTCGCAGTTTTTGGACAACTGATGCTATATAAACCAAGCAATTGAATATACGAGTTCTTCTTAAAGAAGGCCAAATATAAAATAGTTGTCATACTCTAACAACTTTATTATTAAAATCAGTAATTTAAAGAATTTTTTGTACCATCTTTGGTATATAGAACATAAATGTACCATTACCCTGTTTTAAAATTTGTCGAATGCAATTAAGTACTTTTCAATAAATGGAAAGCCATTTATGTAAAAGGGTTGTGATGTATGGAACTATGATGTCTAGGGTAAGAATTGTAGAATAATTATAAATGACATATATGGTTGTAGGTTTATAATAAAAGTATGATTCATATGATACATTTAATCATGAATTTCTCATGAAATTCTCATGAAGTTCTCATTTATTAATTTGCTTACTATATAATATTGTAATTATAAAAAAATTATGTTTCTATGTTTATGGAATTACGGTTTTAATACCTTGTGAATGCATTTTTCATTAGTCTACCTGAGTTGGGCTGAATGAATGAATTGTTGCACTTTATGAGGAATTGGAATCACATTTGACAGTATTATATATGTTTCTATTGGAAAGTATTAGGTTGCATTATCGTAATTTTAAAACAGGGTAATCGTACATTTATGTTGTATATACCAAAGAAAGTACAAATTACTTTAAATTACTGTTTTTACTAAAAAAAAAGTTGTTAGAGTATGATAACTATTTCACGTTTGGTTTTCTTTAAGAAGAGCTCATATATTCAGTTACTTGGTTTATATAGCGTCAGTCATAAACTGCGAATGTGGTTATTTGGCTATCTTAGGCAAAAAGCAATATCAATAGTTTTTTGTAAATATTGATCTGTTTTGAAATAACTAAAGAATCATCACAATAGTAACACAATTTTTAACTTTGATGTTTAAAAACACATTATTTCGTAACACTTTTTTTGGAGCTTTACAAAAATGCTGTGTTAATTCCAAGAGTATATATGCATCATCTGTGTGATATACAAAAATAAGCATTCAAATCGATAACTGGATCAGTCACTAGGGTTAGTCTGTACTAACCCTAGAAATGAAAGAATAATAATCATCTCCTATTTAGACATTCATATTATATCTAAATGGGACATTATATATTATATACCCAAGAAGTTTCATATTATGTTTACTTTTAGTAAAGTTGGGTGTAGGCCACTCCATATTTTTGTCCATTAGTTTCCCAATGATTATGCAAACAACCAGATTAACTATACCATAAAAAAAATTGATAACTGCCGCATCTAGGAATATAGGGTTTAATTTAAAAATAATAATAAAAAAACTTTGTCAAAAAAGTCAAAGGATAATATTCAGAATTAACATGACATTTATTAACCTTCATTAATCTGCAGTAATAAAAGACAAATCTTTGTTTTGGCCTCTGTGTGTGGGTAAAGTATCAACCAATTTTAGGTAAATATAATATGATCAAACCCATATGGATTGAAGAAAAGCCGATCAACCAGTTAGGACGATTTACTGACACATCATTGTGAATCGCAAGTAGCGTAAGAAATAGGTGTAATTGAACAACTTTAACGACTTTAACTTTACATCGACCAACTACAAATTTGTAATTGGCTTTAATCAATTATTATAATTTAATTTTATTTTTATTAAATGTTCCTTCCTTTTTTCAAAGAAAAACATTGAAACTATTTGTAGGAAGTGAAAATATATTAAAACGTGATTCTGAAAGACAGAGGCAAAAGTGTACCAATAAAGCAGCGAAACACAAATCGTTCATACTCAGGAGGAAGGTAATAGGAACACCTATTGAGTAACTCCGGAAACTTCCGCTGAACACTTTCACAGATTAGCTCAGCAGCGTGAAAGACAAGATCACAACGGTTGCAATTACGGTCAAATTATTGAAATAGTAAAGGACTTGCACTTCACTCATTCATATTTTGACGTTGTTTTACCGGAAACCTGCTATGGCTGCATAAACAAACGATGTAAATTTTATGGTTCTAGAAATCTTACCTTGAAAAAGAGACAGTCAAGAGATTTAATTCACGTTGTCACATTGGTAAGGTAGTGTTACCAGTTTGATTATACACCCTTTAAACACAAACTTTGTCTCATTCTCGATAATTCAAAAAAACTTTCAATTTTTTTTACCAATACATGTGTAATATTCAGTTTAATTTAGGCATTTTTATAAAACAAATGTATTTTCAAAATAGTGGTAAAACAACTAACTTTTGGATTAGTTTTATACATTTGGTTTTACTATGAACCAAAATTGTATTTCTTTAGAAAGATACACCATCAAAGACTTTGGAGGAGTAGTATAAATAACAAAATAATAGCACAAGAGATCGTTTAACTTTTCATTGATTTCATTATGTTTTATTTTCATAAAAGTAATGAAATAGTTTTCATATAGTAAATATTACAGTATCACTGAGTTATCAAGATATGACACATAAAAATTATTATTATGATATATCACATAAAAATTATTATTACGATAAATTAAATAATAATATTCATCTTAATAAATTCATTTTTTTTTTCGACGTAGGATGTGGAAAAATCTGTTCATCAGATCCCTTAGCAAGACGTCTTGCTTAGGGTATGTGGGGTTGGGGGTCCCAACCCACTAAAAAACCACATCCTATTTCCTGGCAATACCCGACACGGAAACCGTTTGCACATTACTTCGTGCCGGTGCCTCAGTCCTTTTGAGTAGGATTCACCTTCTTGTCCCCATTCGTTCAATCATTGCCCTTGCATCACACCACTTCCGTTCTTCTTATGATGGAGAACCGCCTCTATATAGTTTGCAGCTTTGGACCAATTATTTTCGTTTAGGAGCATCTTTTGAACTATGGTCTCTGGAGTGACCTCACCCAGTGATGCTATTAATTCCTGGCGCAGCACTCCCCATTTAGTGCAGAAGAAATATTTATTTATATAAATTAAATTTAAAATCTTAAAATATTTTAAAATTTTTAAAATTTATTATTTATTATTAAACTTTATAATGATATTTAAAATTATATATCTTAAGATATATATCAATAAGATAAATCTGATATTCTTAAAATCAATTTTAACATATATCATATATATCTTTCTTAAATTTATCTGCCTAATATTTAATTTATATATTGATTATTTTTATGAATAGTTCCAAATAGCAAATTTGAAGAGAGCTGAACGTAATATTAAAAGAAAATAAAAAGTAACGTATGCTGTTTGAGTACAACTGTTCAAAATTAGAAAAATATCTTAGTTCATCCAAAATTAGAAAAATATCTTTGTTGCTAACCAGTTCATCCAAAATTAGAAAAATATCTTTGTTGCTAACCAGTTCATCCAAAATTAGAAAAATGTCTTTGTTACTAACCAGTTCATCCAAAATTAGAAAAATATCTTTGTTGCTAACCAGTTCATCCAAAATTAGGTCTAATTTAAAAAGGCTAGAAAATTCTGAATTTATATTTTGAAAGTTATTACTTTTCGCTATTGGACAGTCATTACATTTAATGGCCTATGGGTTCTGTATAAGGAAATGTATTATTGAAAGTATATATGTTGGTTTTTTTTAAATTCTATAAACTTTCCATTAAGCTGTTTAGTTTGAATATATTTTAATAGAGCCTTATCACAAATGTTTGACATTTACATACATAAATGATACATGAATAAATTAGAGATATGGACATAGTTGAATTACATAGCTATAAAAGACTAATGAAAGGGTTGTTGGCTAAAGGCATGGAGCTGGGCCAGTGGAAACCGTCTCACAGCTCGGCTGCTTGTATTGATCGAATAAGTCCGCTTGCAGAAAACTCTCTATCTAGAACTGAGGCGGCCAACTCTCCTGGCCAACTTGACCACGCCAGTAGTGTAAAAAAACTACCGTATCACTTATTAAATATCATTAAATCGTATCAACATTAGAAAGAGAAATTAACTCGTTAAGCTTGAGTCATCAAGTGTCTGTTTCAAAAAAATATAACGTGATGAAAATAAGCTTATTTGTAATAGCATGACTCGGCTAATATGTTGAATATACTAGATAATTTAATCGAATGTTTTCCTTATCTCGACCACATATATTTAACACTATTTTTCTTTTTTATCGAAGTTTGGTCTATCTTCAATAATACAACACTTTTAAGCCGAGGTTTCTTCTATATTTGTAGACATCTTCAAGGCTACATCAATACAGAATTTAATTACAATAACATGAAAACTAATTATAATAATATATAATATTACATATTTTAAATCAGATTTGAACTGATTTGAACACAACACGTAATGTAGTTGCTTCCTCACAATAGAAAAATACCAAGGTAATTATGTATATTAATTAAATATTGTAATATAATTACTTTTCATGTTATTGTAATCAAATTCTGTATTGATGTAGCCTCGAAGATGTCTACAAATATAGTCGAAACGTCGGCTTAAAGGTGTTGTATTATTGAAGCTTGACCAAACCTCGATAAAAAAGAAAAATAAAAAATAGTGACAGATGATTTATATTAGTATTCCATATATGGTACAAGCAATTCATGAATTAATTTCCTGAACTATATTCGTCGTCAAGGCTACAGTCCGCTATTGTTGAAATACTATACTTTACAAAAGTAAAGCTTGACAAGTCAGATTGAATAGACCATCAATGACAGAATTGTCCCATTTTCTATAAAAAAATTAATCTCGTAGAAGTTAAGGTATAGGAATATTGTTTGAATTGATCGGAGGGATTTTATTATAGAATCAAAGGCATAAAGTAGAGAAATGCATATTATGGAAGAGTAAGGGCCGCATCGTGCTTTGAGACATTTCAATAAAAAAAAATTATCTTTGTTACATTCTAATAAAAATTATAATTGATTTTGATAACTTTTAATAAAATATACTTTAACTTGAACTATAGGTTATTTTTTTAATGAATAATAATTTGAAACATTTCAACTTCTGTGAAAGATATTAAATACATTCAATGGAATATGAGTTTCAGTTCTAAATCAGAATTATTTTGAAAGCATAAACAATTCAATGAATATTCATCAAAATTTGTAAAATTGTAAAAAACATTAATATCAACAATCAATTAATCGTCAAAAGTTTTAAATAAGTTTTGCCATAAACAGGATTACCATATCCAATCAGTCAGGATGTCTCCAATTTCGACGTATGGTGAGAGCCTGAATATAAAGCCATCGTAGTTAAGCTCATTAGGAGGCATACTATGTTGGTGGTCGCTACCTCGAAGCCGAATGATCATCGGGGCAGCAAAAAATCATGATAGACTGAAATAAAAGGGCTTTATAAACGAAAGTTTTTCACTACCTGTATAATATGCATAATTTATTGGAGTAAAGTAAACATACTGTGCACAATTAGTAATCCAAAAAGAGGCCAAATACATCTCATTTAATCAGAAGTTTAATTTGTTATCAATGAATTCATTTGGGATTCCAAAAAAAAAAACAATATTTTTGGGTGTCTTTTGACAGAATTATAGAACTACGTAATTTAGTGAACTAAGATTAAATCGTCAATACATGATATTCAACTTGACTTTTTACTTCGCTATAAGCAAATTAAACTAATCATTTAAAAAATTTTTTAACAATTTTCATGGTTTACACGTTATGAGGTCTGATGAATCTAACTTTTAAAGATTTATGATGGTAATGATCTGTGTGTTAGAAATTCTTCTAACATCCTAACATTCTTCTATCGTGTGGATTTGTGATTCGTGTACCGAAAATTTTTTAAACTATTTTCCAAAAGTTAATAAATACGAACTAGCATTCGTATTGTATTATTATAAATACGAATTAGCCATTTCATTTCTCTAAAGTAAATATTTACGTTTAATTATTGAGTTAATTATCTCTGTAAATATTATATCTCACATTACCAAACACGTTCTGTAAATTTAGCCGCTAACAAGATCTTTGTAAACTTACTTATCACCAGTACAGACAGCAAGTTCTAGATGGAAGTCTACTTAGTTTTAGCCTTCAGTTAACGACAACTTAATCGACAGTTGGTCAAAGGTTCAACTCTTCAGACAAGTTGAACCAATTTGCTTCTAAGTAATTTGCTCACCTTGTTACTTAATCAATAACAAGCAGAACCTTTATTTAATATATTCAAAATATTCTTTAATATAATTATATTTATATTAAATAATTCCTTCCATTCAGTTATCTCTATACATAAAGTTGGTGAGTTTGTTTGTTTCATTATTATTTCTCCCATTTCCCGCGGAGATAGAGACCTCAAAATTAAATATATATTATTTATTTCCTGAATAATGTTAAATAAAAGAAAACTATCACTATATTTCCAAAATTGGAGCCAGAATAGTAAGTGTCTTGCGTGCTCGCTTATGACAGTAGTGCAAAAATATTATATATAAATGTAACTAAAAAAAATTGTTTTTATTTAATATTTGTGCAGTATAAACACTGGTAATAAACTAAAGGCATAGAGCCAGGGTATATTCAAAACATATTTGAATTTAAAATTTGAATAATATAAACAATGGTAATGAAGTAAAGGCGTGGATCCAGGGTAGCCAGACGCTTGCGTGCTCGCCGATGACAGTAGTGAAAATATATTATATATAAATTGAAAAAAAATTAATTTAAAATTTGTGAAATATAAACACTGGTAATAAAATAATGGCATGGAGAAAGAGTAGACCAGAGGCTTCCGTGCTCACTGATGACAGTAGTGCAAATGTATTATAAATAAATAACAAATATATAATGAACTACTAAATTAGAGGGTAAAAATGAATAATTTTACTAACAAACTTAAACAAATCTGTCAGATGAAATACGAATGTTGTAAGGTAATATTATAAAGACATATTCCTCTCATTAATGTTATTTTATGTTAGTTAATAAATTGAATATTTCAGTTTACAAGTTTTGTTTGTTTTAAATATATTTTGTTGTGTACGTAACTTGATTTGATATTTTATTTATTTATATGACAAAATAATTGATTTTTTTTACTTTTAAATGATTTTTATTTTGCTAAATATACTTATTGTATATATATCTTGAATCATGTTAAGAATACTATATCAAAAGCTTGGGCCATTTAGGAATCTGTTTCCATGGTTTAATAACAAGAAACAAGAATTAAAATTATCCCTGTCAATCATGTTCATCAATTAATTTCAATACCTATTGTTATAATTTCTGAGTGACACAAAAGGTCACGGGTAGTCTAGTGTGGTCAATATTTTCTTTGTGATACATATACAAAAAATAAATTAAAAATTGCTGTATTAGAATTTCGTCATACTGCCATTAAGTCAATCTCACGTTTGGGTTTTTAAGATGAATGAAATGAAATTCATATAAAACACGAATGAATGAAATCAGATAAACAACTTATAACTTTAGGGCTAATTTGTTTTTACAATTCAACTTATGGTCCTTCTATTTATATATATTTATTAAGTGACTATATTATTAAAAACAAGTCAACGGACAGAATATAGTAAAACGGGGAGTGGAATAACAGATGAAAATATACAAAACTAGCTAGGATATTTTAAAATGCGTCCATATTATTAGAGAGAAATGAGCTACTCGGAAGACAAGCACAGACTGAAACCTTAGGTATGTATATATGAGTTTATATATTGCATGCATATATTTATTAATTTAGGATTAATGGGCATCGGAAAAGTCACAATATGTCAATTATCCTTTGAAAATGAGTTGGTAGTTTTGGTTGTTCGACAATTACTTGTTATCGTGGTTTGCCCCAATGAACCACCAGACTAGCACCTGACAGTGAAACTAGAAAAAAATCTAATCTATTATGAGGTATGTACTAAAATCCTGTTACAGTACTTTCATATTGGAATATCATATCGTAATGGCAGGAAATAACGAACCGATAATCTAACTGAAGGTGTTTATTCTGCCACAACTATACACCCGCATCTCAGGGGACTTAACATAAAAAAAAAATAGAGCCACATTAAGAAAATGCCTGAAGAGATAGGGCTATATAGAGGACGTGACAGGAGCTTAACACTTTACCAATTTCAAGAAATCAGCGTTATCCCATTCTGTAGAGTTAAAGACACGAATACCTCCAGGCCTATCTCTACTGAGCGGTCTCGCAGACTCGGGTCAGTAGCGCTGAGTACAGCAGCCAGGATAGTTAGAGGCCACCTTTCTACCTTTCCAGGTCTTGATAAGCAATCCACTTATTCAATTCTAAAAGATTTGTAGGCCTAGAAGACATGAAATGGTTTACGTGAATTTGTTATATGTACTTATATATATATATATATATATATATTGTATATAACTATAAATAAAATATAAATATATATATATATTTATATAAATATATATAATTAAATTTATCATTAGAAAACAAAAAAGAGACTAACACTTACTATTATCGATCATTTCGGCTATCAAGCCGTCATCAGGAAAGGTATGAAAAGGTAATGGAACACATGAGCGGAGACGTGAAAGTGTCCACTGACCGACACAAAGTCATATATATATATATAGAAAAGCAACACACAGAGAAAGAGACCCACTTACAAACTCAAATTTTTGGATGATCCGTCTTCAGGAGAAAAGAGTTTGGATCGTTTTTTCGAATTTTGAGTATATATATATATAACGGTTCAAAATTGAAGATAGTTAAAACACAAAGTAAAGAAACACACTTACAAACTAAAATTTTCGGGCAATCCGTCTTCAGCAGAAAAGAGAAACGGAGACCAAGCACGTTGTAGACGCAACGGCTAGTAACCCGATATATATATATATATATATATATATATATATATATATAAAACAAGAGTTCGTAGTAAACACCTGAAAGTAAAATCAACGTCTAAACCCTAGTAAACAAAATTTCTTATTTTTTTACTGTGCTTCAGACGTTGATTATATATACTGAATCCAATCTGACCAAATTTTGATATATTTTTATTCTATTCTACAGTCGATACTATCATCAATTTAGATATATATTTTCATAATTTTTTTTTCTTTGAAGGATTAATTTTGAATGAATGAAAGCTGTACTGTGATGATTGTTATCTCGCAGTAGTTGGAATAGAAATCCCACATAGCACTGATGTATGAGTCAGGGGTCCCATTGTGCTATAGGATGAAGTTATAATTAAACTCTTGTTAGCTGGTCCATCTGTTGTGAATGATTTAAGAATGTTTCTTATGTTTTTTTATCGCTTAGTTATTGAGAGAGTGAATTTGAGGTGGGCAGCTGATACGTCGGTACCACCTTGGTCTAAGTGCTGGCGTGTACTCGCCCAAGGATCACCCCCATATTGTCCTAATTGTCCCACACATCTGCCTCATACCCACCATTTACAGGTGCGCCTTCCTATTAACCCCAGTAACTCACGTTTCTCCAATTTCCTCAGCCATATTATCGTAATAATTAATTGTACTACAGAAGCAAGCCCCAGTGACCCTTTTTTTCACCTTTCTGTCAGTCCCTCTCATTCCAAGTTGGTTTCTAAAGTTAACGGCTATACGTGACGCCCCTGTAAAGCAGGACGACTGTTGAAGAAGGGCGCGCGCGGTTAATTTAGCTAGGGGCCTGTTAATCTTGAGCCCTCACCTGCCGATCAATACAAAAACCATACACCTCTGACCAGCTCGTCCTGGACGAACAAATAGCACCTACAATTACTTATTCCACCACACCCTCTAATCATTCATCAAAATATTCAGCAGTGAATTCATATCAATTCACCAGAATATTGATAGTGTCGACAAAGATATAACCAGACCCAATTAGTAGAAATAATTGATTTGCTTTGTCGAGGTCACAATACTTGTTTTAGTAATAAAGCTATATAGAGCACATATAGCATAAACGGTTGGAAACAACGTAGATTAATGCTTCAGAGGTTTATAACCAAAGTAGCTTCAAAATATTACAGGTATCACAAATTTGTTTAATTAATATAATTACACATAACTATTATATATATATATATATATATTATATATATATATATATATATATAATTGTCACAAGAACACGTGATATAAAAATTCAGGTAACTCACTACAAATGATTGAAGATAATCGCTCTGAGGCCTTTCGTTTTCACGTCGTCAGAGAGCAAATGAATATAAGTTATTGGCAGGTTATGAATCTTCATCCAACTTTAAATCCAAATAGTTAAATCGTTATTCAACGGTTATTATCATATGTTATCTTTTACATAGAGTTTCCTTACGCCATGATTCTCTTTGATAAAAACTGGTTGACTTTTTGTTTCTCTTAATTCTCAAATTATTTGAAAATCAATAGAATGGGTAGGTAATAATAAAAAATAGTATTACACAATTTTTACGACAGAAAAAAGTTTACAAGCATATGGGAGAAAATTAAAGCAAGGATAATACTGAGAATGAAATGAAACATGAGGAGCAGAGACCTTCTTCACTGAAATATCTGATAACGACACACCGAACTCTCAGAGGTCCGTCTCATTTCCTGGTAGTATTTAAATGGAACGACTTTCACAGACATGCATTGTTCTCAGTGGTGCGTATTCAGAATCATAAATGATAATCAAATTTGATTGTGGATGCACTACAAAGTGGACACGAGGAAATATTACACCTATACTATTTATAATGGCAAGTCTTCGAAAATTAGTCGTACATGTACGTACATAGCCGCAGATAGCATGCAATATTTCAGAATGATTCGAAGCACAATTGATATATTACCTGAGATTAAGAGTAATGGTTATATAATTGATATATTGCTATCTCAGAGTAACTAACTAAAAAAAAATCTGGAGTGGATTACTTAACTTTACTACAAGTAAACATAATAACAATCTTGTTGACTACACGGCCTATCTTTGTACGAAATACTAATTTTATCCATCAAACAGTCTGGACAAAGCGTACCGATACACTTCATCCGCCTACTCATATACACACACACAGACACACACAGACGCACACAGACACACACATACTTATACAGGCAAACATAATCAAAAAAACCTTAAGAAAGAACTTCGGAGACCTCAAAATCATGTAAAACCGTCAAATCTATAGATGCATTTTTTTCATGAACACTATACTTTAATTATAGTAAAGTGAAAAATGAATGTTAAAATATAACTTGTAAGTTAAAAACGAAAATCTCCTAGTTCAATGATCCAAAATTATAACAGATATTGTTTTCAACAATACATTTATAGAACATAACATTTATAATTGTTAATATTAAACATTATAAATATATAATATATATTAATATATAATATACCGTCTTACCTCGTACACTGCTGCTGTAACTCTCAGACCGGTTTCGGGTGTCAGCCATCTTCAAAAAGAACTGAAGATGGGAACAAGTTCTTGTTGAAGATGGGTGACACCCGAAACCGGTCTGAGAGCTACAGCAGCAGTGTACGAGGTAAGGCGGTATATTATATGTTTAATATTATAATACTAACCTCCGTGGTAATGACGAAATGCATGAATTTATAATTGTGCCAATTCTACTTAACCAAGTTCGTTTTACAAATGTATATATATATATATATGTATATAAATTATGTTAAATATAATGGAAATGTATATGATGTCCGTATTCAAAGAACAAATGCAAATAATCTGTTTTGATTTACACATGTCCTCGGCCTTTCAACAATACAATGATGAAGCAGAAAAGGTTGATGTTTCTTAATGCCGAGCCCTTTCCCCATGTCACGTGAGACCAACAGCGTCCTCGCAAATGAGGAAAACGAGACAGTGCTCGTGAAGTGCTCAAGGTGGACCTTGTTGCCGGCTTCTACGACCTAGATCAGCAACAGCTATAACCATAGAGTCTTTTAATCTTTATAAAACTGATTGTCACTTGGTGAAAGAGATAATCAAATATTACATATAAAGAATGAAAGAAAAAAGAGAAGAGTAACAGACTTTTGAAGTTGGGATATAGGAAAGAATAGGTAAATTAGAGAAAGATTATGAAGGTATAAAGAGAAGGAAGAAGCATCCAAACGTTAACCACTGAGGCAGGAAAAGAGAAACTTAGTCCACCATTACCGGTCCCAGCAAGCTATGACTAAATAAGCTTTTGTCTGAAGGGCAACTACAGTTGCCAAATCCCTCTGAAGAGTGAGAAAAAGTCTGCAGAAAGTTAGGAGCTAGACGGAAGGATAAAACAGTTTAGCGACCCGTCAAACAAGCACTCGACCAAGTAGACTTTTGAGCTACCTCAGTGAAAAAGCTAACCGCACAAGGCCGAAGGGCCGGGCAGACCCAGCACAAGCCAGCGCGCGATTGAACAGACTCTCCGCCCTTGGAAGCCGACCCAGGTTAACTATCCGCATGGTTGTGCCTTTCTTGGTCCATGTCATGTGGATACAGCCACCCTGGCATGTTAAGCCCCCCCACCACGACAAGGTGAAGGCACATCGGGGGGGATATGCAAATACCCATATAGGTTAAAATTTATACGTCCATGCCATATTTGCATTAATAATTTCAAATATTTTCTATTTTTTTATTCCTAAACAAGTCTCCCAAGTCCAAACAACAATTTTTGAAAAACATTTCAAATCAAGAATTTCAAATGTTTTTTCTAAAGTTTTTTATAAGTTTTGACTAAAACTTAGTTTTAGTCAAATATTAAATATTAAATTATTAAATTTTAATAATTAAATATTGAATTATTAAATCTCTTTCACCAAGTAACTATCGGTTTTATAAAGACTAAAAGACTCATGGTTACTGCTGTTGCTGATGTAGGTCGTAGAAGCCGGCAGCAATATTTAAATATTGCGACGAGTAATATTTAAATATTAAATATTACAATATTAAATTATTTCAATAATTATTAATGTATATTGTTATAACATAAAATCACAATATCATATTATACCAAATTAAATTAATATTAAATTTAATGTAAATTAAAATTTTAAAAATTTACTTTATGAAAGTGGTTTCTTAGTCTTAGAGACAAATTATGAAGTGTTTGATACAACTAAAATGAAATGACAAAAAAGCTTGAAATGTTTTAAAGGTTTTTTACAGCCCTTGAAACGTCCATTCCTCTAACTTGTCGAAACGAGTTAAATTGGATTAACACCAGCCGTGAATCATGCGAATTGTAAGTATCAGTTTAAATATTGTAACATTTGAAGATAGCGATGATCTACAGTGGATTACATTGCACATCAATATTATGATCTAATGATAGAAAACTGGATTAGTTTCTTATATAATTATTCCGTTTTATGTAATATGTCATATTACTTATGTTTATCCATGAGTAATTTATATACTATTTATATATTTAATTAACTATTTTTACAGTTTCTTGACATTTATTTATACTATTTGTTCTAATGTGTTCAGTTAGCAATTATTGGTTGGGTACATTTGTGTTGGATTTATGTGTTATTCAATGTTGTATTGAATAGCACACTGTATTAGTGAGAAATAGATTCTTAAGTATTGAGTGATTTGTTGGTTCAAGCTTAATTGTGTTTAATCTTCGTATCCAATACATAATTATTAAAACTTTTAAATACAATAGTTTATAGTATTTCACACTTCTGCTAATGAAAACAGCTTTTAATAAAACGAAAACATCCGCTTTCAAAGTCAAATTTTACCCTAGAAATATGATTTATTCCTGATATTTTTGAGTTTAAATGTATATATATTATTAAAAATCACACAAACTTAGTTTGTACCTTTTTGTTAATAAGCTTCTCAGTTTTCCTAAATAACACTGTCGTTACTTCATCTACATAATATAGCATATTTCCTATTGTCGACATGTTTCTAATGATCATCATTCATCTTCAGGACATTACTAATTTTTTGGGAGAATTTTTCGTTTATATAAATCGCGGAGATTGTTTTTTTTTAAGTTCATAATAAGCTTTTTTTAATTTGCGTGTGAAAGTTGAAGAATACAGGCTACTGTACTTCAAATTTGATGGAAGGGAAAATCCGTAAAAATAATCAAACGGTGATAACTTTATGAGACTGAATGAGTGTTAGTGTCTATACACCGATTTCAGACAAACAATAATCAAATTAAAATCAAGTCACTCAGTTTATTGTCAATGATTATGATAACTGGTTTACTTAGAGCAAAGTTGGTTATATACCAAACTAAACTTTTTATGGCATTTGCTATTAAAATTACTTAGCAATTTTGTTTACTAATTTATATAGGGGCAATTGTAATAGGAGGTCTTTGAGCACATATATATAATATATAGAGCAAAACAGATTTGAAATTGAATATTTCACAATTTGCAAAAATCAGTAAAAAAAAAGTCAATATATGCTGTAACCCCACGTTCCGCTGCTAATAAAACAACTAATAAAATATAAAACCATTACAGCCTTCATTTTGGTATCTTCTTAACCAAAGTCAGTTTGGTTTTTGCTTCTAAAATGTCTACCTATAAACGTTTCAACCATTAATTTTCTGTTTGTATGTTATTAGAGTGCATAACTTACAAGTTTGCTTGTTTAACCTTTGACATTACAGATTGCACTTTTCAAAAATGTTTAACCTGTCTTGTAATTTATGCATAAATTTAAATCTTTATTTAAATAAATGCTATACAATCGTATTAATGACTAAATTTTTGTTATTAATAAATATTTTTCTTATAAATTGCTATTACAATTATGTGATAAGTAATAGTTAACTATTTGAATTTCATCTTAGAAATCATAAGATAATCGTAATAATAATGAAGTTTAATAATACGATTTAATAATAAAGAAGTTTCATGGACTAAGAAACTCAATGTGAATATCGTACATTTAAACCAATAGAGAAGTGTAAAAAAATATCTAACGTTATCGCTTTTATTTTAATTTTACATATCCCTTTCCGCAAGGAAATTAGAGTAAGCATTAAAAAATCCGTTTTGACGTATTACAAGTTTTGAGACCGCTTATTATATAAATTACATAACCACTGCGTCATTTAAGATAAAATTTACAATAAAAAAATTGAAACGAGATTAAATAATTATTTACAACATTTTCATTAGAAATTACATTTTATATGATAACCCAAACCAATTGAATATATTTAACAACATATATTCTACTTGATCCCATTACGATACATAGATGATTGCTAATTTCTCTCACTATGTTTAATGAATGGATTAACTGTACACTTTGGGGAATGTAATCATCTAATGTAATGGTAACGGTTTTTTGTCATACACTGTCATTAGCAAATCTCATTCACTAAACCGTACGATTGAAATTAAAACTAATATTACCTGTTCCGATTCACTAAATGCGCGTGCAATAGAAACATGCCTACTAAGCATTCACCAATTCTTCTAAATAAACTTGCCAATTGCATTTTCATCATAGATGGTAAAACATACTTCATGCATCAAAAAATCTATGATTTAAATTGATTGCATATTACTATTTGATTGCATTGGTTGTAATTGCATAAATTCGACTCTAAACCACTACTTTTTTTTTTTTTAATACAAACTTAAAGTGAATGGAATTTTTGTATTTAAGCTTCTTCTTTTTTTTTTTGCTTAGTATTATGTTTAATAATTATCCTTAAATATTAAATTAATTTAAAAAAATACATGAATGAGAATAGAAGTATGCATTTAAAAAGTTTTCTTTGTTCCTAAAATGAAGAAAACATTCTCAAACCTATCTGAAAGTGAGATATGGTCTACAGGTTTAATAGTGGGAAAAAGAATATTATTGTTCCCAGAGTCTAAATGATAAAAAAATTAACCTTTAAACACCTTCAGTTCAAGGAGTAAAGGACTAAAACTCGAAACAAACAAGCAGTCTGTAATACTTAGTTGAATTACTGAGGTTGGAGAAGTTAGGGTAGTAAAGTGATAGCTCTTAAATACTTCCGTCAAGACACTGCAGCGAAGGGGAAAAGTAATTTTTTTTTACAGCTTGACGTTATTCAAAGGTTTAAATGCTTTAAATATAAATATGCCTATAAATAATATATTAAAGAGTAGTTCAGGAGGAACTTACCTGATTGTAAAAGCTTGGTTATGTATTGCTAAATAAAATCAAGCTTTTTTGGGACATAATATCTCCTGTAATGATGAGAGATATTAAGCCTAATATGGTATCAGTTGATATCAAAGTAGAAAGTCGGTTGAATTGCACCCTGAAAATTGCAAGTCGCCGTTTTAATGATTTGGTTTGGTGAAATTCTAAGTGTCTGTTTGAAAGCCAGCGTTGAATCAAGGGTTATAAAACAGTAAAACAACAGATTTGGCTAAGCGATTGTATATCATTATCCGTCTTGACCTTAAGAACAAGCCGTCATTCAAATATCAAGTACTCCGAATTACAGGAAGTTTAAAGATGGTCTGACTGTCATTTTGCTATGAAGTGCTATTTTTGTAAAGATGCAGCAGTTTTTCCACAAAATACAGGTTTGGAACTACCGAGTACGGAATTCCTTGATCAACCAAATCCTATAATTCAGCATAATTTTAATTTGAAGGAATAATTTATATTTCTCCGAATAATATAAGTTTCTCCATAGCGTTTCTATACACCTTTTCTGCATAGTGTACCTTTGCCTGGATCCCAAGCCAAGAGTATGTACATATATATTTTTAATTTTATTTACCAAGTTCTGTTATTTGTTCTTTGCATATTTATTTTTTCTTTTTATACTTGTCGTTTAGTAATCCATTCACTTCATTAATTTACATTTTTCGTGATGATACAGGTAGCGTAACTTGTTCAACAATTTCGTTCATACAACCTACTAACATTTAGTGTTCATATATTAAAGTTATTTTTTTGCTCTTTTTACCAGTGCATGTAGAGTTTAGTTGTTATGCTATGCAATTAAACTTGATTTCCTTTATCATGTATTTTTCTCTACTCTCCTGCTTAAAAGTTATTTCATCAGCTAAAATATCTCTCGAAAGCACTGTTTCAGAAACCAAGACTCCAGATTGTTTCAGGCTCTTTTTAATTAAGAGCTATCTTTGATTCAGCATTCATCGCTCTAAGGTGCTAACTTTAGTGTGGAAGTTGCCAGATTTTGAATGTTCACTTCTATAAAATGTAGATGAGATTGTATCCTTTGCTTTGGGGCTAAATAATTCTTGTCTACTTACTTTTGTAGTTTTATTTTTTTTTTTTTTTTATATATTCAGCTATGGGTGAAGAATATGTTTTAAAATTGTGGCATTGTAGATGGTTTAGCCGGAGGCTCGTCATGATTACGGACGACACCGGAGGCGAGATGGGAGCTCGTCGGCAAGGTCTCATTAAAATAAACATAATCGTGAGCAAAAAAGAAGTAGAGGAGGGTTGAAGATGGTGAGATAGCGGACGGAGACAATGGGCAGGCCCGCGGCCAGCATTGTCCACTCTAATATCTGCTACCTCATCTACGCCTCTCCTCACTCCCACTACTAATGTAATTACATTCCAAAATAATGGCTGCCTCCCCTTCCACGACCATATTGAAAATTCCTTTCCAAGGACAACTATTCAAACGACATAAGGATTTCAATGAATTTGAGCATTGGCAAATGAATAGCTCAGTATCAGCCCCGCCTAAAGCAAGAACCCTTCATTAAACAACTCTCATAAATACTGTACCTTCCTTCTCAACTCCACCTCCTGCCTAGCAAGCGGACAAAAAACCAACTTACTGTACCATATACTCCTTTAACATTAGCTCATTCAGGCGATCCCTAGTCGATTTATATAGGTCTATAAAACGGAACCTTGAAACTATGCTTGGACAATCTAAATAATTTACTGCCAAAAGTTTTAAACGTACAAAACCACAGTTTTATGTTACACAAACAATTTCAAAAGAACATAGAACATTTAAAATTTGCTACTAAGTTAAAGAAAGTATACATGAATTTCTCATATAAATTTATATTTTTCAGCTAAAACTCATTTAAAATATAATTTGCTTAATAAATTTTAAACCACTAAGAAAAAGGAAAACAATAGAGATAAATGCTCTGAGGCCTTTCACTTTATGTCATCAGAGAGCAAACAAAGTAATATCTAAGGATGTAACATAAAATGTATGTTACTTTTATGTCCATTCTTAGTTCTTACCTTGTTTTCTCTCTGATGACCAAATTGAAAGGCCTCAGAGCATTTATTTCCATTGTTTTTCTTTTCCATTTTGATTTAAATTATATATATGTTAATAAAAGTATCGACCATGAAATAGTAACAAAGCTAAAGTTTATCAGGAGTCGGTCAGTTTTTCAGGTTCAAATTAAACTCTCATTGCCAACGTTTTGGTTTTTATTTCAAACCTTTTTCATAGGCAGAAGTATAACATTTTGAACCAGAAAAACTGTTTCCATTTTGTGAAAATCACATACATAAAGTGATGATTCTATTTTCCACTAATGGAGTGGCTAATAAATTTTCATTTTCTTGTAGAATGCACTTTATATCTCCATTAAAGGATAATTGCAGATTTTCAAATAAGTTAACCAGTAGAATTGGTTTGTGTATTACTATATTCATACATACATATATGTCTCTTAGAAGGACATAAGTGTTACCTTCAGAACAACCCACTTTATCCTTGGCAACAAAAGAAATATCTTAGTAAACTTTTGTGTTTCCAGCTGTGTGATTTTATCTAGTTTAGTCGATTTTGGGAATCACCTACTGATTCATTTATTATTTACTTAAATAAGCAATCCTTTTACAATACAAGGTCTAATATATATTTTGACATTAATTGATACATACTAAACTAATAAACATCAATTATATATAATAATAATAATTAGATCAAACAAGACTGAGTCAGTGGCAGTTACAGCTAACTGTAAGATAATGATTAATAACTATAATAGATGTTATTACTTTATTAACTTTCTTCATGTCGTTTTTAAAAAAAAATCTACACATTTATAAATGCTGATCATTTATCATCATACGAGATCGTTGGAAGTGGGTGAATATAATATTTTATGGCATAGAATAATTAGAACGTTTTTAAATTATATGATGAGAAGTAGAAATACAATTGGGAAATGAGATGTGAGCATTCAATTAAATTATTTAATAATGTATCCATATATATATATATATATATATATATATATATATGTATATATAAAGTTAATAACGAAGGTAACACAGAGATCCTAACAGTGTTTCGTTTCCTGATTATGATCGTTGTCAGGAGGGGGAGAGTCCTGCAGAGAGGTAGAACAGAGAATCAAAGGAGCAGAAGTGATTTATGCCTGTGTCACCTTCGATTTAACTCTTTTTTACTTAAAAGTCTGCTAGACCGTTTCATTTTATTCTTATATATATATACAATTAAAAGAAACGGTCCAGCGGACTTTTTTAAAATAAAATAAATTCAAAACGAAGGAAACACACAGAAAGACACAGACATAACTCACATCGATATTTCGACCATCGTCGTCATCAGGAGGTGCGAAGAGCGAAGAGTCCCGCAGGAAGACAGGGCAGTACTGAGTACTGAGTACCGCCCTGTCTTCCTGCGGGACTCTTCGCTCTTCGCACCTCCTGATGACGACGATGGTCGAAATATCGATGTGAGTTATGTCTGTGTCTTTCTGTGTGTTTCCTTCGTTTTGAATTTATTTTATTTTATATAAATATATATATATATATATATATATAAACGACAGTGACATAAAAAACACACAGAAATGAAAAAGAAACTCTGTGTGTTCTTTATATCAAGGTAGTTGATTGAATTCGTGGATTTGTTTCATCTAATTGGTATATATACATATATATTTATATATATATGTATATATATATATGTGTTTGTGTGTGTGTGTGTGTGTGTGTGTGTGTGTGTGTGTGTGTGTGTGTGTGTGTGTGTGTGTATAGTACAAGTAAAACTTGAAATATAAAACCGAAACAGAAAAATATCTAAATTACATTTCATCAAAAAGTAATGCCTTTATTTTTTCATAACAATAATAGATAAATATAGATCTTATATATCAACTTTTTTGATGAAAATACGATCCAAAATGGACAACTAAAGTTGTCCGTTGAATGTGTGTGTGTGTTTGTATATATATGTGTGTGTGTGTGTGTGTGTCTGTGTGTGTGTGTGTGCGTGTGTGTGAATAAATTGATTATCTAATCAGAAAAAACATGTTACAGACAGGCCTTAACAAATATTTTGCGTTTAACTATTGATAAAAATTATTTTAATCTATATTTTACATGGAAGAATATTTATCAAGAGAATGCAAACCCCTGATTGGATTCAGGGTAATGTATGTTATGTGAAGGTTTGCTGATGATGGCCTCACTAACCCATGACTATTAATCTCTTACGTATTAATTGGCACAGTCATCCCTATGAAATCCCAAGATTATATGTCTATCCATGACATGGGTACTGAAACTTACAAGTGAAAGAGAAAAATATCAAAATTACATTTAATCATACCATCATTTTGTTGTTGTTCTTTTTTTTTAACAATAATTATAACATATTGGCGAAGGATTTATTACAGCTAATCACTTTTAGCTATATATTATAAACATTAATAACTTATCTTATTCACTTATGGTTGCTTGACTGCAAAGGAATCTTGAAAAAATTTATTCTTACATTTTTTGACGAAATTAGATTTCTTGGGCAAAACGTGAATCCATGTATTTTTTTCTTGTTGATGTCTGTGTCCTTAGGTGGGTATTTGTCCCAAAACCACACAACGTGTGTCACAGCATTTAATAGGAAAATATTCCCCTAAATAAATAATAACACATAAAAAAAGTCCTAATAATAAAATAGGAAATTATTTTATAGTTTTTTTGCTGATATCATATCATGAGAAAGTTACTTTCTCAAACAGTACATCAAAAAAGGAACTATATTTCCTCTTCTTCCAGTTACTATAAATATAAAAAAGTTTTGCATATAATATAATGAAAATATTAAAATGCCAAACAAAAAATTATTCATTTTCGATAATAATAAACAACAAAAAGTTAAACTTCACCTATCGACTTCGTACATTTTCATTGTATAAACTGAAATTTTAAACAAAAATTGAACAAAAAACTTTAAACAAATTTAAAAGATTTATTTCAAACTTGAAATTCATTTATTTAAATAAATAAATGAATTTCTTTAAAATTTGAAATTGAAAATAACGCTGGATTGTTAAATTTATTAACATGATTAGTATTGTGAACAGAAATGTGTTTTGAAAAATATATGTTTAAATTAATTTTAGTTCTTTCTTAATTAAAATAAAATTACTTTTATCATTCCTTCTCATGACTGCAAGTGAAGTTATTCCTTATTTCATCTTAAACATTATAGTAATAATACAGTGGAAAAAGTTTATAAGTTGTTAAAATATTTCCTTAATTTTGTTTTCTTAATTAATTTTTTTCTTGATCAAACAAATTAGAAAATTAGCACTTTCAGGTCATAAATTACAAAATTGTGTAAACTATTTAGAGTTTAAGTCTATAAGCCAATTAATTTGGTATTTTGAGTTGACTTGAAGTAATATTGAAAGGAACAAATTCTGATAAGGGTTATATAGTCATTATGACTTGAAGTGATTCAAAACGATTGAATCTGAGTTTGGGATTAGTGTGAAGTGGACTCAGTGGTTTTTAGGTAATGAGTTTGAGAAAGTCGACTGAGATTATAGGAGTCTAAGCCAGCATTCTCTTAGAAGTATTCAGGTCGATTAGCCAACTATCTGCGTCAACAAGTGTGATGAATGGCAATTTATAAAGCAGTGGTGTGCAAATATGTTTCGTTTGAGAACCAATGAAATATCAATTTTATTCTAACAGAATTTATATATATATATATATTGTTAAATAACGCCCCATATTTGGCTTGTATCTGCTTCTTACACAATTTCTCCAGTTTCCGGAATTCCTTCCTCGTCTCTTCAGTAAAACTATAAAGTCTATCACCAATATTACTAGTCGACATGTTTCGAATGTACCACATTCATCATCAGGACAATAATGAGAGTAATAGTAGGAAAGCTAGTTATATATATAGAGATGGATTATTAATGGAAAGTTTACAGGGCATCGTCCTGTATCACGGCGCATTATGGGGGATTAAGGTAGGGTGGTTGGGCTCACCTACTACCTGGCTAATCTGGGTGTTTCTGTTTGCAAATAGTTTTAAAATTCGACAAGAATTATTAACTTGGATATTTAATATTATTCAAGAAAAGCAACCAGCCATAAATATCCAAGTTAATAATTCTTGTCGAATTTTAAAACTATTTGCAAACAGAAACACCCAGATTAGCCAGGTAGTAGGTGAGCCCAACCACCCTACCTTAATCCCCCATAATGCGCCGTGATACAGGACGATGCCCTGTAAACTTTCCATTAATAATCCATCTCTATATATATAACTAGCTTTCCTACTATTACTCTCATTATTGTCCTGATGATGAATGTGGTACATTCGAAACATGTCGACTAGTAATATTGGTGATAGACTTTATAGTTTTACTGAAGAGACGAGGAAGGAATTCCGGAAACTGGAGAAATTGTGTAAGAAGCAGATACAAGCCAAATATGGGGCATTATTTAACAATATATGTTTAAATGAAGGACTGCTTCCAACTTTTACAAATATATATATATATAAACTAGAATTTAAAAAAGAACACATTGAAAGGAAACCACTGAACTCACTACTATATTTCGATGTCCTCGTCTTCAGGAAAAGAAGTGAATCGCTCCAAAGGCTGATAACGACTGACTTGGCGTTCGAACTGAAGCACTCAAACAGTGTAGCCAACTTTCGGAGGAAAGGTAGTCAGGGAAGATAAAGAGATAAAAGCCAAATAAAAATTAAAAAATGAAAATATTTAACTAAAATAAAATTAAAAGCTGATAACAACTTTAAAAAAAAAAAAAAATCAACGATTGAGGTTAAGCCCAGGAGCCGATCTACCGCCCAGAAGACTAATAGTGCTTCTTCTGAAGCTCTCAGAGTAACTTTCGAATTAGTCTGATCAATCTGCCTCAGGACCTGTACACGGAAACAGTCATTAAAACTGAGTCCGTGAGAACTGGCATGAGTAGCAACGGGAAGGTCACTGCGTTTGCCAACGGATGACCTGTGATTATTCATACGCAGGCATAGCTTGGTGGAAGCCAAACCCACATAAAAAGAATCACACTGGGTGCAAATGTATATATATATATATATATATATATATATAATTGGCTATTTTAACTAAATTGTTCTTTCTTTTCTTCCTCAGTTTTCTTAACGCATTTGCTTCCAGCTCTAATAGATGCCACTCGGTGCATCTCTTCCTTGAAGTCACTTCCTCCGGGTTGACAGATATTGGAGTGCTCACAGTACCTCGTAAAACCGAACTATTGTCATGCGATGTCCGTCTCCACACCAGTATTTGCCTGAAGATGACTGCAGGGGCAGTTGAAACATGATGCAAGGAATAACTAATGTTTACGCGAATACTCAGGACCTATATAGAATAATTCTCCACACCAGCACATCATGTAACAAGCCAGCACCAGCAATAGCTAACCGATCTCTAACAACTAACTACCCAACAAACAACAATAGAAAAGAGACACTGCTGCACAGTGTGGCTGATGTCGATTGCCAGTGCTCATATTTACAAAGGGACTGTGAGTCCTTTTCTCTTCCTGGCATGAATACAATGGCTTCATTTTTTAGTTTCCAATCTCTACAAGACCTCAGCACAGAACTTCGGCACTGATCATGACAGCACCGGGGGACCTCCAAGTGAGGAAGCGGACATTGCATGACATTAGTTTACGAGGGACTGTGAGCCCTCCAATATCTCTCATGCCGGAAGTGACTTCATTGAAGAGATGCACCGAGTGCGTGACTTCTATTAGAACCGGAAGTAAACGCGTTAAGAAAACTGAGGAAGAAAAGGAAAAATAATTTGGCAAAATAGCCAAAACATGGAAACAACTAGCATAATTCACTTCAATATTTCATCATCTGTGAAAAATAAAAGATTACTGGTTTGCTTGGCGGCACTTGGCTACCTGATGACGGCACATGTCGAGATATAGGTGTAAGTTTTGTTTGCACTTTCTATGCGTTTCTCTCTCAGTCCTTTACTCTGTTAATTAACGCGTTGTCCATGTAGATAGACCAATTCCCATATATATTAAATTTTGTGTATAATGTATATATATATATATATATACATAAACCATAGTAAAAAAAACTAAGATCATTAAAACAAAAGAACTGGTTTTCATTAGAGTCACACTCTAACTGAGGAATAAGTTGTTTTGGATGGAAGATATTAGTTTCATTTCTGATTTTCTTATTGTGGTTTTCAGTATGATTTTAATTTCATGTGTTTATTCTAAAATCTTGTTAGTTGAAACACTAAATTAGCAAATAAGAAACTAAAAATCTGCTTGGTCAACAACCATTTTCTGTTATTTCTTTCTTCAAATTGTATAGGATGGGGATAATGGAAAAGTTTATGTTGATGTTTATCACTGGAACATGATTGGGGTTCTTAAACATCTGGGCTGATGTTCGCTGAATAACCCATTAAGCCAGTTCATTACAAAATCTGATTTCTCTGAATAAAATTCTTACAGAAACCCTAACTTACTTGAAGGAAAAAACAGTTTTTTTTTTTAAATGTAATTTCAGTTTTACGAAGGTCAACTTAAAAGGTATAATTCATGTTATATTACAAGGTACACAGTTTGCATGATATGTTGAAGATTACATTCTTTTGCATTTAACAAGATTTCCCACTGCAATGGATAGACAAATTCATTTACCTGTTTTCTCGGAGTTAAATTTTTGATGTAGCTTTACCCAATCAAATAAGGAACTTATGGATGTAGCACAATGCTTATCAAAAACCCCACTTGACCATAAACCTATTCACATCACTACAACAGGCTATGATATATTGTACTTTTCTCATAGATCTCTCTTTGGAGAATAGCAAAAAGTCGACTATGACCTTCACTTTTTCTCATAGACAACAATCCAATACTGCTAAACGATAAGAGAATCGTTCCTGATACTATTCGCACTTCCTTGGGATGCACTTTAACATTCACATCACATAGTATCACAAACAAGATTAAAACGCCCAGAGATCAATAGCGATACTAACTTCTATTTCACTGTTAAAAATATAAATTAAAACAAGTCTCACTTAAAGACAAACTGCATATATATATATATATATCACCGTCTTAAATCCTTACTAGGTCAACATCACAGAACTTTGGGCTTCAATAAAACCTTCTAACACACTACCGTTATAATCAATCTTAAATTGTTATAAAGTTCTGCCTTCCTATGTTCCCAACAAAATCATAACCAAGATTTCAAAGTCCTCTTTCTTCATACCTTTCCAATTCAATTATAAAAGCTATTTCACATAATTTTTGACACTTTTATACCTCATATCTCAAACCAACTTTCCTTAAACCTTCAAATGCGTTTTAAAAAAATGTGTAAAGATATTATTTTTGTATTATATCATCAGGTAAATGAAGTAGTAATTTTAAATGAAGACTATATGACCAAAATTTTAATATTTCCATGATTATGGATATTATTAATAAAATTCAAATCACTTAGTATCAAAATAAATGATAATAATTCTATTTTATATCACATAATTTTTGAAATAATATTTCGTACATTTCCAGAATTTGATTGATATTTGAATTAAACTTGATTTAGTATGATCTTTAGTGACAAATGTGAGTGAATTGCCAGGTCTATGAAACCCTATTTTGAAAATTATATAATACATCTTAAGTTAAAATATATTTAAAAAAATATGTAGGGTAATGAAGACTGGAGAAGAGTGTTGAGAAGGAGTAGGTGATGTATAGTGGAGTTTCGTGCAGATAATAGTGAGGAACAGGCTCGTTACCTTTCTTGATTTAAGACCTGCTAAATATTCAACTATCAATAGGGCTGCATGTTTGGGCAAAACAATCGATAGCCAAGCTATGCACCAACATGCACGCGAAATCGACTCATTTTTAATAAACATTATTTAATTAAAATGAATATGATTTTATCAAACGAAAGATATTTGTGTTTAAATTAATAAAAGTATATATCCGCATACCTTCATGGTACATTCTGATATATATGAATCAACAAATTTAATTTATTATTAAAAAAACAAGCAGAATTGCCCAGTTTTGCTGAAATAAGCAACAAATAATAGTAACAAACATTAATTTGACAGTTGTCTTTTTGTTTAGTGAACTGGTATACGTGTTCATCACCAGACCCAAGTAAAATATCTGGGTCTTACTTTAGACTCTAGACTAATATTCAAGCAACACCTCCATAGTAAATCCAAGCTTGGAATTTACTTGATGTGTAATCTGTATTCTTTTTTCAAATCCAGGAATTCTCCCGATTTGGTCAAGGACCTTGTCTACAACGGGGTCATTCGTTCAGCAATGACTTACGGATGCTCCGTCTGGTTTAGAGCTGCACCAACCAAATACCAGTATTGATTGAAAGCAGAGTTATTCAAATACCAGTATTGGAAAAATTTTTTTTCAATTTATGTGTGCTGTTCAATTTTGTGGTTCAATGTTCACCCTGTAGTGAGTGTAGTTCATCGCCCTATTAAGGCTATGCATCTATGCTATTTAATGTCTAATAGAATAATTACACATAATGTATAAATAAAAAGAACGTAGATACAAATAAGTAATTACTTAGTAATGCTAAAACCAAAGAGTCGGAGTCATAATCAATATTCGGAATTGGTGTTTTACATTTATCATGTAATTCATCAATAATGTTGAATACAGCGAGCTGTAAAGTTTATTACAAGAAAGGTAATAAACAGCAGTAGATATCACTGACACTTACATACATACAATGTAAAGAGTTTTGCAGACTTCAAAAACTGTAAATCTGTCTAACGCACAAAATTAATATTTTCATGTTTACTACAGTTAACCATAATAAAGTATAAAAGTAAAGAATTTTATTAACCTAATACCATCAATAGAGTTATTAACATCATTTTAAAATGCTAAAAACTAAAAAATATATAACCTTCTACTTGAATTTAACATAAATTAAAATAGTTATCCTTAAGACAGTAACGTTAGAGATATATTTATAAAAAAAATATAACAAACTTTGCTTTTAATATTGTTTAATAAGAGTCTCATTTCACATTACGTGACCACATCGTCAACGTGACAGCACAGAGTTATCTAATATAAATGTTAAGCCCATGATCAGTGACGTTCAATGCATCACGAAAAATAAAGGAATAATCCACCCAATATCGCTGTCTTTTTCACAAGTCCAGCATACTCATCTGGGAATTAAAATTCCCAACTAATAAATAAATTATTTAAACAGTCATGTTTCAAAAAGTTTCCTAACCCAATCTAACATTGTTTTTCATGTTGTTGGATCTATATTTCATAATTTTTTAAATTTACAATTTATAGTATCCAAGATACTATATATGTAAATATAACAAGTTTTTGTTATATTATCTAAGATAACACTATTGTCTTGGATACTATACATATAATACATATTACTATATATATTATCTTGGATACCACCCGTATGAAATATATATGGGTAGAATTTTAAAAAGAAACAAAACAGGCAAGAAAAAATGATAAACAATAAAAAAAGAAAGAAAGACATAAATAAAGTCAAAAAATTTAAAATGAAATAAAATAATTATTTTTATTTCCTCTGAGGAGAGAAATATGTGCTTACTCGAAAGCCCTCAAAGTGACAATAGACTTAAATATGCTTAAGCATTTGCACATAGAAATAGTTATTAAAACTTAGTCCATGAAAATTTGAAGGATTGTTGATCTTAACAAAGAAATAACTGTGATTCCGCATACTCAAGTTACGTTAGATGGAAATTAAACCCAGTTGAAAAGCTTGGTCAACTTCAAAACTTGTTCAATTCATCGGTGACACTTTCTGGCAGCAATTATCATGAGGAGGATAAGTCATTTGCTTAATAACTAACAATAAAATAAACAAATATAGAGGAAGTAACCCAAAAGAAAAACAAATATGAGACTTACTTATGAGAAATAGGAAGACTGCTTTTAGAGATGGCTACACAACAGTTGCGTCAGTCTCCCTATTGGTTTCTTTTTTCATGTTATGTATAAGTATGCATTCGACCTGCCAGTCAGACCACACCTCTCTTGCTTCTTTTTCTTTTCTGCTCTGGGCCTGAAGTCGCACTGTTGTTCAACATATCAGTCTTATTAATTTCTGTGTTCTGTTTTTTGTTCTATGTAATTTAGTTGTGTTAGTAAGTTGTGCAGCAATTATAAAAGGTTAAATATTTATTTAATATTAAACATTATGCACAGCATTGTATGTAATGATTTACACCTAACAATTTACAAAAATACATAAATACACACACAAACACACACATACATACACAGACACACACACACACATACACATATATATATATATATATATATATATATATATATATATATGTACAACTCATGAATCTTAATAAAAATATGCATATTATATGTTCAGATGAATGCGTAAAAGTTCAGCAGATGTCTATATATAGTTTATTAGATCCTGACAATGCGTTTTAATTTTATTCTGTACAAACGAAGAAACAAACTGTCAATTCTAAAGAAAACGGGGGTTTATTTTTATCCCACTTCTATTAAATAATTTGATTACCTTACATATATTTTAAAAGGTAATTTAAGCTCTTTCAACCAATTTCATGATTAACTGCAATAAAAGTAGCAAACATTCTTAAAAGTAGCAGACTGGCAATACTTGTTAAGAAGTTTCGATTTGAGGTGAGAGTTTTCATGATTTTAACATATAAGTTAAATTAAATACTTTTTCTGAAATATTTTGAACTTTTGAAAATTGTTTTAATTTGAGATAAGTGTAAAAGTACTTAATACGCTTTCCTTCTTTAAATGATTGTTGAAGAATTTCAGTAAGCATTTAAGTAAGACAAAGAAAACGTGAGAAAACTTTTTCTGTATGTATCCTGTTTGGTAAATAAATTGATGATTGTCCATATAATGATTAAAAGTTTTTTTTTCAAGATGGGGTCATTTCTAAGGAGAACTGGCGAGCAATAGAGGCGACTCGGTAGATGGCCGATGTTCGTGACAGAGCCACGCCTGTTCAATCGCATGACCCTCTCCCATAATGCATCGCATTAATAAAGTTGTTATACCCTCTCCATACACAACACAGACAAATTATGGAAATCACACCTATAACTTTTCCCTTTAATGCCCTAAACACACATTCATTGCCTAATATCATATAAGTACAAAACATGTTCCACCTTTCAAATGAAGATAACTTATCACAAGTTAGTCATCTCAGTCACCATTTCAGCGCTAATTAAAAATATATTTATCATACCTATTTGAATTATGAGCAGTATAAAAAAAACTCCATTAAGAAAGACTATGTAAAAATTTCATAATATTAATTATTGTATAAAATATTTTATGTATATAAATATATATATAAAAAGATTTCACATAAACACGTGAAATAACAATCAATGATCAAACCACAATGAGAAATGGGAAAACAAGTCTAAAATCTTTCAACCGTAACAAGCGTTCTTCGTCAGAACAGTTGGGTTTTTGACTCTGACGAAGACCGCTTGTTACGGTTAAAAGATCTAAATATATATATATATATATATATATATATATATTTGTAAATGTAGGGAGCAATCCTTCTTTTATGCATGTTTTGTTGAACGACCTTTGTACTGTGGCATGAATCAATTTCATAGTCGATCTTTCAAGTTTTCTCACCTTTGATATAAATCTTTCAGGTACTAAATACACTAGTTCTCCAAATGATTTATTCTCCAAATGACGACCGAAACATGTCAGTTATAAAGAATAAATCATTTGGAGAACTAGTGTATTTAGTACCAGAAAGATTTAAATCAAAGGTGAGAAAACTTGAAAGATCGACTATGAAATTGATTCCTGCCACAGTAGAAAGGTCGTTCAACAAAACATACATATATATAAATGAAATGGTCCAGCAGACTTTTAAATAAAAACCAATTTAAAAGAAGGTATTTAAAACTAGCACAGAGAGAGACAAAAAAATAACTCACTTCTTTATTTCGACTATCGTCGTAATCAGGAGGCGAAAAGTCCTGCAGGAAGGTAGAGCGGCTACTGAATACGATCAGCATCAGCACAACCGTTAGTCAGGACTTCCATTACAGCTACCAAGTGAGAAGGGAGGGGAAGACAATGAAGCCAAATTAAGAAGTAAAAAACAAATAAAAATAAAAATTATTCAAATATAATAATATAATAACAACATAAAAAAATTAAAACATGAATGAAATAAATATAAAGAAGAGTATGTAAATTAAGAAAAAAATACATTTAAAAATTAATTAACTATTTTTTTAATGTATGTTTTCTTAATTTACATATCTCTTCTTTATTGTATTTTATCCGTCTTTTAATATTATATGTTGTTATTATATTATTACATTTGAATAATTTTTTTTTATATCATTTTTACTTCTTAATTTGGCTCTTCACTTCTTTCCCCTCCCTTCTCGCTTATAGTAGAGGTCCTGACTAACGGTTGTGCTGTTGCTAATTGTGTTCAGTTCCCGCTCTACTTTCCTGCATAACTGTTCACCTCCTGATGGCAACGATGGTCGAAATATAAAAGTGAGTTATTCCTTTGTCTATTTGTGTACTAACTTTTTTTTAATTTGTTTTATATTACACACATTATCAAGAAAAAGATTCACAAAGGACAACAAACGTTTCAGAGTAAACCAACTATAGGTGCACAGTAAAAGAAAAACACACTTTTTGCGAGTCGAGTTGACGGATGTCAAACCATTTGGTGTCCCTATCTCTTCTCTCCTGATGATGGCTAAACCGAATATTAGAAACTATAATTGTGTTTTTCTTTTACTGTGTGGCTACAGTTTACTCTGAAACACACACACACACACACATATATATATATATATAAAATCATTGTTCATATTGAATCATTCACTGTTATTTCACGTGTTTATGTAAAATCTTTATATATATGGAGTAGAATCGCAATAAGCATTAGAGGCAATCAATGAAGCATAAAACCACAAGGAAAACGGAACACGATAGAAATAAATTCTCTGAGAACTTTCATTGTATGTCATCAAAAAGTAAAAACAAAGAAGGTAACATAAAGGCTACACGGAATTATGGTATGTACAGCTGAAAAATAGAAGTTATAAAATAGCTTGAGAAGAATACATACCCAATAAAATTAAGCAATGTCAATTAAATAGCAAGAAAGAAAATAAATATATAAAAAATACTCTATTACGAAAGTTTAATTTCTAAATAATAATAAGCTTAATAATTAATATTCACAAAATTTAAAAAATAATAATCAATAAAAAAATAAATAAACGAAACAAGAATATAAGGAGAAAAATAAATTAAACCTAACATCATTAAGCTATATCATAAGAAATTTTTATTCTATTATTTTTTATATATTTATTTACTTTCATACTGTTTACTTTACACTGTTTAATTTTATGCTGTATTTTTTTCTTATCAAGCTATTTGTGACTTGAATTTTCCAGCTGTTTTGGTATCTTCCTTGTGTTTAACTTTTATGTAACCTTCTTTGTTTTTACTTTGTTTGCCCTCTGATGATATAGAGTGAATGGCCTTAGAGCATTTATTTCTATTGTTCTCTATTTTCTTGAGGTTTTATCTCTATATATGGAGTTTGTGAGTCTGTTTGTTCAACTATTTTCCGTGGAGTAGAAACCTGATATAACATTTATTGCCTGAATAATGTTAAATGAAAGAAAAGTATCACTATATTCCCAAAATTGGAGCCACAGTAGCAAGTGTGTTGCGTGCTCACCCATGACAGTAGTGCAAATGTATTATATATAAACGTAACAAATATGGATTAAACTAGGACATCAGAGGTTAAAAATGAATAATTTTAGAAACAAATTTGAACACAACTGTTAGATAAAATAAGAATGTTCTAAGGTAATATTATAAAGACACCTTCCTTTCATTAATGTTATTTTATGTTGGGTAAATAAATTGAATATTTCAATTTACAATTTTTGTTTCTTTTAAATATATTTGATGGTGTATATAACTTGAATTGATGTTTTATTTAATTCTGTCTTACAATATTTTTTTTACTTTTAAATGATTTTTATTTTGCTAAATATACTTACTGTATATATATCTTGAATCATGTTAAGAATACCATGTCAAAAGCTTGGGCCATATAAGAATCTGTTTCCGTGCTTTAGTAACAAGAAACAACAATTAAAATTATCCCTCCCAATCATGCTCAGTGAATTTCTTTCAATAACTATTACTATAATTTCTGAGTGACACAAAGGGTCACAGGTAGTCTAGTACTTCATATATGCATATAAAAGTATTCTTATATTACAAAATTAAAAAAAATATTACCTTATCTCAATATATATGTCACATTAAAATTTTTAATTTTTTCTCCGCATTTTTCTCCTAATAGTGTACATACTGAAATCGGTTTTAAGACCAAAACAACCGGTCTTCTTCAGACTAACACTAGAATAAAAAAGACAAGTGAAAATGAGTGTCCCTCTGTCTCTGACGAGGATCAGTGTTTACCTTGAGAGATACTATTTTAATGTCTTAATTCCTTACTTTAGTTAAAACATTGATTTTTATTTTATATGTTAGCTAGGAAATATTGCTTTATATGCATCTCCAGTTTGGCACATATGAATAAAATATAATTTCATGGTGGAGAAACAAGTTGCAGAACGCCTTGCATTTTCATAGAAGATAGCCTTCTATGTGATTTGAACCTTTTTTCAAATATTTTTATTATTAAAAATAACTTCAACATATAAACAGACTTATATTTCGGTGTATCTATTTATACGCATTTTTATTTATATTGAAATAATGTTTGTTTATATTAATTTTTGTCATTTTTTTTATATCTCCAAGTGTGCATGGTTCTTATTCTAAACACTTCTCAGGATATCTAGATACAATTTCGTTTATATATTCTTTTTACGACTCACTATATATAGAAATAATTATTATGCGCTGTAAAAAGCAAACTAAAAAAAAAGTAAATTAGAACTATACTTAGCTGAAGTACGATTTGTGTGATTCGTGCAGCAACCGTTACACAGTAGGAGGTGAATTTGATGGTTCAAAAAAAGTAGCGGGCACTAGGGGTGGAGAGATAGCGGATTAGATATTGCATGTCTCAATTAAACCTTTATCTGTCTGTCATAATGACTTTCTTAATGACTTCAGCAATCATTAGTAATTGAAAACTGTTGGCACTCATTTAGGGGGTAAAGGAAAAAAGACTGATCAGGAAAACGATGAGAGTAAACATAGTTCATTCTTTGCTCTACTACTTTTAAAGTAATTGCGATTGTAGGAAAGAATCAGACACAATTACAATTGTAGTGCACAGAAATCTATCACTATCTAAAGGATCAAATTCACAAAATTGTCATTATAATCATAACTTCATTAAATATTACCTAATTTGGTATTTTTACTTTGTTTTCCCTATAGTTTTTTTAACTAACTAGTTAGAAGCTGTTACGGTAAAAATTTTACAGCAACGTAAAATACAGTTCTAAATTTCAAATGTAGACATGCTTGATATAAAATGTTGAAAAAAAAAACAGTGAAGTTTTTGTAGATTGCCTACCTTGTTTGATAATTAATAATAAGTTAAATTTGTATTCAACATAAATATTTATATTTTATTCATTAATTATAAACAAAGAATTTTGTTCATGCTTATTCCTAATGTGTTAAGTGGTATTTATTGTAACTTATATTACAAAAAAAAAAATGTATTCGGATTATGTGAAATTTTTATGTTTTGATATCCCTGAATTAATTTTATATATATACACAGTTCGAAATCGAAGAAGAGTAACAAACAGAGTAGAGAAACTCACAAATTCAAATTTTGGGGCAATCCGTCTTCAGAAGAAACGAGAAAGTGGGACAAAGCACGTTGTAGAAGTAACCGACCCGGCAACCGCTCTATATAATTATATATACATATATTTATATATATATATATATATATATATATGCATCTATATATAAATATACATATTCAAACCACAATACGATATGGAAAAGAAAAGATTAAGGTCTTTCAACTGTAACAAGTGGTCTTCGTAAGAGTCAAAACCCAACTGGGTTTTGAATTTTGACTATTCAGTTTGATTTTACCGCTTGTTACGAACATTGATGATATTTCATTTGTTTATTGTGAATTCTTTATATATATAATTATATATATATATATATATATATATATATATATATATATAAAGATTTCACATAAACACGTGAAATAACAATCAATGATCAAAGCACAATAAGACTAAGATCTTTCAACCGTAACAAGCGGTCTTCGTCAGAGTCAAAAACCCAACTGAAAACCCAACCAAAAAGAGTCAAAAACACACACTATATATATATATATATATATATATATATTATATATATATATGTGTGTGTGTGTGTGTGTGTGTGTGTGTGTGTAATTTTTCCCAATAAATGAGAGAGTTTAAAATTATTTTTTAAACAATTAAATTAAGAATTATGTTATTTTCATGGTATCTACCATCCCATGGTATAATTAGAACGCTTGTTACGTGGCCATTTAAAATGACGGATTTCTGAATTATCGATTACAGTCAAAATAGTATAAAACTCTATTTGCATACGGCAACCCCTATAAGTAGGCAAACATAAACTAGCCGTAATCAAAGGAAGACTTTGATGAAAGCACAAGGTGTTGTTATCTATACTACTTCTAGAGAATGCTGATTCCTTTGAAATGCTTAGGATCTGTGATACTATCGCCCAAATATTTTTTATGAATAGAAAGGTCATATAATTGCAAGTTACTTTTGTACGGGTCAAGTACAGGTCAGCGGTATTTGCTTTAGTAATGAAAATAAGAGGTTCGAATTTGGACTGTGTTAATAGATTTTTCATGTGAGAGATGGAAACTCTCCCGCACGCCTCCTCCTCTTAGTGGGGACTCGTAAAATGGTCGGTCACGAGCCCGTAGGATGTCCGCTATGATCAGGAACTCCAATAAACTAGAGGGAGGTACATTTAGCAGTACCTATGTAGGGTTAACCCGGTAATGTGATTCCTACATAAGGAAAAAGATTGTCTTGTATCCAATACGTCATACTTTCCACTCCTACAGCTACAGCAAAGGAAAACTGCTACTAGTAAAATCAACTTTATAGTTCAAAAATTAATATATTTTTTAAAAAAAAATTGTTCTTAACCAATGTGTTTCTCCTAACCTTTAAAAATATGTTTCAGTAAATTAAAGCTAGATTGTTACAATGAATTCTAAAGCAATGTTATCACAGCAAATGAGATAACTGGATATAAAATGCGATGAAGGTTATGCATTATGCCTGAAAGTTACACTGAGAAAAGAATTATCGGTCCTACGATCTAAGTATATCAACTATCGCTTGATTACCTTATCCACTAACCTCCCTGGTATTGACCGTACACATACTTCCCTAAATTCAAGACACTATTTTCTTCATTCCTTTCATAAAATATGAAATGATCTCTAATTAAATTTTTATCAATTTTTGGTGGTTCGAAATTCCTTAACAATTTTTTTCAGAATCATTTAGATCTTCTGCTTCATTTTCAAATGAAGATTTAGTTTAAATTTGCAAATTTTTAATAATAGTTTATGTCAGGTTTGTTTAAATAATTGACACGATTAGATACATAAATTAAATAGAATGTTACCAAACATGAATAAAAACATATGGCAACTGAGATGCATGAGAGTTTCTCTGATAACAACTGAACGACGATGATGCAAAAAAAAAAAGACATCAAATGAAATGTTTGAATGATGCAGTAAAAGGGAAGTAAAGTCTGAGGCGGAAGGAATCAATGGTACATCTGAGGTGAGGCTGGAGGGCAACTGCAATTCAAGTGACTGACTTGGACTGGCGACCAGTCACGATCTCCTGGAGGCTTCCTCACCTCCAGTCAACTTCAGCCTACTGTGCACCACAGCCATGCTCTTGGATATGCTGTGAATTCCGCTTATCTGAACCACATATGTAAATCAATCTAAATGAATCACATGATATGTAAAACATTTTTACCATGCTCATTAGATTCAAAAATTCTAAAACAACATTAATATAAATATGGAGATATGACACTGGAAAGGTTAAGAGTATAGAAGGTAAGGGTCATCGACCTGGTCCACAGTACACTCATAAATAAACCCTTTACTATTCTTGGTAAATAAAACTTTTACACAACCGGCTTGCCCCTATGTCTTAAACTTATCCTCTCTCAAATTTATTAGATTAGGCATTTTTAAAAAGTACCTACCAATGTACAGCTAGGTATAAAGTGTACTAATAGGAATTTGATGGCTTTTAACTATCTGACTACAGCCTGGATAAATTTCCTTCCTGAGGTCGATGCATTAATAGTTTAAAAATTAAATAGAATTATAAACACATTAACTTCAAGATGACACAATGACCGAAGAGGTTAATATATATATATATATATTAGTTCTGTGTTTGCGATTCACCGTGAAACGTTTGTTGTCCTTTTTGATCGTTTTCCTGTTTAAATATATATATATATATATATATATATATTATATATATATATATATATATATTATACATATATATAAATAACATATCACACATATAGATAAAGGAATAAGAAGAAGACATTTGCCTGTGTGCTACATTCTTTTTAATAGGTTTTTATTAAATGCCCCAAACGATCAAAAAGGACAACAAACGTTTCACGGTAAATCACAAACACAGAACTAAGGAACAAACACACTTACTGTCTGTAATTTTCGGTTGAACCGTCATTGGGAGAGTTGAGATAGGGGCACCGGACACCAAGCGCACTTGTAAAGCGACGGTTGGGGAGCAACAGTTTGTCACACACCTACCCGGTACAAGTGAGGTAAGAAAACCTCACTTTTTGAGTTTTTCTTACCTCACTTGAACCGGGAACGCGTGTGACAACACTGTTGGTCTCCAAACGTCGCTTCACAAGTGCGCTTGGTGTTCCTATCTCAACTCTCCTGATGACGGTTCAACCGAAAATTACAGACAGTAAGTGTGTTAGTTCCTTAGTTCTGTGTTTGTGATTCACTGTGAAACGTATATATATATATATACATATATATATGTAGTTATTAAATATATATATATATATATATATATATATATATTCACCTACTAACGCAATCTCCTACCACAAGGAAATCCATCAGAAAATTGGAAAATCTTTCAAAATAAAAACAAACCAGATTGGAAATAGGCGAGAAATTCGTTAATATATATATATATATATATATATATATATATGAATGTTTTCCAATCTCGACCACATATTTTAACACAATTTTTCTTTCTTACCGAGGTTTGGTCTAGCTTCAATAATGCAACACAATGTATTGATGTAGCCCTGAAGATGTCTACAAATATAGACGAAACGTCTGGTTAAAGGTGTTGTATTATTGATGCTAGACCAAATCTCGATAAGAAAGAAAAATACTGTTTTATGAAAAATTCATTTATATATATATTATATATATATATATATATATATATATATATATGTATATATATATATATATATATATATATATATAAAATGAATATATAAATGCAGTGAAATTTAAATAAAAACCATTTAAAAAGAATGTAGCACACAGATAGGCAAAGGTCTCCTTCTTGTTCCTTTGTCTATATGTGTGATATGTTCTTTTTAATTTATTTATGTATACTATATGTATATATATGAATACGATTAAATGAACAGAATAAAATTCTTATTTTCTCTCATTTGAAGTAAATGCCAAGTTTGGTTAAAAGTTTTACTGCATACCATGTTTATGCGGAATAACATAAAACTATTTGATGAAGTTAGAATTCAGTAATAAATAAACATTAGGTATGTTTAAATCAATATTTCTGTACGAAGGGTTGTGATTTGAGAAGGGTTGGAAAGAGTAAAAGGAAGGGTTGGCTGTAAGAGAGGGTGTGGTTAGTAGAAGGGGTTGATTGTCGCAAGGGTTGTCGCTATTGGTCGCGACAGTGTCACCTGAGCACCGAGTGTCATTGGGTAGAGGGGAGAGTGTCGCAGGGGGTTGGTGACTAGGCAGCCGATTGGAGGACGTGGCCGAGTGGCGAGCTGCCATTGGCTGCGACACACCAGTGACACCTGGACACTCCCTCGCTCTATCGATCCCGCAGTCCCCACCCCCAGCCCCTCCACTGCGGCGCCCGATGCCATAGCCCCTATCCCTCTCAACATTCCAAATCAACCATATATTAATCTAACATAACCAAACAATCCATCTACCTCCCACCCCTAATCCCAATTTGCAAACCTTATATTCAACACAATGTAACCTTTAAATTGCTTTATTAATAAAACTTTTTCACGAAAAGTTCAAAACAATTTTTTTCCATTAGACCTCCAATCGTACATTAAAGCATTTAAGTTATTGCAGAATATAATAAACTAAACAGCCATTCATAACTATTCATAAATATTATTAACAGAAAAAAGTCTATAAAGTTTCGGCAAATATATACACAATGTTTTCATATGTCGACCGTATATATTTAACACTAGTTGGCAAAAATAATAGGGTTCAATATATATGGTCAGGATAAAAATCATTGAATTATACCAAGGAGGTAGAAGAATATGCTGAAAAAGAGTGTTTTATACAAATTGCTTAAAAGAAACGTACGTTTGATTAAGGAAATTCATTTTAACACTATATATATATATATATATATATATATATATCATGATAAACGGAAACGGTCTGGCAGGACAGATTACACTTAAAATAAACTGTGACACATAGACAAAAACTTAATAAAGACTCACTTTTCAATATTTCGACCGCCATTGCGTTCGAATTATTGAAAAGTGAGTCTTTGTTATGTTTTTGTCAAACCACAACATTGTGGTTTGAACATTGATTGTTCTTTCACTTGTTTAAATGGACATTTTGATATATATATCTACGACTAAACCACAATAAAAAAAAAAATGACTTTGACCTTTGAACCAAAACAAGTGATCTTCGTGATTTTCTGATTTCTTACTGTGGTATTGGCATTGATTTTTATTTTGCATTTTTATGTATATATATATAAATTATATATATATGTTCATTCCAAAATTTCAAAATGTATACTTTACATTATATATATATATATATATATTCTTTATCTATCCTTGTGTCTCTAAGCTGTGTATGTTGGTTAAACTGTTAGAGTGCTTCTTCAAGGCCACCTGCCAGTTGTTGCCAGTCTTCGGAGCGATTCACATCTAACTATCTTCCTGACTAAGAGGCCATCGAAATATAGTAGTGAGGTTTTATTTAATTTCCGTGTGTTCTTTATGTGAGTATAGTTTACATACACATAATAATCAGAAGAGACAAATGATTTGAAGAATTTAGATTACTTCCACTCTATGATGGTAATAAAATTGGTTCAAAGACTTCAGCAATTCGTTTTTTCTTGTATACTGTTTGTGTGTGAGTAGTAGATGATGAATTCTTATCAACAAGAAAAAACAAATAATAAACGTGTTTGAGTGTGGTAGAATTTGAAACAGTTTGGTTAAACTATTCAAAACCGGCTATTATAAAACCTGACATAAGAAAGTCATGTGGTTAGTTTTGTTACAAGAATAAAAGGACATATGTTGTCAAAGAGCACGCATGCGTCAAGACCCTAAACATTTTCTGAGGAGGCAAAAAAGAAAAGGAGGAGAACTGAAGTGGAGAGGGAGTGACCGACGGAGCAACTTGATTATATGGAAACTGCGGTGATCACGTCCTTCGGAGATAGGCCGTTTAATTGTCGTTCGCTACTCTATGGGAAAATTATCTCTAATTGCAGACCTGAAGGAGGCAGCTGGATCTCGATCCAAAGATAATTTCCTCCATTTAAGCATGCTGCGGACCTCTTGTCCGATAGGCCACCCTCCCAGCTTCTTACCAGGGTATTTTAATTTTCTATATTGGTCCCCACAAGTCATTGGACTGTTCTATCTAACATTATATTTAACGGTTTGTCTAATTTTTTTAAATAGAAGTGTTCTTTTTTAATCAACACAAATGGTGTAAACGATTTCGTTTTAGCATACATATAATTGACCACGTTTAACATTTCTTGCAGTTACTATAATACACATTGAATCTCCTAATTATTGCTTATACGATTAATAAAAACATAATCATCTGAAACTTGAATCACCTTGTTACAGCATCATTTTGATGTTATAAATGTTAAAGTCAAAATGATAAAATAGTTTAAAATTCTAAATGATAAATTTTTCCTTATTATAGATAATTCTCATTTCATACTCAGCTTATATGATAAATTCTTCAGCTTCTATTAACTTTTATATTTTTATACCTTACTAAATACATTACCAAGTGTTTAATCTTATATAAATAAGTACTGCCTTAACCCTTCATTGTTGGTAAGGACCGTAAAATAATTTCTCTTCATAATAGAAGAAAAACATGTCTGATAAAATTAGGTTTACTTTTAAAATATATTTGTTTGCTTATCTGTTTTACCACATTAAACAAGTTGAGTATTATATTTGTCATAAAAAAATTGTTACCCTAGGTCATAAAAATGTGAATAGCATTCACATGCCTCCTCAGACTATATTTCATTATTAACCATTCTTTATCAATGAAAAATAAAAATGCTCTAAGGTGTTTTGTATATTATTTATCTTGATTTATAAAAATACGTGCGCTTATTGTACCTTCGTATACAAACAAACATACCCTCTCTCTTCCTCCTCTCTTTCTCACTCTCTTTGAAACACACACACATGCACATACACACAAACAAGCAAACAAACTAAAGAAAACACACACACACACACACACACACATATATATATATATATATTATATATATATATATATATAAACATATGATTGATTCAAATATTGAAAACTGCCTAAATTGAATAACACAACTTTCATTACAAAGAAATGTAACATACAAAGTAACTGCAATCTCTAATTTTGGTTCCATCCGTCTTCAAGAGAAGAAATATACCAAGCACACCTTAGAAAGTATTACCAGAAAGTAACCGCCGGTGCAATTATTCTCACCCAGCCATGATGTAAGGAAGATTTAAAAATGAAATGAAAATAAGGAGTACAGGTAGAAGTAAGGTAGGTAGAAGTAAAATCAACTGAAGGAACCGGAGCCAAATAGAATATAGTACAAAGAATAAATTTTGAAAATGGAAAACGAAGAAGATGAAACACTGGTAGTAAGAGTAATATAAAATATAACTGATAACATAAAACATTGGTAACATAAAGGGAACAGTTGCCCATCCTGTCCTCCTCTACTTCTACAATTACTATCTTCACCAGTTACCTTGCCTCCACTATTGACGTTGCCCTAACCTGGTCAACCACTTTTTACACTGACTTGTACGCTCCTTTACCCACGCTCTCTCACTTCACTCCGTCTTCCTGCAACCAACCCTCTCCTGTTGCTTAAGATTGTTGCTGTACCTCATTGCTGTGTTTACATAATTGAATATACTCGTTATGAACGGCACTGTGTATGCCAACCCTTTAACATCCTCAAACACTGTATAAGTCGTCTTACGACTTGCCTTACCAACCACTCTAATTTACCTGTTTTCATTCCCACCAACTCCCACTGTCTACATTATCATAAGTGCTACTGAAATCAAGAGGCTACCATGTTAACCTGCTATATGCAGGGACAAACGAAAGAGGAGGAGAAGGTGATCAGGGTCTGGGCCTGACCACCTTCGTTTCATTTCCTTCCTAATCCCCAAATCCCCTCCTTTTATCTCAGCCCCAATCCAAGGCGTTATGCGATCCGTGCCGAAGGATGGATGATACAGGGGTTACTATATTAGAACGAAGCCTCAAGGGTACCAGGTAATCCCCTTGAGTAAATAGCCTTACTCCGATATGCGGTGCTCTACCGGAGTGGACAAAATACCACCGACAGTACTTCAGGGATTTTCCCCTGTAAGGTTACTTCAGAGACCAACCTCCGGAAGCGCAGAGGGTCTAAAAGCGCTAACTAGTGGGAGCTAACCTCCCACAAGTGCTTCTAAGGACCCAAAGAAGACCCTCCCGATAAAGGAGAAAGGAAGTCGCTTTTTCCCGAAATCTAGGGAGCCTGAATAGACATTATCAATGATAGTTTGTGCAGATTTTGCAAAAAAAAAAAGTGGAAAAAACACCGTTGCACCTTCTGGCTGACTGTCAGGCAAGTTTGCTGCACAGAGGTAGGTGCTTTGGGACACTCAACAAACCATAGAAAACTTTTACCACTGGAACCAGCAAAAGTCCTGAGCTACTTGGAGGCATTGAAGCTAACTGCTGGGGTACATTAGTACAGAAGAGGGGAAGTACAATAGTTGTTTTTTAAGACGCAGTGCTATAGTCACCCTCAAATAATAATAATAATACTGAAATCAAATTATAGTACAGATCCCTCCTTGTACTCCTTATTCTTAAGACTGAGACCCTTAAAACACAGAATGCTTATAGGACCAATAGATAATCTTTCTTTATTTAATTTTAATTTTTTTTTTCTTCCTCATCTTTTTGTTTCATTTTAAACTTTTTTGTTTGTTCTATGATAACTATATTTATAAAGCTCTACTCTTAGTAATGTATTATATTATCACTGTTTTAGTTGCTTCATCTTTAATTTTCTAATTTTTGTTTAATATATTTTATTTCACTCCAATTTTTTTTAATTTATTTACCTATCCCTACCTTTTACATTTTATTTTTATTTCATTTTCAAATTTTATCTACTTCATGACCGAATGCACCAAGCAGAATCGTCAGTTTTGTTCCTTTGTTTCTCCGGTGTCTTTAGTATCTCTCTATTTTTTTCTCCTGAAGAAGAATTTACCAAAACATAAGTGTATTTGTTTACTTCGTGTACTACTTTTCATCGTATTTGATCTTTATATATATGAGTATAAATGATCAAACCACAATAAGAAATGGGAAAACAAGACTAAGATCTTTCAACCGTAACAAGCGGTCTTCGTCAGAGTCAAAAACCCAACTGAACACTAGATGCAGAAAACATCTGGTGAGGAGTTGAGAAGAGTGGGAGGGAAGAGTGGTATTTTAAAAGGGTGAAAGCACAGGAAAGGACTAATGTCTTATTGTGGTTTGATCATTGATTGTTGTTTCACGTGTTGATGTGAAATCTTTTTATCGATGAGTATGTTTGTATGCTCGAAAAAGAAAATCACTTTGGAATGCCATATCACATTACAGATTGATAGAGGCAATATGGTCGTTCATACCTAACATCAGCCTTGATAAAGTTAAGCCGACAAAAAAGGGAATTACTTTGAGTACAATCCTGTAATATATGAGGGGTACTAATATGCATGGTGTAGAAGTTAATGATATTGTTTATTATAAATACTTAACTACAGTTAGGAAATGTCGAATTTCAGAGATCGAAAATCAATTACATTGATTGATAAATAAATATTAATCTCAATCAGTTTGTGTATAGATTATAGAGATAATCATTAACCAATTATTTTTAAAGTTGTAAATTTTTTGTTGTTTTTTCAAAGACTACCATTATATCAATGTTCAATTTTTGCCGTAAGCAGTATAAACAGCATATCAGGTTTTCAAATATTGAATAAATATTACATTGAATTGAAAAATTAAGATATAATTAACAATTTGCCAAATTAACCGATTTCTAATTCTAAGGTTTTACTCTAAACTTACTTATAAGGAACCAAATATTGTTTGTTTTTGAATAGTAAGCAGCTTGTAAGATGAAACAGGCACTTTCGCTGCTTGCTCAAGCTTTCACTCCTACAGCCTCTAATTTTACCAACTACCAAGCGAAACTCTTTTAGCTTTGAGCAAAAGTTATAATTCAAATTTACACGAGGTATTCAATCATTTATTCTATTTATAGACTCGCATTTTTTCCCATCTACAGTATTCACACGTTTTTGGAAAAAAAATTGTATTAACTAAAAGAAAATATGCAATTGTCGTAAAAAATTGGATTTGGTTTAATTGTTGTAACTGTACATAATAGAAGAATATCGCTCAATACAGTGATAAGTATGCCTGCTCAGCCAATGAGATGTGTGTTAGATTCTTTAACACCTCGCTGTATGTACATTACAGTTTATGTCTGGCATCATATAACAATAACTATACTTACATCAGTAACCAATCCCCTGAAGGAGAACATGAAACGAATCTGAAGTATTAATATTAAACATATAATCTACCGTCATACCTCGTACATTACTGCCGTAGCTGTCGGACCGGTTTCGGGTGTCACCCATCTTCAACACGAAGATGGGAAAAAGTTCGTGTTGAAGATGGGTGACACCCGAAACCGGACCGACAGCTATGGCAGTAATGTACGAGGTATGACGGTAGATTATATGTTTAATATTAATAATACTAACCTCTGTGGTAATGATGAATTGCATGAAATCTGAAGTAGGCTACACACAACTTTATCAAAATGGCACTCAACTAAGTAAGCACATTATAAAACTCATTGACAATCAATTGAATTAATTGATTTCTTATATGTGACTTTTGCGTAAACAAATCATTAAACTCTCTGAAAAAAAGTATAATCAAACTCATTGATAATCAACAAATTAACTAACCTCATTTAACCAAACATAGCTGTAACCATTTATCAATGACAACCAAAATGAAATGATTATTAAAGCAGAATATGGATTTTCATCTGTAATATTCCTCATTTTAATATTCCAAATTCCTAAAATTTATCCATATGAAGATTAGATTGAATATGATAATTAATTTTTTTGGCATGAACAGATGAGGGGTTAAAATTAGTACCTACTTTGATAGACAAAACGATGAAAGACCCTTCTAGTTTTAATATTATAAAAAATTACAAAAAAAACATCCCCCTCCACAAAAGAACTATTTAACTGTTAAATATTATTGCCATTTGTTGCAGGATGTGATTTTTATACAATTTAAACATTTTTTTATCCACACCAACCAACCACAGAAAAATAAAAATAACCGAAAATAGATTATCTATATTATATAATATAATAAATAAATGTAATATAAAATATAAACAAATATATAAATAAATGTAATAGTATAATAAATTTAATATAATTTTTGTTAGTATGCACCACTAACAGCACATTGTACACTACGGTGTATGCTAACGAAACAAAGAAATGTTCACGTCTATGTTAAAAACTAGACTCGTTTACTTGTATTGGTTCAAAAATATAAGACATACAACGTTATATACTACGCCACAGTTATATCACAATACAAACTTTAAAGTACATATAACACATATATTTATAATTATTCTACTATTATCAAAATACAATTATTTTGATAAAGTGAATAAGGATGAAATACCACTGTCCAAAAAAACACCAAAAAATATACATCTGCCTGAAATTTATAAGCCCATATCATGGTGTATGTATCTTAGGAGGTTTAAAATCTCTAAACGTATTGACTCAAAAAATGTAATTGGCAATTTGATAATATGTATATGTATATATGTAATGTGCATTACGTATATCAATTTACGTATATAATATTTGAATTAATAGTTTGAAATATTCCTGCCTTTAATATTTTACAATAATTTTTTAAAAGAAATTAAGAACTTTTTTAAAAATATCACGAAGACTAATTTATTTATTTGGAACGTCATCGAGAAAAAAATGTCTAAGTTAATGCAAACAATCAACAAGTGAGATAGGTAAGATTGTTTTAAGTTGGGTATCGTATTTTCAGATCTATACTACCTCTAATAACAGCCAAAAACTGTTTAGTTTTATCCGTATAATACCGGTTTTTGTTAGAGGCCTTATGAAAAATTTGGTATCTATTTACTGCCTTTGACAAATTTTAGTTTCACAAACACTAAAATTTCAACTTTATAGAGTTTGTAGTAAAAATAAAAATAGACCAACTGTGATATGTTTGTCAAAATTTATTAAAATTGGAAAAAAGAAACACTTAAACTTTTGGGTGACTTATTGTTATATATATAATCTCAATAAATTGTTCTTGACCTCTTCTATTCTATTGTATGTCTTGTTATTGAGGGCTAGTTCATGTAAAAGAAAATGAACTCCTTCTTAGGCCAACGTTTTGATGTATTTGTACATCATCTTCAGGGCTAAAATTAGAGTAAGAACTATAGTACTTCACCAAAACAATCTACAACTCACATAGAGTTTGTGTTAGTTCTCTATGTACAGAACTAACTTTTTAGAAAAAAAAGTACACATTAGGAGAAGAATGAAACTGTGACATTCAGTGTGGCCAACATTATATTCAGGAAACCTTGGAAAATAAACAAATAATAAGAATAGTAATAAGGAATAAGAAAAAAAAATCATATATATATATTATAATCTTATACTGCTCATAATTTTAATAACATATAATATGAGAATTTCATTAACTATAACTATTACACTATTTACACTCTTATTAAAAATTATAATATTAGTAAAATATTTCAATTAGTATATTTTAAAGTTTGTATATATGCATTATATGAGTACCAGTAGAAATAGAATGCCAAATAAATAAACGAAAAATAATTACCATATACTTTACTGTTCACATTCATTCATATATGATGTTATTATGAAATATTAATAATTACTCCTAGACAAATGTATTGCACAGGTTAATTAATAATGTAACGCTGCAAGCCCGCAATACAGTAACGCCACGATCAATATCGTCCTTGAGAAAGAAACACAAAACTCCTAGACTTTCATTTGATAATAGAGTGAATCACAATTATCTCGTGTCTCTCTATCTGTCTATCTATTTATCTATCTGTCACTCCCTGACGTCACATTAATCAAGATCTAAATGTATCATTGCTGAACAGTTTTTATAAAATATCCATTGCAAATATACATCATACTCAACATATATATATATATATTTACTTGATAAACGGAAATACGATCCAAACTGGACACAATAACAGGGATACTAACCGTTGCGTCTACAACGTGCTTGGTCTCCCTTTCTCTTTTCTCCTGAAGACGGATTGCTCGAAAATTTGAGTTTGTAAGTATGTTTCTTTACTTTGTGTGCTACCTATCTTCAATTTTGAACTGTTGTATATATATATATATATATATATATATATATATATATATATATATATATATATATTCAGGTAATTCACCACAAATTAGAGAAGATAGTTAGTAGTGGTGGTAATTTGTCAAATAGACTTGTCCATAACTCTAAAAGAAGCCGAAAAAACTGTTGTGTATACAGAATTCCTTGCAAGGATTGCGAGTTGGCTTATATTGGACAGACGGGAAAAGGAATGGATACAAGGATTAAGCAACATCAGTATTCAGTTAGAAGACAAGATGATAAAAGTGCCTTGTTCCTACACATTAGAGAAAAAAATCACATAATTAACTGGAAAGAAGCAAAGGAGTTGGTTTTTATGTCATGTGAAAGAAGAAGAAACATTGTTGAAAGCGCCCTCATAAAAGACTTTTCCAAGAACTTGGTCAACACTGGTCCAGGCCTTTTTAAATTAGATGAATTTCTAATTGAAGGAATTATCAAACAAATCAAGACTATTTCAACAGTTATAGGGAAAAATACTGTCAATGATGCCAATCTTACTCCTTCTTTAAATCAAAATTCATAACCTGCTTACAACTTGTATTCACTTGCTCTCTGACGACGTGAAAACGAAAGGCCTTAGAGCGACTATCTTCTCTAATTTGTGGTAAGTTACCTGAATATTTATATCACGTGTTATTGTGACAATTTTCTATATATATATATATATATATATATATATATTATATATATATTTATTGAATTGAAATGTGCAGCAGCCTCTGCATTGACAACCTTTTTACTGATAGCCTCTATTTTTCGTACAATCGTCCTTTGCTCTAGAGGTAATTTCCATAAGTAGTTGGCCAACGACATGTAGACAAACAAGGTAAACAACTGATAAAACTAAATGACTATATTGAGAACACGATACACTAAAAAATCACAAGCTTTCGACCATGCATTGGTCATCTTCAGGTTTAAATACATTTCAATTCAATCTGTATCCAAGAAGACCTGCTGCCCACTTATACTAATATATATATATATATATATATATATATATATATAATAAATTGATGAAATATTCCACAAGGACTATAAAAGTTTAAATTACACAAACACGACACAGAAAAACGATAAAATACACACTGACTAAATTCAATAATCTGATCAGGAGAAGACCACAAGGGTAAACGAAGTGAGAGAGATATCCCCACATCGAAGGAATGAACGCGATTCATCCTCACTTTCGCCTTCCCTTCTAGTCTTCTCCTTATGACGAACACAATTCGAATTATTGAATTTAGTCAGTGTGTATTTTATCTTTTTTCTGTGAACATCTCTTTTCTCATTTCGTATTGTGGTTTCAGCACAGACACTCACATATATATATATGTAAATATTGGGAACACTTCTTGTTGTATACCTGTATTAAAAGGTTACATTTGTTTCTTCATTAACAAACTTTCTTGAAAGTTCTTTGAGTTTGCGAAAGTATTTCTTCATATTTATGTTTAGTTTGGAAAGCGACTAACCAGAGTTTTCTTCTGTTAATTTCTTCTATCCTCAGAAATATTTTCGTAAAACTGTCACCAGTTTAATGTTTAAGACATATAATTTAAAAACTGATGAACTATAAATATATTTCAAACTCAGTAATAACTTCAAGGCTACGATATAATGTAGTTTCACAAGTGGTTTGTTGCAGGTTTTTTTATAAATTTTCTTTAGAGTAAAGTATCATCCTTTAGCTAACTTCTTTATTTTTCTCCATAGTTTTTTTAGACTATTTAAATTTTTGTAGGTACCAACTCATCTTGATTGTACAAAATTCTCAAATACTTTTAGGACATTGTTAATATTATCGTTTTAATTATTACTTTTACGGTATTCTTTGAGAATTTAGAGATCTTCTAACATTTATAAATATTCTTCATTACTTCAATAAGCGATTGTTTTGGTACTTTCCCCGTCATGATTTAGATATAGTATAAATATGACAATTTGATATATTTGATAAATGTGATAATTTGTTAAATTTGATATTGTTTAAATGTGATATTTTACAATTTAGATATAGTCTAAATTGTACATCTATAAAAATTTACGGAAGTGATCCTTGCTGTGAGTCCGTCAACTTGCTGCTACAGATTTCCATTATTATAGTCATTAGTAATACATGGTGACAATACATTTTAGTCTATTGTTAGCACATATTATTATATTGTTTTTTTTTCATACTAGTTAATTTTGACTGTTTTATTAGCGTATGTCTTCTTAATTTCTATTTTAATAAAAGTAAGTGCAAAGTAAGTACAAGTCACAATTATGAGTTGAAGTGATGTTTCAGTTTAATATATCACTTCTTTATTTAATATTAAATATATTAATTTACAATAAATGTTTATATTTATAATTATAACAGTGAAATCATAAAACAGTTGAAGTATTATGTCAAATAACTTTTGGGTGAATGCCTTTATACATTAAAACAAATTCGTATTGCTTGGTAAAAATTAATTTTTTGGTTTATGCTAAAACTAATTGTTTAATAACAATCAATTTTCTTTGTATTATTGAAGTAAATGGTATGTGGTTCCAAGAGAACTTCATTTATAACATAATTTAAAGGTGTATGTTAAATCTCCTGATACTGCTTTTTGGCTAATTAACAGATTCTATTAAACAATAGAATTCTGAGGTAAAATGGATAAACCAACAAAAGTCTCCACACAAATGAAGTTTTATTCAACGCGTTTCGAACACTTTGTGTTCATCATCAGGAAGACATATGTTCGAAACGCGTTGAATAAAACTTCATTTGTGTGGAGACTTTTGTTGGTTTATCCATTTTACCTCAGAATTGGTAAATACCACACAATTACGGTTGCACAACTAATGATTTAAACAATAGAACTTGAAATGAATAAGGCAACAAAAAATAACTTCCAATATAACAAATATGACCAGAATGTTTTTTAAATTTCATTTGTTGAAGATTCTTAACAGACAATTAAACAAATCGTCACAAAACAAATATCTTGAAGTTATCCTTACCTTTTAAAAGAAAGAAAAGTAAAAAAATTTGTTCGAACTTACAGAAAAGACTTCAACAACAATTAAATGTAATCTTATATATGTAATGTATGCTGTAATTATATATATGTAATAACAAAAACTGAAACAAAGATTCAGTTTTACTATGGAGAAAAAGTCGTTTACAAAAAAAATGTTGTAATATAATTTTCATTTTAATGAAGTAAGAGTTATGAGTAACTGTTAAGAAAACCAGACTTTTGTTTTGAGACTTTCAGAATCTGTTGAGTTCAGATTTAATTATCTGCAAAAATAATTAGAAATCCAAAAATTAGAAAAAATTCAATTTACATAAAAATTTTTCTTTACAGAATATCTCCAGAAATTCTTGTTTTCGTGGCAACAATAACTAAATAACTATTTACACAAAGTCTATGTAACCAAAAGCTGTTTATACCATCACTGATCTCTCAACCATCCAAGTTACCAAATCTGTTAATTAGTTTAAAAATGGACGACTTACACTCCATTATAGTCTTCACTGTAGAAAGCCAAGAGGTAACCTTACTTTGCTTTCCTTGCTTAAAACATTTTTTTATAAGCCCCTCACAAAGACATTCTGAATTATGACATTTAGAGGGATGGGTAGTTGTAGATAAGCCACTTTCGTTTAATATTCCTTCGTTTTACTAATTCATGGAAATAAGTTAAACATCTTAACGTCACTAATCAATGGAAAAATGCTTTGCACAGGTGGATTACCTCACCCGATGTTGTCGACAGTCTAAACAATCTATTTACACTGTTATTCCCAAGAATCGCTTCCTCCACTAACGCCAACAGACAGTCCAATTTTCACTTATCTTCCTGCCTTTGAGCATCAACTCTCGCACTTTCACTTGCAAGCTGTTTTATTTATTCCTCTAACAACAAGTCACTGTTAGTCAGCTAAATATCCATTAAAGCTGTTTCGTTGTACAGCATTTTTTTTAGACTCAGTTCAATTTAGTCCTGAAAAAAGTTTAGCATCCTCCACAAACCATGACTGGCACCACTCTTAACCAATGTTGTCATCTCTTTACCTCAGTTTTTCTTAACTAATCAAACACACCCTGATATATTAAAATTACTAATTATATATAGATTACACATGGACAATTTGCAATAAATTTCTCATTTATATAACAAAAGTTCCCTCTTGGATCAATCATTACATACTGCGTTCTACTGCATTTAATTCTTGTAATTTAATAGCACTTGTCATTCATCCTTTGTTCGTCCCCATTGTACATGAGTAGTTCACACCATCTTTTTTGTAATTTTTAACAAAATATATCCTATTCGATCATACGACTCCAATTTCCGCAGTTTATGACTATAGCTGTCATTTCTCTTTTCTACTCTCGTTGTTGAGCTCCTCCTCATTATACCCTCTAGATTATGATGGATATACTGCAAATTTATTAAGCAACAACTATGCAAGTTTTGTGGTCTTTCATATTGAATCCAATGGCTTTATCACAGTGTGGCCTATATGGCTTTATCACAGTGTGGCCTATATGGCTTTATCACAGTGTGGCCTATCTAGATGGTAGCTAGGTGAATTATGCTATCCTGAGTCAGAGTTGAAGATCTGATTTCAGATTTGAACTCGAAAACATTTATTAAAGCTAAGGCTGGAAATTTGACTGGAAAGCAATGGGAAGGTTTCTGCGATGACACTCTAACTAACCTTCATAAACAGGTTAAGGAGGCTCAGCTTGGTTGACGTCCAACAGATTCAAAAAAACACCACATTGAGTGCAGTTCAATCATATAATATTATTCATTCTTATCATTCTATATATATATAATATTTATTAAACGATTTTTTTTTCTGACAGAACTCAAATTTTAATCGTCTTCCTGTAGATTACAAATAACTGGCAAAACAAATTACCAATGAACATTAAAAGTGTAGAATTATTATTGTCATATCTACAAATCAAATCTTCAACCTTATACTAAAAAATATTTATACGATTATTAATCCATTCACTAAGAACAAAATACGAGAAATATAAAATTCTAAGTCTATGATAATAAAAAAAATGTAGGATGCTTCAGAGAGTAAAGTAGCCAAATCACTTATTACAACTTTAGTTATAGCACCAACATTCCTGGAACTTGCTAAGATAAAGATCAATATTTTTGCCATCATATAGAAAGTGTCCAAGAAGTTTGTATATTATTAACTAATTTATCGTAAACTTAAATTAATATACAACTCAGTGAAAAATATTACGAAAAGAAGAATTAATATTGAAGATTTTTTTTGGCCCATTTGACAGCCGTAAAGGGGGAAATAGAAAAGCAAAGCACAAGAAGAGGGATGTCGAGGTTGAGGAATCTTTGATCAGAAATTTGTAAAAGGTGTGTGTTCAGTTTTCTGAATGTTTAAGCAACATAATCACAAAAAAAATTAGCAATAGTAAGATTACACTGTGAAATATCACTCAACATGTTAACAAGAATCGTTCATTATTGGCTTCCATTTCTCTTGTGCTTATAAGAGTTTCACTATGTTTGGTATAATCTCAAGTTCTTGTTCATGTATACCACTTTTTTTGTCTTTATAACAGTCTCCATAAATTCACAAATTTTTAGAAGTGGTGTTGCAGTTTCACATATTTCGGTTAGGTTGAAGTGGTTATATCATAAGAGGAAACACATAGGCGGAACATTGGTCCTTACCAATTGGTTATGTATTACCACACAACGATCATTCAGTATTGGGAGTCCTAAATTTTACCTAACTCAAATGTGTTTAGAGTAGAGATGTTTAACGAGTACCTGACAACGTACAGGCTCAGGTCCGACAGCTTAACGCCCTCTTCCACGAATGACGAACTCAGATATATTCACCTCTTGAGCGAACAAATCTAGTCGGTATTGAACCTTGGATCAGTCAGTCCAGAAGCGAGCAAGTTGCCCCTGGGCTAACTTCGTCCTCTTTATAACATTAAATTTTTGTTATTTATTGAGTATAAACATCAAATTTTAGTAACTGAGAAACATTTTAACTCCTTAACTAGTAGTCATTTTGTTAATTTTTTTTCTTTTGCTATCGACAGTACATTTATCAAAGAAGCAAAAATGAGGCATCACCAAGTCCTGAAAAGGTTCCAAGTTATACAGATTAATACTAGATAAGAGTTTTGTAATTAATGATATTAGTTTGCTATTAATAATTTCAATTTTTTTAATTTAAATTAAATTAATTATTTCTCTTCAACTCATAATTATATGTGGTTGAAGAGAAAATTGGGTTTCAAATAAAACTGTATAACAACGGTAAGACGTTAACTGAAGTAAAATTATTCAGGAGACAAAGGAATCACCAATATGCGTTTTTATACACTAAAGATGAAGAAACATTATTATTTCTCAATAAAATTATTAAAAATAATTTATAAAGTAAATGAATATATCTTCTACTAAACTAAGTTCTATCTGTCAATTTGTATCGTCTAAAATTTACATTCTTTTTCAAACTAAATTTTATTCATTAATACTCTCTATATTAAAAAAAAAGTACAAACATTTTTTAATATAAAACTGTAATATATTACATGCAATTTAATAAAATATGGGAAAAACTGATCATTTGAATGAAAAAGGTATGCATTCTTTCTCATAACTATGTAAAAAAATTGAGGTGTATCAATGTTATATATTTAATAAAATAATATAAATATTTCGATCTGTGTCGGATATCATATTTAGTTCTTATTAATTAACAAATATTTCTATCCATTTAATTAAGAACTTTTGATTCAAGATAAAACCATTATTTGTTGTTAACTGTCATACAATTTAAAATGTTTGAGCCAATCGAAACATATTAAGATTTATGGATAAGACAATTTTAACACCCATTTTCGGGACATTACTACATTTGTATCAGCATTGTCAGTTGCATTTATACCTTGTATTAAGCTACATATTGTATTTACTTTACTACAGTCAAGTTAATTATGATGAAAAAATTTTATTTTGAGATTTTACGTTTTGAGGTTCGCTGGGCCAATTTTTGAATTTTTTTAATAATGATTACTATACTAATGATGATGATGATGATGATGATGGTGTGTATGTTGTGTGTGCGTATGTACAGTTGTGTATCCAAAAGTTTGTTAACGTGCTACAGGTTTCTTCGTTGGATGGATCAAATTTATTTATTATACGGTTACACTAGAACATTGAAAAGTCACTTCATTGTCCCTAAGCTTATATCCCGTATTTTCCTCATGAATTAGTAACTCTAGTGAACTGAATTTTGTAATTAGTATAAAACTAAGTTCAGTATTAATCGAGAACTTTTGATCATTATTCAATGATAGATAAAGTCCAGTAAAAATAAAAATTTAAAAATTTAACTTTCTTTAGAATCTGAATGATTTTCAAAATTATACTGGTCAAAATTATATATATATATATATATATATATATATATATATATATACTAAATAATCACAATAAACACGTGATGAAAACTAATGAAAGTATAAGCCCCAAGGAAAAATTTTCTGTCTTTTTTACTTTTTCCTTGTGGCTTATACTTTCATATATATATATATATATATATATATATATATATATATATATATCAATGATGAAACCACAATATGAAATGGGAAAACAGGACCAAGATCTTTCAACTGTAACAAGCGGACTTCTTCAGAGTCAGAAACCCAACTGACCCAGCTGTCAGAGTCAAACCCAACTGAGTTGTTACGATTGAAAAATCTTCGTATTCTTTTCCATTTTTTATTTTGGTTTGAACAATGATTTAAATATATATATGAAAAAGGCTAATCTCCTAAACCTATTTCTTAAGACTCAAGATATCTGTTGAAAATCTGATTTGAAAATTTAGCCCGAATTCAATACTTTCATTACTGTATAGTTCATAGAGAGGTAAATGAAAGTAGAAAAATATTAACTTGAGTTTGTGCAAAATTTGTATGAATGATTATTGGTTATTATTTATTAACTATTGAATATGATTTTCAGAGTGTTTTTACATTAACGTCACTTGCAAGTTTGAGTACATTATCATGACAATTTCGATATAGACAAAAATAAAATGCTCTTTAGAATTATATACAAAAACAAAAGATTTCAATTCTAAAATGTCAATAAAAAGAAATGACAGTTTTATAGAGGTAAATGTTGGGTTGGTTAAGATGGAGTTGCAGAGTTGATTTAGGTGAGAGGGTCAGAAGATGCATCAACTGCGGGCGGGTGACGGCGCCGGGACCCGGTCCGAATAACTCATTGCCGAGGTCGTCTCCGCACAAATTGGCCGGTCCCCCTGACTGTCCACTAAACGCCACTTACCCACCGCCAACCGTCCACAAAAAAAAAATGCAACACTCTAATTTATACATAAGGAGAAAATTACAAATGACACACCGATCGGAATGCGGACTCTGTCATTTGAGTACTCACGGTCTTTGGCTATTAACAGACGGCGAGCAGGGGGACTATCAACTCTTCAAGATTGCTCTTAGACTGCCTAAACGATTTACAATTTCGCGGCCAATAAAATTTTACATTTTCTTTAAGCACCCCATTATATTCTTATTTTCAAGACTTTTTTTTTCTCATTTTTGGCGCACATTCTCACACCTGTCAACTATTTTGTTCCAAGGTTGCCTTTCTATTATCATCACATTTTGTAAAATAAATTGGTTTTAAAAATTTAATTTTAAGGTATTAAAATATTTTGCTGTTTTGAAGTATTAAACTTCCAGCATTACCCAAAACTGGTTCTATGGTTTTAACCAAAACTCAAACTTGTTAACAGTTTATTAAATACTAGGTATATGTTTCACTTATTATAGAAGAATTTATTTTTTTAAAATGCTTCAATGATGTGAAAGATCATTACATGTACTGTATTTTAAGCTCAATACTTTATTCTTACTTACTTTATTCCAAGCTCAATGTTTTTAAAATTGGCAAGCCTCATCAAAATTTGTGCTTCCAATATCTTTGCACATCAAATAATTTGTATAACCCAATCTTTAAATTTTATCAACTAATTTAAATTTACAGCAAATAAATCATTTATATTTTCTAATTATGACTAAACATTGAGTTTAAATTATTATAAAATAAGAAATAAGAGTAGGTGAATTAGTATTACAGAATTAATGAGCAGTTAATAAGATGATTTACATACTTTTAAATTCCAATTATTAGACTCAATTGATTTTGTTCTGTAAAATATTTGTGAATTAAAACATTAGTTTTTTTATTTTCCTTTTTTAATTTTCTGGTAACGGAAACTAAAATGGGAGCCAAGTAACAAAGTAACCACACTACCACGCCTTAAAATATGCTTAAAGGTGAGAAGGACTATCAACTTAAGTATTTAAAATCTACAAAAAAAAAAAGCAGACTCGCCTATTCCCAACGAAAAGTAAACAAATTATCAAGCATAACAACATCAAAAATATCATATGAAATACAGAAAAACATTTAACGCAGTCTTTGTCAAATACCTTGTCTTCAATTATCACCACCTTGACTCTGATACCATTTTATATTTTACAATGGGGTTTTAATTTATATCACAAAATAACTCTTGAAGCATAACAATTCCATAAGACCTGCTCAATTTTTCCTCAGAATAAACATATCCCTTAATTATAACATCTGTCTTCAACTGGGTACTTCAACTACGCTTATGTTAGATTTCATAAAAACAGCTTTAATTTATTCACAATTAAACAGGTATAAATACTAGTTAAACTACTTCGAATAATTTTATAATTTTGAATATGAAAAACTTAATATTTAAATAAAAATAATGTCATTATTAGACAATCCGGAAAATTTGGGATTAATTCTCAATAACTAAGTTTCGTTTGACTGTGTCAAAAGAACTATTTGAAGCAACATTCTGAAATTGTCTAGCATTTTTTTCAATAAACTTTATTTTCAATTAACTCACCAATTTTTCAACACCTTTGAAAAATGCGTTTAAGAGTAGGCGATTTGATATAAAGCACTAGTATGTGCATGATATAAAATCCTTCACTTGCTAAAGACACTAGTGTTATTTTTCACAAGAAGTGTATTTTTGTAAAATTCTGTTAAGATTTATCGAACGGTGAAACTTAGTATGTTTTGATAAATTCAGACAATGCCAATAAAACAAAATATTGGTTCTCATTATTATCCATACACATTATTGTTCTTAAACACGTGCAGTTCTATTGTCAACAACTACAGCAACCTTCCAGTTCCCATATACCTCATCATTGTTATTTTGTTTCTCAACAAAAAATTTTGCTTTCGTGCCAAAATCCTTAAACAAATCCTTAACAGTACAGCCATGGTTATCTTAAGAACTACAGAGGAGGTAACTATTTGTCCCGGAGTCACAGTCACTGCAGGACTTTTAGGATTTTTATTGATAAATTACATATTTATTTATATTTCCTTATGTTCCCTCCTTCTTTTTTTTTGCTATGAACCTCTCTTACTATTGACTATGAATGGATATCGAAATTGTTTAAGTGATTGTTTTCAGTAATTTTCCATGTATTATTCTTGTCCTTAATCATATATCTATATTGAAACGTTTTTCAAAATTTCGATTATTAATCTGCGGAACATATTTGAATTCATAAGTATAAAATAACTAATCCTGTGTTGTCAAATTTAAATAAATATTGTTATTAATCTTGGCGGGCTACAAACTGTTTACCGCAGGATGTGTGTCGCATGGCTAGATTATCTACCACCATTCTTTTTATATTTATTCATAAGTTTGTTGTTTAGTGTCATTGATGAATTACGAAATGAGTTATTTATGGTTTATTGCAATAAGTTGTAAGTATATTATTATAAGTTATCATTTTAATCATGGACTTTTATTGTACACTGAATCACGTTTTATTGTTACACCATCACGTAGATCAAGAATGGTAATTACACTCTTTTCATCTAAATATATATTGTTTTATATATAAATTACAATAACTACAACAATATTAGAAAAATCTCATGTTTTCATTCAAAATTGAATTCAATATATTTATATTTGAAAAGGTTTAAAATTGAATAATGGATTTTCAATCATTCAACTAATGTACAATAATCACATTGGTCTTCCAGGTTTGAGGAATTTCCCCCGATTATTAGCTTATACCTGTATCCAATTCGGTATGTGCAGAAAGGGAATGTAAAACAGCTTCACTCCACGCTGCAGTTAATTAAAGGATTTGGAATTTGGGGTTGAACAGATGGGGAATTCCAACCGTCCGTGCAATACATAGCATCCATGCCTCTATTTGCAGATGCCATATGCATATGCAATACACACATATGTATATATATACATATATATATATTTATATATACATTTACTTGTCTTCTTCTAACTTTTATTAAATATTGAACAACTACGGAATACAATTAAACTTTCTAATAATTCATTTTTATCATAAGGAAGAATCCAAAACAATTGTTCCTTTTTATTTAATAAAACACAATTACTTCTACTTTTTACAAAAAAAAACAAAAGCACGTATTAATATTCATTAATATTAATTAATGAATTGATTTTGTGTGTGTACACGTACTCAGTAGTTTGTTGGCTCTGTACAGGTTTCACTATTTGATGATTATTTTGATATTGTACGCCAATACAGTTCTTATAGTGTAAATGAACTGAATAGTAATTGAGTATTCTTGCATGATAGAAAACTTAATTGATTAAGCATTATGTGCTTTAGATACACATTTTTTCACTTAAATTACAAACTCTACATAGTTGATGTTTCACATTTTTATTAAGTTGAATTTAACTTTTACTGAAGAAAAAATCATAAGTTTCTCAATAAATAAAGAAGTCAATTTTATTTGTCCATGTACAAATTTTGATTTATGACGAAACCTGAAAACGCTGCCTGTCATATCGTTTAACAGATCATAATGAAACTAATCTCAAAAAGATAATGAAACTTTATAAGATAATGAGTTATATAGCTTCAGAAAATGTCTTTTTTGTCTAATCTACTAACAATAAAATTGCTTGCATGTCACCAGCATAAAACTAGTATCAACAATTTTAAACGTGGAGGAGACAATATAGCCCTACAGCGTTCCAGCAAATCTTAAAATACTTCATACATCAGTAAGAAATTTAAAAAATTGTAATATTACTTCAAATGACAATTAATTTTCATCTGCAGGAAATGTCATGTTGTGCTGTAAAAAGCATGGCGAAAATAATAATAATAAATAAAGCCCTCTTTAAAGTGTATTTAATCATAGTGAAGTTGTGTGTAGTCCACTCCAGTTTTTTTTCTGGATTTTTAAAATTTCTTTCGATCTTCGAAAATGTTTTCAGACATCCAAATACGTGTATATTATCCAAACACACGTATATTACTCCTGTTGAATCCTTATATCTAGATTTATAGTCTTGGATGATTTTTTAAGATAATAGGCTATGAATTCATATTTATTAAAGATAACATCATACTCGTCGAACACTTGTTTCTCTATCAGCTTTTCAATCTTACTTGATACTCATTGTGTTTCATTTTTTCACCATTCATCATCCAGACAAGAATGATCTTTTTTACAGTTGTCATTGATATAAGGAGTTTTAGAGGTCGTTGAGGGAATGAGAGATTTAAGAAAGTAGGTAAGTGAGCTTAGGTCAAACCTGAACTTGATTAGATCTGGATTACTTGTAAAATATTGCCACTACTTTGTAACTGAGTACTATATCTGGATTTTCTTTTTTAATAAGGAGGACTTCTGTAATTTTTAGTCTATGGTGATCTATTTCTTTTTTAATTGGTTTTTTATTCGCTCCACTATTCCTCTTTCACTGAATTTTATTCATATCCTCGATGTAATTCTTGCTGTTTCACTTATTAGGCGTATGGTAATAATATAATAATGTTAAGGGTTGAGAGACCAAAGGCCTGGCAAGTAGGCCACCAGATGGGCCCTTTTTGCCTACCCCAGGTGACCTAGACCTACCCTAACAAGACTCTTCCTGATCTCTCCATAAAGATCAGGAAATTTCTCCACTCAAGTTGTTCCAGTCAGGTTTCTTCAATTTTCCTAATAGTGCTTGTTTCATACACATTTGACCTGATTAGGCTAAATGCAGGGTAGTCAGCCACATAGTGGACAGAAGATTCATCCTCCTCTCCACACATCTGTCAGACTGCACTACTCTCTAAGCCCATAATACTTAAATGTCTTCTAAGTCTACAGTGAATGGTGAGAGCTCCTATTACGTTCATCAGCCTAGTTCTACTGAGCCCTAGAAGAAAATTGCTATTTTTGGTAATGGGGCCCAAAATATACTGTTTGACTTGTCTGTTGCCCAGACAGTTCAGCCAACTCCTCTTTACTTTCTGCTGCAGCAAGACATTTATCAAATGTCTAACTCTAACAGAAGAGAGTGAAAACGCCGATTCCGGTCCAACAAAGGGCGTCTCAGCACCAATTTTGGCTAGTGAATCTGCCTTTTCGTTGCCCGAACCACCACTGTGCCCCGGAAGCCATATCTATCTAACTGACTTGATACTGTCTAGTTCATTTAGTGACTCCTGGCATTCCTGTACTAATACAGAAGAAGTGGTTCTTGGTGTTTCAGATATTATGCGTATGGTTACTACATATAATTTTAACTAAATCTAATCAGTAAATTTAGATAAATGTTCGTTTACCCACCTGAGGTAGGTTCTATAATCTACTGATCCTCAGTAAAAAAATTTGGAAAGAATTTAAACACTTTATATATATAAATATGCATACAAACTTTTTATAATAAAATGGACGATTGATCAAAACCTGTCAACAAATTGCTAATTAAACCGTCAAAAAGGGTTTATTAATTTTGTGTATCTATTTATTTTGTTTTGAAACTTAATTATATATATAATTGTCTCTGATGATGTGTCCAAGAAAATATTTTAATACTTTATTGTCGTCAAGAATGTTGTATGTGCCAAATTATGCCAGTTTAGTAGAATAAAGAGATATTAACTAACAATTTTAATATTTACAACTATGTAGACAGATAGATAACAATGGTAATAAGAAATCGTGCTAAATGATTTAAGTCAAATAAAGCATTAGCTTCTTGAAAGGTAAGCAACAATCGATACTCAAGAATGAATCACAAATATTTAACCCTGATTAAACGAGATAAAAGAGGCTGATTATTTGTTTGACGTCATTCTGACAATGTGTTGGCCTTTCAGAAAGCAAGACAATCTTTCATGGAAATTGTAGGGTCATGGCTTCTTTGACCCATCTGAGAACCAATCATGGTCTCTGGTCATGCATTAAGCAGAAAAATATCAGCGTAAACATTAGGTTAAAGAGTAAAAGAAAACACACACAATATTGTTGAAGAAACTCTTTAAGTATCAACCTTGCGCCATCTGTACAGCTGTTATTAGAATCACGACAGTTTGACAATAAAATAATCTGTAAATAGAATCATTTGTAGCTAAAGTAAATAGTTTATTTGCACTTTTGCAGTGTTAGTTAGAAATGAGTTTGTAAAATATAATATATTTATCACTTGCTACTGTACAATGTATGCCCCGAGAAAACAACAATAAAATAAGATTAAGTTAGGTAGTTATGGTAATACGCATTTTTATTAGCAATAATTCTTTAAAGAAGAGAAATCTAAAACCCATAGAAAATTGAAAACAATAAATTTCATACTTACGACTTTCAGAAGAAATTCTTTGCAAGAAATATGCTTTGGATGTGTGAATATCCATGGATAGAAGGAATAATCCATGAATCCTGACGGTTTTCTTGACTGAACATGCTAAGTCAAAGACTATTTAAGGAAATTGAGCCTCGTTGATAATGGTTTGTGTAGACAAATCTTGTGTCCTTTCTTGTTTTCTCTTCTGCAGAGAAAAAGAAAATTAATAACCTTGTTGGTCAACAAAGACATCCTGTCAAATTTCACAAAAAAGTACAGACAGAAAGAACTGAGACAATTACTTTTACATTTCGACTGGATTCGCAATCAGCAGGTAAATGTAGACCACTAGGTAATCAAACAGACAAAAGTATAACATATATAATACAACCCTAAGTAGTAATAGATGAAATTAAATGGTAATATTAACGAAATATTCATTGTAATAATATATATACTTCGAACACGAAAAATCAGTTTTTTTCTAGCAAATGATAAAGTTATGAAGGTGTTTGAGCTTGGACACTTACATTTACATATAAGATTATATATTTTTTTGAAAAAAAAAGAATTGCTATTAAGTTTGAAGTAATTACTTTATCCTATGAATTAAGGTCTAATTACAGAGAGAGTCAGAACTAGAGGGAGTTAAAAAATGAATAGAGACTTAAAAAGTCGTATTACTTCAAATTAACAGTTGGAGAACCTTGCATGAGAAATTCAAAACAAATAATTAATGATATATCATTCAGACATCTTTTATTAGAATAATTAGTAGAAATTAAACAAAATAGGGACATTTTAAACAAAAGAGAATATAATTTAGACAGTGTGAATCCTAAACTTTGTCAAATTAAGGTGTATTTAGAATTGGGTTCTTCAACGAGTGTCTTCAACGACGAGAGTCAAACAGGCTAGGGACTGATGGTTTGTTTAATATCCTCTTTTAGGGACGATATTTCAGATTTTTTTTTGCCTTCAGTCTGAATAGATGGCGTCTGAATAGTCCGATTCAGACTGAATCGGAGTATCGAACTCCGGATCTACTAGTTCATAGGCAAGGACGTAAGCCATTGAGCTACTCTGGCCCTATATAAGTAGTAACCATGCAAAATATACAACAATTTTAATGACCTACTAGTGTATTCAACATTACAAATACTGTTGAAATTTTGCTAACGATAATAATCAGGAGTGGTATGAAATTTCAATCCCTTTGTCGTCGTTCTAACTAGTGACATACTTGTTCACTTGATCGTCTGTTTGATTTTTTTATAGAGCAAACTGAAAAAAGGCATATAATGTTAAGAAATCAAAGGATGAATACTAAGAGGAATGTTATTTTGTCTTTGACTGGACTTCTAAATGCAATGAATAAAAGAGAGATGTTATCATTTCAGCATTTACTTTTGTGTTTTAAGTAACAACGCTCTATATAAAGTAATTTCAAAAACTGTAAACATAACATACGAGTAAGTTTAGTCATTAACTGCATACGGGTCCTTAGACGGTTTATGTTCAATGAAATGCGAAATATATAACAGGATTTTTCTTTGTTTAACTGTAAAACGTTAAGATTTAAGGTTGGTAAATTCTTAATTTAAAATCGTAATCTAAAACTAATTAAAAGCAGTACTCTTATTTAAATTTCTCTGTAAAAAAATAATCAATTATTGAAGGAAGTAAAAATCAATGTAGTAGTATATATTAATATGCCAGTAGTGTCCATAGATTGCGTAGGTCATTGACCAGTTAAACAGGCCATCGACTGATTTTTTTTTACCAAAAATGAGGAGACTTATTCCTATTTATTCCATGTGAAGAGTCCTAAATTTTTTCACTCATGGTCATTTATAGCTGACCTTGTACTGTATATGAAATCTTACAGACCTAGTCAAAGTCCCGACTCATAGTCTCGAGTATATTTAATCTGATGACCTCTCCGAGAGGCGGCTTGCACAAGATTTTTCTATCCTCCTTATAAACAAATCAAGAGTCAGAACTAGATACTTATAATTGAATACTATAGTATGCTTAAAACGTAGGTAATGAATATGTTCAAAATATTATGAAGTTGAGGCTCTGCATAATTAAAATATAAGTTTTAGTTAGTTCTGAATAACAATGGCTTCATCCAGTTTTTTCCTTTCTTTTTTGGATGTAACTTAGTACAGAACATCATTATGTCCCAAATCGTTTGACCACAGAGACACATATTTAAATTAACAACAACTTTGGGGCGTACATTTGATTTTAATATAGAAAAATGTTTATAAAATTTGTTTATTGTAAAGTTTCAGAAGCCTCAGAAGTTTCAAAAATGACAAGAAAGAGGGGGAGAGAGAGAGAGAGAGAGAGCCCAGGAATGACTCATTTAAACCCCCAAGGAAATGAAAGGGAATGATAAACGACTAAGCTTCCAATTAAAATTGTCAAATATTGAAAGCTGACCAGCATTTAAACCAAATACTCGGTGCAGTATAATTTATCAAAATCATAACAGATTCTTCAATATTAGGATGCAATCTTGCTACTCTGCGGCTGGACCACTCCGAGGACCTCATGGAGCACAGTTTTGATAAATGGATACGGTCTCTGTAGCCTTGGCTACAGAGGCGTGAGTTTGAATTATTTAGTTGCTTATATTATCACGATTACGTATGTATGTCTAATTTTTTGAAATGACATTAAGAGCTGTAAATTTTGATATCTCTTATACAAATAAATGTTTGTTGGTTATCGTGACGGTAGTTGTAGATAAAGCAAAATGTGCTTTAACCTTAGTTTTGGAAGCTTTTGACACTAGTTTTTCAATTATATCGTTAAATAAAATTTATAACACTATGAGTGCAAGAAAGATTGATAAGGTTCGAAACTGTAGTGAGATAGTAGGCTGAATTGTGTAATTAAGCAGTCGCTAAGTTGCGAAGGCCACTATGTGAAACCAAATCGGCCAGGGTCGCACAAAAGGGGCGCCCGGGGCAGGCTCACGCTGCTTAGCGTTGGGCAACTTGACAATGAACCCCCGTGATGTCATAGCACTCGCATCTACACATCTAACTCCCGACTTAACACCAATTCCTATCCACTACCCTTGCCCTTATTTCTTTTGTTTCACATGAAGTCGTGGTCGAGTTAACCGAAGCTGTGCAACAGTGGCCCCTCACCCATTACATAATATCCATATCGTAGATCTAGTTTACTACTATGTGTTTGTATTTCATTTGCATTAGCACTAATGCTTCATTTTTCTGTAATAGATAACCAGTTATTTTCAAAACTATTAAAATTGGATACCTATTTATACATATCGACCTTCTCTATTTTACACAAGAGTAGTCTAACTACACTTTGCTGCTCTTTTCCTAAACTGTAAAAGTACTGAAGCCGGAAAAGAAGTACTCATAAAATTATAATAGAATCTTGAAAATAATTTTGTTTTAACAGTTTTCGTTCATTTATGTAACCATTTCCCATGTATAATTTCCACAAAATTTATAGGACCTAAGTAATTTTATACATAAAAACTTTGAAGATTTAAAAAAGATAACGGTATCAGAAACTTATTCTCCTAGCTTATGGTCTAACGTCATCAGATATCAAGAATTCAGCAGCCCTTCAGCCTGTGAAGCACGATATCAAAATTCTAAAATTCTGTATTCAAGATCCTTTCCATAAAAAGAAATTGAATTCAATGAAACATTTTGTGAAGTTTTTATATACATTATTGCACTTAAAAATTAGAAAAAAAAATTAAAACATCACCTAAAAACTTAAACCCAAAAGCTATTCAAAAAATCTCTTTTGTAAAACAAACAAAAATGTCATAATATGACATGTTCAGTTAAACTCTTTCAGTATTTGATATTGTAATATTAGTTTTTTTTTTAGGTGTTTAGCATGTTTCATTAAGAAAAGGAGCATTAATAACACAATGATTCCACAATTTAAATCATAAAATTGCCAGCTTCACCCAAAAGTGGCTAAACTCATTGTTTAGTTTCAATAAGTTGTTTAAGGGGTTGAAAAATGATATTACGAAGTTTCAACTTTCTTCTAAAATATTAAGAATTTTGTAAGATAACATTAGCAAAGTATGAGTCGAAAAATTCTTCTCATTGACTGAAGAAATGCTGACGCATTTCAAAGAGAAGGAATTGAAGTGTGAAATGAAGATGGGAGAACGGTTAGGACGGTTGAAGACAGAGAGGGGTTTTAGCCGAGGACTAGTAATGATGGAGGCTGCGGAGTCAGAACGTTTAGTCTTTACGGTGGTCCCTCATTAATAGCCACTGGACAGCGAGAGGATTACAGCAATCAAGGACAGTGGCCGGTCGTGGGTTACCGGAGCATTACCCACACAAATTGCACTGTCAATATAATGACCCACTCGGCCGGGATCGTGAGAAGTACACACGCACCTCAGGTAAACCAATACCGGCCAGATTATACGGGAGTCTCTCTTCTTGTAATTAGCTTCAGTCCACTCCCATTCCAACTGGCTTCTTCGTTTTTACTAAAACACGTCTTTGGATAATGGCTTGAGAAAATCTCCTCGCCTAGCGTGCACTCATCAACAATTTACTTTTAGAACCTCTGATGACTGTTATAAATGAATCAACCTTCTAACCTATCACATACTGTTCGTTCTCTTTTTATTTGGCTTCGTTCGGTGGGAATGCTCCTGTATTTTGTTGCCGCCCAATTTGGTTTATTTCTTTTTCTTAAACTGCCTTGTAATTCCACCTGTTTAATACCTGTTGCGGTGTATTTATATCAATTTGGGCCAATCGTCATGACAGATTATTGAACCACCCTCTGTTTAAAAATATGTGAGTCTAGTAACTCCGGTAGCTTTCCGAGTCCAACAACTTCTTTACAGATATTTACCCTAATAGCTCCACATTAAACTAAACGCTCGCTTGATCTCTTACCAAGCCTTCCTATCTTCCTTGAAAACACTGGCTTATTCATTTCAAACACTGCACGAATACATAGCCGTAAGTAGTCCAATACACTATTCATCAGTATAAGAGAAAATTACGTATGCTAAAAAAACGACACAAATTTGTCAACAATAGGAAGAAACTAAACCGTTGTGTCCAGCAAGATTCAAATCTGTAATGAACTTGGTCCAAACATTGAACTATAGTACTTATTTAAGTTTTCAATTTAGTAGCAATGTAATTTTTGTTATGTAATATATTATTTCTTATAATGTTTTGCCTAAATAAAATATATTTTAAAAAAATTATATGAATAATTAAATCCTGTAAGAAATATATATATAGACGTACACTCTTAACAAATCAAATTAACATCTTTAAATAAGTTGACAATTTTTTTGAGAAAAAAATTAAAATTAAATTTTATTTCGCTATAATTTGATAAAAAAATTTCTAAGTTTACATTTTAATGGATAACTAACGTTTTGAGTTATTGAAAAAAACTCTATTTTTTTAGCTATAATAATATAGCTTAATATAAAAATATTACAACACTCCTAAAACAAAATTTTAGAAGAATTAATTTTGTTTAAAACACAATTTGGGTAATTCAGTGGATTTTACTTCAATGAATATATTCCAAAAGTAACGACACCATCAATTCTATAGCAGTAATTTTTAGGCACAATAATAATTTAATCCATTAAACAATGTGACCAGTAGCAAATCTAAAATCATCATTTTGAAAACTCCCACCCACGCATATACAGAAAAAAAAACTTAAATCTATTTAGGAGGAGAGTCTGTCAGGGGAATGTGTTGTCTTCGTGGTCGTTTGGTCTTCAGGCTTTGCATTCTCTGAGGTACTGTCAACTTTTGGAGTCATGTGGTCGTCTTTTTAGTTTAAGTAGGAAACTTTGAGGCTCGTGGGATTAGGAAAGGTTGGGAGTAGAATTTAGTTCCCATACAAGGAGATTTGGATGGGTGGACAGTTTTTTGTCTTCATTACTGGCAAGTCGAGCAATGTAGGAATAGATAGATTCCAAACTCAAATCATGTTGAATATCAACATTTCTGGCATACCACGGAGCCCTAGCTATAAGACGGGCACATTTATTCTGTACTATTTGGATGCAGTTCTTGTTTGTGGGCGCCGCTCCAAACCAGACTGAGCATCCTTATGACATAGTATAACGAATGACCGCCCAGAATGGACTGTCAAATTCACATTTCTTTATATAAAGTGAACTATCTTTACAGACTAAATCATAGAGACACTCGAGATACAATATCACAAATAAACATGTTTGTATTCCGATACAGAGACTATATGTTAGGGCTTCACCTTTTAGTGTAGTTCTAAAGGTGGGAAGTGAGACTCTTTTGTTTCATTTGGCACCAATTTTAGTAATGGTCAAACAATAACGAATTGATCCTAAATTAGGAGTCTTAAATGTTGCCTAACTTAAGCGTATTTAGAGTGGTTCTTTAACGAGTATCGGCTCAGGACTGACAGCTTAACGTCATGTGAGAGCCAAAGTGCTCAGACTTTTTCACCTTTTGCGTGAACAAATCTAGATCATAGTGAGAATGGAACCCGGAATCTAGAGACGAGCTCAATCCAGAGCAGGGCGCGCAAGCCACTTGGCTATCTTAGCCCCTACAATTAATATGTTGTAAGAGCTGAAAACAGTATGCAGATAAAATTAAGTGCGCTAGTTATACTTGAATTATGCAAAGTTTTGTCTTTTTATCTTTGTTTATTAATATTCATAAAATATTAAAGTTCAACATTATAGTGTTTAATAAATCAATGGTTCTTCACCAATCTTAAATATTTCATGGAATACAGAATTGATCCTTTTATTTGTCTAAAACAATATTTTAAAAGTATTAATTTTAAATTGTCACTGGTACTGAATTACAAATTATTTTGATATCAAACATCAAAATGAAGTAGCTTTGAAAATAGTTTGATTAGAGCGATCACTCTTGCAAAGGTGTATTATTTTCTAGCTAGATTGAAAGGTTTAGTGTTGAATGTAATAACACTGTTAGGGCCTGTAAGTTATTTATTTCACTAGAATTATTATTTGTATAACATAATCATGCTTTATTTGAAAAATAAAAAAGCAACATATTTGGAACTAATCTTGTTCAACTTATTTTTTATGTAATGATTTCGCAATTATTTAATTGATATGCATGCATCATAGACGGATCGTAACTAGAAATAGTTTGATTGGTTCTTCAGAAGAGAGTTTAATTGTCAATTAATCAGTATTGACTATTCTACTGTTCCTCAAATCCACTGTAGCCACATATTAAAAAATCAGGAAAAAAGAAAAAAATCATTTCCCTAAAATACAACTGGCGAATGAAAATCTATTACTATTTTTTCCTTATTTTTGAACATTTATGCTCGAACTTGCTATTACGCTTCTGATTTGTAAAGATAAATCCAAGTTTTAATATTAATAATAATGTAAATCTCATTTTGTGAACATTCATTCCATTTTCTTACAGTTTTCCTGGTCATGTGACTCAAGATTTTTTTTATAATAACCCTTTTAAATGTGTGGAGTATAGCATGAACACAACTTTCAAACACTTAAATGTTGATGATAACATGAATGATTCAATTTTGACATAAGTCACATCGAGAACGAATTTAACGAGTGCTTTCTTCTATGACAGCGGTGCGAGAACGTACTTCACGAGTCTCATCACCGAGACTACAGTGACCTCAATTATGTTCTGCAAACCATTTCTACACAGTTTTAAATGACGACGATTAATCCTGAAAAGCTTCTTGATGCGTCATCATGCTTAGAACAGCTTTTATAATCCTAAAAGAATCAATGCAGTAGAGTGTCTTAGAATACAGAATTGGTCATTTATTTATCTGATATATATATATATATAAAGATTTCACATAAACACGTGAAACAACAATCAATGATCAAACCACAATAAGAAATGGGAAAACAAGACTAAGATCTTTCAACCGTAACAAGCGGTCTTCCTCAGAGTCAAAAACCCAACTGAAATTGCAGTTCAGTTGGGTTTTTGACTCTAACGAAGACCGCTTGTTACGGTTGAAAGATCTTAGTCTTGTTTTCCCATTTCTTATTGTGGTTTGATCATTGATTGTTATTTCACGTGTTTATGTGAAATCTTTTTATATATTTTATATATATATATATATATATATATATATATATATGCAAAAAATCACAATAAACAAGCACGTGATGCAATCAATGAAGTTTAAACCACAATGGAAAAGGAAAACAATAGAAATAAATAATCTGAGGCCTTTCAAAGTATGTCATCAGAGAGCAAACAAAGTGACACTTCGTTTATATATATAAACGATATATATAAAATAACAGGCTAGAATTAAAAACACCTTGCCTGTAGATTTTTCTTACAATTAAAAGAAATCATGAAAAGACCTTGAGTAACTAAGAGATTGCAAGCAAGAGGCTTCTGTATTACTGTTTTAGGTCAAATATTAGCTAATTTTGAGTAGCGAAGCCAGATTAAGTCTTGTGTTAAAATATAGCCTATGAATGAGGTCTTGTAGTTGAAGAACATAATAAACACCTATACTTCAATTATAGAACTTTAAAATATACAGAACTCTTAACTCGGATACTGAATACTCTTCATTGAATTGTTTTTGTTAAACAAGTTGTAATGAACTTCCGTAAACGAACAGGGAAGCGTTGGAATGGTTGTTTGATTATTATAGCAAGTTTAAGTTTTGTGGCTATGCAAATGATGAGGGTTGGCTGGAGGCATAAGGGAGAATGAAGCAATATTTTGCACAAACGATAACGCTGGCTCATTAGGAGCTAGTGCGGGCGGGTTGAGTGTTGGTGAAATGTTAGCAAGGGCCTGAGGCCAGTGTACCTCGCGGCCTTGGTACATATCTTCGAGTCTCTGCATACTTATTATTGTTTATGTTTGGCTCAGCTGATTCCTTGGCTTGGAGCACGAGGCTCACGAATCGACCTTCCTTCTTCAAACTTTAACCTAGTCGTAACCTCCTCCAGCGTCTTCCTCAGTGATCAGTCATACTAAACAACCTAATCAAATCTTTATTCAAAGCAAGTCTGATAGAATTTCTGTAGGCCAAAAATAATATCTTTGCTTAAATAGTCGATCAAGAAACTAATAGAATATCGGAGTCTTGATGGTTTGATGAATAGTTGTTTTCTGTTAAAGTGAGAATAGCCTAAACACTTAAATTAACGACTCTACATTAAGCTACACTAAATATTTCTACAAATGACTCTAGATTTATCATGTAAGAGATAGAAAATTGTGTGCATGCGAACTCCGGTGCAGAAACATCAGTAACGTAGCCTTCTCATATCAAAAATGAGTGTCAGATAACATATGAACCACACTTATATTTCCTAATTACTAATTAAGGCAAAATGACTGCAAGCGTAGTGGTTTGTAACAAATATTTATGGTTTAAGATCTTCAACTGAATCGTAACACAAATAAGTAATTTAGTCATTAAGTTTTTTTTTCGATTTATGAGTTATATGGATTTATAATCTGCCATGTTTCCTGCATTGTTGTTTTTGATCAACAGTTTGCACATTGTAACATATTCCAGCAGAACAGTTCAAGTTTGTTTCTACTTGTACACTTACTCCAATCATTTGATAGATAAGTAAACGATAAATAATAATGATAATAATTAAGTGATAAGTGTCTTTATTTGTACCAGAAATTACTTTTATAAGTACTATGTGATCAGTATATGTGCTATTTCACAATCAATGATAGTACCACAGAAAGCCCTGAAAAAAATAAGTTTTAGGACTAAACGTGAGAATTATTGGTAAAGGTATTGTAGAAAATTATAGGTAAGTCACGTTAAAAGATAGACCAACTACCAATCCGATTTGTTTTTTTATTTATAAATTTACTAGGCAAAATTTTTATATAATTCGATGAATAAAAAACTCATTAAACTTTATTGCATTGCACTTTATTATTTATTAAAATGTAAGAACTAAAAAACTAATAACAAAATAACTAATCAAAAATAATATTAATGCCAAAGAAAGAAATTAAATAATTTAGGCCAATCAATATCTGTTAGATAAGGATTTTTCTATCAGTTGTTTCTGTATAAATATCTTTTTTTTTTAATATTGATTTATATTTCATTTTTAATCATACAGCTTCATCCGTAGACTTAAATTAATTATCGCTTAAAAAATACTTTAAAGTAAAAATAGACAATGGAATAGTAAAAAATAAAATTAAAAATACCCTTGGTTCTAAAATTGACGATTCTTTTTCAAGAATGTATAAATTTTGACTTCTATATGACAAAAAGATTGAAAAAAAAAATTAAAATATCAGCATTTGTTTTTTAAAATCTGAAAAGCCTACATTCTCAGCTTTATTTTAGTTCAATATATGATTATCAGGTTTTCAAAGGTTTTTCTTTTTTTTTTCGTTTTTCTCTTAAAGAGAGTTTTTATAATAGCCTAATACTCTGACAGAACTTTTCTAACAGTAGGTCACCGATTTTACAAATGAATATGAATCTATAGGATATATTGAACATGAGGTTATTCTTTTGATTTATTAAAATCAGTGAACAGGATCTTACAAAATTCAGGAACAATAGTAATTTTAAAACTGAAGTTCAAAAAGGTGGAGGACGAGTAGATGGAAGGGGCAAAGGGTATTCAGGCAATGATGTATGGGCAAAATTATACACTTCATTGTGAGGCAAAATTGCTGCAGGTTACAATTTTAAAGAACTGCGCGCTTTTAAATGTATTTTTAAAAAAATAAATTTAAATAAAATGCAAATATATATACTTCTTACAATCTCTTAGGAAAAAGGAAAATTGTCTCTTGCATGTTGTTATAGACCTAAACTGCAGGTGTATAAAGTAAAACCTTGATAAATAATAAACCAAAGCTGTACATGCTTTCATCCAATTTAATTATTTTTATGTTCTGTAAATTTCATCTAAACAATACAATCTAAATCAATAAATTCGTGGAAGAGTCTTACATTTTTTTTAAAAAAAAACGACTTTTTTATCAGTTGTTTCCTTAGTTTAAGACTTGCATCATACCAAAGCTTCTCATCCTCCAAAAATACTTTTTACTTCAATTTATTTACTTTAAGAAATATAGAGTATCGCAACGGGTTCAAAATTCGAAAATTGAGTCTTCTTTGACCATCTAAGGGTTATGTAGATGCTATGTGTTCAAAAGTACAGTTTCGAAAGTACTATGTTTGAAATCTACAGAGCTTCAAAAAATAACCCTGTAGATGGTCAAAGAAGACCGAAACGTCGGTAATAATAAATACGATAAAAAATGGACATACTATAAGATCATATGGTGAGTTAATATAACTAGTTCCTAGAGAATTTAAAGGACTAATACGAGATTTGGAAAAGAAATCCAAAAAACTGATTAAGACAAAAGTAGGCAGACAATTTAATCTAACATGTATATATATATATATAATATATATATATATTCATATATATATATATACATATAATATATATATAATATAATATATATTATATATATATAAATATATATAATTTATATATATACATTTAATAAAAGTATCAACCGTGAGATAGAAACAAAATTAAAATGTATAAATTAAAGTTTATAAATATTTATAAAGTTTATAATTAAAGAATACATGTATATACAAAATTAAAGTTTATCAGGACTCGGTCAGTTCTTCAGGTTCAAATTAAACTCTCATTGCCAACGTTTCGGTTCTTATTTAAAACCTTTTTCATAAGCAGAAGAATACAATTTTGAAACAGAAAAAACTAAGTATTACATTAGAGTTATTTTACAAAAAAAAATAGTCTGTGGACTTCAACAACAATTGCCTAGATGAATGAACACGTGTCACTTCATTCTTCCGCCTGTGAAAAATGTTTTAAATAAAAACCGAAACGTTGGCAATGAGAGTTTAATTTGAACCTGAAAAACTGACCGAGTCCTGATAAACTTTAATTTTGTATATACATATATTCTTACCCATATAGAGTAGAATTTCTGAAATTTATTAAATAAGACGTAGAGGGCCACAGTTCATGTTTTTACATTTAAAAGTGGATACCAAACTTTGAGTGTACTTTAATGAAGAAAATTAAGTAAACTGATTATGGTTCAACGTAATTAACAGTAATAATAATGCATTTCGTGACTAAAAATATCTGGATAAAAGAATAGCTGTGAATAAAATACAGTGGAACTCCGGCTTACGAAAACAATCCGTTGAAGAAGGACTCTTGTAAATCGAATCAAGAATTCGTTCACTCCACCACTCATAAGATACATATATATAAGATACATATATAACATACAAAATACATCTTGAACATTGCAAATTAAAACTTAATATTGTAAATCTGGAACAAATATTTTTGTTTATTATAAAAATATTGATTTTTAATTAATTTTTCCAATTTATCTTTTTGGAAACAGAACATGTTTTTGTTAGCCATGGTTTTCGTAAGCCGGGGTTGCTGTAATTGTTTTTATGTTAGGGAGAAGCACATTTCTGAAGGTGTGCCTCCCTTAGTCGTATACTGACCTTTTCCATCACCCCGAACAGACTGTTTCCTCTTGGTGCACCGGCTAGATAATCTCTTTTAAACATTTAACACGCCACATCTAGAACCGGGCTTCAAATTTCCTGTTAGGAAAAGCCGATCTTATCAAGAGAGACAACAGTTTCAAACGGAAAATATAAGCTCAAATTATTATTTATTACTAAAATTATTAACATTGAAAACATTTTCTAGATGATTTACATAAAAAGTTAAATAATAATTTTTAGGATTATAATCATTTCATTTCTTATGACTGTAGCATGCGGTATAGGTACTATATACAATAAATGTTGCATAATGAAAAATGCTCTTACATAGTAGTATCTATAATTTGCAATGTATTCAATGTTTGGCATGGAATGCCTTTTGTACTGTATCTCCGAAATTTTGGTCATGTCATCTCTAAAACAATAGTATAAAAACATATGCTTTGACACAGTTTGAAGTTCAAAATTTACTTCTTTTCATAGTCCTAAAAGCTGTCAATAGTGATAAGTTGAATTAGAGAGGAATAATTAGTGAAATTTAAAATCATTACTTCTATGAATAACCACGATTTAAAGGTAACTGCAAAAAGAAACCTCTTTTTTGCATTAACTTTTGGAAAGGAAAGGGTTATGGCATTCTTTTTCTCAATAATATTTCTTTCTTCAGGTTTCTTTTCTGGAGATTCAGGAATCTATATTTCAAGGAATTTAAAAGGGTTTATTTATCGTAGAGAATTCTTGGAGAATCGTTTGTTTATTTTTTCATCCAACTATTTTTTTTGCTCAATAACTTAATTATCAATCAATAAAAAGTTCAAGTTAAAAATTATCAAATGTATTAGATAAGTTATCTAATGATGGAAGGCATTAGAAAAAGTTCAAACAATGGGAACATTACTTTTCCAACACTATTTACGCCAATGATCTCTTGATCGGGACAACAAAAAAAGTGATCGCTTTTTTTTCAAGTGATCCAAAGAGACGTCCTTTTCAAAAATTGAATTGAGGAAACTCATTTGTTTGTTCAATTTTAAGGAACATATTTTTCTTGTATATTTTTATTTCAATAGAAACAATACATTTTTATTATTTTTTTATCAAAGGTGTGTCTAATTTAATCATTTTTTTATTTTTAAAATTACATAAGATTTTTGAAACGATTATTTTATTTTTTAACATCATGAAAATATATGAATATATTAATATAAATCTAAAATTATGATTTTTTAGGTTATTTTTTATTTATTTGAGATATATGTTTATTACCTATTTCATCCCATAATTAATCAGAATAAATAAACTTGCATCTGACAGCTGTAGTTAGTTGGAAGTCTAGTCTAGGCAAATCAACAAAAAAACACCTTGTTTAATATGAAAGACTAAGTCAGAAACCTACTGAGAAGTAAGTAGACGGCCAGAGTAAAATGATTCAGTTAATTAGTTGTGCTATCCGTAATTGTGTTGTATTTACTCAAAGTCTCTTTGCAAAAGAAGTTATTATTCATTTAAACTACGAGATTCGAGACATTGTGCTCATCGTCAGATAAACATGTATAATACAAATTACAAATTAAAATTTACAAAAAGAAAGCTGAATTATATATAATAAACTGAAAAAATAAAAATTAAATGACATACCCAATGGAAAGAGTGGAGGATCTACAGCTGTCCAAAGTTCACTGAAAAAAATTAAGCCATGTGAGATTGAGTGGAGAGAGGTAGTTAAAAGATAAGGTGATAACGGAGTTAGAATGCTTAAAAACAGTGAAGCACTATAAAGCAAGCCAGAAAACTATTGTAGAGGAACGAGTAATTTTTTCTTAGATTGAACACGTCTTATTACAGAAACAATTATAGAAAACTTAGACAGCCAAGAATTGGCTCATTGAGATATAATGATGTTGAATTATGATTTATGGCTTTACTTATTCCAAAAGCTTCTAGTTTTGAAATTTCTTTAAATTTGCTGTTGAAATGTAAGATGGTGAGTTTCTTGTTTAGGTGTTTTTCAAAATGTGGGAAAAATTCATTATAATTCATATTGTAATTTTTTCTTTGCACATACTCTTTAAAATGTTCCCGAGTCATTTTTTCGAAGAAACGCACAGTCATACTAATGTAAAATCATTACCATGTGTACAGGACAACTTATAAACACCACTCAATGAATTGGGATGATAAAACTTTAGGAGTTAACAAAGAAATTACCATTCGTTTTGTATAACTAACTCTAAAATTAACATTTTTAATATATTTTCAATTTTTAGGGGGAAAATTTCCCCATAAAGTAGAATAATCCCGGTATTTTAGGGAAATCTAAGCCACTTAGAAGAAAAATAGTATTTAATAGAGTGCTTCTTTCTTTTTTATATAACAATTTGTTTATTAGTTATATTGAATAGACGTTATTTGTTGTTATGTTTTTTATGATTTCAATTTTATTAACTCTGTTTTATTTAGATATAGGAATCGTAAACTTAACTTCTATGGCATGTGATAAAAGTAAGACGCATGTATAACCGAGTCCGTGAAAGTAGATTTTCGATAAATGTTGATGTTCAAAAAGTTTTTATGATAGATTATAGTTAATCTAGAAAATTTAATGATTTATTTTTATCACATTCCATAGTGAATTTAATATGAGCGTTAAGTTCATTAATTAATGTTAACAAGCAGTTCAACTTTCTATTTGGCTATTAAAAATTACAAAAATGTCATGAACATTTCTTCGCCAAATTTTATTTTTGTAAGGGGATGTTGGATGAACTTCAAAGGAACTTAGAAATAGTCTGCAAAAAGGGGAGAAACATTGGAATCCATTGGTAAAAAATACCAAAAAAACAAATATAATTGGTTATTAATTCCGTTTTTTTTTACCTTTGAAATATATAATACCGCTTTATTTTTATGCTATTTGTAATTTTCATTGTAGATGTTTACCTGAAGATGAACACAATGTGTTCGAAATGCCTAATTTTAATTAAAAAAAATTAAAAAGACTTCTTTTGTGTGAAAACATCCATTTATCCCAATATGAATGATTCAGTTTTTTGTAATATTCCACATAGTTAATAGTGTAACTATGACATTAACAGCTCTGTATTGTTTTAACTCACGCTTAGAGTGGAGCAACAAAAATGTGCTATCTTTTTTAGTATTATGAACAAGTCTCAAAACAATAAAGTTGAAAAGAGATGTTCAAAGTAGGTTGATTCATGTTTTCTTTTACAGAGCAGACAATCTCTGATTTTGTCAATAACACTATTACATGGAATGGTGTTAAATTTTAGTTCAATTTCATCATTTAATATAATCGTTAATCAATCAGTCTAAATAATCAGATATATTTAAAATGAGTTTTGTTATATGAAATATGCAAAATAGTCGGACGCTAATGATAACTTGAAATCATAAATAATTTAAGTTAAGTATCAAACAAAAAAAAGACTCCTTTAAAAATTCATTTCACTTTTACCACTTTATAATGACTGGTTTCATCTTCTCGTAGAATTACAGAGTCGAACTCTAACGCAAATCGTGGACCGCATTATTACAGCTTGGAGACTGAAATTTTCCAATAATATAATTGCAGAACTCCTAACTTAAAAATTATGCAAATCAACATCAATTTATGATTGATTTATTCCAAACAAAACTGAAAATTTTAATACACTTCATAAAATGTAGAGCAGTTGTCTGCTAATTTATTAATTCATTCAATATTCAAATGTTGTTTAATATACTGTTTGAATGCTTAAGTCTACAGAAAGAATACATAAAAGGTAATAAAATATAAAATTCATATTAAAAACTACAAACAATTAAAATGAACCTTTCTAATTTTGCAATAATTTTTAATTTTTTAGTAATAATAAAACGTACTCTGCTCATTGGAATTAATTATTTCTGTAATGTGTATATATACCCGGTGATAAGTTTGTTCGGAGTGATTAAAAAGGTCAGTAACACTCTGAGAAAGATGTAAATCAGTATGCAATTAAACAAAAAAAATATTGAGATTATAACAATAATTTTCAACAATAAAATCATTTGAACAGCAGACTAAAACTGCTGCTGATGCAACATAAATCAAATTATTTCAAACTTGTTCCCAATTATACTGTACATGAAATATGAAAATATAACAATATTACGCTTTTAATAGAAATACACGTTTTGAGGTTCAGAATACACAATGTATGTGTACACATTCTATACACAGTATGTATACACATTGTATACATTGTAATACACAGTATGTGTGTGTGTGTGTGTGTGTGTGTGTGTGCATAAGGGAAGGTAATAAAGTCAGATAATAAAAAGGAAGAAATTTTCAGAAGATAAATCAAACAAAGAACAACATAAGAAAAATATAGAAAATAAAAAAGATTAACAAATGCAAATAAAAAAGTAAGGATGAAGGCCTTAGGCTACAAAAGAATGATTACTAGTTCGATTAGTGTTCATATTACTCAAAACTCAACTAGAAATAATATATATATATATAAATATATACGTACATTTCCGAGAGAGGAGAGACAAGGAAGATAAAGAAATAAAAGCCGAGCAAAGCTTAAATGCATGAAAACATTTCATGTTAAGTATGTATGTATGTATGTATGTGTGTGTGTGTGTGTGTGTGTGTGTGTGTGTGTGTGTGTGTGTGTGTGTGTGTGTGTGTGTGTGTGTGTGTGTGTGTGTGTGTGTGTGTGTGTGTGTGTGTGTGTGTGTGTGTGTGTGTGTGTGTGTGTGTGTGTGTGTGTCTGTGTGAGTGTGTGTATTGTGTATGTATTGTTTTATAGAAATATGTATATGTCCAAGGAGTATATCTGAAATGTTGTTTTGTTTTATTTTGCTAAGTATGCTTGGTTTATTGCTGTAATTTACTGCAATAAGCTGTGGCAAATAGTGAAACGTGAGCAATTGCGTATTGGTGAGGCGCATGTAAGTATCGCCAGAGGCCAAACCACTCCGTCACATCGTCTGCATGGTGACCTCTGAGCGTCACCAACTCGTATTGACCAATCAACATTTCAAACTATTCTTGACGATGTCATATTCAAATTATATTTATTGCAACATCAACTTGCATCAAAAACCTTTATCCAAAATATACTTAGATCCAAGTTATAAATGTCCTATTCTTTTTTCTATCATTAACTAACACCACTTTCTGAGAGATTTTATACAGCACATTAATTTTTCCATAATAATTAATTTATTATTTATTAGGACATTTAGGCTCCCACGCTTGCACGAGTAGGAGTACTCTCTACTAAAAGTGAGAGCACTACACTACAAAGTGTTCGGAAAAAATGATCAAGTCTGAATAATTTATGGTAATATTAATGTACTGTAAGTAACCTCACTTCAGAAATAATAAAGGATTTACTTATATTATTCATTTAAATTTGGCTATTACGTCCTTTCAGTTATAATGAAATATCAAGAGTATGTTAGAACAAATGGTGAATGCTTAGATGGTATGTTCTCATTGATGATTGCAATTATAATGAATAATATAATATAAAATAATAATAATAATTATAATGCATTTATAAAGTTTATAGCGAACTACACTGTCAATTCGTATTAGATGTACTTTGAGAAGAATGAGATGTACCATATTAATTACAAATATTAAAAAAATTACTTAATTTGGCTTAATACTTCTTATAGTAAATTTTATATTAAATGACCGCTTTTAAAAATCTCATCAAAAATTCTTAGATAATTTAGATACTAATTCTTAATAGTTTTAAATTATTTCGATTTTAACTTAATTATTGATTATTGTACAAGTAAATGATAGATACCCTGTGGTGTATGATTGCCTAACAAGTATTTAATGTACTTGTTGAGTGCAACAAATAATAATGGCAGATACATAGTTCTCGGTATGTTTAACAACTCCATTGTTTTTGAGCAACACTGAAGAGTGGGAAAGGTACATTTTATTCATTTTGACAAAAGCTACTAATTTTAACGCACACTAGTGATTTGATACACTTATAATTATGTATTAGATATTGATCTTACGACCAACATTTCATTACCTTAATTATTGGAAAATTAATATTACACTAAAAATAAAAACTACATCTGTAGTAATATGCTGAAAAGTTTTAGGTGAATAACATACAACCTACAATAAATATTACCTACATAATAAACATTCAACTTATCTATCTGAAGATTAAGTCTTATGTCAGCAGAGTTCCAAAAACTTTTCTTAACAATATCGAATACCTTTCGTCCTGTGCTGCTTCTCGGATGTTAAAAGAGCTTTTTATAACAGACCTATGAATGCATTGAATCAGAATTAATTCATAGGTGTTGTAATCCAAAAAATATGGAATGTATCACAACAATTTCCTACAAGAATAATTAGTTTAACTATAGGATCTATCACAACTGAAATTGTTACTGCTAGAGTTTACATTCTAGGAGATGTGCCTCCACCCCTATTGTGGTGATAAATGTGGATAACTTCCTGGATACTCTAAATAATCAAGGTTTGGATATGCAAGAATATGCAAATAATGTAGTTACAGTAAGAGGAGTAATGCTTGATTATACTGCCTTTGAGCATATGAGTCATTCTCTTCGAATTGCTGATATATTGGTAAAAGATAAAGATCTGGATATAAAACCAGCAATATTAGTCCTCATTCCTTTCTCAAAAAGAAGGAAAGTAGATCTGAAACACTTCTTTTATAAAAAATACTAAACTAGAACACTCAGAAGTATGTATCAGCTGCATTTCTACATCCCTCAATTAAATAATACTATTTCAGATATTATTTAATTAATATCCAATCAATGAATAATTGATAACATATTTGCAGGATTAATGAATTGTAGTCTGTTATAATGGATAAAATAGATATAGCCACAATAAAACAAACGAAATAATAAAATTTATTATCTATGAATTTGATATTTCATCAGACTGTTTGATAATACGTCTACACGATAGGCACAATAAAATAATACCAAACTTAATTCATTGCCAACTAGTGTGATATTATGAATCCCCGGAGTAAAGTTGAGTGTAGAGTTCTCCAGTTTTTCTGTGCACTAGAAACCTCATATAGAGTACCTCTTTAGATCTTCCATGTTGATCCCTAAAGTAGAAAGTTCGGCCAATTATCCTATATCCCTAATGTTTATAGTAGATGTCATATGACCATCAGAGTTTTACATTGAGGGGACTAGATTGTAATAAATTAGAGCTCAAGATTTACTAAATCTAGAATCTTATCCCTGCTATGCAAGAAATTATAGCAGATTCTATTTTTACATTCTATATGACTTATGTACTTTTTTACGTCGATCTTGTAATGGTAGTTCTTATTAAGAAATACAACATAAACATGTATATAAATTTCACCAAAATTTTAACAAGCACCTGAATCATATAGGCTTAAAGCCAAAAGATGTATGTACCATCAAAGGAACAGAGTGCGCAACAAGGATGAACATCTGCATATAGGATACACGTTCATTAGATCACTAACCTCGGAATATTCCTTACAAGAATCAAGCATGCTAAGTCTAGACAACCAGGTATACAGAAATATTTAAGTAAATTATACTTCATTCAACGACTTGATCCGTTACAGATGCACTAAAACAAGTATTGAAAATAAAGCAAGTAAGAAGACAAATAAATACAATAATCATGAAACACTTAAGTTTCTTTGACCAAAAGGTAAGAATCAGTACGTGGTTCCTTACGACAAAAGGCAATCCACTGGCCTCAAACTAGTGAGAAATGGAGTTCGTGCATCGTCGATTCATTTTGTGTTAATGTGTGGTTAAAAGAATTATTGCTACAAAAAGTTAATGAGGAAGAAAAACAAAAAATGTGGAATAATATGAAAAAGAAACAACAGAAAATAGGTAAAAAGAGAGAAAAAAGGAAATGTTAGAAAATATGATACATGAAATTGGATAGTACACATAAACTTTTGTTGGTGAAATAGCCTCTAACAAACAGTGTAGTTGAAAATGCAATAAAAAGTATCCATTTTTAAGAATTCAACGGGGAACTGATGTTAGAATGTTAGAAAATATGATAAATGAAATTGGATAGCACACATAATAGCATAACACGATAATAACGATGTTTGCATGTGTCTATTGGTTCAAGCCGCTGACACAAACTTCACTTCAGAAGATAACACGTGCCCTGGCAATAAGTAGGGGGATAAAATCTTTTCTGCTGTATCTAGTAGGGATAACATTCAGAAAGCCATCTACGCTGGCAATAGCTAGTATGCAAGTTATCCTTTTGGATCTTTGCCACAGACAAGAAGTTCACTTCAAAACAAAATTTCTATAATAGCAATATTGTAGTATGGACATACTTATTTTATGTTTTACAACCTAATTTTGCACATGATACTATCATCACAATACTTCAGTATATATACTTCTTTTCGTTTTAAAATAAGGCATTTTTCGCTTCAATCTCTGGTCTACAACAACAATTGCCATTTAGAACAAAATTCTTTTGGAGCAAGATTGTATTATGGATGTTGCTTTTTCATTTTTTCATTTGAAAAATATATAGAATGTCTTGTGTTAAGTTGAGAAAGTCAACTGTATTTAGGAGTGACCAGATATGTTTTTGACTACTTTAAGACGCCCTAAGAGAGCTGCCTCTTACAATGTTCTCCAATATGAGATAAATGATCTTGATATTGAATCAAGTAGTTACTTCCTGTGGTTGAGGCGGTCAAAGGTTGATAGAGTTCTTGAGGAAAGTGTTTTTAATAAGTAATGAAGGTAGTTATAAAGAGTACACAGATAAGGCGCTAATTCTGAGCTATATATTAATTGTTACTTGAAAATAGAAGTCGTGATGGACTGGTGAGCGAGCCTTCACTGCAGCCAAACTAATTGCCTTTGTTCATTTCTAGTTGCAATTAGAAACTTGCAAGAGGCGCTAATAGCTCTCCATGGACATCTCTACCACAGTTGTTAACCCTCAACTTCCCCGTATCTTTATTGCCTACTGGCAATTAATGAAATATTTAAATTGCTAGAACTGCCTAACTTGAAACAACGGTCTAGGGACCACACTGCACACCACCAAATACCCAATTCTCTGTCTTAGTTTAGAATACCTTTCACAAATTTTTTGAAATTTATTTGAAATTGTAATAAAAAAAATACTTGCGATTATTTACATGAATACACATTAAATGTTAATACCAAATAATTTTATGTCAAAAAGCTTCAAGAGTAGTAAACTCCAAAAGCATATGCAAACCTAATAATGAAAGAAAGTTCATTATCATAATAATGTGTAATAAATTTCATAACGTCCATTAGAATTATCATAAAGGTACAAATTTAAGAAAAAATACATTATAAAATTATCATTCAATTGACACTGAATTGAATTCAATTGACAATTATCATTCAATACCATCTTTATCTATTTTACATAAATATAGCAATCTTGAATGCTATGTTTTGTTTAACAGTCATCATTTCATGGGATGGGTAGGGATCACAATTCAGACTAGTAAGATATACAGGAGATGAATATCCCGTGTCCTTGTTGGAAAAATCATACGAATATAAATGTATGAAAATAACTTGCTGTAATTTCTAGTACAGTAGGGATAAAGGCCCAGGTATAGTAAGGTGAAATCTAGACCTCTTGTTGTGGAACAAAACTGGTCCTGTGACTAACTCTCTGTTTAAATGAGGGATACACAATGATTGGAATTTGCTGCTTCTGGAAAATTACTTAAGACGTAGCCAGTCTTTAAACGTAGTGATGTAATGATCATTTTTGGATTACGGAAAACTTTGCTTTGGTAAGAATTAATTATTTGATATTGACCTCCTAGCGAGAATGTGCACTTTGGTAAAGTTTAATAGAAAAGTAATAACTCTTGAGTTTTTCACGTAATTAGGCACTTCCAACGGTTGAGGATTGTGCTCTCTTCCCCCATGTAATAAAGTCTCTTAATTCTCAGGTGCCTATCTGCACAAGACACTGTGCAGTGGGAGGTAAGTCATCTTAATTGTACAGCCCTATGGACCTCCTTCCTTTGAAGGAAACCTAAACAATATTTAAAGATGCACCTACATTACACTGTATGCAGCCATGGATTTTTTTTTAACTTTTTTGGTCATGTTTACTTATCTTTATATACTGCTGCTACCCATGTGATGTAATAAACGCTTATAATGCCCAAGAGCTTTTCTGATACAGTCACGCCGAGCCTCTGGTAATAGGAAGTAAGCCCTCGTAATGAGAGTCTAAGGGCTTTGGACTCTCCTTTTCCCCTCATGTAAGTAGATCCCCTGATACCTATGTGTATATGTGCTGCCTTGACACAAAGTTGTTTAACAATTAGAGTAAGCTCTCGTGATGAGATACTCTCGACAGGAGATAGAGTTCTTATATAAATATCGTAAGACAGAATTTAGTTTAAAATCTTGTTTCAGACCATATAAGGTGTGATGTATTACCCAAATGCAATATGAATACAATTAGGGCATCCATTGCTTCATAAACAGTAGTTCCTCAACCGGTCAAGTGATGTTTTCCTTGTGGTCGCTGTTCCTAACCCAAAGTTAGGGTGGTGTAAACACCCTAATATTACACTGGCTTGAAGTCCAGTTTCACCAGTAACTTTGTAGGAAGTAGCATCTTAATCAGTATTCTGTGGGAGAAAAAAAAAAGAACAGCCGCAAGTTAGATCACGCAACATCCAGCAGTAGGCTTGAATTAGTTTTATATAACACTGGTTTTCGTCTTCAAGTGACCTCTGTTCCCAAAATAGCATGTGGAGTTCTTCCTTTAATAATAAATTTAAGATGTCCATGCAACACTAAACATTTTAGAGCATTTTGCATTGTTTTATACTAGTGTAGCGGGAAAAACTCTTCCTTCTTCCATAAAAACCAACAATTCCTTCATGAGTTTAGAAAAGTAGAGGATTAGGTCTGTAATAATGGTAAATAACAGAGGGACAGAGACAGAGAGACTATTTTGAAAAACTCAATAACAGAAATTGTAAATTTCTATGAGGCATCATAAACAACACAACAGTATTTTTTTTTAATTTATAAAATACGATATCACCCAATAAACTTAATTTTTATTTTAATGTTAAGTTGTTCTTTGAGAAATCAGTTCACCACTGAAAGGGAATTGAGTATGAATCCACTACGTATATATCTACATTACACAGAAGACGGGCAGTATGCAGATTAGAGCCGTGGTCCTTAAACCTTTTTGGTCATGTTACCCTAATTACCTGGTTGTTCCTATGTGATGATATAAATTCCTATATTTTGGGAAATGAACTCTCATTTAAAAAAGAATGAGAACATCCACAAACTATGCTCTTGGAAAATGTTTGATGCCAAATGTTGGTTTACTCAGGTATACCAGAACATATTCCAACAATCCGCCTAACTTGGACGACCTTTACTATGATCGAAGCAGTCAGTCCTTACAGAAGAGTTTCTGATCAAAATGGAGCCGGCAGTACTATCTACATAAGACAAAAGAGTTCCTTCCACATCTTATATTCAAGAGATTGCATAAGTCAAGTCCGGGAAAAAGATGGCTTTAATGGTTAATTGAAAACTAATAAATAAATATTTTTAGTGGATTAGGTTGCAGAGGTAGTCACATGGCAAAACACACATAGACCGAACATTAGCACTTTGTGATACAATGCCAGGAATATTTCTACATTGAGAGTCTTAAATGTTACCTAAATCAAGTGTATTTAGAATAGGGATTTTTAATGAGTATCTGACATCGTACAGGCTCGGAATCGATAGCTTAACGTCCAGTCCTCTCGCGTGAATAAATTGAGAGACAGAGCAGTTATGAACCCATCAAGTCCAGAGCACCTTAGATCCCTCGCTTCTACTGCCACTGGGCTACACTGGTCTCCAATATTTGTACTAAATATGATACAAAGCAGAGCTAAATTTTTCTTAGGTTAGTAGGTCTAATTTTATCACTTTGAATTGAACGAGTAGCTCATTAACAAATTGATAAATATGAATTCACTGAAGCATGAAAAGTGAAATGCAAAAGTAGTGATATTGTTTAAAATTTAATAGAATCAACGGTTACTAGTATGTCATTACTATGTTTGATCAAAGGATGTTTGTGAATGTGTATACAGTCAGAAAGGGAAAATTTAAGTGAATAGAGTGGTACATGAAATAGAGAATTACAAGAAGTAGAGGGCGAGATAATACTGTTGGACTCCAAAGTGAATTACTGTAAGGAAGTAGAGAGAGGCCGAAGACATTCAAGATTCAGGCTAATAGAAGGAGAACGTGTATATTTCTGCCATCCTCGGCCTCCTCCATTAGGGCCCTAAGGGCATTGATTAATAAAGAACCCACCCTCCACCTCTCTTTACTTCCCTTCTATTATATCCTTAATTCAATTTGTCACCTTGGATTAAGATTTAATCTTGGCGTTTTTCTTTGGCCCGATGGGCAGATATAGATTGCTCTTACTTCCCCTGTCGATTGCTTTTTTATTACACTTTCAAGTTTATCTCAATCAACAATCAATTCTTTTATTTTCCTTTAAGTCTTTCAGATTTTTGGGGATTACTTTATACTATCTCATGAACTTAGCTGGTGAAATAATTAAGAAACAAAAATTTATAACTATAACAAATTATATTAATGGTGATGTCAAAGAATTAGCCTTAATTCTTCACTATACATTAAACTGCAAGACTTAAGAAAGACATTTGAGCTGTTTTATCTCCATCCTAATCTTTTAAAATCCATTCCTTAGACATATTACCTAAAGTTGTATACTTTAAACTAAATTAAAGCATAAATTACAGTTAAAAAGTTACATTAAAACCTGTAAACAACATTTGCGAAAAATTCAAAATAACTAGATGTAAATAAAATTAAAGTATTTTATATAAGTTGGTAAAATAATACCCAGCATCTTCTCCAGAATGACAAGTATATAAAAATCAGACTTAATTTTTTATTTGCTTTCTTTGTCTTTTGCGCATTTTAAAATACCTGTCTCACCCATTCCCACAATACCATACGTTCGATTTCCCCAATTTGCTCTATTCATTGTGTGAATCTGTCAAGTAGATTACAGTTTCAGTTTTGAATTTCTTACAGTGATATAGACGCATATATATATATATATATATATATATTAGTGTATATTGGCAGCAGATTTTCTTGTAAACATATTTTATTAAAGTAGACGGCAGCTTCCGCATTTACGACTTTTTTGCTCGTTTTCTCTAGTTTTCTTACTAGTGATTTCATGAAATCACTCCCTACCAGAAAAAACTAGTAAGAAAACTAGAGAAAACGAGCAAAAAAGTCGTAAATGCGGAAGCTGCCGTCTACTTTAATAAAATATATATATATACAATGATAAACGGAAACGGTCCGGCAGGACAGATTACACTTAAAATAAACTGTGACAAATAGACAGAACATAGCAAAGACTCATTTTTCAATATTTCGACAGCCATTACGGTCATATACCACCATATACAGTTTTTTTTAAGCATATATATATATATTTGGCGAGCAGGCCTTCATTTATACAAGTTCTATTGAAACCAATGCCTATTTCTAGTTTTACACCTAATATGACTTCCATAAGTTCGGAACCAGATACATAAGTTCACCAAAATTTGTATTTCTGTAATCCGATATGTTTCGATCATAATCGACCATTTTCAAACATATTTTATATAAGGAGTTTCATGACATAATTAAAATTATTAGGGAATCTAAAACTAAAAATAATTGAAATAAACTGCTCAAAGTAATATAGCACATAATCACAATAAGGCGCTGACGGGAAATTGTAAACTTTTGAATTGAAAGGGACGGTTGCTAGATATCAACGGTATGAGTGGAATAAACACTAACTCCACAGTACCACACCCAGTCATGATTACAGTCTCCATGACCTACCTGTGCAAAGCGCAAATTCGGAGTCGTGTCCAGAATTTATTGAACATTTTTAGGGCACTCAAGTTTCGTAACAGCATTATTAGTACCCCTACCTTTGAGTTTTAAGTCATGAGCAGGCAATCCAGGAGCAATCACGGAGTCAAACATTCAACTGGATAATAAACTGCTTCCTCAACACTAATCACTCTGTTTACTGACTTTATGTTCTTCCCTCAGACTGATATAATGAAGAACTTGTTTATTGATTTTTCCTGCCTGCTCATTTGTAGGGGTGAGAATTGTTTGTTCACAAAGCCACTTATTCTGAATAGATGGCAGAACTTGAACCTCGGGAAACACCCGAAGTGTGTTTCAAACAATTTGAATAATTGTCAATTATCTCTTGCTGGGAGCTTAAATGCAAACAAAATTGAAATCAAGTAAGAATACCTACATGGTAAAGCTGTATGTTTTCAAAATAAAAATGTTTTTGAAGTTAGCCAAAAATAGCACAAAAGTCCAAAACTTCACTTCTCTGCTAAATTTTCAAGATTTAAATTAAACATACACAACCTATTTTTTAAGTTTTAGCTTGCTCTGCCTTATGGTGGCTAAGTTTACTTGTGATAAAATTCTGCGGACCAACCGACAAACCGACATACACAAATTTTTCTAAGAGTGGATTCGGTTCCTTTAATGTATGAAACATAAACATAACTTGAAATGAGTCAGTTCTAAGCCATGTACAGACAAAACATTTCTTTTATTTATATAGATATCATCAAAGTTTAAACTGTGTCAAATAGACTCCGACGCAAAACACTTGTTTTGGTTGAAAGATCATTGTCATTTTTCTGATACTGTGGTTTAGACGTTGATAGTTATTTCAAGTGTTTATTGTGAAATCTTCTTTTATATATATATATATATATATATATATATATATAGATATATAGATATATCCAGTTCAAGCGGTTGAAAGATCTTAGTCTTTTTCCCATTTCATATTGTGGTTTGATCATTGATTGTTATTTCACGTGTTTATGTGAAATCTTGTTACGTATATATATCTGGTTGAACTGTTGATGACATGAAGAAATTTTGTTTTATGTGATGGTATTGCCCAAATAAGACAATATACAAAGATATTAGTTTTTAATGATATTATTGCCTGAGATATTAGCTTATAGGAAATATTAAAGGTTTTGGACTAACTACTACATCACCTGTACAGTACAACTCTTTTTGTTGTTTTTAATTTTAGATGAGAAAAATAATTCAAAATGAAGAATTTGTGGAATTATTTTTCCAACATAACAAATTAAAAGCTGTCAAGACAATAACCTGCATGCGGGTGAACTAATTACCGGTGCCAGTCGCTAGGTTATATTCTAGGGAAACAACATTTCAAGTCTCTACGAGTAATTCATGACTGTCAGATAGAGCTTCATTTGTATATGTCGGCCGTCAGAAAGCCTATTAATTCATTTTCAAGTCCGTAGGAATCAATTGCTTCTTTTCTGCCAACTAGAAAAAGAGGTGATATAGTGGTTATCGCACAATATTGGAATCAGAAGCAACGAGAGCCGACAATCTTGCCAAGGCAGGAGCGGTCCTTGTCAAGCAACACCTGTTGCCAAGTTATCTACATTCCTCTGCCAAAACAGTTATAGAATGAGCAGTCTGGGTGTGCTCGTGGATACAGAGAAACCTTAGAAGGGAAGAGATCGGCTGCCCTTTATACCCAGACAAAGCAGCTTCCCTCATCCTCATGTTTCCCCCTTCACAGTATAACACACCACATTACTTTTAAATAACCTTAAAAAAAAATAGAATTCACGAACATGATAACTAATTTAAGATGCTCCTGTTACTTCATGAAGAGTTGAAATGGTCAAAAAAAAAATTATAGAATATAATAAATGTTTGACTTCCCTTCTTGAAGTTATATAATGAGAGAACTATTAGAATTAAATCAACTTTAATATGTTATTAACATTTTGGATTAAGAATTTTCTGCTATCTATGATCTAAGAATTTATCATTCATTTGTGAGCTATTCCTTGCTTCCTTCCTTAACTAACTAAAGCAAAATACTATTCTCCTTCTGTTCGGCGAGATGAGACTAACCTTTCCTAGACATTCTTACTAAGAAATTTACAAAAAGTTATAATTTAGTGCGTCAATAAACCCACCAATGCCTTGGTTATGCCTACTTTTGTTCTGCCTGGACTTGTTAAAATATATGTTTTTAGAAACATTACTTAAAATAATATGGACTGTTACTTATAATTCAGGTATTTATATTACCACAAACTGAGAATAAAAATTACAGCAAATATAAATAACCTTGATAGTGTTAATGAAATATATACATATAAGATTATAAAAGGTAAAAAGATCAAGGAAAGAAAAAAAGTAATTGTATAAAGTTGAAAAGAAAATCCAAGGTGGGATTGACTTCAGAGTAACAGAAAAGAACGAGAAAATATTACAACGGAAGGCTGAAATATAAGTCAATATAATAAGAAATGTAAGACAATATAAGGATATAATAAAATAGAAGACCAAACAAGGTTATAATGTAACATTAATTAAAATAATATAACAAGACCTTAATAAACTTGACTAAAAGATCACTAGCGCAAATGTTATTTTGATTTCCCCTGATAGTAGAAAATTGGTCCATAAGATCAAATCCTTTAGTCAGATGATTGTTAATGCCGAAACTGCAGTTTAAATTAATGAAAAATGTCCTAAAGAAGATCTACTAACCGTCTTGACTAATTTATGTCGTCCAGGTAAGACAATTTTAGCATATATAATATTACGGAACAGGAAGTAAGTAAATATCAACTGACATAAAACACACTAAAATGCCAGCGAAGCGAAGTTCTTCATCAGAACAATGAGAAAAGCATGATATATAGTGTGAGTTCGTTCAGTTTTAGAAGTGGTGGGAGGAGTCTTTTCCCACCATTTTCCCACCTGTCTAAATTAGAAGAAGTGCTATAATGATATTTTTCATAAACGGTAACTACTACAGAAATGTCAGAAAGAAGTGAAAACATTTGAAAATTCTCAAAAACATTGATCAAACTGGAAGTTGTATGAACAAGTACGCTTGGTAGTAGAGTGCGAAAGTTTGTGTCACTTACAAGGGAATGATGATAGTTTAGATAGAGAGATTTCAGATTTTTATACTATGGAAACGATCATTTGATGTCTCCTGATGATAACATGTTTACAACGTTGATCGAAGTAAGTGTTCTGGATATTTTTTTCTAAAGTCTAAGACGTATTTTGATGTATGAAGTAACAATAATATTCTTCTTTCGTAAAAAGTATTTATGATTGAAATTTCTACCAGATCAGTTGATATGAAAACGCTTAGGCTAAATAAACAGTGTAAAATTCTTGAAGTGTGTTCTGGACGTAACTTCAATCAATCATGCACGTAAAAATCCATCCAGTGAGCAAAGAAAGTTGAAATGAGAACACCGTTGGTTAAATGGTTTTGTGTGGCTATTGTTGGCAGAGTGGAGAGGTTTAAGATGTCATTAAAGGACGGGAGGTGTCGGCGGAGGTAGCGAGGCGTTGCTGGGTGCAGGCTTGCCCTGGCACATGACTGATGGTCCACGCTTGGCTTGCTCGCTGTCGTTTGTCATCCCACCTCTCTCGGCCACTCGCTTCTCTTATTACAACCCCGACAATCTGACCCCACTTCGATACATTTTCCAAATCATCGCCCCTTCTCGTTACTCCTCTCCTAACGGGAAACAAGGGCATTAACAATTGTTACTAACACCGACTCGAGCAGTCATTACTTTACTCCCTTCTCCCCATTACTTCTTAGTTACTTTCCAGTGTCAGGGCCAGAAGTGCTAACTCTTACCATAAATGAATCTCATTCCGTCAAAGTTACTCCCTAAATGTAAAGTCATTTGTTCCATAAGCTACTAGAAGTAATAATTAAAAAGATTTACCAACAAATTGTCCTAGTCATATTCATCATTCCACGCATTCAAATCTAAATATCTACTGTAACAGTCAGTTGTTTGACCTTCCCTTGCTATTATACTTTTTCAACCACAAGACACTTAGGCGTGTAATCAGCCGTGCAATGTCTCTTTGTTATATAACACTAATTATAGTCATATTGAAACTATATTACCTTTCTCAAATCACTACAACTGGAGTCTAAAATGTCGCATACTTTTCATATTATTTTTTTCTAGCCAATATATTGTGAAACACGTTTAGAAAATATTCATTATGACACTACATATTTTAGATATAAATTAGTATTAAAGGCATTATGTTCAATATTGATAGGAGCACACTCCAAAACCACCTGACTTGAATTTAAACCGTCAGGTTTTTTTATTAGTTTTTGTAACTTATTTTTTATTTTCAAAAAATTATTATTATTATATCATCTTAGTGCTTTTCTAATTCAATATTTTTTTTTAATATTTTTTTATATATTTCTTTATATTTTCTGCTTTCTTCCCTTTTATTCTTCTTTAAATTTCTTTCAATCTCTACTCCTTGGTTCTTTTTTTATTTTCTCCTTCACGGTAGCACTGCTTTAGCCCTCAAACCAGAGAATTCTTGTTCTGGCTGTCGTTAATTCGTCAATTTACTTCTTGTCCTGAGGACGACCGACATAACGATCGAAAGTGAGTCCAATTGGTACGTTTCTTTCTATGTCTCATAGTTTATCTTAAGTGCAATCAGTCCTTCTGACTCACATTTTGTTATATATATAACAAATATATAATACATATCTGACCCACATTATATATATTCAATTATGTTCAATGTACATAAAAAAAACATAGAGAAATTAAAAGCATACACTTACGGCCTCTAATTTTCTGTTTGAACCGTCTTCAAGAGAGATAAGAGAGGGAACCAGTGCGCTTAGTTTCCCTCTTAATTCAAACCAAAATTTAGAGACGAACTATATTCGTCCGCTTTGGATCGTATTTTCATAAATATATATATATATATATATATATATATATATAATATATATATATATATATAAACTCAAAAACGAAGAAAAGCAACACTGAGAAAGAGACACACTTGAAAACTCAAATTTTCGTATGATCCGTCTTCAGGAGAAAAGAGAATGGGCAACCAAGCACGCAGGAAACACAACGGAGGGAAACCTTAATTAGGGTTTCCTGCAGTGGTGTTTCCGGCGTGCTTGGTCGCCCATTCTCTTTTCTCCTGAAGATGGATCATCCAAAAATTTGAGTTTGTAAGTGTGTTTTTTTCTCTGTGTGTTGCTGTTCTTCATTTTTGAGTTGATTTGCGTCCATTTTAGATCGTTTTTTCGAATTTTGAGTGATATATATTATATATATATATATATATATATATATATATATAAAGATTTCACATAAACACGTGAAATAACAATCAATGATCAAACCGCAATAAGAAAATGGGAAAACAAGACTAAGATCTTTCAACCGTAACAAGCGGTCTTCGTCAGAGTCAAAAACACAACTTGCAGTTGCAGTTGGGTTTTTGACTCTGACGAAGACCGTTTGTTACGGTTGAAAGATCTTAGTCTTGTTTTCCCATTTTCTTATTGTGGTTTGATAATTTATATATATATATACCATCATGAGTTTTGTTTTACAATCAATAAATATGAGTCAGTATAAATTTAAGAATTGGTTTAAGTGAAGCGAATTAAATGATAGATTACAGAGAAAGGCGAATTGGAGAGGGGTGTTGGTCCCAGAGGACTGGGAGTTGCCTTTGATCGTCACTACATGGTATTGAACATAACGCCTTCTATATCCCATCTAAGGTCGAGACAAAGCTCTCCCACACACTTCCATCAACTAGCAATGAATAACAATGTCTTTTAGTAACAACTTCTACTTGATAGGAACTAACCGCCTCAACCTCCAGAAGGCTCCTCACGTATAGAAACTTTCTTCATTCTACCCGAGTGTTTTAGTACAATATATGTATCTTCAATAAACTTCCAATACTTTATTTTTAACTATAAGAACTACTGTTCAGTATTTTTACTACTTTACTTGAAATAAAGCAATCGAAAAACTATTGCCATTTTGTAATCTAATACTTTGATATATGTTTCACTCTTCTTCTGAACGAAACTGATAGTACCTTAGGTTCGCCACAAGGAAATTGGAACTATGAAATTCCTCTTTAGAGAAAAGAGGGAATGGTTTTTAAATCAGTCAGCAAATAGACGGAGTATTTTATTATTATATTAAAATCATTAGTTTTCTTTATATAAATGAAGAAACAAATTATGCATCACACAAATGCTGATTATACTTGTACAAATAGGAGAAAAGTCGGGAGCAATAGCAATTGACTCCGATAGCATTCTATTAATTTCAGCAAAAATTTGATTATTGTAATAAGTATTGTAACCAGCTTTTTATTTAACCTTTATAACAATAACCATTGAAATTGCATCTTAATAATCTCATTCATTAATTTCTTATTCAGTGTTTATCGGTTTTATCTGTATAAGAATAGTGTGAGAACAACACTACGGACAGATAAATTGAATCATCTGTTATCGCCTATTTTCACTTATTTTGAATTATTACTTACTTAACTTTTTCACCTTTAAGAAATTATTTCTGTAGACTGTTTGGTTTTCAACTTTGTGGAACAACAATTACCATAAGTTGGAATTTCTAACGTAGTCCAATCAGTTATTATGTGGTATTTACTCATTGTAGGGTAAAAAGCTAATGAAATGGTCTCCACATATAAAAATTTAACCGTATAAACACTACGTTTTCGAAACGCGTTGTTTATACCATTAAATTTTTATATGTGGATACCATTTCATTAGCTTTTTACCCTATAAATTGGAATTTACTTTTATTTTTGAAACGGGCGGTTTCACGTCTGGTCTATATCAAATTATTACGTTTCAAAATGACCATAGTTTTTTTTTATTTTTTTTAATTTATTCAAAAAAATTATTTTGAATAAATTGTTACACAAGTGCTTTTGAGGCATTCAAAGAAAGGCTACTTAGTTTTCCACCTTCTTTTTTGTAAGCGTATGTTTTTAAAAATTTCTTATCTCTCCTTTACATTTGTAATGACACCAATATAAATTATGTTTTATTAATATGTGTGATTCAATTTATCATCACGTTGTGTTGCCCTCATAATACAAATAAATAATTATTTATTTTAATATTATATACCATTCTCATTATACTTCAAAAATGCAAATGAGATTGTACAAATGCTCAAAACTACCCAGGGATATATATATACAAAGAAATACCTGTCCGCTCTCTATTAGAACAGTATTATTGTGCGAAATTTAAAAAATAACTGTTTTTTTTTAATAATAGGCTGCAATCTGATTCTGACAGACAGTAATATTATTATTGGCAACAATAATATTCAAAGTGGAACAATTTGAAAGTCGTGGAATGTTAAGAAGTTGCGCTCGACTTGTAAAAGGATGCCTCGTTAGACTGCCGGAGGGTAATTTAATTTAAATGTGTTAGTGGGTTGGAGATGGAGGAAGTTGTAGGAAATGGAGGCTTGGCTTATTGTAAAGGTGGGACAATAGGAGGTGAGGCAGTCAGTCTGTCACATCGTTCTGCCCATAAACACCTCCCGGCGCACTGTGAGTAAACACTTTACTTCACCCAGTCTAACCAACTGCCTTCATCAACACACAATCTCTAAATTATTAACCCAACAATAAAATATCAAGTGAAAACAGATTAGTCAAAACTCAACAATGTTCTAAAAGCAATAAAAGTACCAAAGAAAAAATAACATTTCCAAACTCAATGATTTAAAATGCATTATCTACTTTCTCTTTTAAAATTTTAAGTGGTCATTCAAGTGTCTTGAACTACATTATTTATTTTTACATATCTTTTCATTTTTATATGTCTTTTATCTACAAACATATAATTTACCAATTCAAAACTAATATAATCAACTATTAAGACATTAAAAAAAATCTAATTGTTTGTGGGTTATGCATAGTATGGTATACTAATACAAAAATTATGTCAGCCTCACATGGAAGAAAATTAAATAATTGATTTGTAATTTCAAATGTATATGAATGTGTAAATATTTGAAATAGCTAAGAGCAGAGGGATTGAGGGTTAGTCAACACAACAAACTCTTCAATTAGGCCAACGTTTGTAGTGTACTTACTCATAGTAGCGTCATCGACAGAATCTCGCGAAAAAGTGAGCCTATTATTGTGAAGTGTTTATTGTGTAGACCAACCCTTAATAAACTCTGCTGTTTGCTGTTATTCTTGTAGTTGGGAAAATATATAATTAATTAAATATAAAAATGACTGATTTTCTTTTTAAAGTAATACGTAAAACTACAGATAGAACAAAAACTGGCATTTCAGTTTTCCTGTTTGATGGCTTCCTATTCATTTTTTTTACAATTTATACTTTTTTATAGAATTACGATCATATATTTATAATATTTTCATAAAGTGCAGAAAAGTCAATAGGTTTCCTGAACTTTTTTTTAACCCTTTTAGCAATTGACCATTATAGCGAAATGTTGAAAAATGTCCGTTACATGAAGAATTCATTAAACCGTCTTACCTCGTATTCTGAGGACCCAGTTAGCTCAGTGTCAATGTTTTCACTTCAGGAATTATAGGACCGGGGTTCAATCCGCACTGACCCGGTGCTCAGATCCTAGTGCTCTGCTAATGTTACTGTAACAGGATGTTAAAAACAGTTATAGCGCAGGTATTAAGTACTAAAACCAGATCTACCTACAAATAATCTTCAACTCCTATACACGTTATTTATTTCAAATTAATTTATGAAAGAAAACTATATTCAGATAACAAATTAAATTAATTGATCGATTTTGATGTCCAGACGTATTCACTAGGGTGTTCCATGTACTGAAGTTGGAGCATCATTGAAACGTTCTTCAATAATGATAACATGCTAACTCGTGAACAATTCCGCTAAGTTTTGTTTGATTAATATATGATTTAAGTATAATTATATTTAATTAATTATTTAAGTATAATTTTAATTTAAGTAGTGATTATTTTTAAATTTAAATCACATTTTGACTGTTACACTATTTTCTAAAAAAATTCAAAGAATTTCAGTAATTATATTAAATAAAAAATGTTATCTCTATATTATCTTTAAATAGTACTATATTATCTCTATAGTACTATAAAAAAGAGAGAAAATAGTTTCTGCACGGATAGAAACGCCATGAAATATCCTTGAACCTCAGTTTGTATCCTGCTTGTCATTAGTACTGAATATTGTAGGTTCGAATCTTATTCATGATCCTTGAATTTATCTAAAAGATGGGAGGTATTGTGAAGACCGTGTTTCAGTGTCGGTGCCTAGCCTGCACGACGTCAGGGACTTAAAATCCAAGCTCAAACAAACTTGAGGAAAGAAAAAACTATGACTCCCGATGTAGAATCAACTTGTAATGTTGCTCCCTTATTATATGAGCCACTCTTATAGCCCCAATAATAAAACAATGAAATCAAATGCCCCTAAGTGTGGACATAGTAATAATGTCAAAAATCATTATCTGTGATCTGTTTTCACCATACGCTGAAGCTTGTACTGTTTTAACAAAAATTTGGATATACATCTACCATCTAACCATACACACCAACAGACAACCACAAATTAACGATAATATCGCAAATAAGGTTTATGGACCTTGAATAATAAAATTCTATCAAATATTTTTGATGATGGCTTCACTTACATATATTAGAACAAAAAAAAAAAAAAACAATCGCTGGAACTGATTAATTTGAACTGAAAGTTATGTTGAAGTTAAGTTAGAGAGTCAGGCATGGTTTAGGGTGCAGGGTTCATGCATTATCAAGTTTTCGACGTGAAGCCCAATGACCAGCTTGTCTTCGCATCACGTTTCAAACCCTCCACAAAACTCCACTTTAACTCTACTATAAAAGTTTTACTTTCTTCTTCTTCGACCCAGAAAGGCCAAACTTCATTCCAATAAAGAACAACCTCATCCCTCTCGAATCTCAAACTATCAACGGCTCTTTGAATTCCTATTCGAAAAGGGTTCGATTGAAAGCTTTATTTATTCATTCTTCTATTCATAAAACCCTAAAACTTTTAGCCTTTTTGGGAATTTTATTTTCACTTTAAGGCTTGTTCTGAATAACTCATTTTGTGGAGTCAATTCAGCTGCAGAGAGTTTCTTTAGCTGAATTTAGTGTTACCTTTTCTATTGATGTGCTCAAATAAATTTTTATTGCATAAACTTATATGCTGATAGTCAATAGCAAACATAGTTGTAAATTTTATCAATATCAATCACACTGAAAACCCCCTTCCTAGTCTGATTCACTTCAGATATCCTAATGTGAGTAATCCATGTTTTAAGAGTGATGTACTCAGGTTAGCCAATTGATTCATTATTTAATTCTATCTTAAAAAGTTTGAGACTGCTTTGCCTTGCATTTGATCCAGAAAACCGTTGAATCAATAACGTCTATTTGTTTTTAAGAAGAATTAGATTTTCAATATCTCAGGTACCTTGGACCGTTCTTTTTTTGAGGTCCTACCAATCAAGCAAAGCTGTAAAAGCATGCTTTCAGAATTTTTTTTTCTAGTATATTAAATAACTCTCACTTTTCTGTATTCCAATTTTTGTGCATACAACCCTAGATTGTTAGATTTGTGGTTAAATTTTATTATAAACTACACCACCCGTGACCCGTTGGGTCATCCATCACCTTCCTTTTTAATGCAATTATGTTCACGTAGATGTAGATAAACTCTAAATGGCCCTACTGAGAGCAACATGTAACTGGTCATGTTGAAATACTGCCTTACCTAAATGAACTAAAACTTTCTGTAGAATCCCTCCTTGAGACTTATGAATAGTCATGGCAAATGCTAACTAAATTGGAAATTGAATCCTCTTTAGTAAAAACAAATTGCAATCAATTAATTATTTTCCCTTGAAACCCTGATGCGATAATTTTACAAAAAAATGACTTTATCGTAAAGCTCCTCAGTTATTAGCCTTGTTTCATTATAAAATAGCGGTGGTTTAGCATTTCTCAGACACATCACAGGAGCTTCTCTTTTAAATTTATGATTATGTTTTGGAAGTGAAGTGCAAAAAGTCCCCTAGTCGCAGAGAATAGCACCAAGAATTAAAATAAGTACGTGAAATAAAAAAAAAACACCGTCTAAACAACAATAAGATACCAAAAATGGAACTAAGATCTTTCCTAGAAAAAAACTGGTTAGGTTTATTCTATAACAGAAATAGATTTTACATCTGGAGTCTGTAATTTTACGTGACTTATGTTGAGAGAATGTATTTTTCTTCTTCTTTCTTTTTAATGCCACTATTTGTCAAATCATTTATTACTTACTGCTTTCTATAATATTTATTTGAACGAAATAGTAAAAAACTGAAATTAACAGGTATTCCAAGTTTCACCTGTGCGCAACATCCAAGCCTTCATCATTAGTTGACTTATACACACAAAACAAAATTTATATCAATCAGGTTTAGGAAGTATATTATACTAAAGCCCCACATAGCCCAGAGAGTAGCGCATTGGATTTCCAATGTAAAGGTCTTGGAAACAATTCCCACAAAATTACGTATAATTTATAATTTATTCAGACAGTACACGATTGTTAAAAAATAACTAAATGAGATTTTTTATATAATATATATATTATAAAAATTAATCAAAAATGAAATCGAGACTCAGTCAATTTTCCACGAACAAATAGAGTTCTCATTTACCAACATTTCGGTTTTTATATAAAACCGGTTTGTACAGGATTACATAAAAATACAGCAATCAGAAATATATGCATATATAAAAATCTGGAGTGGCCTACACTCAACCTTACTATAAGTTAATATAATACGAGTATCAAACTTCTTGGGTATATAATGTCCCACTTAGACATAATATATATGTTAAAGTAGGAGTTGCCTATTGGTATTTCATTCCTGGCAGTAGTATAGCTAGTGATTGAACCAGTTATCAACATAAGAGCTTATTTATGTAAATTACATAATTGATGCATATAATATAACTGATATTACCACTGCAGTAATAATAGTTTTGTAAAGCCAAAGTGAGATTTCCTGTTACAGGAGAAAATGGTTTTTGTTCGTACAGCCAGTGGATCTGTTACATTTAATAATGTTTATCTCACCTCCTCCTTCATCAAAAATTTAAGACAACGCTTTCCCTTTAAGTTTTCAAAATATTCCTATCACGTTTGAAAAATGTCAGGAACATGTAACAAATATAAATTGTTTTGTAATATAAAACTAAGGAGTTCATTCTCTTAATTCAATATTACTCAGAGATAAAAAGATTCAAAACACAAGAAAGAATACATCCAATATTAAGTTTTGTTCAAAGGTGCAACTTACAGATTGATTACAGCATTTTGTTAAACAAGTACATTATAACACGGAAATCATCCGAAATTATTACGTTCGATTGGTGTTGATTTATATAAAAAATAATTTTATTCTTCTTACATATGATATTGTCATTAAATCATTTTAATTTTTTTCATTAAACCTCTAAACATCAATTTTGTTTCAGTCTATTTACTTAAAAAATTTCTAAGCCAATATAAAAAATTAAATAAATGTCAACAAATCTTAGACTTTTTTAATAGTAACAGCTTTTGTATGCTCAATGATAATGTCAAAGTTTTAAGGCTCTAACATTAGTAGTTTAGGAGATAAAAAATGTTGTTTAAAAACATATTTTGGCTAAAAAAATTACTTTTTCATCATGCATAATTGCTCCCAAACTGTACAGCACATCCGCACTGATTTTTTCCGCATGAGGCTGATTTTTTGGTAAAATTTTAATTTTACCCATCAAAGACTGTGGACTGTAGCGTTTACACAAACTTTTGTTTACGCACACACATACATACATAGTCATCATCGAAAAAACTTCTTAAACAACTTTGGAGACCTCAAAACATGTAATTCCGTCAAACTTCGAGATCGAATTTTTTCACGACATCTTTACTTTTACTTACAGTAAATTAAAACTGGATTACTACAATGTGTGGAGTAATACAAGGAGATGTAATTTAGTAACAATCTATGAGGCCATGGTAGCCCAGTGGCAACCTGTACACTCCTGGAATACTAGGTCCGTAGTTCCATAAAAAGTCTGACAACCGATTTATTGCCACGGGAAGTGAATAATTATGAGCACGTCATCCCTCGGAGAAAACGTTAAGTCGTCGGTCCTGAGCTTGTGCAATGTCAGGTACACGTTAAGGATCCCTACTCTAATGTTAGGGTCCCAATGCAGTATGCCCACCGTCTGGTGTCACAAAGCGACTATATTCTCTCGTGGGACTGCCACCACCTAACCTAACCTAACCTAGCCGGACCTAACCTAGTAACAATACAAGGACTCACAGAAATCAGAATTAAATGAACAAGAAAAACTATAAGAACATACATTACAAGAAGACTACCAATGTTAACCTTACAACACTTTCCAGTAAATATGTTAATACAACCGTAAATATCAGGGATAAGACATAAGCATTAGCAAATATAAAAGTAAATTTCTCCAATTTTAACAAATGTATTTTTTAAAAAAAATATTTTTTTAAAAAAAACACTAATTACATCATAACACCATCTCAAAATTAGCGCAACAACTGCTCATTTATATCAAACTTGGACACCTAAAAATTAAGTTGCTCCAACACTCGCCTCATTGAGTGAAAAAAACCTTAGCGATTAAACCATGAAGCCGTCTAGTATATTTTCATTTTTCACAGGGAAGTCTGCATTTATTTTAAAATATAAAATAAAAAAGGAATATTAATAGTGCCATTAGCATTTATTTTATTACTTAAATATGGTAAAATGATTTCTTGGTAAAAACATAAAATAGTTTTATATTATGTTTAGTAAGAACCTTTAAAAGTACACATAGAAATAAATAAAGTGCACCAATTGACGCGAATTCTATCGGTTACTTGTTGAAACTAGAAAAGGACAGCAGCGCTCGGTGAATAAATAAAAAAACCACCCACCTCCTTATCGATTCATTTATTTAACAAATTTATTTAGACTCCTCTTTCCATCCCTCCTTTCAATCCTACTATCTAGTTATTAAACAACAAAAAATAATGAAATATTAAACAATCGGCTGTAATCTCATATTCAAATTCCGTTTGATTTGTCTGAGACTAGTAATAATTCAACGAAATATACATTTTAGTTAGTCAGTTTCGTAATATTCAATGTAATAAAAATGTAATTTAAAAATAAACTAAATGGTCTATGTAAAATCTCTATTCTGACTATGAAATTAGTCAAAATTAAAATTCTTGTTTTTATTATAATTTCTTGCCTGTTTCAATCAGACTCCATGAAATTTGTCTAAAATAAGAATTATAAAGCTAAATAAATGTCTCAAACAATTAAATGTACTAAATTTGTTTATGATGATATCATGCTCTTTGGGCACCGTTAGAAGAAAATGTACTCATACCAATTTGTCTTTAATACAACTGCCCCAAGCTAAAATAATTAGCCAGTACTTTTCACGAGCTATACACGCAGTGATTGTGTGGTATTTACTCATGAATGGAGAGGAAAAGAAACATAATTTTACACACAAAAATAATTTCATAAAACTACGCGTTTTGAACACTTAATGTTCATCGTCAGGTTACATCTACTAAAACAAACAAAAAAATACATACAAATTTTTGAAATTGTATCGAGGAAAACAACCAACATTCAAACTAACGTATAAGATAAAAGAGGTTACATAACTGCCTCAGTAAGGTGATGTTGACTGATTAGGGAAGAAACAGTGTCGACTGTAGGAGACAGGGTTGAACCTACTAACCTTTAACATTTTCGAAAAACCTACCTTTACGGATTCTGTCATTCATGCTTCTTCGTTCGACCCTATATCACGTAAATAAAGTGAATTCAACTCTATGATACATCGTTTCTACACAGTCCCTTTGTCTGAACAAAACTGAACCATAGAAATTAATACAATTAAACTCATTGCAAAAAGCAACGTATATTCAATAAAAATACTAAATAAGAATGAAAGAAAGGAAATCCTTATTTAAGCTGTTGGTCCCTCAAAACTTCCCCCATCCAGTAAAGACAAAAGTTTCTTCCTTACCATTTGTGGAGAAGTCTTCCGTAAGTATTCTCGAAATATTAAAAAAAATTCAATTTTAATGTCAGTTTCAGAACTGTAGATAATTTAAAAATGTCCCTCTATTGTAAGTTGTGTGTCAATGTTAATCCCATGTCGTAAAGTGGAGTATACGAACTGACCTGTGGCAATTTCTTCTGTATTTACACAGGCATGATGAGTAAGTCATTCGAGAAAAAAATTACAAAGGATTTCGAATAATTTGTACTTAGAATAAATAAAAATAATAATAATAATCAATAAATAAGAATATTAATAATAATCAATTCCTCTCGTATTTTGTGAAAAATATAATCTCAGAAAGACAGTTTCAATGTAACATGAACGATAATATCCTCCATTTTGATGAGATTACAGCCAAGTAGACCTTGAAAATAATAAATTCATACGTTTTATTTGTTCCTTATGTTTAAATAAACAGTTCCCTGGATGACCTAAATTCTTGAAATTACCAATGTAGTACAAATCGTTTAGTTTAAAGGTTTGGTTTTCTTTAATTTAGATTAGCATCGCGTATCGTTTATATTCGTTGTAATACTGTTATGTAATCATACCTACCGCATCTCTTTTCCATTTTCATCCTTCCTATAGTGTCCATTGACTCCCTAATCAGTCAACATCACCTTACTGAGGCAGTTATGTAACTCCTTTTAGCTTATATATTATCTTAAATGTTACTTCTTTTCCACTATGTAATTTCAAAATTTTAAAGCACAGTTTTATATATATATTACATGTAACTTGTCGATGTAACTAACTCGGCTATGTTCAAGCAATTACACAAGCAAGCAATTTTTTTAATAATACTTGACTATATATATAAATATATATAGTTTATTTTCATTAATTGTCAGATTTTATTTTCTATTGATGATTATAATTTTGTTTATTCTGAATAAAAATACACAATTTTAATGTATACACAAGAAACATCCATAATAATGCAATCTCCAGGATCGTTTCATTTTGGACAAATATTTATATGTTTTTTTTTCTATTTTTACTGCAACAATGATCTATAAATGATTTTATAATTTCAGATTCTGATATGTTAGAGTGATGGCGGAGGACAAAGAAAAGAAAAAACAAACCAAGATATTGGTCATAACTGTGCACTATGTAGGAGGAGTGCTTAACCTGGAAATAAACAAGAAGTGTCAAGGAGGTGATCTGTTTCAAATGGTCTGTAAATGTCTCGATGTGACGAATTGGTCTTATTTTGGTCTTCAATTTGAAGATAAAAAAGGAAGAACTGTTTGGTTGAGAAAAGAAAAAAATGTTATACGTCAAATGAAGGAGAAAAGGGTTTTACATTTCTTGATTATGCTTTACCCAGAAGATATGGAAGAGTTAGAAGATGGAGCTTCTAGATTAGTTTATGGTCAGTGCCGTGAACAAATCATAAAGGGCTTGGTGTACAGTCCTCCTGAACTGAGCCTTCTGTTGGCTTCGTACAGCCTGCAGATAGAGCACGGTGACAGGGTCCCGTGGAGTCAAATGCAAATCAACAATTTAATACCATCGACTGCTAAGAGAGAACGACCATCTTTAAGGGACGCCTCCTGGCTTCTAGCAATTAGATCATGGCACATGGACCACCGTGGAATGTCAAGCACAGATGCTCTCAGAGAGTATCTACGCATTGTTGCTTCTCTGTCAATGTATGCAGTGAGTTACTTCCCAGTTGGATGGATGGGATCTTCCGTTCTTCTTGGTGTCTCTCCCAAAGGATTAGCTGTATATCTTGATACCAATCTCCTTTCACCTAAGGTTACTCTTAACTGGTTAGTCATCAATCATCTTCGTAGATCATCAAAAAAACTAACAGTTAGACCCGTTGTTTCTGCAACACCAGATTATGTCTTTGTTGTCAGTACAACATTTTCCCTCAAGCAAATTTATTCTCTTGCTATTGGATATTTTCTGCTCTATAAAAAGAAGCGACTTCTTCGAGACCGAACTCTTGCCAATCCTCCCACTCCTGACAACAACCAAACTCAGCCACCTTACGAAACCATTTCTGATTTCGACTCCTACATCGAACAACTCCCAACTGTCGATGAAGAAGAAGAAGAAGTGCCTGTCAAAGAAATGCTCATCAAGTAACACCTCATTGCACTAACAAATTCCGTTCCTGGCACAAAACAGCTTTATTCTACCGATGTAACTTTTCATTGAGTTTAAAAAAATAATTTAAATATTTTCCATCAAATTATGTCTCTTTATAATAGTATTTAAATACTTTTAATTTTATAGGAAATTTGGATGTAAAGTAGCAAACAAACACATCTGCTATTCACATCTACTACTCAACCTATGAACTTTATGTTAGACATACGCTTATTCTTACCACTAATTCTAACTACAAAAAGGGGAACTAATTCTACTAATTGAAGAAAGGACAAAAACATTTCTCTGACGTTCATTAATATGGAAAACGTAACAATTAATTATTACCAAACACAAATGCTTTCGTTCCAAAACACCTTTTTTCAGTATTTCAGTTTACCTTTTACTAATAAGGACGGTTTTCCAAAGTGAGACCTATTCTACATTCTCAAACTCAAGGAGTTATTAACTTCAGGAAAAGAATCAGAATGTCAAAAAGCCACTCCAGTGTGAGATGAGGAGTAATATGAGCGTACATTTTCAGCTGAATCCTTTACCCGTGAACAACAGACAATTCAGTTCAAGTGCGACTACACAAAATATTTTGATTTAAAATGTATTAAAGTGTTGCAGCATGACAATTGAAAATTTTCTTCTCTTTAATCAATTGATGCCTTTCTTTACATTAGAATGGTACGCCTAAAAGGAAATAAAAAAGAAAATAAAAACGGAAATAAAAAAAAGCAAAGAAAATCTTGGCTTAAAATTACTGATTTTTGAAAAATTTGCTAAAGCAGTAAATAGAAAGAATCTCAAAATAGCTGTAAGTTAATTTATGTTATCCTCGGACAAACTAATAACCTTCATTTATCCAAATAAGATTTTTTCATTCGAAGTCAACAAGAAGTATGTTAAGTGTGAATGTTATTTATGTGTTGCCATATATATGTACACGGCCATATATACGCCATATATATATACGTTTTAGCATATAAAAATCACCATTAGGTTCCATGACATTTTGAGATATTACTGCAAACATAGGAGGAGTAACATATCCATATATAAAATATTTCATATTCATACGGTTATATCCGTTACAAACAAGTGAAACTTTTTTAAAGTGGAACGTATTTCTGTCCTCGAAATTCAATAACAGAAAAATAAAAATTAAAACCTGTCACTTATTTTCTCAACCTTTAAAACAAGATATTTATATACTCCACTTAAAATTAAAAAACACCATATCTTATAAAAGAAAATAGCATTCTGTTGGTAAGTTCATAAATTTTGAAAAAGTTCAATGACCTGTCATGAAAAAATTTCCTCTGTGGATAATGTAGAAATATACCTACTCGTTTGAAATCAGTGATAAGTTCTAGTGAAATGTATCATTTTTAGCTTGTCCAAAAAAATTAAACTGTGTGAAACTATATTTTAGTGTTAATAGTTGTTAAATTTTATCACTTAAGTATGTAAATATTTTTGTAAAAACATTTTTGAAAAAAAACATACAAGTACTACTTAAAATAAAAACTGTAAGTAGCCTAAGATGTGTCTAAGTTTTTATTTATATCCTTTGCAAGACAAATTGATTTTAAAACACACAGCTAGATGAATATATTGATTGATTTTGTAGCAAACTGTCCAAAAAACAGTCCACTAACATTGCAACTTGGTAATTTGCTAATTTAATTTCATAAAACCTTCAAAGTAATTAATTGGTGGCAGAAATGAGTCGTTATGAGGCAGTACACTAAGTTCTTCATTCACAGTATAATGGAAAGTAAAGATTTTTTTAATTCTATATAATATTACTATATATATTATATAAATATATTATGAAACTACAAAATACCTATTTTGGAAACGTATGAAATTAACAAATCATTGCAAGATAAATTTTCCGTGTGCCTCAATGAGTAAATCCTCAAGTGCACAACTTTTCTATAAATTATTCATATAAAAAAGTTCTATTTCCTCTTTATTCTTATAATTCTCGTTCATATATCTTTAAATATTTTTAAAATATTTTCTATACTTAGTCTTAGAGCAAATGTAAAGGACTCTGCCTGACCTTTAGAGAAAAATAGCAAAGATATGTACCTGCTTTCTAATATGAAAAAGATGTACACTCAATACCCCCACCCACTTCCTTCCTAGCCTACTATCCTATTTGTACCACAGATACTTATCATTGGGTACATACATCTCTCTTTCCTTATATTATTAAATTTCTATATGTGGAGACTATTTCAATAACTTTTTACTCTGAAATTAAAGAATGTTTTCAGGACCATAAAAGTGTCAATCAACCCTACATCTGACATCGAAACTTCGTCATAACTTTAGATTGATATACCAGAGCGCTATGTTATGAAATGGGCTAAAGATGTGAATTTTGTGATTTAACCAATTGACAAAATCTGCTGATATAAAAATCTGACTGGATGGAGATTTCCCCAATCTAAGGTGTTATACCATCCGTGCTAAAGGATGGATGGATGATACAGGGGTTACTGTATTATGAACGGAGCCTCAAGGGTACCAGGGGACCCCCTTAAGTAAATACCGCCTAACTCCGGTATGCGGTGCTCTACCGGAGCGGACAAAATACCACTGATAGAGAGATACAGGGATTTCCCCTGTATGACACTAAGGAGAAGGAAGTCCAGACACCATCCTCCGGAAGCACAGAGGGTCCAAAAGCGATAACTAGTGGGAGCCAACCTCAACTGCGCCTAAGGACCCGAAGAAGACCATCATGAAGAAGGAGAAAGGAAGTTACTTTCTCTCGAAACGTAGGGAGCCTGAACAAATATACTCAATGATGGTTTATGCATATTCTGCAAAACAGAGGAAGAAACACTGTTACACCTGCTGACTGACTGTAAGACAATTTTGCTGCAGAGAGTTAGGTGCTTCGGGACACTCAACAAAACCACAGAAAAACTTTTACCGCTGGAACCAGCAAAAGTGCTGAGCTTCTTGGAGGCGTTGAAGCTAATTACTGGGGTACTTTAGTACAGAAGAGGGGGGAAGTACAATAGTTTTTTTTAAGACACAATGCTATAGTCACCCTCAAATAATAATAATAACTGGAGTTTTAATTCATGTTGTCACAAAGTTAAGAAAGTGATAACAGTCTTGTGTAAACACTCTGCAACACAAATGCAGTGTCTACTATACCATCATCCTACGGAAAGAATACATTCATTCTTAAAATAATGCTCCACAATCTAATCTTAATTGCCACAGAACTTGACAAAAAACTGAAAGTGCTAGATAACACTTTACACCAAGAAAATAGTTGACCACGAAAATTAGATCATGTTGTAGCATCGCACACCATGTCAGTATTTAAATGTTTTTTTGACTAAAGTAATTCTTCTCAAGAAACAGAATTGTCTTAGTTTCTCATTAATTGTAAATTATGTAATGGCATGTTATTTACGCTTTGTAATATAATACTTTGTACAACAGGTAAATGAAATTTTTTTTAGTAAAAATTGATAATCAATCGTTATCAGAAATGATTTTTTGAATTTACTTCAGGCATATTGCATTTTTTGTTTTTTTTTATCAATCTTGAATTAATAGTTCAACCTGAAGTCAATTGCATTTTAGGATGAATAACTGCCTAGGTGAATAAAACTAGGATACTAGATATTAAATCTACAAGTTAAGGGAAGCTTAAGCCGTGTTTATTTTTCTTATGCACAAAACTTATGGTAATACAGAAAATATTATTAAGAAGTAACTATTTTTTAGTTCATAAAATAAAACTTGTTAATTTTAGAATTTTTAATTTTCTAGACTTAGATTTAAAATGTTCACTTCATAAGGAATGATATTTACAGAAGTGTAACTCTGTTGCGAGAAATCACCTTTATCAGCATATGTCAACATTAAATTTTGAAATATTTTTTCCCAAAGTAGTGCATTTTTTTCGCTTGCATTATAAACCTGTTGTGGTACCTGCAGTGTTTCTCCAAAATTTATTATATCTGTTATATTGAATTTTATTTTAAGAATTACGTGAGACATTCTTGAGAGAGGTAAGTAAATAAACTCTCAACATTACTGTAATGAAATACACCATGATATTATTTATTGTGTACTGCTAATATTTTGCAAGTAAGATACTGAATTTAAAATACACTAACTATTACTCCATATTCTGCACATATAAAAGAATGAGACTTGTTTAACTGCTTCCCAATAGTAATATATTTTTAATCATTATTCCCATATACTTACTTATTCTATTTTCAGTCACATTAAATTAAATTAATGTTTAATTATCTTTAAGAATTTTGTAAATTAAAATAAAATTATAAATCTCTATCCACTCAAAGACGGTATTAGATTAGTAACTATTCATTTTGTGTGCGCAGTTCATTCTAATTTGGTTATCTTTAAAAAATACTTTGATTATTTAATCCAATACTACTACTCTTGAAGTCTAATGATCTAAAATGGATTAGTTACTCTCCAAAGCACCAAGCTAAGGCAGTATATATGTTGTTTATAATTCAGTTTATACTTCCTTTGTGGATACAATAACCATAGTTCATTTAATATAGGACTGTTTGAAGATACTAAAAAAAACAACGGTAATTAAAGTCCAAGAGTTTTTTTTCAAAAAGTACAACTTTTAAAATCTTATAACAAAACATATATATTTTTGAAGTATTTTTATGAATATATATCAATAATAGTTTCTATCACCATCTGGAGTAAAAATGTAATGAAATAGTCTGCAACATACACAAACATTAAGGCCTTCTTAGTAAACTTACGCGTTTAGAAACGTAAGTGTCTTCCTCAGGCAATATAGTAGCTAGACGAGCATACTTATTGTGCTTAACATACTTATTCTTTAATTAAAACACGGTGTAGACCTTTTGTGATTGAATGTAGTGTGCAGTCCTATAAGATGAGTGAAGTACACTACGTGTCAAAGAGTTGTATATATTTCTAAGATAATATTTGTGTGACTAAAACATGTATCTTTAGTATATGTTTAATGCATATTGTATGTATTAATCACTTATGCTATATAACTATGCATATATAGTATCTACTCAGATTTCTATGACATACGTCGGTACGTCTAGATAGGAGAGGGTTTTGTAACAACAAAAAGTAATTTTTATGTTTTTGTATCTTTTCAATAAGATATCACACATTACTTTTTACTTTTTAGCAAATAAAAACTTCCTTTCCTGTCATAAATTTAGTGAAACAGGTATGCACTCTAGTTTGTAATTAATGAGATCGAACATCTAAAGATGAGTAGTATGGTAAAGAGGGATATATTTTCTAAGAACAATATTTGTGTGACTAAAAATGTATTTCATATATGTTTAATGCATATTGTATGTATTAATCATATATGCTATATAACTATGATATATAGTAATGCTACTCAGATTTCTATAACATACGTCGGTACATCTAGATAGGAGACGGTTTTGTAAAAAAAAAAGTAATTTCTATGTTTTTGTATCTTTTCAATAAAATATGACAGCTTATTTTTACTTTGTAGCAAATAAAAACTTCCTTTCCTGTCATTCAAAATTTATGGTGAAACGAGGTATGCACTCATGTTTGTCAAATTAGCAGCAAGAACAGAAACCACTCACATAGATAATAATATGGATTATATTGTAGGTTATTATAACCATAATATAGGTTATAATTGAAACGATGTTTTGAGGTGATTACAGCACTTCACAATATCTAGACGGAATTGAATGTTTTGAATTTTGATGAGACATTAGACGAAATTACTGGTATATCAATCAGGTACATATATAAGTTCTGGACTATAACACTAGTAATTTTGAGTCTACACTTTACTAATCTCATTTCGCTTTGAAATTTCATTTAAACAGATTTAAAATAGAACAAGCAGAAATACCCGGCGTTGCCCGGGTCTAGAAGTTTTAGTATAAAATTTGAAATGATCGAAATGAAAATTGGGTTCAATATTATTTTATGCATTTTTGTCTTACGATTCTTCATTCATGATCTACAGTCCCTTGGACGTTTTTTAACATTTTCAGGAGAATAGTGGTACCTAGGCTATGAAAGAAGCATCCTAGAGCAAAAAATCATTATATAACTTTGAGCTCAATTTTTATTTCCAACATTTCATATTTTATGCATTAAGGCCGTAGACGCCATATTTCTTGAGAAAAAATGCAAAAACTAAAAATTGGCAAATTTTTGAGGTTTTTGGGCCCTAGGGGGCCTGGGTTAGGCTGCCCCCCAGAGTTTAATAGCCTAAAACCTCCCCAAGACCTATAGAAAGTGCCTTGCAAAAGAATTTTTGAAAAAGGTCCATTGTAGGCCGAATGCATAAGGTACAAACATACATACATACAGAGCCACGAAGAAAATTTATATATAGATTCTGAAACTTGTTAAAAAAATGAAGGTCAAATCTACAATTTGTGAATGAAATTTGTTTGAAAGATAATGTGACACTTGGGACAAAAAAAATGATTTTTGAAAATTCTAATGTGAAACTTGTGACAAAATGTTTAATAGTTGAAATTGTTATGTGAAACTTGTGGCAAAAAAATAATTGTTTGGAATTTATAATTTGAAACTTTTAAAAAAAATTTAAGAAACTATTGATTATAGCTAAAGCTTTGTTAAAGTTAATAAGAAACCCATATAAAAATACAATAATTGTCTTTAATATCAATCTGAAAACAATAATAAAATTTCTGGTACCTGGTTGTTTCCAATTGAACAAAGCGTGTGGAAATATTATCATAAAGATTAACCTACCTGCGGCCGCCATTACCAATTAAAGTCAAAATGTAAACAAACAGGTTATACAGCAAACCTTATCTATTATAATATTTTTGGGATATTACATGAACCACAACTCTGATTTTCGATTTTTATTTCCAACATTTCATATTTTATGCATTAAGGCCGTAGACGCCATATTTCTTGACAAAAAATGCAAAAACTCAAAATCGTCAAATTTTTGAGGTTTTTGGACCCTAGAGGGCCGGGGTTAGGATGCCCCAAAGAGTTTAATAGCCTAAAACCACCCCAAGACCTATAGAAAGTGCCTTGCAAAAGAATATTTGAAAAAGGTCCATTGTAGGCCGAATCCATAAGGTACAAACATACATACATACATACATACATACATACAGACATACATACAGAGCCACGAAGAGAATTTATATATAGATTATCAAACAAAAATGAAGGTTTGTATTGTAAAAAAAAAAGTTTAATAAAATCGAACTGATACATTTCAAATCTTTTTATGAATTCTAAAGCATGAATAGATATTGCCCATTTATTGTGTCAACTTGTGTTACGACATGTCAATAATAAGTATGTAGAATCTAAAATTAAGACGTTTTGTGAGGAAGGCTAAAGAGATCTAATATAAATATCCGGCTTTTTAAAAATACTTTGGCTCAGGTTCCAGTCAGAAGTGGGTAAAGTAAATGTTTGGCTAACATCCACCAGTCCTAATTGGCCTCTTCTTTCCACACTCAGATATAGTATCAACATATGCTATACAAACTATCCGTAGAACTCAATCATGTTCTAGAGAAATTTCTTGTTTGTTTGAGCGCTCACAATTATAGGCTTTCGTCTTTTGTACTGCTTTAAGAGGTTAAAGTTGGGCTGATTTACTACTTGATGTCATTTTAGTTATAAGTGAGCTTCATTGTGGGTTTATTTTATATCAGTAGTCCTAGGTTTTACCTCCTTCCAGTTTGTTAAAGTGTGGATTTTTAATGATTCGTGCGGTATTGGGACTGTCAGCTTATCTTCCTCTCAAGGAATCGCCTCCTCAAGATTTTTCACTTCACTTAATAAAAAGAAATCAAAAAAAGATTCGAGACTCCAATATTCAATAACAAAGGCAAGTATCTTTACCTCTTAGATCTTACATGGCCTCTTCTCACTAATGATTAATTTGTTGTTATTCATCTCACTCTGTTTCTCTTTGTTTTTTAATAGTTTATAAAAACTATTTGAATTCAAGGAAACTGTTAAGAACTCATGCACAATGTATCACAATACCATTGAAAAATTAAAACTTGAAAAAAATTTAAAAAATGTACAGTGTAGAGTGTGCGCCTGTCTGGGATCAAGCATTAGTAGAGTACATACTACCCGATATATTTAAGTTTATGCCTAAGTGTTGTGTGCTTCAAGTATATTTTCTGGGTACGCTTTCTCCACCATTGATCATTAATAGAAATTATTTTAATTACATTTTGATCTTGATAAGAGAGATTATTAGTTCTAATATATTGTTGCACATCATGTAATCATTAAATGTGTCATCCCCTCGATTATTTTAGTGCACGAAGAAATAAACGTCACTCATAACATCTATTTGTCCATAATTTAAATATTTATACTTCTATAATCATTTTAGTTTATGTGAATGCTAGACCATACACATCAGCGGACTAATATTTATTCTAGCTTATTATTGTCACAGTCGATTTTTCAATTTTTCAACTAAAAAAAGTTCCACTCTTTCCTCACTTTGCCAATAGTTATATGAAATAATCAAAGATAAACGATATATTTATTGCAAATAAGTTACAAAGAGTCAGAAGTACTGATATTTAGGTAGCAAAATTGGATGTCGAAATCTTGGCCATAACTCCAAATTTTCGTGTGAGATGAAAAATCTTGAGTACCACTTCTCTCAAGGAGGACCGTAATGCTGTCGGTTCCGAGTCTGTACGATATCAGCTATTCTTTAAAGATCCTTATCCAACAAACTTTGGGAAGGGAAAATTTGAAACTTCTAAAATAGAACGAAGAAGATAAGGTAGCTTGACCAATGCTAAAATGGAAGTCACATAACAAATGAGCACCACTTTGACTCCTCAGAGCCATATTGAAGGTGACAGTCTGTAAATATGTATGTTAGAAACAAATTATTTTCATTTATTTTTACATCAGTTTTAAAGCTTAATGATGAGAAAATTTAGATACACGGTTGATATTTTTTTTTTAATAATTATATCTTGGTAATTCAGAAAAATGCCTTAAATTTCATTAATATTCCCTAATTCCGTAGACTGGGAATTATAATTCCCTCAGATTGGGAATTACTGCATATGAGGCTGTATTTTCAGGTTTGTTCGTGGTAATAAAGAAGACGGTGGTTATTGATGTAATGAGGATACTGGTATTTTCAGAAGTACCTTGATGAATAGACATGCCGGTGGCGGAGTAGCAGGGAGTGAAAGTGCTGTGGCAAGATACGATGCGAATGTCCCTAGTAACGTCGGAATCACTGATCAAGGTAACTCAAATCCGTACCTTATTACAGGCTAAGCCCACTTTACAAAGGACGACAGAGAGAAACAACTTAAGCTAGTTCTCATAAATTATTGTAATATTATAATATATATGGAGGGCCAGGTTAGCTCAATGGTTAACGCACTAGCCTCTGGACTGGTAGTCCAAAGTTCAATCCCCACCTGGCCCTCGATTTATTCACGCAAAAGGTGAATAAATCTGAGTACGCCTTCCCTCGGAGAGGACGTTAAACCGTCGGTCCCGAGCCTGTACGATGTCAGATACTCTTTAAAGATCCCTAATGAAATGCACTTAAATGAGGCAAAATTTAGGACTCCCACTGTGGAATCTGTAGAATCACCGATCAAAAAAAAGCTGGTAAACAGCTGACGTAACCACCCGATAGGGGATCGGTTTAAACAAAAAAATATATTAAATATATTTATTATTGAATTATATTTATTATTTTACTTTTTTAACTACAAGTTTTTGGAATTTAAATCTTAAAAATGTATTAATCGTATTAATTATATTTCGAGGTATAATACACAGTATAATAATTTCAAAATTGATGAGCTTGAAAAACTTGACTCTCAGAAGATGCATATATTATAATCTTTCCATGGTTAAGGAAATAAAATTATCTAGTACTATAATATTATGCAACTTAACATTGAAATTACGAGTATTTTGAATTCAATTATATCCGAAAAAAAAAAGGTCTGATATTGTCATAAAATGTTCAATTTCACTTTACAACGTCTCAAGTTGATCACATTTTCTATAAACTAATTGTTTATCATTTTTAAGGAACTTACTAATTCAAAATAGAATCATATGGAGTAATTTTTCCACGTTCCTGTTTTTTTAATAATAATAAAGCTAATCACAAAATTTGAATAAAATTTATCATCAAACTAATCATTCTAAAAATAAAATTTTGAATTCAATTATACAATTATATTATATTTGTTTATAGCTCTTTACAATAAACAAAATAATATTATTTGTTCTTAGAATCAATTGCTTTTAAATTGATATGATGATGACCATTATGATAGGCAACACAAAACTGATACATGAGAAGGGTTACAGCAAAGAGCTGATGACGTCATTGGCACTCAGTCCGAATAGAGATGGCTCAAACCGTATTCACAGATCTACGAGTGCCTATTCACACTACTGGTCTTTTAGACCTGCTTAACCCTAGCAGTGGCCTCTCTCAAGCTGTCCTTTTCTTCTGAATATCCTTAATGTACATTTATGAGAAATATCAGGAATTATCGGGTCAACAATACGAATATGAACCATAATCGTGATTCGTATATTATTGAGCATTATAAGACTGGATATATAATATTATAGAATTAGTGAAAAACATTCTTTAAACATATACTTAATATCAGTGATCAAAGTACGAATGATATTAGCCAAGAAAGCCTAAGTCCACTATATCAGGCCCCAGACAAGCAATGCCGCATTGACCTTAGGTCTGGTCGGCAACAGAAGTTGCTAAATTTCACTTAGGTGTGAGAAAAAAGACAGGCACTAGCCGGAAGAAAAAAGGGGTTAGATCCCTTAGCACTCAAAAAAGTACATGACTGAGTAGGATTTCCACCCTCGTGTACTGGCTCAAGAATAGAACTAGATCCCAAATGGTGATTTAGCTGACCATTTACCGCGGCAGTTATAAGGAAATATCTGTCTTGGATGAGGTCAGTAGTTAACAACACCTATCGCCTGTTAGCCAGCCTACTTAGAGGAAGAGTAGCCTAGCCTGACTACAGCCTAGCCAGCACATGTGATTCAGAGGGTATATCACCCCAAGAAGAAGGAGAACCCTTCTAAACAGAGAAAGGCCGAGAATCCTTAAGAGGAGAGAGCCAGATCCCTAGAGAACCAGGTACTCGACTCAAGCATCCATCCAACCTTGGATTTAGAACCACAGCCATCGCAAAGCTAATACCACATTACACTGACTTAGTCACCACAGTTTCTGCGAACATGCTATAGTCTTTAGTATGCAATCGGGTGAATTCGAACAACCCACCATCATGAAGCGGGCTCTGCTGAACTCTGATGAAATAATAACTTTGTTGACCATTTAAGCTGCGCTTCTGCTCGTGGTAGGGAAGGGGGCTCCTCTGCATGAGGGCGCATATCTGCTGCTCATTGGCACGGCAATGATGCAGCAGACAGGCACTTGGAAACAGCGGGTCTACCTTCCACTAGGAGGAGACTAATATCAATGTCTCAAGTCCACGTTTTAAAGAAAATTCTATGAATACAACGCAAATTTGAGCAATAAAAAATTTTCCAATGAAAATGCTTTCCAAATTAACTCGTTGGATTCAACTCGTTTGGCTCTGACCGATTGGCTCAACCTGAAGCGTGAATGTTGCCTAAGGTACTACTTACCTTAAGTACTCCTTTTGGTAGCTGCTTTGCAAACAGCCACGGATATTCTATGACTAAATAAATTATGACATCACAAAACTTCTTATATAGATGTCACTTATTTATTCTTGCCAATAATGTTTTTCCAATTTTATAAATAATAATCCTTCCAATTTTATCTATTTGAAATTATATAATTAATTATGGAAGAAAATAACCTTTTACAGAATCCAACGAGGAAGAGGGAGAAAAAAATATGCTTGATATATCGGCCACATGCGAAAAGAAAAGAAGGCGCTACAAAAAGGGGTGAGTTTATCTATACATTAGTTAATAAAATAAAGAACTATATAATAAAATCACTGAGATGTTTCAACCTTCACGAAACCAATGTTATAAGCTTTCATGAATAACATTATTTGTAAAGAAATGAATTGAATTAAAAACAGTTGAATTCGTCAGTGTGAATTCATTCTGAGTTATTTATTTCGCTAATTGTTCTGTCAGTTACTACGTGATATTTAGTCGCACTTAGATTTATTTGACAAAGTCTCTACATAAACAAAGTTTGATTACAGAGTTAATGCTTATCAAACACTTGGTGTTCTTATTCGAGTTTATTTTCTTATGGTAATAAGGGAGGAATGGAAATCATTCGTATCATTCCCGATTTAGAAATTCTTACTATACAGATAACTCTGAAGTGGTTCACTAAGTGCTTAAAAGACTTCATTTAACATTATAACTTGATGATGTACAAACTTTTTGTACTATTTACAAACATCCCATGAATTTATCTATAATAGTAAATGAGAATGATTTATTTGTCCCCCCTCCCCTCCCCCCATGCACACAAGTGAGGCCTAAGCATCAGTCAACAAAAGACTATTAACAGGTCAAAACAAGGTACTAAAAATAAATGGCAAATTATATGCAGCAACGAAACATAATTGTAATTTAACAATTATTATAATGCATTTTTTAATTGAACTTACTACACATTTGTAATCAGACATAACCAATCAGTTTATCATCGCATCCTTCATATTTAACTGTTTCAATATAGTTACAAATCAAGCTTAGAAGAAAAGAAATTGAAAGTACTGAGGTGAGGGGAAATTGATTTAAAAGCGGTCATTAAAACATCGGACAAAAAGCGTTTAGATTTTAGCGGAATCGTAGTAAAGGTAGTCGTGAAGTATACAAGGAAGCTTCTACAGAACACTTTGGCATATTAGTTGGACAACATGACCAAAATAATAACGGTTAAATTGCGAACAAAACTAAGGTCTAGTTCTTCGTCACACCATTTGGTTGATATACCAGAGCATAAGTGTGATATTTCGTTAGAAAACGTGAATTTAGTTTTTGGATAAATTTCTGACATAAAAAACTAACTGGTTTATGATTTAATTATGTCAAAAAAATAAAGTGCTATCACAGCATTGAGTATATCTTTTTCTATACCTTGGTATGGGTATGCTTGGTATGCTTGGTATGCTACTACCATGGTCATTCTAAGCACTTTAACAAAGACATACATTCTTACAATATTGACTCAGCCCTACTCTCTTTTGGTACAAAACTTGACGTGACAAGATATCTAGATATGGTCCATATTGCTACATAAAATAATGCAAAATATATTTCAGAGCGTCAACTTCATACCCAATAAATGATAAACAACAAAAATTTGATCCAGCTGAATGTTTCTAACAATAAATACGATTGCATTTTAGATAAAATCAGATAGAAAAAATGTATACCAGATTTATTAGATACTAGCTTATAAACGCAAAAATGAAATGGTCATCCAAACCAAAAGCCAGTTAGTAATAATTAAAGAAGAATGAAACATGTTACACAGTAAATTTTCTCTTTAACTAGACTGGTCACAGATTTGGTTCATCTTTCAGAGTCTGCAAAACTTTCAAGCAACTAAGAAAATTTACAATGTAAATTGTTAATTATTTTTTAGTCGTTAGTAAAAGATAATTATCTGTTAATACTTTAACTGCTATGGTTTTACAACGACTTGTAGGTCAACTCTTTAATCAATAGTTGCCTACTAATATTTTCTATTTTCGTTAATTATTAATTTTACTACATGTGCCGAAACTATAGGGTTAATACTTACTATAATGAGTAAAAAGTTTTTTATGTTTTAAGTTTTTTTCTGTATTTCCGAATCATTTGCAATAAAAAATGTAAGCCCATTATTCAAAGAGACCACTTAAAGACAGAATTTTTAAAACAATAAGCCAGATCTAGGTAAGGAAAAGTAGTAAACAATGTCAGGATCAAACTACAAAAAGGTTTTACGAAAATAAATGATCTAAAAGAACATTTAAAAATAGATTTACTTAGTGATTAAATGAAAAAGCAAGTAAAATATTGAACTAATCCATAATTTTTGGTTCTGAAAAATATGAACTACTCAACTCAATAATATATTAACTGAGTTTTCTCCACTCAGTTAATATATTAGAATGAAATTCTCCGTATTACAAGTTAAAATCGATGCAGTTAAAAAAAATGATACGGAGTTGACCTATATCCACATGTAAAGTCAAATCATTTTTATTTAAAATTGTCAATAGATTTCCTCTTGATCCTTATGACTGAGATTAGAATCATCAAAAAATAAAACTTATTTAAAAAGTATCAGTTTTAATAACAAAAAATGTATTTTAATTTTTGTTTCAAATACAGTATGTACCAACAAATGTTTTATAACTCTTGAGGGCATTTATTTCATTGATACTTCATGATAACCGCTTAACGCATTTACTTCTCGTTTGAAATAAAAAAAAAACCCCTTCTCAATAAAAATTATAACGAAAACATAATGCATAGCATTCGAAACATAATATATATATAATATTCAAGAAAAATTATATTATTATTTATAAAATATATTTAAAAAAATAAGAAACGTAGTTAATGGCATGTTTAAGTTTTTATTTTGGTTAAATAATCAATTACTGTCGTCATTAACATTTTTTTCAAGCATTCTTTAAGAAGACTGTTACGATGTCGTGTAAGATGATGCTGAGTGCAGCAATTGATCTCATTTGATGCTCCCTTTGCTGTCTATCTCTGGAATATATTAATGTTTCCCAGACTGGTTCATTAAACTTTCAAACAAAATCACTGGACATTTTTAATAGCTTCATATCATATAAGAGCAAAGTAATGATTGCATCAAATTAGATCTACAGATGTAAGAAGATATTTCACTGAATTGGGGCAGGGGAGAATATTAAAATCTGACAGGTTATAATTGAATCCATTCTCAATAACAATTTCCTGCAAGCATTAACTTAAGTTATTTACAACGCCAATAACAATAATAGTAAATTACAAATTTTACAACTTTGCATTCTGACAACTAAGTAATTCAAAGAACATATCCACTTGTCCTTATCTTTCAAAATAATTTCAATTTTAAATTTGTTGTCCTATAAAATATATAAAATGAAGGGTTATGATTATTTCGCCAATTGTCTAAATAGTAGTTATAATTCTCATTTTGATTGTTAATTCCTTTTATGTATCATCATTAATACATCAAAAAATCACATTCATTCCAAAAGTCCTATGAAACTGATTAAAAAGATCCAGTAAATGAAAATTTTATTTTACCATCGTGAGATGAATCACGCACTTTCGCTCAAGTTTAATCTTAATTCAATTTATAGTATGTTTTTACAAAGTCAATGACTAAATTTAATAATATAATTTTGATTAGAAATCAGTTATAAAAGATTTTATGTAAAGAAGTAATGGTACTTATGAAGGACTTTTAATAATAATATTCAACTGTAAAGTTGTTGAAATTTCGCGCAACATTGATGGCCAACTTTCTGCTAAGTAAAACACGTTAGCAAAAGTATCTTAAAATTCATTTAAGGCAGTTTCTAAATTAATGCATTATTTTAAATGCTTTTCACTAATTATTATGACAGAGAATTAGTTTTTTTTGACAAAAATTATTCGACTTCGTATGTCACTAAACTTCAAAACGCTACACAGTTGTAGGTTGATAACTGAAGTCTGTCAAAAATCAAAGTGGTATATCGTGTTCATGAATATCACAAACAATTATGAGCCTTTTTCGAACAAAAAAATTACTAAAACCTTCGTTGCAAATTTTTTGATTGTCAAACTTGAATACTTAACAGATATCTTCAGTCATCTAAGCAATAAAACAGTAGAATGCAAGGTAGAGAAGAAAACAGTCTTGCTTTTACTCATAAATCACTCAAAACGAAGATTGTGTTTGTCAAAATAATGTAAGATTAGGGAATGCTGAAATGTTTCTTAAGGGAATATTGATATTTCTCTCAATGCATGCAAAATGGATTAAATAAATTATTTGTATTGAGTTAGTCGTCTAACTAGCCTTAATGAAAATATCAATATGTATTTTTCATTATTGAGCACCAAAAATTTTGACTGAAACACTTCTGTTTCTTCAGGGATTCTGGGTGAAAAGGAAAAATTTTACCCTTTTCAATTTATCACTCTATTACAATATTCAACATCATACGTATGTGAGTTAGGTTTCACAACCTTAAATTATAAGGTTAAATCACAACATCAAACACAACGTACGAGAAAAACTACGATAAACAAAAGAAAACATGAGAGTACGTATCATACTCTCACATAATCGACCGAACATAAGGAATTTGTAAAAAATACACCAAGCATAAAGTTCCTATTAATTCAACTTCCCCAACTGACTACATATATTTAGAAACACGAAAATAATAAATAAAGTTCTTACTTGATATTTAATGATATTAATGAAGTGATATTTAACACTTCAACTTTTTATCTCGTACCATTCAAATTTACTTTAATGTAAATTTGCAAGTGCAAGAGCATTGTAGAATTTTAATGCTATTTTAACAGTGCTCCGCGGCAAACCGTTCGTTGGAAAAAAAAATAATTAAAATTATTGACCTCTGTGAAGTACTACAGCTTACAAGATGTTTTGACCTAAACTAGAGCTGCTAATCAATGATATCTCTTAAGCTTCTCCAATTTCAAAGATCTAAATTTCGTAATGAGATAATTTTTTTTTAAATAACTTCAAAGAAAAATGTTATCTTTTTATTTGTTTGAGAAAAGTTGTAAACTGAGAATCTGATGTTAGATTCCTTGTTATTACATTGACATTTTTTCTCTGATCACCGGAGACGTCGTCTAGAGTTACATATAATTACTCTCTCAATATCTCAATCGGTTATCTGCAATTTACTTGACCGATAGTTTCAATTCACTTTGTTTTGTTTTCTAATATTCACATTCTAGAACAGGGGTTCTCACCCTTCCTAACCCATTCACCCCTCTCACCATTTCCCACAATGCCATTCCCCCACCCCTTCTTCTTTCCAAGGTAGTATATATACTTTACATTGATTATCTTTATAATAGAAGTTTACAAATTAAATTCTAATTATAATTATCGATGAATATATAAAATATTAATTCAACCAAAATAGTATGTATTAATTTATAATTAAAAATTTATAATAGCTTTCCTCTCTCTTTAAATTTACCGTGGTCACAATTGACCCCCTGAAAAGACAAAATTCACCCCTGGGGGTGAATTTCACCCCCATTGAGAACCCCTGTTCTAGAACTCTTAGATTCACACCTCCTAGTGCTGTTCTAAGGGTGGAAAGTAAGACTCATTCATTATTTGGTACCCATTTTAGTTATAGGTGAGCTACATTACCGGCTTGATTCTACACTGGGTGTCCTAAATTTTTGCCTGATTCAATTCTATTCTGAGAAGGGGTCTTTAACAACTTCCTAATGTCGTTCATACTTAGAACCGACGACATAACGTCCTCTCTTGGGGACGAAATTATCAAATTGTTCACCTCTTTCGAGAAAAAATCGAGTCCGGAGGCGAACACGCAAACGATTAGGCTACCCTGGTCCGGTTTTTTTTTTTATTTGTTTTCACTTGTTAGTGATAAATAATTACATATGGATTATTTTAGTTATATATTTCCAAATAGAAGAAAAAATAGTCTTGTTATATACCTGCTGAATAAAAAATGTTTAACCATTAATGTTATACCAAACATTTAATATTTTACATTGGGAGTCATCAATCTTGCTTTACTTAAGTTCATATGGAGTGAGATCTATAACGAGTAGCTGACATCGTACAGGCTCGGAACCGATAGCATAAGGTTCTCTCGGATGGATAACGTTCTCAGAATGGATAACGCACACCGGATTACTAGTCTAGAGGCAACCACGTACACCGCTGTGCTATTCTCGCCCCCATATACCAATATAACGATGAAAATATAGCAAGGTAACAATATCACTATACATTAGTTAATTAAATAAATTGAAATGTGACGTTATTTCTATTTTTTTTTTCTTTATCTCACATTCTTCAGTACCATTTATTGTAACTTTTTTTTTTTTTGGTAAACCATAAATATGTGTATAATTCATTCATTTCTCAGAATACATATGTTTTACATCACTAGTTTATATTATAATACGAAATATATGTATGTTATAGCACTAATGTCTAACTAGAGGAGCCCTTATTTATAAATAAAAAAAAATGTAACGATACTATCGGAATGAAATTCTCATCTATTTCTAAATTCAAAATACGTTATAATTTTTCAGTACGAGCACAATATGTACATCACATTGCAAATTTAACTTAGTTCGAAAAGTTGCTAAAGCCTTTGGAATGAAAGAAGTCTCATATGCAGATCCCTGGAATGTTTTGTGGACAGACTTTTCAATATCAGTAGCAAAGATAAAATCCATTAAAGGATTTCAGGTAATTAACAAGAAACGGTACTCTTAAGTATTCATTCCTTACATAAATGATTCAAGAGACTCATTTTAGTAAATATGAAATAACCCATTTTATTTTCAGAGAGTTAACCACTTTCCAGGAATGGCTGAAATTTGTCATAAAGCTTTGCTGGCGAAAAATTTAAACAGAATGCTTAAGCTCTTCCCCAATGATTACAAGTTTTTCCCAAAAACTTGGGTTTTTCCAGCCGAGTAAGTTTTACTTTGAAAAAGATTTATTATTAATATTATTATTATTTACTACTATAATAAATTTATTATATATATATGATAAAAGTATCGACCGTAGAATACAAACAAAACTAAAGTTTATCGGGACTCGGTCAGTTCTTCAGGTTCAATATATATATATATATATATATATATATATATAAACAGAAACACAACAAAGACTCACTTTTCAATATTTCGACCGTAATGGCGGTCGTCCTCAGGAGAAGAAGTGAATTGACGGAGGGACGACAGTCAACTGAAGAACTCACTGGGTGAGGGCTAAAGCAGTGTTGCCGCAAAGGAGACAAACAAAAAAGGAACTAGGAAGTCGAGAGCAAAAATAAAAAAAAAAATAAAAAAAGTTTTTGAAAGGTAGAAAAAGTTTAAGAAAAGAAAAAATAAAGAAAATATATAGAACAATTAAAAAAATGAAAAAAAAATAAATAATTATGTAAAAGATATTAAAAAATAAAAAAATAAAAAACTAACGATTTAAATTCAAGCCAGGTTTCGAGCGTGCCCCCAGGAGCCAAATGTGGGCTTCCTCAGAAGCTTTTAAAGTAACTTGTCTGTTATCACTGGGGACTTGTTTAAGAACTTGGACTGTGAAACAATCATTGAAACTGAGGTGGTGGGAATTAGCGTGAGTGGCGACAGGGAGACTGCTGCGTTTACCAACCGAAAGCCTGTGATTATTCATCCGAAGGTTCAGCATCGTAGATGCTAAACCAACGTAAAAAGCATCACATTGGGTGCATTTCAAGAGGTAAACACAGTCAGTGGAGATACAGGAGGAAAGACTGTGAATAGGGTAAGAATTAAGATTAGTTAGAGACTTAAATGAAGACCCAGAATCAACAATGGGACAGGCAAAACATCTCCGACGTCCACAACGTTGTAGGCCACCGCTGCTTTGGGGATTCTGAATAAGTTTGCCGGCCCGGTGGGAAAAAATATTTGAGAGATTGGGGGCTCTTCTAAAGGAAATGCGGGGCAACTGGTTAAAAACTGGGAAACCAATCTTCAAAAACTTAAATGCAAATTCACTCAGCGTGGTTATCCCCCCAATTTAATCAATAGCCGAATCATTCCTGCCAATGTCAACTTTTCCACTAATAACAGAAGAGACCCCACTACTACTGCTTCGCTTCTTACAAATTATTTCCCTGGTGTCCATAAATTAAGAAAATTTATTAAAGAACTTTACCCTATCCTTTCCTCTTCTCCCTCTACCGTTTCAGTTTTTAACCAGTTGCCCCGCATTTCCTTTAGAAGAGCCCCCAATCTCTCAAATATTTTTTCCCACCGGGCCGGCAAACTTATTCAGAATCCCCAAAGCAGCGGTGGCCTACAACGTTGTGGACGTCGGAGATGTTTTGCCTGTCCCATTGTTGATTCTGGGTCTTCATTTAAGTCTCTAACTAATCTTAATTCTTACCCTATTCACAGTCCTTCCTCCTGTATCTCCACTGACTGTGTTTACCTCTTGAAATGCACCCAATGTGATGCTTTTTACGTTGGTTTAGCATCTACGATGCTGAACCTTCGGATGAATAATCACAGGCTTTCGGTTGGTAAACGCAGCAGTCTCCCTGTCGCCACTCACGCTAATTCCCACCACCTCAGTTTCAATGATTGTTTCACAGTCCAAGTTCTTAAACAAGTCCCCAGTGATAACAGACAAGTTACTTTAAAAGCTTCTGAGGAAGCCCACATTTGGCTCCTGGGGGCACGCTCGAAACCTGGCTTGAATTTAAATCGTTAGTTTTTTATTTCTTTATTTATTTATTTTTTAATATCTTTTATTTAATTATTTTTTTTATTTATTTTTTTTTATTTTTTTTTTAATTGTTCTATATATTTTCTTTATTTTTTCTTTTCTTAACCTTTTTCTACCTTTCAAAAACTATTTTTATTTTTTTTTTTATTTTTGCTCTCGACTTCCTAGTTCCTTTTTTATTTGTCTCCTTTGCGGCAGCACTGCTTTAGCCCTCACCCAGTGAGTTCTTCAGTTGACTGTCGTCCCTCCGTCAATTCACTTCTTCTCCTGAGGACGACCGCCATTACGGTCGAAATATTGAAAAGTGAGTCTTTGTTGTGTTTCTGTTTATGTGTCACTGCTTATTTTAATCGTTATTTGTCCTGACGGACCGTTTTTCGTTTATCATGGTATATTAATATATATATATATATATATATGATGTAATTTTCTTGAGGTTTGAGGTCCAATGATTAAAACTAGTCCATTTGCCGACGTTTCGACATATATTTATGTCATCTTCATGATGAATATATATATATATATATATATAATTAATAATCAACAATAACTCTTGATTTAATATATGAATTAAACACCACAATAAACAAATATATATTAATTACAATGCTCTAAGGCCTTTCCTTACATCATCAGAGAGCTAAATGAACCAAACAAAAAATATATAATAACAAGTTAAACTGGTTGATTGAAGTCTTCAGGATTGTTGCCATCCCTGTCTGAATTTAATGTTCCTAAAATTGAAGTAGTCTTGATCTGATAACTTATTTATTTTATTAATATTTCATTTTGTTTGTAAAGTCCCAGACTATTGTTCATTAAATTTCTATAGAAGTTCTTTATGAGTGCACTTTCAATAATATTTCTCCTCCTTTCTGAAGGTACTTCAGAAAGTTCTGAAGGAACTTCTATGGAAATTTAATAAACAATAGTCCAGGACTTTAAAAACTAGATGAAATATTAATAAAAGAAATAAATAAGCAGATCAAGACCCCTTCAATTTTAGGAACATTAAAGAATAAAAAATGGGAAAACAAAACTAAGATCTTTCAACCGTAACAAGCGATCTTCGTCAGAGTCAAAAACCGAGAGTCTTGTTTTTCCATTTAATATTGTGGTTTGATCATTGATATATAATATATATTTGCATAATTAATAGATTTCTGAAACTTTTTCCAGAATATTTATGAGTCCTCGCAACAGTAAAATATCACTTGCAAAAAAATAAATATTTGGATCATCACTGTTGCAATAATAGAACCTTTACTACAACACTACAATGAAACTTTCATTTATATTATGTAAATCATACTATTCTAGTATAACTACAGTAGACCAGTGGAAGTAGTAAGTCCACTAAGTTTGATCGTAATTATAAAACTTTTACTTACTAAAGAACCGTGATAAATATTTTATTACCACTTGAGTAAAATTATCGAATAGTATGACTTACTTGGAGACTGATGGAAGGAGTCCAAACAAAACTTAAAAATCGCGTCCTTCAGAAGTAGTGGAGAAATTCTTTATAAACACTTAATTGAATTAACCCTTTTAGAGATTTATTCAACTTATGATACTAAATATTCGTTTATGGTTGTTCATTTTGCAGCTGTTGTGCTGCAAAGTAGTTAAAGGAACGTGAGCCATTAAGTCGCACTCTCGCAGTAGGCTGTGTTTAATATCTTTTAGACAATGATATTTATAGTTGAAACAGAGAAGAAGTCTGGAGGTAGGTCACTAATAGGACATCTGAAACTTATTACTACAGATTAAATAACTTAACAGCATTTATAAGGCAACTATAAGCTGAGCAATAACCAACACCATCTTATAAATCGAAAATAGCATTCAAATTTAATTTTTTGAAAAAAAAATTCCATTAGAAAGCGCTATAGATAAATTAGTCTAATAGCCAATTACAAATAAGATTCTGACACTGTTAAAAAAAAATACAGATCAATTAATATAATGCTATATCAAAAATTTATTAAACTACTAATTGAAGATTAATAATTTTGGGGAAAAAAGTATTTTAAAATAAAAGCCAGACTTATAGGAATTATGAGAGCCGAAAAGTGCTACGAATTTACCAAAAAATAGATTGTATTAAGTTTTTATTGAAATAATATTTACTTCAATAAACAAACAATATGACTTTTCGGAAATTGACTGCAGCACATATATATATATATCATATGCATATATATATATATATATATATATATATATATATAGTAAACTTGTATTACTTACATCGATTTATATTTTATTAAATTCAAAGAAACCAAGCATCATGAAGCCTGAGGAGGAGTATTTTGCAAATTTTATAATATCAGTTAAATAGTTGAGTAAATATAGTATATCGACATACTCAAAATGATATTTTTAAAGGTTTAATGAAGCCTTAGAGTATTCCAAAAGGCACTCAGCCAAGACGTACATTCTGAAACCCGGTGCAGGTTGCAGAGGTCAAGGAATCCAAATTACCAAGAGCTTCCGTATGCTTCCTCCTTCAGACAAGTTGATCTGTCAGGTGTACATATCCAAGGTGGCAATCTCGAATAACTATAATAATTACCCGAGGAGCCATAAGCCTACTAAACGTCTCTTTTTTTATTTTAGCCCTTTCTGGTTGATGGACTTAAGTTTGACTTGAGAATATATACACTAGTTACATCATGCGATCCTCTTAGGATTTACATCCACAATGAAGGCCTTGCAAGGTGAGGTGATTAATATTATACATTTTTAATCTGCACAATTTTAACAATACAAATGTTACTAGTTAAATTTTGACAAAAAGTTAAAGTTAATATTAATTAATTTTGTTTAATATATTACTGGATATAAACAATTAAAAATTACGAGATTCACGTGCATAAACTTTTAGAAATATATAGTTAAAATATTTATGATTACTGATATGAACTTAAGTACAATAACATTTAAATTTAATTTTAAACAGTTGGTTTCATTTAAAATCATTAATTTAGTGACATTGAAAAGTGTTACCCTGGAAGGCTTCATTAAACGGAACCTTAGTAAAGCTTGCGTAAAGTTCTCAAACGAAAACGATAATTTTGAGTCACCTCAGCAAACACTAGATTAACTCACAGTTTCCTTTTAATTAGGACGGATAACTCTTTTTGTTGGATATGAGGCCGTACTCACAGTATCTCATTTACTGGAAGGCTCCCCTCAAGTATTGAAAGAAGAGCCGCCGCAAAACTACTATCATATCTGGTTATTACTACACCAAGTAATGACCAATACTTCCTCAATAGAATCCTTGAGGCTATTGGTTTATTAACGAATATGAAATAAACCATTTCAAAAGTTGCTATTTCTTGTAGTGAAATAAAAGTCGACCCTTAGCATATAATGCACTAATCTCTATCTTTCCTAGAGCATACTTTTACCTTACTACTTGAGATAGTTTCTCGACCACTGAATACCCAAAGTACTAAATTGTTTCTCGAGGAGCAATTTAGTACTTTGTTTTATATATCAATTTTTGTCGCTTTTATGTTAAAGTTATTTTTTTGTTCTGTCGATATTTATTATTATTTTTGAATATAGTCGTCTAATATAGCATTAAAATATAACAAAAGCGTTGATGAATGTCAAGGAGAAGCACCTAAAAAAAAAGGGAATTTTGGTTCTTCTCCTAAATAAATGATTTATGTCATTTAAAATAGCTGTAAAAATTAAGGTATTGATTAAATGAATTTAAACATAAGTATTGTAAATTGCAGGTTTGCAACGTCTCCTTATAGAAAGCCTGCCGCCTACAATCTGTCCAACAGTTATATGCACCTAACTAACTATTCCGTGAACAAGTACAGTTCTATGTATATATCGGATGGTGAGTGCGGCACTAAAAGGTAACTGATATTTAGGTCAATGACAAGCTATAGAGATCGTAATGCATATGCCATTTAACATAGTTAACCACCATTCTGTTGACAAGGTATACAAGGGTTTGTCTAATTTCGACCAGAAAAATTTGATTGAATGGCCTAAAATAGTGGTTAGCTAACTACTTTCTTTGGATACTTAGAGCTACTTTTTTCAAAATGATATCTTACAATACACGTGAAAGCAGCAGAAGAAAAAGCAGCTTATTGTCCTGTTTAATGTTACTCTTACTCTCAAATAATAAAAATTTGCTCTTATTCTTCACGAGAATAAGTGTTGCTCACGAGAGATGGTGTAGCTAGTTTCAAAAGACCCATGAAAGTATAAGGGGGAGGGAATAATAAAATTTAAAATAAAAATGGAAAATGATACTTTTCATTTTCTGTGGCCTATGCTATTGACATAAATGGATGGGCCTCTGGATCTATTCAAATTTTTATTCTACGTTGAATTTATTTTTAAAAATGTTACTAAACATGCAAATAAGTCTTTAGTTGTAAACTATTGATGTTGATTTCTTAATATACTGCTTACAAATGAAGGGTCTCTTTAATTATCGGGACTGTATAATTGATCCCAAACAAGGCGCATGTACACAATGAGATCAATTTCGTGTAAAATATTAATTTTCATCCATTAAAGATTGTAAATCTGTAGAAACTACACAAACTTTTGGATACACGCCCACCCACCCACCCATATATACACCACACCACACAAACATAGACATAATTGAAAAAACATCATAAATTACATTGAGGACTCAAAACATGTAATTTCGTCAAATCTGAAGATCAAATTTGTTCACTATACCTTACTTATAGTTAAGTAACAAAATCTGAAATCATAGAATATACCACAACACCTATCTCGGTCTATCCAATTTGAACGAAAATAGCATTCAGAGCTCCTTGTTTCAAAAGGTCTATTTTTGGGACAAGTTCATTACAATCCATCAATCAGTGTGAACTCTATCATGTCCAGAAGCTTTTATATTTATTTATAACTTAATATTCTTTAATTGTATTGCAAAAAATATCTTTCCTTCTGGTTCAAAAGTTTGAACCCTTTTTTGCTTAACAGTTTCTGTAAATTTCATAATAATTTTGGAAAATCAAGCTCTAGACGTAGCTGTTTAGGAGGAAAACATTGTGGTTTAAAACCATATTTTAGTTAATAATATAATTTTTTCATGATGAAATATTGCTCATAATAATAATAGATATCTACTATATTATACCCACAACTTTTGAATACACATCCACCTGACAAAAGATATACACAGAAAACAAAAGAAGCAGATATGGACTTTAGGGACCTCAAATCATGTAAATCCATCAAAATCTTATATAATTTTTCATGATCGCGATACTTTATTTACAATTAAGCAAATAATGATGTAAACTAAAAAAAGTAAATAAATATATTCACGAAGATTTTTCAATAAAAATTCTAATTGGATAATATCAATCAGTTAAGATTTTCAAAAATATAAATAAACAGTTTTTATTTTGCAAATGACAGTCACTTTTGCAAAATAATTCTGTAATGTCACTTTTAATAAATCTCGATTAAAGATTTCGACAGTTAATTTTTGATATAGAATTGTTTTTTATCCCATTAGGTCATTAATATAAAAATTAAAATATATTTTATAATTACTTTGTATGTTAGCATTTGTTTATGCCTTCATTTAACTCTTTTAATTATAAAATAAAAATGATACAACGATCTAAGATATTATTTATTTCTGTTAATTACATAATTAATTAAAGTTATTATCAAATACAAATTAACAAAAGAAATGAACTTCTTTCAGTTATTTACAAGTGTCTTACAAAGTTTTCTACATTTTATGATCTCTGCTTTATATCTAAGATAGTTATATTTATTATTTTTCAAAGAATGTTTTCAATTTTGATTTAAGTTTTACATATTGATCTTTTATAACATTATTATACTCTGATTATAATTACATACTGATTTTTTTTAAATCTAGTAAATTTACTGGCTCAGAGTAATCTGAGAAATGGACTAATATCTCTAGATACTAAAAATTAGTCCAAAAATTTCTAATATCTTGATTTTATTAGAACATTTTATTTATTTATTCAAATAAATTCCATCTAGACATAGACATTACATAAACATTAACAACATAAACATGCTGGCTTTATTGAAATTAAACATTTATTAAAATTAGACTTTATTAAACATTTAAAAAATTAAGTTTGAGTAGTTAAATTACTCAAATGTTTAATATTAAAGCAAATTAATTATTTATACTGTTGAATTAATAGAATGTTTTTATATTTAATATTAATGACATTATTAGCACCATTGATGCATTGATGCAAATAATATTATTATTTTTTACTTTACTATAAGTAAAGTATAGTGATTGTGAAAAAATTCGATCTTCTCGAGATTTTGACGGAATTATATGCTTTGAGGTCCCAAAAGTCGTTTTATGAAGTTTTGATGATGTCTGTGTGTGTGTGTGGGTGGGTGGGTGAGTAGGTGGTTGTGATAACATTGCTTGTTACCATGCTACGGCCCAGAATCTTTCATATTTTACACAAAAATGGACCCCATAGAGTAGATGATCCCTATAGTTTGGGAAGAATTAGGCATGACGGAAAAGTCACTTTTTTTTTGCCAAAAACTGTTTTTTAAAAACCAATTTTTTCTCCTAAACTGCTAACTCTAAAGTTTTGAAATTTTGGCACTATCTTTGAGGCCTCAAATGAAACAAACGAAAAATATATTCAGAATTTTAAAACAATGGGAAATATTTTTTTCAATAAAATGTAAAAATTTTGACATAATTCAATCTCAAAGCTTGTGATAGTGATACAAGCCATACCGTTTGACGGATCAAAATGAAACTACACCTAAATATAGATCATTATATGGAGAATGAGATGAGATATTTTGTTTCAAAATTGCATTCACCAAAGAGACGTTTAAGTACGATTTCTTTTTTCAGAAAATGTTTTTTTGACGCTAAACGGCTTATTAAAAAATCATGAAAAATTTACCAAAAATGGAACACAAAATTAGCAATTTGCAAAAAAAAATTCATGAAATTGAATCACAGTAAAGAGCAATGAAGCTATAAAGACTGTTTGTTTATCCTAGATTAAGGGATCACTTGCTATACTTGTCGAATTTTTGATATTTTTTTATATTGTTTACATCGACTTAGGAATTTTTTGAGCGAATCCACTAAGATAAAATTGATGTTTAAAATAGAAAAATTTAAATAATTTGACTTATATGAGGTATAGGGGAATAATATTTTGATATGTAAAAAAAAACACCGCAAATAAACGTAAATAAATTTCCTTTGTCTACCATGGTATGATGGATTTGTCTCATAAAATGCTTTAATAAATCTATGTATTGCACTCTTGAACAAAACTTAATATGAGTTATAATTACTTTGTCTTTGTGAATTGTAGTATCTTTCCATGATATTGGAATGTGACGAATGGACTCTTTCCTCAAGAAAGAGGATTTATGTTTGTTGAGAAATATCCAGTTTTTTCACTATTCTAGTCTAATAGTTCATATTAATTATTATCAAAAATTAGAAGCTCGAACTATATAAGATTTAAATTATATTGAATAGCTGGCTTCTACTTTAAGTTGAGTATGTAAACTGGCTAATTACTAATATATTTTTTCTCAATATATATTCATAGCAAACTTATAACAGAGTACAGCAAGCAGGAAAAAGATAACATTCACTCACAAAAAAATTATTATATGTGATTTTTGACAAAGGGGAAAGAAAATGATTTTATTAAATACTAAGAAACCATAAAATTCCCAGTATAATAATTCTATAAAAGACCAAAAATGTAAAACACAATTCAAAATTTAAATCTTTTGTTTGAATATTAATAAATTTAATTATGGTACATCCATAATTATAAATTATCTTAAAACAACATTTTTTCTTCAATGTTTATGATGTTTTTCAGAGAAAATAAGAGTATTTTCCTGTTTTAAATTTGAAAATTTGACTTAAATATTCAATGTAGAAGGAGATAAAGCAAACGATATAAGAAATGCACTAGCTATTTGAACAAAAGACATGTTCTCTTGTAGGAGATTATTTCTTATCAAGAAATGTTCATTTTGGCTTTTCAAAAATGTTATTGCTGCTGTAGTTATACTAATGAAATTATTTGCATCAGCTGTGTGATGTACAAAAATGAGCTTATGTATTGATAAGTCGATCAATCACTATCTGTACTACCTCAGAAATGAAAGGCTAATAAACATCTCCCATTTAGATATTTACATTATGCTTAAATGAGACATTATATATTATAAACCCAAGAAGTTTGATATTAAGTTTACTTATAGTAAAGTTGAGTGTAGGCCACTCCAGATTTTTTAAGCTCAATCTTTATTAAAAATAGTTTGACAAACATTAATTTCCTGATATACTTATTTGCTTTAGGTATAATATTAAAAAAGAACATAAATCATATCATAGGTTAGTTTCATCTTTCCTATAAACTACTAATTTTTAAAGTAAACGAATGAAAATTAGTTTACTTTATTAAAAAGAACCAAACTAAAAAGAGTTTACTTTAAAATACATCTAATTCACTTCTCTGTTATTCTAACTAAATTAAATGTTTACTATTAGACAAATTGTCATTAATATTCTTAAAATCTAACTAAACCTACCAAATGAAAGTTAAAATTAATATGCAGTAGTTATGAGATTTAATTTAATAGCAGTTAAAGTTAAAATAAATCAGTTTAACTATTTTCATAAAAGCAAATAAAGGATTTAAAACCTGTTTTACAAAATTTATTCTTAAAATTCACAACCAGTCAAGCCTACTTTCTTAAATTAGAACTTTATCAGAAAAAGACTCAAGGAATATATAAAATTCTGAATCATCTAGATATACGAAAGATGAAACTAACCTATATTCTTTTTCAATATTAAATCTAAAGCAAATATCTAAGGAAATTAATGTTTGTCAAACTATTTTTAATAATGATTGGGTTTCAAAAATAAGTAATATTTGTTTCATCAATGGTGCAAATAATATAATTAATATTAAAAACAATCTGTTAATTCCACAGTATAAATTACAAGATAATCATAAATTAAATTTCCAAAGGGATATCATTTTCAATGAATTGATTATAAACTATCATTTAATTATGTTAATTATTAATATTTGTCTTCATATTCAGATTGTGTAAATAAAATAAAATGAAAATAGATAAAAAGATAAATGTGTTATTTTCAATTAATAAAATTGTCTGTCATTGAAATTCCTACCAAATGAAATGCTTAATGTCAAAAAGTTGTCATTAATAATTCTAAAATCTAACTAAACATACCAAATGAAAGTTAAAATTAATATGCAGTACTTACGAATTGTGTGAAGTAAACTCATTAATTATGAAGTTCAACTGATTAATTAAAGATTCAATTGATTTTTTTAGTTTAAAATCAAGTTTTATTTAAATTACATCTAATTTAGAAAAGGAATCGCAATTAATAGTACTTGGAATAATAGATGTAAAGCGCTAACCTAAAATTTGAAGCAACCATTTGGTTATATTACGCTAAGGTTATTATTTCATTACGTTGATTACATTTAATAATTAACAAATGAAATATTGGTAATAAATATAAAAATAACTTGAAAACTACTTTTTACTTACTGTTTGAAGTGAACTTGAAGATAATAATTGTTTTTGAGATATTAATCTTCGTAAAATACTCAGTTATTACGTAAAACCAATACTGATGCGTTATTGAGACTAGAGAATAAGATCCCAATGACCAGATTATGGCGTCACTCAAATTTCATTGTTGACGAATTATATTAGTTAAGCAAAGAAATGAATTGATATAATCAAAAGGCTTAATATATTTCTATTTATATACTGCAAACTAAATAAAATAATAAAGCTGTAATAATAACAATTTATATAAAATTTAATGAAATTTCCATCAATATTATATGTTTATAAATTAATGAAAATAAAATAACGCTTCAAAAACCATAGATGTACATATCATGTATCTCTGAAACACTTTATAATATTGTTGACAAATAATTATGGAGGCCACGAATATGAAATACACATAATATTGATTATATTATTGTAATAAAGCAATAGATTTAATATTACTTTGATATGAACTAAACAGTTTTGTTTTATTATTTATATATAGTATCTTAAAATGTTTTCAACAATTTATGATCTCTGGTTTACATGTAGAATAAATCATTAGTTGTGCAATCCGTAATTGTGTGATATTTACTCATCCTGAGGTAAAATGGATAAACAAAGTCATTTGTGTGGAGACTTTTGTTTCATTATCCATTTTACCTCAGAATGTAGAATAAACTGTATTTATTATATTTCAAAGAATTTTTTCAATATTGATTTATGTTTTACTTGTAGATCTTTTATAAAATTATCATACCCGGAATTTTAATACATGCAAGTGTTTTTTTTAAAACACATTTCTTTCACTTCCAGAAATCATAAAAATCCAATTTACACTGAGCTAGTGTTAGCTTTTTTTCCATGCACTATACTCTGTTATAACGTTATTGTAAATATATATTGAGAAAAAAATATATCACTAGTTTTATTAAAAAAATTAACTAGTTTTACATCTAATATCAAATTCAAAGCCGGCTTTTCAGCATAATTTAAAACCGTTATAGCTGGAAGCTTGTAATTGTTAAAATTAATAAATACGAACTATTAGACTATGGTAGAATTGTGAGAAAGCTGAATATTTGTCAAAAACATAGCAGCTCTTCCATAGAACGACACCGTCTATTAGTCATTCTTCAATATTACCCCAAGATAATATGTTTCAAAAACTCAAGAAAATCTACAACCGATATTAAGTTTTGTTCAAGGGTGCAACATATAGATTGATTATAGCATTTGGTTAGACAAATCCATCATACCATGGAAGTCATAAGACATTATTTGTATGTTTGGCGTTGATTTTTTACATGTAAGAATTTTGATGTTATTATTACATGTCGTATTAAGTTATTAATTCAATTGGAAATTGCAACAGTTTGAATGGAAAGGGATTGTTGGTCGGAATCAATGGTGTACGTGGTGTACATACAGACTCCCCGGTAACACCTAAATCTGTATCTACAGATTATTCTACATTATACTATTACATTATATTTATACTACAGATTACTACAATTATAAATGAAAATATAATAACATATTTTTAATAATTAACGAAATTTATAATATAAAATATAGTCCTTCTTATTCTTGAAATATTTTTTGATTGTATTAAAAATTATCTTTATATTATTATTATAGGTATAATTTGTCTATGACTTTGATTTAAATGACAATAGTACTTTACAAAAAGCAGTTTTTCTGTTAGCACAGGGTTAATATTTGGGTTGCTGCTATAGAGATATCTGTTCATTTATGTACTGGCGATGTTATTTAAACAGTTTTATTTACATGGTGTGTAACGAAGGAGAATATCAGCGTTAAACCAGTGGTTTTTGAAAAACCAGTTGAATGTTAAGAGTATCTGGAGTGCGATCGACGATGTGATCATAAAGACCATCATCTCAGCGCAGCCGACTATCAAGCACTCTTACCAGGTCAGCTTCCCCAACCACGACACCATCACGGCCTGCTTCGAGCTCCTCGGCTTCGACATTATTCTCGACGAAAACCTCAAACCCTTTGTTCTAGAGGTTTGTTTATTTTACATTATATTCCATTATAATCACTTTATTATTACTTGATATGGTATAATCGATTATTGATACACTTAGACCTGTTTTCATTTATCATCATGTCTATCAACCTTTCGGCCATTCCATGAATAAAGCAGAACAGATCGATGCTTTTTTAAAGTGAGACCCTTTGGCCGCATCAGCAAGCTCACTACAACCCTACTATATTAGGAGGGCTGCGAGGAGCCACGGATACACTTAGACCATATCACTCTAATAGAAAATCACTCTTTTTGCCTACCCCAGGTGACCTAGACCAACCCTAAGGAAAATCTTCCTGATCTCTCCATAAAGATCAGAAGATTTTTCCACTCAAGTTCCTTCAGCTTATCTTTCCTAATAGTGCTTGTTTCATATACAGAAAATTTAATATTTTAAATATAATTATTATTCATTAGACAATTATTAATACATTTTACCAGCAGTAAGAAAACATTAACTTGCTTAATAAAATGCTTAAGTGGAAGCCTGAACAACCGAAAAAGCATTACATCAAGACAGACAAAACGGGAAATGCAGTTGTGAGAAATGTAGGATGTACCCGGATGACTGTGGCAGGTATAATTGCTCAGCAGCGAAGTGAAGAAAAAAAAATCTAGGTTAAAATAGGACAGCAACAACGGTCGCATTGTACTTTCCCTATCAGTACAAGGATTAAAGGGAGAATGATGAAAAAAAAATCCTTGAGTTGGGTCATCCTTGTCATTGAGTTTGAAATGGTACAAGATGGGAGTCGTGAATATCAAACCTGTCTCATTATTAACGCAGTCTTTTTTTCAATATCCTACTGAGCAATAATACCTACCCTTGTCCTAATGTTCATAAGAAAATAAAAGTGAGGAATGTCACACAGACTCAGGTAAGGCCATTAATGCTACCAAATGAGTCCTTGCAATGTTAAGGGTTGGGAATGTTAAGGCCCATAATACTTACCTCCTTTGCTTCAGCATTTAAGTTCGTATATTTAAAATATTGTTTAACAAGAAAACACTTGATTTGACCGAATGGAATCAACGAAACGCTGCCATTTGGTAAATCTAAGGTTTCTTCTTAAATAGTCTTTTCCAGGTCCAACAAAATATCGAAACGGATCATTCGATGATCAGACATTGATATAACCTTAGATACCTTCCATCCTTTAATTAATCCTACTAGGCTACGAGAAGCCAACTTAATGTCGATTACAGTTCCACCTCTGATATTAACAAATGTAGGCTCAGTGCCCAGATTCATAATCTCCAGATCAGTTATATTAACCATTCTAGCAATGCAATCACCAGTGGGTTATTGCTAAATCTGCTCCACGTCAAATGATGAGTGTCCGCATCACAACCCACGATTAGAGGATAGCCTGCATTCTTACAAAATTTATACAATCTCTCTAACTCCTCTGTGGGGGGAAGCTGTTCATCATCAATAGGCAGGTATAATGATGCCACCACCATCTTATTGTTTTATAATTTTATCTTACATTTATAATTTTATTAATTATTAATTTTATAATTTTATTTACCTTATTTTGAAGCATTGCGGCGTTTAGGTCCAGGGATCCCAGCTAAACCAGTTCAGTCACTGCAAGATCCTTAGACGCTTTTAGGCAGGTTCGGGATGCTTGACCACCATATGGTCCAACCAGAACCACTGCTCCTGCTTCCTTTAGCCTCTTAACTTTTCCCTAAAAACATATGGTTCTTGGATTAGTATAACATAGCTCTTACCTGTTTTGATCTATTGTCGTGTACCTGGATTGTCAAATCATACCACGAAATATAGCAGAGCAGGTCGATGTTTTTTAACGTGGTGCCCTTTAGCCATTCAGCGTGGCACCAGCATCACACAAGGGAGGGACCGCCAGTACGCCGTCGAATGCCCGAGGTGGACCTCGCGGAGGCGGGCATCCACGACTGACATCACACAAATTATAACTAAGCAAACATTTGATCAAGTTAAAAAAAAAAAAAAAATAATAATAATAATAATAATAAAATAAAATAAAATTTAAAAAAAAAATTAATAATAATAAAATAAAAATAATAAAATTAAAAAAAAATATTAATAATAATAAAATAAAATAAAATTTAAAAAAAAAAAAAAAAAAAAAGAATGGGTCAGGCCCGCTGCAGCCCCAAGGTTCTTCTGGCTCTCCCAATGGCATATATGAAGTCTATGAAAGCGACATGAAACTTCTTTTTCAGGGAATCCTCATAAATTTCAGGTACTCTTGCACCCACTGACATTTCAAATGTGAACCTGATCCGTTCGTGCAGTGCGCATGTTTCTAGTATGTGGGCGACTGATTCGATAGCCTCACCGCAGAGGCAGGCAGAGCTATCGCGGCGACGGAAGCGCCAGAGGTACTCCCCAAAGTCCCCATGGCCTGTCAGGGTTTGGGTCGTCCAGTAGTCGGGGTGCAGGTGTTTCAAACTCAACCTCTCTTGAATGCGAGGGAGGAACCTGTACGTCCAGCGACCCGTGTTCCCGTTGTCCCACCTCGTCTGCCACTGGGAGGTAGCCCATTGCTGCAATTCCTTTAGTTTGTCGTCTCCGTGGCTAGTCGGCCTGGCCCAGATAGATGGGAGGCCTCTTTTTGCCAGGTACATCTCGATCCTGCACATAACGAGCAAGTCGATAGGCATTTGTGCGGCTATGACCTGGAGCGCCAAGGCTGATGTGGTCTTATAGCCCTTGACTACTGTCAGAAGTGCCCTTCGCTGGTGGGACAATAGGACCTTTGCCATATGTTTTGTCATACTCGGTCCCCATGCGGGCGCTCCATGGCACACTATGGCATTAAAAATAGCCATGTAGACGGTTCTGCAGTTTCGGAACTTGGCTCCCCATGTAGGCTTAGATATTCTGCTGATCGCGGAGAATTTGCCAAAGGCTTTTGCTGCAGTTTCTCTAATGTGGGACGTGAATGAGAACCCTTCACCTATTATAATTCCCAGATATTTTACCTCATGGGCGAATTGGAGTCTCGTTCCTCCTAGGAACACCCTCGGCATGCTGTTCCTGTTTAGCCTTCCTCTTAGCATAAGGGCTTTACACTTATTCATAGAGAGGCTCACCTTCGCGTGTCCGCACCATCGATCTATTATGGTCATAGCCGCATTTGCCTTGTTTTCAATGTCAGTCCTGCTCTCCGCACAGAGGAGGACGGCCAAGTCATCTACATAGGCGATGGGTTGAAGTCCCTCCATGGCAAGTTCCATGAGCAGGGGTTCCATCAAGTATGCCCACAAAGCCGGGCCTAGAACTGAGCCCTGCGGGCATCCACGTTCAGTGGCGCGTGTCACAGCACCTGAGGATCCTCTCGCCGTCACATGGCGGTCGGTAAAATAGCTCTCTAACATTCGGGTAAGATTGGGACTCACTCCTGCCTCTCTTATCTCCCGGACTATGACACTTTTAAGTCATTATTTTCATTTTCATACATCATTGAGTAGAGAAAAACAAGGTTTTGCCTGTCGTTGGGAAAGAAAGCGTTAGATGACAGACAGGAAATAGGTGAGGAAGGGTCAGGTTGTGTGTCTAAGTCGTCGGTATTGTTATGAGTTCATGTACGTATAGGTTTGTCCCTTCTACCCTCCATCCCTGCACTGGACGACAGTTTTCTGACGGTGAAGTCTGGTGGCCTTGGAGCCTGCCCCCCGGCACATGCTCCAGCGTCCCGTCCAGTCACCAATTGGCACTGCAGCACATATCGAGATTATACACTAGATGACCAGAGCTACTTCCTACACTAGCTAAGCAAGAATGGGCCCCTCCCTATCTGGCAGCCTGGGAATGCTAACCCAGTTTTGACTCTGTACCCTCTCAGATGGGCCCCATCGGTGTCAGCCCTTGTGCAAGGAACGAAACGAGGGAATCCAGTTCATTGACCTGTGTAGTGTAATGTGTGTAGGATGGTGTGGTAATGAGCTCGAGGAAAGTGGGGCGCTAATCCCTTCAGTTGCACACCTCAACTGTCCCCTAACTGGGTTGGTTCGGGGCCCCTTATTGGTTATTCAGGGCTACCCTGATAGCGAACAATATCGTACAGGGTTTTCCACTATCCACCAGCTGTGGACCCGCCCAGTAGCCTCCCAAGCCCTGGGTTCGTGCCTGGAAACATATTTGTTTTCAACCATTGCTATGTATGTAACATAAATCTACAATTGTATATACATCTGCTTCTTGCTCATACATCTGCAACTGAATCAGTTCAGTTTTTGACTCTGACGAAGACCACTTATTAGGGTTGAAAGATCTTAGTCTTTTTTTCCCATTTCTTATTGTGGTTTGAACATTGATTGTTATTTTACGTGTTTATTATGGAATCTTGTTTTATATATATATTATTTTCGTGTATATTATATTAGGCTGAGATCAATACAGAGAGAGAAATAGAGAAAACGAGAGTCTACAGGTAGGTGTGCAGTAGTTTTCAGACATTTCTGAGAATTAAGTGCATAGAATAGATGTTAAAATCAGACTATCAGAATGCAGTTATTTACTGCAATATATTTACCTGATATATTTGTCTTTTTGCAATTCCATATTAATTTTATAGTCAAAAGTACTTGTATATTACTGTATTTAATACTTGATTCCAATGCATAGGTGAATCACTCTCCTAGTTTCAATACGGACTCCGTAGTTGACACAGAAATCAAAGAGGCTCTTCTGGCAGACACCTTCCGGATTCTTAACCTAGCCCACTTTGACACGCGCAAGTTTGCCGAGGAAGAAAAGAAAAAGGTTCATCTGAGACTGCTCAACTCGTCCTTGAAGCACGACTGTGGTTATAATCAGTAAAGCAGTAAAGATATTGCTCATTTCCTCTTTTTACACTAAATTGCAGTCTTTTATTGAAACTTAACTACATTATTTTATAGACTTTGTCTTAGATTGGTACTTATTTTTCTCTATCTAAAAACAGAAATATTATACATATTATATACAATATGTATAGTCTTTCAAAATAAATTGTCATAAGTATAATGAGTTCTTATCATTGCTGTATATTTTAGAGTCTGTGTAGTATACTAGTATGTAGTATATTCGAATGCAATTCTTTTGGTGTCCTAACTTTCTTTGAAAAAGGAATGCAAGTATTAAAATTCATTACATACCACAAATAAGCGTACTTGTTAAAGTATACAGGTAGTTTATTATTGTTTAATTCTTCTCTACATGTTTACCGACCTGAAAATTGCCATATTTTTCGCGCACATTGCGTAAGCGTAGTCTTTTCAAACTAGTGTTGTTTTAGTTTTTCTTGTTTTCTAACACCAACACTGTCACTAATGTCATATCAATTATATTAATTAAGGGGAGATCTCTCTCACTTTGTCCTCTCTTCTAGTCTACTCCTGATAACGAACAATAGTTCGAAATATTGAGAATTCTGTAAGTGTGCTTTTTATTCCTTTTCTGTGTCGTGCTTTGTGTAATTAAAGTTTTATATTAATGAAATCACGTTAACACAATCATGGGTTATAAGTTTCTAACCTCAGTCAAAGAAAACGATCCCTGGGGTCTTGAACTGTTTTGTTTTTTTTTTATCAACTCTCCTTTCTGTTTGAATAACATATTAAGTTCTCCTTTTTCCCAAAAAAACAAAAATTTGAAGTAAAGAAAGAGAAAACTTGTTGTTAAAACCTCATTTATCATTCATTTTTCACTTTTCAATCAGGCTTATTTTATTAATTCAGTATGATAAACATTTAGAACCTTGTTGTTGCTCTATTCTCGATGATATTATAAATGTCTGACTTTAATGAGTCAATGAGAGAAGAATCTCGTTAATGAAAATATGTAAATAATATGTTAATTATTATTAAAGTAAATTGGTTATAAGATATCATTATCAACCGTCGCAATGGCATTGGCTGCATCCATCAATGGGACTAGCAATACCTTCCAAAATCACGGATATAAATACCTATTTTAACTCAATGGTGCCAATATATATGCCTAAATTTCCTACCTAACAGTTTTATTTTTGTTTAATCTATTTTTTGCCTTTTAAAATTTAAGTCGTCTCTGTCCTGTCGTCTTTGCAAGTTTTTTATTGGTTTTGATATTATGTCTACCTGGTGTTTGATTTGTTCGTTTATTAGGTTATCAGTATTTTATATCCGTATTTATATAAATTATTGGTATTTATATCCGTAATTTTGGAAGGTAATGCTAGTCCCATTGATGATGCAGCCATTGAGAAACCGGTAGGGGCGACTTCACCAGCGATAGACGAGGTTTGACGGTTGATAATGATATCTTATTTACTAACCTCTGTGGCACTAACAATATACATGTATTTAAATTGGTTGTACTGCTGAGTTGGTCGAATTAGAACTAAATGTTGAAGAAAATGCCAATAAAGCTGGTTCAATTTCTGATGATATTAATGGAAAATTTTTACTGTAGTCACAATTTCAGTAATCCTTTATTAAAATATATTGGATGACTTTCAAATTTTAATTTTATATTTAATATATATAAATTGAAAATACAAAAAAATATGGCTTAAGAATTTTATTTACCTAATTATAATTCCAAGCACTACCCGGTTACCCACAAATGCACAAATATCTTTTTTTGCACAAATGCTTTTTTACTGGAGATGCTGTTTTACTTGCTTTGTCATTTTTAGTAGAAATGAAATAAAAACCAACGTCTAAATTTAAACCACTGTTATATATTAAGAATAGGACGAACATCTTTCAACCAAAATAAATGGTTTCATAAGAGTAGCCTTACGATCAAATTGTTGTCACGCCATTTTCCTAAAAATAACACATTATTATAGATATATGAGAGACTCATATATCAAAAGGTACATTGCATATGTTTCATAAAGAAATATGTTTGTTTCATTTGAAGGGATGCTACTTGCGCTGTGATGAAAGAAACCCAAGCTCTTTGGGAAGAAAACAATTTGGGTAACTACCGTAAAGTGTATCCAGCAGGAGACAGTAAATCTCAGTATGAGGTGTTCTTCAATCAAGGACAGGGCACTAATGGCGAGACTCTGGCCTCCAGGGTGAGGCAAGAGGTGGGCAAGATTTACAGGCAGGAACTCGAGGTATCAACTTGATCCAATTAGTCTAAAAGTGCATTAAGTCATTTTGAAAATGTTTTACCAACTAACCAACCTACTTATCATTTCTAAAGAAAATTACAGGACAAAAAGTGAAATATTACTTAAATGGATAAAAGGTTCCTTCATTTTTATCCTCTTTGATTTATGTCGATAAAAAGCTACTTATTTCTTCATCATACACTTGTCATTAGTTATAGATATATAATATCTTGCATTTAACAATGTGGCTTTACAATGTTAAATGTACAATGAAAGTACAATTGTATGTACAATATGTATGTTCGTACAATTCAATGTACAAAGTATTGTATTATACTTGTACATTACTACATACTGTATTGTTTTGTACAAAATACATACATATATATGTATATATCAATTATATTATTATTCATTTAGAGAAAGAACATATTTTCTTAACACCAGTTAAAAGAAAACAATAACATTTATTTAACATTTAAAACTTCTTCTCAAGAAGAATACAATTATTATTATTATAAATAATAATTAAAATAATTATTGGTTTAGAACCAAACTAGCGATGTTCTTTTCGGAATTGTATTAGATATATTCAAAGAAAATAGAATAGAATAGCATTCTTATTCGTGTAAATTACAAAGTTAATAAGTTTATTACAAAATATAAGTTTATTAAGTTAATTAACTTAAATTAAATTAATCAATTTATGATACAACAAAGACTAATATGCATGCGTGTTGTTAATGCCACAAAGTTTAGAACAAAAGACATTAAGAGATAACTCGTTTTACTTGGTGCACTGCTGTTTCGGACACTATGCATTTTTTCAAGAGGAACTGTTATAAGTGATTCGTTTGTCGGTTTGTCCTGAAATCAGATCTACAACCCAACCATTTATATAAGTTCCCATTGAAGATAAGCAATCCAACTCCAGTATACGAGATAAGAGGACTAATACATGAATACATCTTTTAATTTTATTAATAACACTAATGTAGTTATTAATATACTCTATATGCATGTACAGTGGTACCTCAGCTTTCGAATGCCTCAGTCCTTGACCAACTCGACCCTCGAAGACAATTTTTTAGAAAAAATTGTCTTCACTTACGACTGAATTTCAGCTTTCGAACGGCTTACGTCAAGCCGTTTATAAATTTATACAAAAATATTATATACATCTACATGTTTATTTCATATGGGAAGAATTAATTCAAACCTCGACCAAATCAGACCTTGCCCACCAACCTGGAACGGATTAAGCTTGAAAGTTGAGACACGACTGTAATTCTTAAGTGATGATGGACGAGAGTAGCCTGTTGGCTGCACTCATGCTCTTTAATTGGTGGATCCAAGTTCAATTTTAACTTTGTCCCTCTTTTTTCCTGCGAAAATTGAAAAAATCTGGTATTTCAAAGATAACGTTAAGCTGTTCAAAAAGAATAGTCCCAGCCTGTGCAATATCAGGTTAAAAATCCTTACTCTAAATACACTTTTGTTTGGAAAATTTCAGGACTCCGATTGTAGAATCATTAGGCAGATACAATATTCCTTTGATGGATCATCGTCAGAGGTGTAGCTTTCCAGCAGACTCTCAATACTACCCTGAGAAAAAAGCTTAAGTGTTATTAACATTGGAAGTTAAAATAAATGAAATATACGTATTTAACATCTAAAACATTTCATTTAGAACTGCCAATCAAAATCATAAACATGATAGCAAAATCTAACTTCAGTATACTGTCTTATGGGAGGTGGCTACAGCACGGTTGTATTGGTCTATGTGCAAACATTCTTAAAAGTAATAAACATTCTCTTTACCTGTTAGAATCTGAATAAACCCCTTCTATAAAACTCCAAACCTAACAGATTTATACCTTACATAATTTATACTGTTATCAATGATTATACATACGACTATATACATGTCTGTTCATTATTTATTCATTCATACAGTCAAAACAAAATGAAGAGTTGGAAAGAACTTTAAACAGGCTGAAGAGTTTAACAAAATCACCGAGGTCACCTCGAAAGGAGCAGTCTCCTAAGAAGACCAAACTTAAGGTACTCAAAGTAATTTAACACCTTGTCAAGTCGTGATTTATAACTTGTAAATAGTTATGTTATAGATTACTGAAAACTATAAACATTCATTTCTTAATATAAACATAAAATACATTTCTTATACTCGTAGAAACAATAAGTTTTAAGTAAAACAATTTAAAATAAATCCTCTTCGATAAAAGACATAACTAATTTAAAAGAGAGGACTAACAGCAAAACGACTATATCAGTACATCTTAGTGCCCGCGGTAATATCAGTTTCAGACCACATGCTCACTACTAATGAAATTATTGTGTAGCCAACGGTGGGAAGGTCAGTAAACCTGTCAACTATTATATTTGTCTGTGGTATGAAGAGACGTTTTTGTGGGCATGCGGTTTTGTCGTTAGTGTGTCTGTAAATGTGTGTGAGAGTGTGCGTGTTTCAGCATGTGTGTATTTTATTGTGTTTTCTAGTATGCTATTGGTTATTACTTTTAAAAAAGCTACAAAAAAAACAAACATCAACATCATGTTATCAGTCACAGCAAGTAACGTTATTCATAAATAAGTCATTTATTCTAAATATTAAAGCTATAGCATTGTCAGTAATGAATGATTCATAATTGTTACTAGGATTCTTCTACAAAATATTCTAAAGAAAATGTTGAACAAAACACGGAAGTTTCTTCTACAGAGCCTCTATCAAATCAAGAGAATGACCCCGTCAAGACAGTTCACACATGGAAGTCCGCAATGCCAGTTGAAAACAACCATTTAAGGGTAAATTGAAGTAAAATCGCTGACTCATGAAATATAGTTCTAGTTAAAAATATATGCATGTTTATGCAGTAATACATTGTTCTCAGATATCTTCTGTGCTACCAAGTTTCAAAAGTTTGAAACTTAGACATGCACTAATGTCAGAATAATAGTAACATACTTGTGTCTCTATAATTCTACTATACATATATAACTTAACAACAAACGCAGTTTAATAACAATTACAGATCTACTTATCTTATTTATGACAGGGGTGGTCAAATGATACTGAAAACAAGTCACCAGCACAACTAGAAGAAATTGAACTTTGAATGAATACAATATAAATAATAAAAGATTGATACTTATTGTTAGAGATCTTCCAAGGATTATTGAACAAATCACAGCAGATTCCTACTGGAGACGAGGAGTTTGACTTTGCACATGCATTTATTTTTTTCTTTTTTTAATTAAAACATCGGAGAGACGATGAAGTCGTACATGCCTCAAGCATGTACGATACAGTTACTTCTTAAATATTTCTGTTAAAGAGCTCAATCGGCTGACATTGCTGGCACAAACGTAAGATGATTGCCAATCAATAAATGAGCCTCACGTCTATCTCCTAAAGCAGCTCTGCAAGTAAAAGAAAATAACGGTTTTCTTATCAATAACAAACAAGCAGCACAACTTGATAACTTATTTAAAATAAAAAGAGTAACACTTGCATAATAAGTTTAACATTTGAAGAGAACAATTATTAAGCGTTTTTTCCCATTTATTAGTTAGTTGGAAATTTACAAATCTCTGTACTGTATGGCAGATTTGGTCAATAGTCAATACATAAACAGACTGTTTTAGAGTCTACTGATATATAATAAAATTATTGTTTTAATAATATTAGTAATTTAAACAGTAAACGTCCAAAAAAAAAAAATGTTAACTAAGAGCAAGATTTGGAGGCCAGGTTAGCTCAGTGGTTAACGTACTCACCTCTAGGCTGGTAGTCTGGAGCTCGATCCCCATCTGGCCCTCGATTTATTCACGCGGGAGTTGAATAAATCTCAGTACGTCGTTCCTCGGAGAAGATGTTAAGCCTTCGGTCCAAAGCCAGTGCGATCTCAGTTACTCGTTAAAGATCTCTACTCGAAATGAGCTTGAGTTACGCAAAATTTAGGACTCCCAATGTAGAATCTGTAGAATTACCAATCAAACAAATAGCCGGCTGACGTTATCACCCGCCAGGAGATCGGTTTAAACAATAAAAAAAACAACATTTTTTGTGCTCTTATAATTCCTATGTAATACATAATAATAATATACATTATTACATAATTTACAAACATATAACCTATCTTCCTATTAAGCCCATGTTCAAGGGAGATCAGGTAGTCCACAAAACCATCTGCCTACAAAGGATAAAATAACCAATACTCAAGCACCAAAGAAAGTGTAATCCTTAATTTCTATCAACAAACTACAATCTTCCGAACTTAATTTATTTTGAAGCTCACATTATTGTGATTCTTAATAATATTTATTTATTAAAATTAGTAACATTATTTGAAAAGCTATGATGTATTAGGCTGTAATTTAAGAATTGCCAACATAATTAGTTTGATTTTCATTTAATTTTGTTGATTCTATTTTGTCTCTTTTCTTAATCATTGCCTATTATTTTAATACTATTGATATTGTATCAAAATAAATGTTGTAAAGAAGGAAGCATGTATAAAATATACAACCTGAAAGTGAAAAGTGCTTTAGGTAAATCACTTACCTAAACCTTACTTGAATTATCAAGTTAAGTATTAGATGGCTTGATTGAGCTAGGGCATAGTAACTCCCTGTATAGCATTTTATTTAATTTTTTTTTTCAATGAAATTATTCTCTGCATTTTTCTTCAACCATGAAATATATATTACTTTCCGAAAAACTTTTCTAATAAGTTTGATAAATCTATTAAACATGATACAATTAATAAAAAATTATGTTAATAAATATTTCTTCTTTTTTCAGGTAAATCCTGTTCCTATTTCTATGGCAAATAATATGTCTGATTTGAATTCATCTATCAATAGCCCTGGAGGTGGCAATGCAATTTTAGAAAGGGTAATGGTACTATAATTCATATACAATTATATACATATATTATATAATTTACACATATACAATACCGATAAACTTTGTATAAAAGTTGACAATGTTTATAATTACTATCCTCGAATGCCACTTGAATCCTTGTCAAATAATCGTTGCAGCTAAGAGGTATGCTACATCATAAACATATTAAAGACGCATGCTTTCCCTAAAGCCATGGATGCTAAAACCTAAAACTTTGATTATCGGTCACATTTCTTTCCTCTTAGTTATCGACTTCTATCATGCCATTATATATATATATATATATAAAGATTTCACATAAACACGTGAAATAACAATCAATGATCAAACCACAATAAGAAATGGGAAAACAAGACTAAGATCTTTCAACCGTATCAAGCGGTTTTCGTCAGAGTCAAAAACCCAACTTTGGGTTTTTGACTCTGACGAAGACCGCTTGTTACGGTTGAAAGATCTTAGTCTTGTTTTCCCATTTCTTATTGTGGTTTGATCATATATATATATATATATATATATATATATATATATATATATATATAAATGAAAATGACAACAAGAGTGTGGGTGGAAGGCAACGGGCAGAAGGTTTATATATTTCACTTCACATCGATATTCGATATTTCGACATCCATCGTCATCAGAAAGAAGTATGACGTGCTTACGTTGAGAAGCAAACTGCAACTCAATATATATAACAATATTTTACAATAAACACATAAAATAACAATCCTTTGAAATTTCTTATTGTGGTTTGATCATTAATATATATATATATATATATATATATATATATATATATATATATATATATATAGTTCAATATAAACAAAGAAACATAGAGAAATCAGAAGAACACACTTACAGTCTCTAATTTTCGGTTTGAACCGTCTTCAGGAGAGATAAGAGAGGGAAACCAAGCGCACTGGATCAGAGACGGTTGGAGACCAACAGTGTTGCCGCATGCGCGCCCGTTCACAGAAAATAAGGTAGACAGGAATCAATTTATAATTAATTTATAATTTATAAAATAAAATAAAATAATGGAATATGAAAACAATAATATATAAAAAAGAAAAAATTGAAAAAATAAGGGAAATTGATACAGAGAAATTGATACATAAACAAAAGTGCTGACTAAGCTATGTTTATGTATCAATTTCTCTGTATCAATTTCCCTTATTTTTTCAATTTTTTCTTTTTTATATATTATTGTTTTCATATTCCATTATTTTATTTTATTTTATAAATTATAAATTAATTATAAATTGATTCCTGTCTACCTTATTTTCTGTGAACGGGCGCGCATGCGGCAACACTGTTGGTCTCCAACCGTCTCTGATCCAGTGCGCTTGGTTTCCCTCTCTTATCTCTCCTGAAGACGGTTCAAACCGAAAATTAGAGACTGTAAGTGTGTTCTTCTGATTTCTCTATGTTTCTTTGTTTATATTGAACTATATTTGTCCGTTTTGGATCGTATTTCCAACGAAAAAAAGTGTATATATATATATATATATATATATATATATATAAATAGAAAATTAAATAACTCAATACAAAAGGTGAAAAAGATAAATAAAGGCATACAACACCCAGTACAATATTCGACGGCGTCGTCATCCCTAGTTTCAAAATCAAATTGTCAATTCTTTTGCATATTTTGTTTTAGATATACAATAGACTAAAAGAATCAGGTTATGTGAAAGAAGAGCTTGATCTACAGGAAATCTCTGGATCACAACAAAACCTTCTGGCCCAAGAAATTTCTAGAGCTCTTCAACAGGTACCTCAGCGGGTATGGAAGCTAATTACTTATTGATTTGTTACTTAGCATTAAAATATATCATTCTCCTGTTTCAAAAAAAGAACTCCAAAACATATTTTATACTAAAAGCAGTATATATTAAAAGTATACATTGGAAAGTATAATTACTATTAAGAAATAAGCGACCTCGTGGAAAGACAATAACCCGTCGGTCCCGAGCCTGTATGACGTCAGGTATTGTTAAAGATCCCTTCTCTAAATACAATTGAGGTAGCCAAAATGTAGGAGTTCTTATAAAGAATCATTAGAGAGATACAATTTTCGCAGAGAGGAATCATAGTCAAAGATGTAACTTTCTAACAAACTCACAATCCCACCCAAGTAAACAAGTACCTCGAAATTGTTGGATATGTTCAACTAGTTTTGTTCAGTTCTAACACATCTACAAAAGAATCTCTTCTCATCATCCAAAACAATCCAAAAAGTGGTTAAATTCACCCAAAACTCTACAAAATGTGACTGGATCATGTGGAAATAATTATGAATACACCAACCTTTGTATTCAATATAACTGTAGTTTAATTTAATAGTGATATTCACCTAAGGAATGTTAAGAGTACCTTATTCACGCTTATAGTGCTACAGAGGGTAACTGCTCTAAAATGTCGGTTTAATGTTACGTATTCTTCAGGAAACACAATAAGCAGAGTTTTTAAAAGTACCGTTGACTACCTTATTTTATAGAAGTTGATCAATTGTCTTTCTACAAAACTTCTTGTTTTAGACTAACGAATTACAAATTACCGTTGGTCAATAAGATGAAAAAGAGAGAAAAGTTTTCAATGCAAATGTTATCATAATGAAACCATTGAATTCATTTGTTTCATTCCTGAAAACAAATCAAAACAAACTCTGTTATTTTAAAAAGTTATTCAGTAGAGTTGTTCTTTTATTGTATTCTCTTTATGTTGTTCATTGAACTGTTCTTTATTTTTGCTTTTCTTTAGATCAAATCTTAAATAATCCGAGAATCATTTTTACTTTTTTCTTTAAACGAATGATACAAAATATTGCAGAAAAAACTTATTTGGAAACCTCATTTAAGTATTAAGTACTACGATACTAGCAAGATGCTTATAGTATTTAAAACATAGCATTAAGAAGATACTAGCTAAAGACTGCGCTTAACTCAATATAATATTGGCATGCATATTTGTTTACACTTGACTCTTGCAGTTATCACTTGTATTGTAATCTAACTGTGCTAATCTGGCGAAGTTAATTGCCTATTTTATTAGATTGAAAGCAATATTGCAGCAGCTAATAGTAATATATTATTTATAAACCATTCTAAAGAATAACATTAATTCTAAATACGCGAAAATTAAATCATAAGGTACTGTAATCTGGTGTATCACATTAATAAAATTCAACGCCTCTCTCTATATAGAACGCAATTATAATCTTCAAAAATAATTGTAACTCAACATCTCTCTATTCACAAAACACAAGTAACGTCTGTAATAATTCACATGGTCTCTCAACGAACAGTAATCAATCTATAGTAAAAAAGTGTTGCCAGATAGTAGAACAGTGTTCCCAATCAAAGTCAGACTACAGTCGACATATATTCATCACAAAATACTAAACACTACGCTGTAAAACAATACTACAAAAAATTATATTTGATTACTTTACTATCAAACAGATGATGTAAAAAAATTACTATTGAAAACATAATATATGTATAATATATAATATTAATACATAAAAATATATATTACTGATATATAAGATTATACTGATACATTCTTATGTAACAGTATGAAGTGATGGGTATACTGAAGTTAGGAAAAGGCATAGAGACAGATAAGAGACGAACGAAGATGACAGATAATATAGAAAAAAGTAGTTTTTAATATCGAGAAAGTAATAAATGAAATATTTAATCATGTAATGGATATTGGATAGGTTGTCAAATGAGAAGGGTCAATAAGGGTAGCCCGAAAACGATGAGTTTTCTTCAGAAAGATTGACCAGATAAAAATTAGGATGATAGTTAACGAGGTAATATTGTTTATTCTTCTTTAACTGCAGTTCGCGACCTCTGCGTTGATAACAATATAAGGATGATACATCATGTATTGATTCATCAATATTGCACCATTCATATTATTTCCTTCCTGCTTGAAAAAAAGGCGTCTATTAAAAAGATAAAAAGGTATTTGTCTGATCCTTTGTAGAGTATTCTAATATTGAATATGATACCAACATTTCTTCTTTAACTGTAAAGTGCTTAAAAGAGAAAAGCGATACGATACACTGTTTCTTCTATAATTCGAATTCCAAATCACTGTTTGTCATACAATATTGTTCAGTCTGTATAAATGTTTTTTAAAGTGACAATGGATTGTTGGAAACCTGTTGTTACCCCATAAGAATCTTGAGGCCAGGTGTGATCTAACACCTTTGTTGGTACACAAAACTTGCCTTTAGTACTCAAGAGTTGAGATAGAAATTTTGGTCATGACCCTAGATTTTCTATTTGAAAGATGGACATTGATCCTTTACTTTCAGGGGTTACAGGGCTGTAGCCCCAGTCTGAAGGATGTCAGATACACGATAAAGATCCTCAGTCAGACAAATAGATTTGAATGAGGGAACATTTAAAACTCTCAATGTAAAACCAACAAGGCAATGTCTTTTGACCATAACTGGAATGTATATCATCAAATAACAAATGACTAAACTCTCCATCTCTAGAACAACATCGTAGGTGAAAGCCTGGAAAAATGGGCCAATGAGATACTCGTAAAAAGCTTGTTTAAGTTCATTTTCTCAGAAGGTTATAGAAAAGCAACAGGGGATAAATTTCCTCGGCTATCAAAAGAAAACATAAAGAATTGAAAGTTGGATAATTGTTTTAAAGAAACTAACTTTTGAAACGAGCACTTCTAGAGAGTTATCCGTTTACTTTGTTTTTCGTTAAGGATTCCGATTATTATATAAAATAAATGATTTCAAGTAGCAAATAAAACAAGTTGTGCTATATATTTAAGTTTAAATGACTTTTTCTTGATCCTTTGCTCAAATCTTGATGATGTTATATTAATAAACTTAAGTAATATTAATCCAGCAATTAATAAGAATAATATGGTTATACAATTAATTATATAATAATAATTATTAATTGTATATATTATAAGTAATATTAATAAATGTTAGCAATTGCAATAACTTATTATTTAATATAATTCCTCCTATGAAGAATACCTGATTATTAAAACATGTTAAATATTCTATCCATTTTAAATCGTTATTGTTATTTGTAGGTCATCATTTCCGAAACTTTTCGTGGAGAAAATCAAAGAGGTAATAACTTTTTTATATTATGAGAACAAGACTTCTAAAATGATAAAAACGTATAAATTAACTGTAGTTATGCTGATGTAACTTAACAAGTATTTCTATCTTCTTGAAATGTTTTTGAGTCAGCCCAGAAATTTCACGAACATTTCTGATATAATGTCTATGGACTAAACAAAAAAAAAAAAATTTTACCATTTTCAAATAATTAGTAACCTTTACTTTTCTATGGGACTATGAATTTATTTAAAAAGAAAACATTTCTTTCTTTTGGAGTCAACTAACTTGTAAATAGTAGTTTTAAACATTTGATTTTATTTAACAAAAGTAACACAAAGGTAACTACAAAAGTAACACCCATGTTTGCCCACATTCATATCAAATTAACTCTTGTACCCAGCAATATGAAAAAAAATTGTAATAAAATATCTAAGAATTATTTGTATATAAAATAATGATTTCCTTTAATTTATTAAAATTAAACATCATATGATGACAATTAAAAAAAAATATTGTGTATAACAAATATACATTTCACAACTAAGTTTTATAAACGAATCAAACAACTTAAGTGTTCAGATTGTTATAAATGTTTAAAATAACAGTTTTATAACAAACTTTATTGTATATTGATTTGTGTGATTATTTTACTCTCGATTTTCTCTTTTTATAAATATTGAAAATATTTAAGTTCATTTTCAAAGTAAACGGATAACTCTCTAGAAGTGCTTATTTCAAAAGTTAGTTCTTTAAAACAATTATCCAATTTTCAATTCTTTCAGTTTTCTTTTGTTAATCGAGGAAAGTTGCCCGCTGTTGCTTTTCTATAAGCTTCTGTGAAAATGAACTTAAACATTTTATTATGCAAATTAAAAAAAAATTTATGGTTATCTAAAATTTGTAACAGGATGATTAGAGCAAAATTTGGAAAGTTTTGATGCACATTATCATGTTCGGTGGGACATAGATATAAACATTGAAAAATATATAATAGATTGTTAGAACAAAATTTAAATTACTTTAGTTAATTAAAGAGATTACTTTAGTTTGCATCGTATCTGGACAACATATCTGTGTAATTTGAAGTAAACATATCTGTGTAGTTTTGTTACAAAGACATATATATTGCAAATGATATTTTAATTATGAATTTAATTAATCGATAGCAAATATAGTTTTAAAAATGTAAATCTACGTTGATTACAGAAAATGAAGATCAAAGGAAAGGTTGCATAGTCCGATCAAAAAACAATGAGCGTAGTAAATCAACGCCCTACGTCTACAGGTCTGAAGCGGCAAACGAATTCCTACGCTTTCAAAAGATGAAGCTTCTTAACCAATTAAAACATTTAAACTAATTTAAAGAATAATAAAATTTATTCAAATGATTATTTATAATGTTATTGAAAACTCCTAGGGAGTAAAACTAATTTATTTAATGTATCAATTATTTATTATTATTCTCGGTTCTAGTTTTCTGATCACCCTTAAAGTATCCTTCACTTTACTTACAAGATTTTTTTACCGTTTTCAACATAGCGAGTTTAAAAAAAATTGCCAAACGTTCACCTTGATCTTCTTATATCTTTATGAGTTATTATCGAAGAAATAACAAGTAAAAGATTGAAAAATATTAACAAAAGTGTGAAGTAGCAGAATTGAAAATTGGCAAATACAAGGAAATTTATAGAAGTGATGTAAGAATGGCACTTAGTAACTAGCATACTACTTGACTATACTACGCAAATTTTCATTGTTCATTGTTCAGCACACTGAATCTTTCAGTTATGGCGTTTAAATAAAATACCTGGCTTCTTCAGTTTTCGATGCGAAATTGAAGTCTGCTGCTTGATCTTCTATGTTTTATCTTCTATTCGACAGCTCAAACAAAAAAGAGAACTCTTACCTGTTACCTTCACCCTATTTATTACTAGTCTCATCCCTCTGGTTATAGAATTTTATTTCAGATGTCATTTTTTTTTCTTAATAGACTTAAAATGAAAGTTTTTCAAGACTTTTTCTGAGCCACTGTAAAATTCATGACAAAAAGTTTTAAACATTTAAAAGTTAAATAAAAATAAGGGAAATATGAGTTATTTAAAAAAAAAATTGCTTGATAATCATTCTTGATGAAAAGCCTCAAAAATGCTATGGACCTATTGGCCGAGAGGTGTGTACCAAAATATAGGTAAACAGTTTAGGCAAAGGAATATGTATCTTAACTGTGACATTATCCTTTTGATCTACCTAAAAACTCTGGGTAATATTGAATTTCAAGAGGGTACTTCATATCAAGCAATTCTAGAGATTTGAAATTACCTTCACGATAATATAGAATGTGAAAAATTTCATGAATTTTGGGTCATGAAGGGCAATATAGCATTAAAAAGGGAGCTTATTAAAAAACGATTAAACTCCACCTGTTTCATCATCCTATCCTAAACTGATTAAAATACCAGGGTTCAATCTAAGCAATTTATGAAGAAAATAGCTATCAAAATTAGAATTATAATAAAAATGATTCATATTATCAAATATACTATTACATATTTAAAAAAAAAATATTATTCTGCACATAATTTAAAATAAAACATGCTTTACACAACATTTAAATGAAATAGTTCGACTGCTTTTAATTAAAAAAAGAGTTAAAACGAAGGAAATGCAGAGATAGAAATATTGTAGAGGTAACTCACTTCTATATTTTGACGATCGTCGACATCAGGAAACGAAGAATCCCAAAGGAGGCAGGGCAGTGGCTCAAAATATGTATATATACACTATTCAACAGTCAATATATATATATATATATATATATATATATATATAAGATTTTACATAAACACGTGAAATAATAATCAATGATCAAACCACAATATGAAATGAAAAAAAAAGACTTAAGATCTTTCAACCGTAACAAGAGATCTTCGTCAGAGTAAAAAACCAGTTGGCTGTCAATTGTCAGTTGGGTTTTTGACTCTGACGAAGACCACTTGTTACGGTTGAAAGATCTTAGTCTTGTCTTTCCCATTTCATATTGTGGTTTGATCATTGATATATATATAAGCTATATGTATACAAAAAGATACCACAGAAATTGCAATGCAGCATGCAGTCACTTGGAAATTATATAATGCAGCCTCCAATTGACAAAAGGTTACCAATGTCTATGTTATAAAATATATTTATTGCTTTATTAATTACATTTACAATCAGTCCGTTACATACCTGGACATGGTGACCACATCGATAGAACATATTTTCTTATTTTTCAAAAGAACTAATGCATTTCCATTACTTACCTGTATTACTGAGTATATCTGAGAAAACCTTTGAGATTACATTGAAAATCAATGATTCCACCACTGGAAGGAATACAACCTTTAGAAATAGACAATTTTACAAATTAATTAAAAATAAAAAGTTCCACAGGAAAGGTAAAATAAAAAAAAAAAGTTCTTCTTTGGCATTTTGGTTTAATATAGGCTTTGTTGGTATGAAAGCTCTGTACAGGCACGTGTTCCGTTATGAGCAGTGCAACTTAACTCTATTAAATACCACACAACAATTAGAAAAAGTAAATGATACAGATTCGTCAACAATTAGAGCCTCAGAGAGAGGACTTAACCAGACATGCTTCTAAAAGTCCAAGGCACTGGAGATTAAGTACAACCAATATAGGGATATTGTTACAACTATCACCCCGTGTAGGATAATTGAACAAATCATCATAGAAACAAATTCAACTGTCAATTATACTCAATGAATGCTTTATTTTTTTAAAAAAACCATATGAATCCACTACACAATAAAAAAAAAATATCACTCAAAATTGTTTTGAAAATTCCATAAAGGAGATTATTAATAATAAAAGAATTACATTAAATAAATGCTTTTCGAAAATAACAAAAATATATGCTTTCATATACTTCAGTGTTTAAAATATCCAATTAAAAATTTGAAAATAATTGTTTAAATATATAAATAAATCTTTAATTATATTAAAGTTTTTATATTAATGAAAGAACAAAGCTTAAGTTATAATAGCTATAAATATTGTTATTTTTGGAGATAATGTCACATTTAGACTATGGATATGCTGGACTTAGTTTCAGTGTGAACATTAAATATTGACTAGAAAGTAAATGATTAACTTCAAGAAAAATATTCGGGTGTTTTTTTATAATCTATCATTTTTTATGAATTTACATAATAGTTGAAAAAGTAAAAATGTTTACCGTTTCAATATTAAATTTTTTTTCCTCAACTGCAAAAGTTTCACAAGGTAAGAATTAGTATTAATGTAAATCAATTTCGCATACACGAAGTTACTTTTAATTTTTCTATTTTAACATTAAAATTTACACATCTTTATTGCCTTTCCCAAAAAAATCATTAAAAAGTCAAACATAATCTTTAATTATCATAATATTTATGTGAGGTCGAGCCTGGACTCATTATACATATATATTAAACCATAATAAACATTAATATACAAATATATTAATCATTAAAACCTAAGCTTTGTGATGATCCAAATGATTCGATCTTACTGTATTATTTATAAGTGTATTACTTTTGTCACATATCACTCTATTTTGTTGATATACACTTGATTCTGATAGCTAATCTTTACATTGAAATGAAAAAGAAGTCCCTGTTCAATATTTCTCGAGTCTTCGTAGTCAATGTTATAAAGTAAATAAATAAAACATAAAAATATAATTTACGGTACTTTTTTCTAAAAAATGAGTATGCATACAATTTAGTTTAACAAAATAAGAGTTCAAAATTAAACTGAAGAATTGAATAATTTAAAAATAAGTCGATTTTTCAGTTAAAGAAAAACCAAATACAAATATTCTAATATAGCAATTTTTCAATTTTTTTTTTTAAATCAAGTTTATTTAAAATGGCCATAAATTACTAAAAACTGTATAATAATGATAATAATTCAGGAGAAATATAAAATTTTAAAAATTACAAAAATAAACAAAAGAAACTAAGTCCAACAATGATAGTGATGATAAAAGTTACCTGAAGAGGTTACCATTGAGTTGCACGAGTTTCAAATATCATTCTGTTCAGGTCGATATTATCACAACAATACATGGTTATTAAGAACATCAAATCATTACAAATAAAAAATATAAAATTAATTTTAAATTTTTTGACATATTTTAATTTAACGAGAGACTCATTTAATGATGCAATGTTATTGTTTTTAAACAAAATATTGATTATAAAAAGTTCGTTTTCATGCAAAAATGATTTTATGATTTCAAATACAATTAATTGTAACTCAAACACTCATACATTAATTCATTCTGAATTACTATTTATTTTATGATCTGTATTATTTTTAATACTACTAATTTTTTGAAGTATTGTACTTGATGGCACATATTTTAAAGAATAGTATATATGTACTGGTGAAACGTTAGTTTGTATGATTGAAGTGGTTAATGTTAAACAAACCTTTCCATCGGTTTTTTTCAGCACAAGTTTTTTCAAAAATTATACAGGTTCTTTTCTCATGAATCAGAATAAGTTTATTGTAATTTATTATAATATAAAAAATTACCACATGTGAATGTTTTTATCGGATGTGTTTTATTATTGAATCGAAAAAGAAAACAACTTTACAAGGATACGTCATTATTTTGTTAAAAAAAAACGAAAAATTTTATCCTACATTATTTTGAATTGAATTGTTATTATAATCATTATAAAGAAGGCTGAACAATCAAATGTGATCTTGAGAAAGTATGATCTGAAACTTCATTTATATTTACTTAAGTTCGTGAAACATTTTCTGATTTTAATGCTACTCGAACTCCATAAATATACTATCAGTCGTAAACACAAATAATGGTATATGCAAAGAAACATGAAATAATGATACCAGGGAACAATGTACACACAAAAAATGTAACATTCATGTTACCTATTTCCTCAATTCTAAAGAAAACAAATATCAAACAAGTAACTTTAAGGAGAAAGTTGACTCCTGGCTTATATATCTGGGGAACTCTGAACAGAAATATCAAAACTGTTAGTCTCTAACTCGAGCAGTTGACTTTTGGATTGGTAATAGGTTCATTGGGCATTGGAATAGACCATCTTATCCAACTGACTCTATCACAAACCCTATCAAAAAAGTCATAGCCATTCATATAGGAATATAAAGTATTATAAATGCGCCACTACGCCAGAAAGTTTATAATAAGGTCGACCTATACAGAAACTTTTTTCGATCCAGAAGCAGGCATAACCACACCAAATGCCGAAAGAAATTGTGATTTTTTGAAATAAACAAATTCATCCATTCCCATATGAAGACCTATTTTGCTGAGTTATCTAATGTCGAATCGTACATCCCATGCATTTAAAGAAATATTGGCTCCAGAAATTTTAATATAATTAATTTCTAGTTGTGTATTTATATAAAAGCCATACAATTTTAATTGATGGGACTCAAGCTAACAGTGGTGCTTAAAAGGCTTGTGTATTTAAAAATAAATATTTTCAATAGATGATCAACTGTAAACCAATGATCAGTGATCATAATACGACTAAGCAATATCAGGAGTCAACATAAGTCCTCTATCATTGACATAATGCCAGGAATATTAGTTTATGGAAACAAATCAATACAGAATAACCTCAAGTAGCTAACCACTTTCTCGAGAGATGTATAATACATTTTTTCCCAGTTATTACGAGTACTTTATTCTTCATTACCATTTGTGCTATATCCAAAAACACATTGCAAAATTTTGTTTGTTGTTTTTAAATTTGAAATATTAATTTTAATATTAATTAACTTTAGCCATTCATAAATTATTATTTTGATAACGATTTCCCCAGATCCCAATGCTACATGAACAGTTACGAAGGTAAAGTTTAAAAATTTTGTATGCATCGAATTAATCAAATTTACATAAAATGATTAATAAATAGTTTTATACTTTTATATATTAATCAAGCATTAATAATACAAGAGAATAATTTTTATCGTTTTTTTGACATACATTTAAAATAATTAAGTATCAGTAAAGCAATTCTCTTTAACATAAAATCAAACAAACAATTGTATTTAATTTACTAATTTAGTGAGAACTAAATTTAAAAATAAACTACATCTGAAGTCATATCTTGATATCTTTCATAGCAGCATTATGGGATCAAGTGGGGAACAAGATTTAACGATTATCTTTCGATAAACCATTGCAACAACTTCCTTCTAAGCAACAAAATTTCACTGTTCTTCGTGTATATATTTTTCATTATATTCGATATTTATTATTATTATTATTTTCTGAGTTGAGATATCTAATTAATATTCACAAATGCCATCAAGTACAATACAAAAATGAAATACCATTCGAAATACTTGATTTATCTTATTAGATCTACAAATAAAACCATTCGAAATCATTCAATCACGTCTTACAGCAATCAAATCAAAACTCAAGGCTAGTACATGGGGCAGGGGAGGAGGGTGGCCTCGCACAGGCTTGTACATATTTTGGGGTGTCAATTTTTTTTTTACTATTCTTCTTTTAACCATATTACAATACATTATTTTGTATATAGAATTTTATTACATTTTGTGTATTAAATTTTTATTATATTGTATATTAAATTTAAAACGTTATTCAAATTTATTTACTCAAGTTCAGTAATTGTGAGTGAAATTTGATTCTGATTTTAATAAAGACAAATTTGGAGCCCCAAAAGTGGCTAAGCTGTATAAATTCCACTGCTCCATAGTAAGTTAAAAAAAAATATTCTTACTTAATTAGTTAACAAGGACTTATCAACATAACTACCCAGGAAGATGGATTTCTCAGTGCTGAAAACATATGTTAAACTACACAAAATTTTAAAAAATGTACAAAAGATTAATCTACATATTGTATAATGGACAATGACAGGAATGTAAAATGACATAATTTGTTTACAACTTGCTTAGGAATTTAATCTCCATAAAATTTTAAATTTAAATTACTTTTGAATAATTTAATTATTAATAAGGATTATTTATAAAGGAATAAAACGTTGAATTATAAATTATTAACAACTATCGAAATAATTATTCATTTATTAGCGATAATTTGAGATGTAAAAGAGCCTCAACTTAATGAAAAGAAAAACAGCTATTTATTGTTGTTCGTTGTAAATGACCCTATTTACCTAAAATACATGCATAGACATAAATATGTTCGTTGAATGCTTTAAATATAACTGCATACAATTGTAATATAACTAACAAAAATAAATTTATTTGGATAAAGAATACACAAAAAATGAATATAAATATAGGTAAATAATATAATAAAGTCGGATTATGAGAAAATTTAACACTGATTACAAACATAAATGGAATATACAAAAATCATATGAAAGAATATACATTTTTGAAATTTTAAAAAAAAATTCGTTGACAATCTACTTTGGAATATTTTTTTTTTAGAATTCATCATTAATGCGCTAAATTTTTATTTAAAAAAAAACACCAACGATGACTAGCAATGAATGAGATTATTTTTTTTTATATTTTGGGACATATATATATAATGTATGATAATTTTCTTGAGCACATTACGTGAATAAAGTAAGAAAGCTGTTCCAGAACTACGGTACGCGACCCGTATTAATAACTTGGTTATACGCAGTTCTTTGTTGGTGGTTCCAAAAAAAATAAAATAAACACTAATAGTGGACATCCAGAAATACTCTTTATTTAGGATAAAAAAATAGTTTACTTTTTATATAATAAATAAACATTATTTTAATTAATCACAGTCGAAGGTAATATCTACAGTTAATAATCGAATTTCAGTAATGCATTTTTTTTTCTGAATTTAGAGAACATTTTATATTTTTAGCGTTTGTAATAGATTACTTCAATATGCAGATGTTGCCGTTCTGTTTTGGTATGCTTTTAGTAAATATCAATACTATTTCCGACTTGCAAGTGATTTATCAATATAACCTTGTTCATCAAAATTTTTGGTTTAATTACTGATTACATAATTTTTTTTTAAACGGTTAACAATCCTCAATTATAACTCTTACTTCTGAATCGGCTATCATTAAAACCATATACAATTAAATATATACGACAAAATTGGTAAATATTAATTTTGAGAATATTATTATTGTGACCGGGTAAATATTTTGTTTACATTTCGAAATAAACAGATCCAATACATCCTACCTTCCTATTTCTTACTATGCAAATAATTTTATAATATTTCATTACAATAACCATAACGAATTTCACAAAGAGAAATCATTTTTATGGTGTTACAATTTACAGTAATGTCCAACGAAATGTATTAGAGTTAAACCACTGATGTAAGGATGTTGAGAATTAGTCAACTAGAAAAACACTATCCTTTACACCAACGTTTCACTGTATCTTTGTATCATCAGCCGGGATGTAAATTCGGTGCAAGTATAAAAAAGGCTCATAAACACACTATGAAAAATAAATAAAAATAGTAACTATACAAGTTATAACGGCATACAGAGGTTGAGAATCATAAGGGTTAAAGAATAGATTAGTTTATTACACAAACCAGTACTAAGTAATTTATTTCAATCATCCACTGACTAAAACTTTAATTTAAATTTATAACCTGACTTTTAAATTTGCAATTATTTATTAAACAAACACGGAATCTATAAACGTACCATAATTGAAAACACTACTTATTAAAATTCCTTTTGATAAGTACAGCTATTCATAGTTTTATGCTTTAGATACCATGTCTGTTTACTATATAATATTATATTCAAATTTTATGTAAGATTATTCAAAAAACATAAAATATCATTGATGTCCACAAAACTCTTTGAACAGTTTCAGGTATTCTCCATCATAGGAACAACTTGAATGCTATAAAAGGTAACACAAAATAACATTCAATTTGTTTTTGATATGGAAAAAAACTGAAACAGGTCGAGTCTTAAGGAAACTTGGGAAATAAGACTGCATATTTTTACAATAATATTACTAATAACATCTGTGGTACTAATCGAACATCATTTTATTTATGCAGATTGTTTCAGGTTGTAGCATAATGATGACTGAAATATGCTGCTGCTTAGTTTTTAGATACAAATTAAAACCTTATTTATGAACCTTATAAAAATGGACTTAATAAAATTAAATAGTGATACGAATGAAATTACTAAAATTGAAATTTTATTTTGACTTGCTATATTATTTGGTAGTCATAGAGTTTTATTGGTTTTACTTAATAGATATAAAACATACCTAGATTTTGAGGTTAATTCAAAATTTCATTGATATTACCAGACATATGAAATTGCAATGTACATGCACCTGTTAGTGTGTATATGTGCCTCTACTTGTACTGTATTTGTAATTAATGTTGAGATTCAAGAGTTTAGAGTCCGTAAAGTTCAACAGTTTTTGGTGTGGTTCACAAAAAAAGAGTACATTCATTTGTGTTGTAGTGAATATGGATGGAAGTTACCGATGTTATTTTGAAGCTCTACCTTATGAAATTCATGCAATCTCTGATACATGGAGGAGAAGAACTATGACTGAGGAACACAAAAAAAAGAAGGAAATGATCTCATGGAGGTCGAAACTAATTGTGACGTTCCATTGAAGTTGTTTTGATGGGAGAAAATATGACAAGTAAACTTAAAATCAGAACCGTCCTGGGCCCCGCGCAACAACGGTAGTGACCTCGGATAAATGACCTATTCACTGGTTACTGTCATGCCGGTGGCAGGTCAGACTGACACAAGCCCCAACCGTCACTCCCGCAAATCGGCAGAGCCATGATTAATAAAACCAATAGAACAATGTTTCATATATATAATAATTTGTGGGTGGAGAAGACCCCGCAGTGGTTGAGCTGCCCCAAGCCCGCTGCTTCCTAAGTATTATATTGCAACTAAGTATAGTATTAGTTGCAAAGAAAACTTCATTAGATTGAACATATATGGTAACGTTTCTCAGTACCAGTTTATACAAAGTACATTGAAATATTGGCAAAAATTAGTACAGGTATTCCACCTCATCAGTCCTCAACATTCCTAAACTATTGACATACATCGTCAACTTGCAAGGATCAATCTTCATATAGTCAATTATCAAGAACGTCAATACATGCTACTTCCTGTTTTCATACTATCCACAATCATAAATGAAATTAAATTTTATTATTTTCACTACCACAGTTGATAGTTAACAATAAATGATAAATAAAATATCTTACCTCGTAAATTTCACTTTCACTTGACCGGTTTCAGATCTCATTCATCTTTTGTGAAACTCTTACCAAGATCAGAAAACTGTCAAGCGAGGAAGAACATTTACAAGATAAAATGGTTCATTCTTCTCTTATTGTTCAATTAAATTGTTTACATTTCAAGAGAATTGATTTAGTAAAAAAAAATATAGTAATAATCTAAACAGCATATTAGTAGAATAATCTGCAAGATTCTTTTTATTACAAAAAAAAAACTAAACTTTTTTATTATGTTACAATTATTCATCATAGAATTTACCTGCAATTGAATAGTAGGGTAAAAGTAATTATAAAATTATTGTAATATTTAAAAGAATCTAATTTCACGTTCAAAACAATTATAAATATATGTCCCTTGTAAAAAAAATCCCAAAGTACCTCGAAATAGAGAGATTGATTCTTATTTTTAATAACTATATAACTAGAAGTAAATAATTTAGAATCATAACTCATAATAAAATATAAATGATTTAAAAAAATAGTTATTTACATTACATAAATCTTTAGTTAAATAAATAATTTTTATTACAAAGGAACCACTTATGTTAATAATTTAGGCAATACAAGTGTAGTTTTTTTATGTCTTTATTGGTTAATAACTGCTAAATTGGTAGAACAATCAATTTTATATAGATGGAATGGAGTATTATGATTGAAAATATTTCAGAGTATGCAGCAAACTTAACCGCTATAAAAAAAAAAGTAAACGGTCTTGTTTTATTTTAATTGCTAAAATTGATGGGTTCATCAAATATTAGCTGTTGGTTTTCTCATTGACTAATTGATAGGATGACTTTATACTGAAGGGTTGAAATCAATCAATAATATTGTTTAACAAGTAACTTACATATTTATATTGGTTGAATATAATTTTTGATTATATTTTCAAATCAAATATATTTTCAAGGAAATCTTTGAAAATCGTGATTAATAAAGTACAAAGAATATACAAGTGTGTTTAAGGCAAATAAAGTTGATAAATGTAGTTGACTTATTCATTTAGTCAATTTTATTATTACGAATAAAAAAAAGATTGAGTGACATCATCATTAAACTCCATCAAGTCTCAGTTTACGTCATTCAAACTTAATCATTTTTAGGCATAGTGAAGTAACTACAAATTTCATTCACTAACAGCAAAATTTGTGATAAATAGACGTGAAAGTTGTAGTATTATAAATAATTATAGCATTTATATATGAATTTTTTTCTTTGTTCATCAGATGATAACATTAGACATCTTAAAGTTCTTCATACTGAATAATCAAAGGAAAAGTTCAGTTTAAACGACAACTGAACAATTTTTATATCACAGGAAAGAAGTATAGGAAATGAATTCTTATTAACAATTCATTTTGTATGCTTTTTGAAACCGCATATGTTTTTCCTCAAGTTATATATACAAAACAATTTCATAAGGTTCTACATCTGAAATTAATATTATATACGTCAAAATTCTCCGTTTTCTCTTAAATCAACACATCCTGAATGAAAAAAAAAATCTTCTTGTAAATAACTTAAATTCTTGTAAATTTAACTTATATTTCACTCATCCAAATATATTTTTTGTAGTTTAAACTGGCTTTGATAAGACCTTCACCATAATTAAGTTATTTAAATATGACCTGCTTCCCCTTCACATCCTATTTTTGTCGTTTTGTGCCTATTTTCTCACTAACTCCTATCTACATCTTCTGAACCAGTCCTTTACCCTCTTAATTTGACGAGGCAGGGATGGATTTCTTTATTCCACTTTGTATATTCTTAATTTGTGAATTAAATCTAACCAACAGATCTGATTGTGATACTTTGTACTATGAATATAACTTGAGAAAGTGCTATATGGTCCAAACCCACAGTTTTCGTCAAAGTTCTCTTTACTGCTTCATCTTTACATGAGCAAACACAGGATACAAAATGAATTACTAATAAAGAATTCCTCTTCTATACTTCCTTCTTGAGATATAAAAATAGTTTAGTTATGATTTAAATAGAAAATAAATTCAACCATTCAACCAACATAAATTTTGTAAGATTACCAACAATAAAAAACATAATGATATACCGGCTCACTGAGTTGTTTAGAAACGGTCTGCCATTAGAAAAAATTAAAAAAAATTAACATACTTTGTAGAAATGAAATCATTTTTTTCCTTTCCTTCAATTCAATCTAATTAAACTATAAACCAATTTAAAATGATATTGTTGAATTTCAAACACTGGATTATTTTAAAGATTAAAATAAAACTTAAACATGATTTTTATAATAGACTCTATAAAGAAAGAAGCGGCAGATTTACATGATTCACTGTAAGTTGCTTTTATGCACACTTAGATTTCTTAAAATATACAAGTAATATTTTATTTCAATAATCACGCTTGATTGTCATCGGGACCCAATTTAACATATTTGACCAAACCACTAACACTTAAAGAATATTTACGAGAGTATGTAACAAGTGAAAATTATATCAATAAATAACAGGGAAAAAGCACCAAAGTTTTCCACTTTGAGAAGAATTTAAAGAAAAAAAAAATTGACAGAGTTAACAATAAAAAATGTCTTTATATATTAGGAAATTGGAAATGTATAAGCTAACTTGTAATGGTTAAACAACTTGACATTATAACAAATAATTCATTTATATCATAAAAAAGTAACATACGTGAATGAGCATAAAAGATTCCACAATAAACATGTGAAATAATAATCAATGTATAAACCACTATATGATAGTCTGAAATAAGACAAAGCTCTCTCATCAATAATTGCTTTTGTCAGAGACACAAACAAGTTTAAAGAATCTTAATACCGTTTTAAGACTTCATATACTAATTTATTCCTTGATAATGAGCATGTAGATAAACCTTTCTATCTTCTCTTTAATGTTAATTTCGAAATTAACCTAGCACTCACAAAACACCCGAAAATTAATAATAATAAAAAAAAAAAGAAAATTATTTCTTAGGAACCTATTTTTACTAAGTTATTACTAATTATACAATAAAAGATTTTGAGTTTGTTAAAAAATTTAGATAGAGAACAATGTAGCCCTCATAAACAAATCAAACTATATCTTGGAACATATTTTAAGCAAAACAGAACCAACAATTTGATAAAATCTTTCCAACTAATAAAACTTGAATATTGCTTATTAATTGATTACTTACGACATTAATTTATCTAATAACAGATCAAACATTAATATGTATTAACAATTATTTTATACCAGCCTTTAGATTTGTACACATTAACTTTGGTTTTTATTTAGTAAATTAAGATTATTTTTTTTTTAATTTGACGTTTAATAATTTTATAAAAAGTTATAAAAGAAGTATTATTATAACTGATATATACATTTATTGAGAAAATTCGAGATGTAACTTTAAACAATAATTTAAAATATTGTAAAATATTAAGGAAAAAAAAAACTTTCCACCAAACGGCTCCAATTAAATTACTGCCTGATCGAAAGTTCTTAGTTTATTTTTATGTTTCAAGTAAAGCAGTTTTAATACATATCTTTTTAATATTCTTTATAATTATTTCTTTTAAAATGATAATTCTGTTAAATACCATCATTAAGATATTATTTGTAAATAAAATATTATTTTAATAGACGAAAAGCGCATTAATCTTCATTTGAAAAAAGTATCATGTTCATTCAATAACAACCAAATGAGTAAAAAGAGAGGGAACAACTTACTTTACTTATCAGAAAAAATTAGCAATTACTTATTAAAAACAGTAGTGATTTACTTGTGAGAGCTCCATCGTCATCGAAAACAGTACTGTAGTTATATACTGCAAAAAATAAAAAAAACAAACAAACAATACAATTAAAGGTTAACTTATTTTTCTCGCAATAAAATTCTATTTGACAGCTATTCATTATTAGGAATTTTTTTTTAAGCAAAATCACAATAGAAAATGCTAATAAAGGAAACCATTGACGAGAAATTTTAAAATGGGAATTTATGCAAATTTAAAACCTACTCGTATTACTTAAAACTGCTGAGTGCATATTTCTTTCAAAGCAGAGCACTTTTTTGGAAAAAAATTAACTCAAATATCTAGAATACAATTTATCTACATTCAAAGAGGAATAGCTATAAAATTCAAAAAGAAACAATCGGTTTTGTATAACTTTTCAATTCATTTAGTCAAAGATTCTTCATCTACTTAATTTACCATTAATTGTAGGAACATTATTTTTAAATTTATAATCTATGCAAAATATAAACAAATTTAACTCTTTCTTCAATCATTTCTATTCCTATATTAATTAAATTGAATTATTATTATTGTTTTAAATAAAAAAATTGAACACCATTTTTGCTAAAATAGAGTCAGTTTTCAGAAAATTGTAACTATTATATGCAAGGAAGGATTAGAACCACAGAGAAAGTCAGTTCATAAATACGAGGATTCTTTTTAACCATTTTTTAACAAAATTGTATTATATTAAATAAATATTCATTCAAAAGTTGCTATTTACAATAAAATATCCTATAATAAATTGGTATGATAAATATATAAAATGCATGATAAATTCACAACATGGAGCAATATTCCTTAAACGGAACTTGTTTTTAATTCACAATTAACTAATATCAATCGATGTTTTTATAATTTTAAAAATATTATGAGTAGGTTAGTCTTAATAAATCGAATTAAAGTTGATATTAATATCATGATCATAAAAAAATTAATGAACAACCCCTGAAAGGCACTTTGATATGAGTTTATTTAGGTCTGATAAGGACTGATTATAAGGAGATTGGGGCTACACTGGAGGGATGGGCCTGACCTGAGCGCATAGACTGGATCTGGGCAACCAAGTCGGCATTTTCAATGTAAAGACTCTTGACCAATTTCTCCGCAGCCACTAATTTCTCCAACTAAACAAAAAATTAAAACTTTTCTATAACGCAACTTGAATAATTTTAAATTAATATAAAAAATCACAAAAAAATTAGTTTGTCAAAAGTAATAAGTAATAACATAAATATTTTAATAGATAATACATTATATAATAAAGAAATGTATATAATACTGCATAATAAATCAATTAAAATATAACTCTATTATAAACATTAAATATATTCATATTTTCATTTATAAGTCATTTTTTTCTAAAATAACAAAATTAATAACTAATTAAAAAATAAATAAATTTTTTTTTTATATACAAATAAAGTATAATAAAAACATAACTCAGAAAATATAAAAATAAAATATAAAGTAAAATAATAATAACTATAAATTAGTTATTATTATTTTTAGTTATAATAAATAATAATAAATATAAAGAAATTAATAGTAATAATAAAGAATGAAAGAATAACTAATAAAAAAAGTTCGAATCTATTTAACGGTGAATCATGAACAGAGAATTTATATAGGATTCATTAAACATTTGAAAACTAAAAATATTTCTCATCTGGTTTCCTCATTTTTTATTTTTTTAAAATTTAATTTTCTTCATAATATTTGTGCTATTTAACAGACCATAAAACAATTGTACTATGTTATAGCACATAATAATATAATAAAAAATGTATTATTCAAGGAGAAACTTAGAAGACCATGTAATATAAATATCATGATTAAGGGTTCATGAAATATTTATAACATATGAATTACTCAATGATTTTGTACAATATTTTTTCAATAAAAAAATTACTTCGTGGACATTTAATGAATAAAAATTTTGAAAATAAAATCAAATTTTGAACTGTAGTCATAAATTCTTACAACTGAAGTCCTGAGAAAACCAAATCGTCAGTACTTTTCCGGAGTGTCAAGAACTAAAAGAACCACATAATTTGGTAAGCTTCTGTACTATTTCCTTTTACCAATTTTTTTTGTTAATAAGTTGAAACTATTTTTGCATCTATGGAGAATAAGTTGGATTATTATTTCTACTCCAGGTAAGAGTTAATAGAAGCACCAGTTATTTATCATTAAAGGAAGCTTCTTTAATTTCCATCATTGTTATACACATAATTTTCAAGCAATGAAAAAAAAAGGTTAAAAAACTTATCAACTTTTCCAAAATCTGGATGACACAAACAAAAATCAACGATACTACCAAACCCTCTAATGCTCGTCATATTGAATGTTGGATTATTATAGGTATTACATAGGGATTATTATAGGTATAAATGTTAGTAAGTTTTGATAAACAGTAAATTAGTCTTTCACGTGAAAGAGTTGTAGTCGGGGTTGTTTTCTCTTAAAAGTCAAGTGCTCTAACATGGTCTACGCTATAAGTCAAGTCAGATGCTGTAGAATGTAGTCATGCAATATTCAGTAGGAGCTTAGTAGATTACGAAAGGTAGATGCTGCAAGTCAAGGGGATTTTGATGGGTAAGTAGTTTTTGAGTGCTTATTATTTGTCAGTCCAGAACTACACCTACGAACAAGTTCTGTATAAAAATGTACTTAAATTATTTCCAGAGCATCTTTTCTCGCCAAAAATTCGAATATCCAACAACATCATCTCAGATGAGAATCAGCTGATCACTGCAAACAAACAAGAGATATCCATCCAGAGATCTGTTTTTGAGGTAAGCGAGTAACCTTATCAGTAAGTCACCCATGCACTCAAGCGGTCCAGCAATTGTTTCCAAGAGACAAAAAATAAGAAATATCATAAACAGATCTATTAAGCCAGTAACCTTATGTTGCCATCACATGTACCCAAGCGATTCAACCACTTTTTTCAAGAGACAAACAAATAAGAAATATCATCCATATATCTATTACTGAGGTAAGCCAGTAACCTTACTACTAAGTCATCCATGCACCCAAGCGGTTAACCACTGTTTTCAAGAGCCAAACAAACAAGAATTATCATCCACAGATCTGTTACTGAGGTAAATGAGTAACATTACCGCAAAGTCGCCCAAGCGGTTCAACCAATGTTTCCAAGAAATAGCATCCACATATCTATTACTGAGGTAAGCGAGTAACCTTACTGTTGTCATCACATGTACCCAACAAACAACCTTCGAAATATCGACAATAGAAGTGTATTTTTCAGTTATGTATCCTCTATTAGTTTCCAGATTTAATGAATTAGTTCGGACTATATTTTAGTATTGATATATATATTTCTTTTTATGAACTTCTGCTTCTCAAGAACTCGAATATATAGGCATATAAAAATAAATGTAATAGATAAATAAAGATGTGATCAGTTTTTCTATTTAAAATTAAACTATAAATAAATACAGAATAAACTGGCCGCATCCGACACATTTAATTCTAATTATTTATATATCAAACGGTCGAATATTTTTTAATATTTACTTATATATAGTTTTCACAGTGGGACCACATCCGCAATGTTACTACGGAGCCACCGATGGGCCTGCACATTCACACAGTGAACAGGCTCATCGGTGACTTACAGAGTAATATCAACCACCAAATACTACTGTGACAGCATGTCAAGGAAGAGTAAGAGCGGACACAAGGTTATAACGATAAACACTACTTTGATCCTTCAGCCCACAAACCGACCTCCAAGAAGCTGGATTACAGAAGAACACCACTTACTTGAGCCTGCACGCTCTAAAGAGGGCTCAGGGGCTCCTTCCCTGGGAGGGTTCTCCTTCTATGGGGAGAGAGACTCCCTGATTCACATGTGCCTATCCGTCGGCGTCCAACGGATAAGCTTGTTACGCTTATTGCATAGACTGGCTAACAAGTGGAGCTTTATGGCTCCTGACCTCACCTGTAGTCAAGACAGGCTCAGTAGGACCCTAGGGTCCGCAATCCAGCCCGGGAACGCTTAAAATATGGTCGGTATTATGGGGGCGGGGTGGCTCATACATACTTTCGTCTGACGTTCAGCACGTCACTGAACAGTTCAGACTTTCAACCACAACAAGCGGTCTTCGTCAGAGTCAGTTGGGCTTTTGGTTAGTCTTTTGACTCTGACAAAGACTGCTTGTGGTGGTTAAAAGATCTTAGTCGTTTTTTTTCCTCATTTCATATTGTGGTTAGACCATTCATATAAATATATATATATATATATAAATATTGATAAAAGAATCGACCGTGGAATAGAAACAAAACTATAGTTTATCGGGACTCGGTCAGTTCTTCAGGTTCAAATTAAACTCTCACTTAAGAAATGGATGAACAGAGAAGGAAAACTCTGGAAATGTTATATATTAGAAAGAACCAGTCATCCATTAATTATAGAAGTGACATTTCAAATTTAAATAGTATTTATTCGGGTGTGTTAAGTTAAACATTGTTGATTGATGAAAAATTGTGTTACTGCATTTTTGGTTGTCTGGTGAAATTTGGTTACCTTGTTTGTTTATTTCAGTTCAGTGTCACGTGTTCATTCAGACTACAGTTGTTGTTAAAAGCCACATACTATTTTTCTTTCTAAAATAATTTGTAATGTAATACTTAGTTTTTCTGTTTCAAAATTTATACTTCTGTAAGTTTTCTCACTAACCTATAGTCAAAATTTCTATTGTAATTTCTTAATTGTAACTAATTGCACTTTTATGTATGTTTGATTTTTGAATGCTTGTATTATTTCTTATATTTCCTCTGTTTTTCTAGGACTATGAAAAAGGTTTTAAATAAAGACCGAAACGTTGACAATGAGAGTTTAATTTGAACCTGAAGAACTGACCGAGTCCCGATAAACTATAGTTTTGTATATATATATATATATATATATATATATATATATATATATATATATGGATTTTCGTTATTATATATATACCAAACGTTTAAACCACAGTAAGACATTCAGAAATGTGACTACGATTTTTCGACAAAAACATTGTTTTTCGTCAGAGTCACAGTGGAAATCCGAACGAACTTGAAACTCAACTAGTTCTATCTTTGATATTGACGAAAAACATCATGGTTTAATTTAAATAGGATAAAAAAAAATACTTATATGAATGTATGGATAGTGAAATACATTCTACGATTAATCAATAAAATTGCACTTCAACTTCAAAAATGTGACTTTAGCTAAATATAATAGTAAATTGGAAATAATAAAAGAATATATTACAATAACATACAATCCATTGATCTTTACCTTTAATGAAACATTAAGAAATCATAGATTGTTTAAAAATAAACAAATAAAACTTTCTACAAATTGTTACAAAAGCAAAAGAAAAAAAAAGAAAAAAATAACTTTGACAAACAATATATGAGATAATGAAATAAACAAAGAACATACATAGTTTTCTCTGAGTTACCACTTGCTGTCTTAAAAGGTGCTCTTTAAAGATTTCTTTACGCTCATTCCATCTTCGGATCTGTAAAATTCAAACTAACTAACTATGTCATCAACTTGGAACAAATCTACTTTTACTTGTCTCCCAATGTAAAGAAATCTCTATTGTAATAAGAATACAATACAAGACCTGTATAGCTGATGCAGAGTGACTACTAGAACAGAACTACTTTGCAGTGTGTATAGTACTTTGGAAATGTTAATGAAAAGGCACTTTTGTGTAGGAGAACGAATCTGTTGAACCTAAAATCAGGGTTTTAGAAAGAGGTGGCAGATATAAACCTTATTATTCGTATGTACATGACATACATTTCAACAATAACAAACATATAGTGACATAATTTAATAAGTAACATAATTATTGCTTTCATTAAAAACTATAAACACACTTTTGGTAAGTCCTTATTCTAAACCGAAATATTTCGCGCTACACCAAACTATTTAAGATCCACAATAGGCACATTTGTGCCCTTGTTGTGCATTTGTTGATAGAACTGGACAAAGATTACCAGCATACCGGTCAAAAGCAATCAAAAATGTTTTTTGATATTATGAAAAAGCCAACACAACAACAAGTTTTATAAGCAAAACAACGGGTTTCGAACTCATAGTGTTTAAATTAATTCTATTAATTCTAAATGATCTATTCTCCCCTCTACAACTCCTCGCAACACGTTGAACTATCATTTCCTATAGGTCATTTCATTTCTTCCTTCCTCTTCCAGTATAACCAAATATGTCCCTTTAACCTTCCAAACTTCAATTTATACTTATTGATGTCTTTGTTATTTGATGAGTTATTATCACACCATAATATTCATTGCAGATAAACCTCAACAAGAACACTACGTATTCAAAACACGTTATTTTTTTGTTAACAGAACTTGTTTAAATGAACACTTTTCCCATAATCCTATAAAACATATATCACAGTCACTGAATATATTTTAATATATTAAAAGTCTCCTCCTAAACATTAATCCAATTACATATTTCATTTTGGATTAGATATTATATCAATGTTAAATTAATATAAACAACATTCATTTAATATTGGTTATACTAAATATATAATCACCATTATATATTTAATATATTTTATCTACTTGTCAATATTTGTTATAGGGCAGTGTTAATTATAATTATAGTTTTAACATATTGATAGAACAATATTAGCACAAGAGTTATCTAAAAGTACTTTTACAATTATGGACTGCTATTTTAAAATTGCAGACACTAGATTTTGTTATACATATAACTTTTAATAAGTAATTTTATGTTTTTTTTTTAAAAAAAATAACTGTTAATCAAATGTATTCACTTTGCCTAAAATTAATAAAACAACAATTGAGTTTATTTCACGTTCCTTTAATCATGATTTTCAGTTAATAAAGTAGATTTCAAACAAAATTAAATAAAATATTATTCAGAGTGATTATTAGGTGATTTTATAGCATAATACCATTCAGATCTTACACTGTGTACGAAGGAAGGAGGATGTGTAAGAGGATACTACCTGATAACTATTTAAAGTGCCTTATGTTAGTCCGACAGGTAGAGGTATATAATATAAATAAGTAATTAAAACGGGTAAAAAATAAAGTACATACTTGAAATATGTTGAATATAAATAATTCAGACTTGCCTGATAACAAAATTAAAATGATAATATATACTTAACGCTAATAAAATACATAAAAACTTATTAAACGGTTTTTTGTCCATTAAAAAAAATATTTCTGCTAATACATATATTTAATTAACATGAAATGTTAACTTAAACAATGTTTTAACATGTAAAGTTTGGTTGTTCTTAGCCACTTTTTCTTTCATTGTTTTTCTTTATATATATATATATATATATATATGTATGTATGATCAAAATACAAAATGAAATGGAAAAAAAAAGACTAAGACCTTTCAACCGTAATAAGCGGTCTTCGTCAGAGTCAAAAACCCAACTCTGTTGTTTATAACTCTGATGAAGACCGCTTGTTACGGGTGAAAGGTCTTAAGTCTTTTTTCTCCATTCCATATTGCGGTTTCATCATTGATTGTTATTTCACATGTTTATGTGAAATCTTGTCCAAAAGGAAAACAAACGTTTCACGGTGAATCACAAACACAGAACTAAGGAACAAACACACTTACTGTCTCTAATTTTCGGTTGAACTGTCATCAGGAGAGTTGTTTTAACATGTACCGTTTGGTTGTTTTTAGCCACTTTTTCTTTCATTGTTTTTCTTTATATATATATGTTAAGTTATTTCTCCTGACGTCATCTCTCCTGATGACGGTTGAACCGAAAATTAGAGATAGTAAGTGTGTTTGTTCCTTAGTTCTGTGTTTGTGATTCACCGTGAAACGTATATATATATATATAAAGGCTGCTTGAAATGTTTTACATGTATCAAGCACTTGGTGGGTTTGTTTAGTCTGGTAGCGATACCCATTCGTGGGATAATAGAGTATAGTTTGCGTGCAAACGTCAGTAAGAACTGCAATTCTAACATTGTAGTTAGACAACCTTACAGGGCAAATTTTAAATCATGCACCATAAAAAATGTGCAAGGGAGAATTTAATCAAATATCAGATGTTTAAGCATGGATAGTAAATAGAATACCTCATAAATCATTGTGCATAAAAGGTAATTAATTACTAGCGAAAATACCGATTAAGGAAAACATTCACCAGTGTATTGTAGACGATATTTCACCAAAATAGCGCGCAGTCTTACAAAATTTGGGTAAATCCATGATTCATGGCATTATTACTAAAGATATATATTTTCGTCCTTACAAAATTATTGCCTACGAAATGAAACTGGATGATCCTACTATGAGAACCATCTTCTGAACGACCCTGAAAAATTTTTACCGCTTTTACCGGTTTTACAGCTTTAATGCGGTTATCAAATTAATCGCATTTTAACATCAACAGCCACATAATGCACACTTCTACATTTTAATTAAAAAATATGATAAATAACAATTATAATTAACAGTATAATAACATTATACATTATATGTTATTATTAATACCAGTTATAATTTACTAATCAATCCTTCGTCAAAACGGTTGCAGTACTATTTGGCTAGAAATAAATAGCAGATTTTATTCTAGTGAAACGAAACAAGGATTCAACGCTCAAAGCTAATATTACTCCAAAAAGTCAGTAATCTAAATCGAGGCATCTAAGATCAATATGAGCTTCCCTTTTTTTAAGCTTTATAGTGTAATTATTTATTTTAGATATACAGAAATTAAACTTATTACTTGAAAGATACATTCTGTTTTGTTAAATCCAACTTGAAAAAAACCATTGTTATATTCAAATGAAGGGCTAAAACACTAGTGTCTTTTTTAAACAGATTAAAAAAAAGATAAGAATTCATTCTTAAAAGCAGCCTTTTCAGTATTTTGTGTTTTCGTTTTGCTATAATACAGTTTATAAATGGTTATGCCATGCAATGAATACTTAGGTGTTATTAATATGCTGTTTGAAGCATTAATCATGGATTTGACTGCATTTTCAAGCACATACCTGCTGTTTCGTTATGTCAGACTGCTCAGCTAATTTTTCTCTAGAGGAGTCAAGTGTTTTCTGAACGGATTTCAAGTCTTCCTTATGCCTTTCGTATACTCCTAAAAAGAAATCATCATAGTAGTACTCATAAATCGTTTTCATGATGTAGTTACCAAAGTTTAAATAGATAGAATAAAAAAAAACCGATCCCATTGCAGGTTAAAACGTCAGCCCTTATGGTCTTTTTGTTTGATCGGACGTTTGGGTACAATCACTCAGATCAGTGTCTAGAACTACCGCCCGAGTTCCGTTTCCACAACAAATTTATTAAGGTATGCAGCGGGGATCGACGCCACAAACTTTCGGGTTCGGAATTAACTGTCTACGGCTTTCTAGTGCAGTACAGTCTCTAACTACGTCTATTGCAGTTTCTTCTGTCTCCTCCCCACATATAAAAGTTAGATAAAAAAATATAGACCGATTCATTCTAACGTAGTGCAATCAGTTACTATGTGGTATTTACTCATTGTAAGGTAAAAAGCTAATGAAATAGTCTCCACATATAAAAATTTAATCGTATAAACAACGCGTTTCGAACACGTAGTGTTCTTCTTCGGGCATTAACTATGAGTGAGTGTCTGTGGTACACAAGCAGTTGTAACACAGATACTCACCCTTAGTTCATGCATGAAGAACACTACGTGTTCCAAACGCGTTGTTTATACCATTAACTTTTTATATTTATATGTGGAGACTATTTCATTAGACTTTTACTCTACAATAGCTGGATTCAATAACAAATCTACTCATTCTCTTTAAAAGTTTAATGAAAACCTTTTTTAGGGGATTAATACAAAAATAAATAGAAATATATACAAATTTCATCTATAAATAACTTATAACAATGTTTAATGCCATAACAATATACATATACAGAACAAATCTGGAAGTCAGAGCGATATTTCTATTGGATCCAATTGGCCATTACTTAATACTATTAGTGTGATATGATCGTTATAATTGATAATATCACAATGTTATATCACCTGATATCTGAGTGACATAGACTTTTATTCTGTTTTTGATTAGAATAATCACTCTCCCGGGTTAACAGGCAAAATCATCTTAAATAAAATTATATTTGTTATTAAAGCATATCGAACATCACCACAAAGGTATTCATCACTACTATCCTTAAAGTAAGCAGTACACATCAGACTGAACTGTACTTTTTTAATGGCACATTATGATGAGTTTAAGTTATGATTGATACAAATGGTATAGTTAAAATGTATGAACAATAGCCAAATTATCATTCTAAATAGAAAAAAACTTATATTTTCTAAATTATATTTACTAAATGTTTAATTTTTTTTTGAACAAATGGTTAAACAATATCAGTTGTTTAACCATTTCAGTTGTTGAAAATTGTGAACAATAACAGTTGTTAGTTATTTGTTCCTAACATATGCACTTATAGGCTATCACCTTTGGGGCTAATCTAGGAGTAGAATATGTAGCTCGTTTGTTATTTGGTACCCAGTTTAGTTATGGTATAGTCAAATTACCGAGTTGACTTTAAACCAGGAGTTGAAAAATTGCTTCAATATTAGCAAACTTACTCTATTATTACACTTTATGACAAATTTGAACGTAATATTGATCCTCTTTCGCAACAAAAGTACTTATATTTTGTACATTACCTGATAAAACAGGTATAAAATAAAACCTTTGTAGACATGTAGAGAATCTAAGTAGATTTGGAGCAAATAAGTGAAAGTTTCAAGTGATATAAAACTAAAGCCACTTCCACAGATGTAAATTACTGTTTTTAATGGCATGAACCAAACGAAGGTATGTTGTTAGACTAAAAGCTGATAATGATTAAGCTAAAAGCTGATGATGAATGTTGTAAAGATAATTATTTGGATTAAAGCTAATGATATATGTTGTTAAAGCTGATAATTAGGCTTGAATAATTTTTATGTTGATGTGCACCAGAGATCAGTTGTTAATTTGATTTAATGTTTGATATCAGAACTAGGTTACCGTTGTTACAGAGTTCCTCAAAAAACAGTTGTTTCAAGAGAATATGGACATTTCAAATCCAATGAAATGATTTTGAATGAAATCAATCAACCGGTTTGAAATAGAAATTCAACAGTTGTTGCATCACTCCATTTATAAATCAATGAAGACAAAAACTAACCACACAAGCAAATCGCCTTGCAGAGTAGACAGAAAAAACTAGAAAACCTATTTTTAACCTCCATACATTTGATTCATGCTGAAGTTCAATTGTCACAATGCTCTATTTCAAGTAAAAATTTCACTATTTAATGAAATGAGAGGGCATAGCAATATATAAGAAATTAAGAACAATTGTTTTCCTTTTTATATATAAAGGAAAAAATATTGTAAACAAAGTATGCAGAGAAATATAATTACTATATATTTTATTCCATTTTGGTATTCACTTCTTGGTCACTTTAAATACAAGTGAACTCCTTTACTTAATAATTTATTTCATCATTATTTAAATGGTAATTATGTTGAATATACAGAGGTTCCATTAATCATAACCAACCTAATATCCATACGAACTTCATCAAACTTTCAAAGGATAGTTTATCCCTATTCTAAAACCAATTTCTCAACTTTTTTCCCTAAAGGACATTTCTATGCGGACAGAACCCTATAAATATTGAATGACAACCAAAAAATCACAATATAACCATTATAATCTAAATCGTGTAGACAGATTGCTTCAAAATGTAAAAAAAAAGATATTTTCAGATGAAATTATTTCTCTAAGAAAGAGCAATATTGATGGGTGCATAGCTTGCTGTTCCATCTCAGAACTACCGCTAACTGAAATATGAAACATTGTTATTCTAGTTTTTTATTTTAACTAAGCTACTTCCTAATCGTTAAGATAAAATAAAATCTTTGTGTCTTCTTCATTATAAAAAAACATTTTACTCAAAAAGAACAAAAAAAAGTACTTCACTACTTCCATATATTAAATTAAAAATTAATGTAATTCAAATTATATTATTTTCCCCTACAATAAAAATAAAAGCACAAGAGCAGCTTACTTCGAAGAGTTGATTCAGCCTCTTTTTGATGTTTTTGTAAAGAACTTTGCAAATCTGAGATTACAGATTCTTGGTATAACACTTTATGTGTAATTGCAGTCCACACCTAAAACAAGTGTAACTGAGATAAAGATTTTTCAGACAATCAATTAATAATATAGTTTGCATAAATACTGTACATTGCTTAAAGGGGTTTGTTAGGTAATTCAAATGTTTTTAAGTTATTTATTATAAATAAATTTATTAATTTATTATAAGTTATTCGTTATTATCTTGCACTGGATATTCACAGTTCATAGCATAGCTCAGTTTGATTCTGGATTTTTTTCACGAGGGAGATGGAAAAATATTATTCACACCACCCTTAGAAAGGATGTATAGCCATAATACTTTGGCCAATACTAGCTGATCTACCTGGCGTTGACCCGGCGGTATATTTTGGTTATGGGCAGTAGATCCTGATCAAAAAAGCAAAAAAGGACCCTGATCAAAATCGAAATACCGTAGTTAGCTTCCCCGAAAAAAGTTATACATGATCCATATGTTACTTGTATCTAAATGTCACCAGTTTTACATATAGCGGACAGACAGACACACTTTGTATTTTATATATAAAGATAATCTACGGCACTGCTTAAAAACATTGCTCCATTAGACTTCAGTAGGATAAATATAGGAATCTTAATAAAGAATTGAAATGGTAATGTTGCTCTCCCATATCTGAAATAGATTCCTAAGATTGAAGTCTATAAGCAAGGTGTTGGATTAGTTACATATATTTAATTAGATTAGTTACTACAATATTGACTACGTTTTCATAGATAAATAAACGTAAAAATGCAACAAAGCGTAACATTGTTTTCAAAAGTATATTGTTTTTCATTAATAATTTTCGTTCAAATTTAGAACTATTTTGAGCCTACATAAGGTAATGACTGGTACTGTTTATGTCCCAGTAATATCAGTCATTTTCGGTCTACCTCCTCATTGCTAGGTTGGTTACATGTTAGGATTTATAAAGTCTCTAATCTTCGGTTTGGCTATTATCAGCAGGGAGAAAGCAGAAGACCAAGCACAATGGGAAAGCGAGGGCTGGAAACCACCGTTTGCTTCTGAATCATTCTTCTGAACTTTTTTCGATATTTAAATATTTTAAACAACATTTAAATGGTGTTCATGGCACTTTTCATTCTTGACATGAATAGGAAGAAGAATTGAACAGCCAAAACTGATTCTATAAAATTTAAGAATACTGCCTGGCTGAACTATAACAATACCTTGCTTTTATTTGTGTAATACGAGTATAATAATTGTATGAAAAAATGTTTCCCTACTAATTTCTTTTGTCGAAATATGCTTTAAATAAACCTTTTTTTTTTGCTTATAACAATATTTACTAACTACAGATTATACTGATTTATTTTTTCATTAGAATGGATGTTAAGGTGTATTGAAATACTATTAAAACCTATTTTAATTTGAATAATAAATCATCAGGTTATTTATTTAGCGCAAATGATAAGACACCGAAAAGAAAATCTACAGTGGCTGACAAGATGAATGTTGAAATGCAAATACGACTCAAATTAAGTTTTTTTTTTCATACTTTATTATTATTATTGTTTAAAGGATAGTGATCTATTTGAAGTACATTTTTTTCAGTTGATATGGGTTTCTTATTAGAAGTACCTCTGCCAAATTGAAACTTTGTATAGTAGAACACACATAAACTTTTACAAATATATGCTAAATAAGTAAAGCTGTGATAAAGGAAGGATATGAAAAACTTGAATACTGTATTATAAAGAATTAATGTGTGTGCAAAATCAATCAATTTTCGAGAAAAATGCGTCAAATTAATTTTAAGATTTAATCCCTTCGAACAGCTAGAAAATAAAGTTTTTAAAAGCATAAGGACAAAATGTACCTCAGACGAAGCTTTGAGAGATGAAATTTCATCAAGAAGTTGAATTTTGTGTAACTCCAAAGCTCTGCACTCTACAGCCAGCCTTTCCTTCAGTTTGCGTTTTTTACGAACTTTCCTTGTCAATTTTCTGTGACACTTGCACAATAACTCTGGTTCAGTCACTCTATTCCCACTATTACTCTAAAAAAATACAATAAAAATAATAAGTTAATTTCAAAATAATTCACTTTATGAATGTACTTAGTTGAATATCTCTATTCTTGTTAAAAATGCTTTGAACAGTAAAAATACGAAAACAAATGTCTCTCAATAAATATATACATAGGAAGCTAACTCACATTCATAGAACTACATTGAATCCCAAAAGAGAATAGGAATTCTCTTGACTTCAAGGATAAATAAATCCTCACAAAAAGGGCAATGGGTGAAATGACTTCTCCTCTAAACACCAATTTTCAAAGGCTGTAGATTCCAAAGGCAACCAAAACATATAATTCAAAATGTTGCGACAAAAATGACACACACGTTGAAGAAAAACCGTTTCACAATTGAATACAAAGATTATTTTTTCCATTGAGGTATTTGTATAAATCATGGATGGGCAAACTTCTCAGTGAAAGGTCCAAAGAAAAAAGTTAAAAACTTTTAAAAAGAAGTATAGAATATTAATATTTAAAATGGTAACTTAAAGAAAGAAAATATGTTATCAATTAATAGCCTAAAGCATAGACTTCTCGTAAAATACCTTTAAAACTGAATTGACTTCGCTAAAAAGCAAAACAATCCAAATAAGACAGACCCATTTGATTGTAGTTATTTACTAGTTTGTTAACAAATGGTGTCATGTTTTTTGTGCTTATCCTTAAAACTGAAGACTTCAATCTGTAAGAATTTATCCTGACTTAACCGGATTCATGTTGATTCTATATCGCAAATCCTAAACCTCTGTTCCTATCAAGTTTATTAGAGAAGTGATCTTTGACGATTATCTGACTTCATATAGATTTGGAATCGACTGTTTACGATATCATTCATTGATATGGTATATAGATTTTTTATCTCACACTTGAACAATCTAGGTTGCTGAAAAAATTTGAACCTTCAGTCTTCGGCATTATCAACAGACTACCACTGCCCACTCCTACACCACCACTAGAGCCAGTGGTTCATTAAATGATACTGACATTTCCTTATGAATTCTTTTTGTGTGAAAACTTTAAAACTGTTAAGTTCCTTCAAATTAGTTTAAAGCTAATAAGGTCACTCTCATTCAAAGGTCACTTCTCGAACTTTTTAATAAATATTCAAACAGAGAGTGATGTAATTATTATATAGCCTTAGAATAATCAACGAATTTGAGGAAGTAACAGGGATTTTCAGCAAAAGAATCCCAACTGTTTCCTATACTAGACGAAGAACCACTACAAAAAGCAAACTGCTGGAACTTAGTCAAAATAAATGTTTATGGGGCTATAAATCTTTGGGTTGGCAGTAACTTGAGTTAAATCATTTGAACTTAACAGCGCGTATCAGAAGACAGATTCATGGCCCAGAGAAAGAAGAGGAGAGAGAGAGAGAGAGAGAGGAGAGAGAGAGAGGAGAGAGAGAGAGAGAGAGAGAGAGAGAGAGAGAGAGAGTGAGAGAGAGAAGACAAATATGAATTGAAACATGAAGCTCACGATTGGGGTAAAATTCGTTATTAAAGGAATCCCTCAGGCTAAATTTCCTCCTATGTACTGTAAGCTACCATTAATATCAGAACGGGTTCAAGTATTTCCCACGACTTAAGTTTAAATGAGTGTGAAACACCCCCCACTATGCAGAGTCAAATAGCAACCCCTAATTAGCAAAATAGAACATACGGTTCCTCAACTATCAAGCTTTTTGTAATTTGCAACTTTTTAGCATGGAAAAAATGAAAGAAAGCTTTGAGAAAAACATTTTCAGTATAATTACGAGCATAATAAAATTGTTGGAGGTACTTAGCATTAATTTAACAATATTTAAAAGGTCAAAAACACCTTCACTGCTTATTAGCTTTAAACTAATTTGAAGGAACTTAAGTATTTTAAAGTTTTCACACAAAAAGAATTCATAAAGAAATGTCAGTATAATTTAATGAACCCACTGGCTCCAGTGATGGTGTAGGAGTGGACAGAGGTAGTCTGTTTGATAATGCCGATGACTGAAGGTTCAAATTTTTTCAATAACCTAGATTTTTTAAGTGTGAGATAAAAAATCTTCAACACAACACATCTATGAGTGATAACGTAAAACAGTCGATTCCAAACCTATACGACGTCAGATAATTTTCAAAGATCACTTCTCTAATGAACTTGATAGAAACAGAGGTTTAGGATTTCCGATAGAGAATCAACATTTTGTCTCTAAAGTGAATCCAAAAAAAAACAAATGGTACACTTTTTCTACCTCTGGGAATTCACTGAAGCAGTCAGGTCAAAGCTTTGGGAATAGTAAATCAAACATGTGAAATAGAATAATTTACCTCTACTTACACCTACATTAGCACAATTATAAATTGCATAAAATACATAGAATGAAGATTAAAGCAGTAATGTAATTTCGAAAAAAGTAATTATGTATCAAGATTGAAAGATGAAGACGGGAGATAGTCAACATCAAAAGAAAATCATCGGTTTCAATTATACACATTAATATATATATGATGCTTACTAGAACCTCAGAATCAGAACTATCGTCTTCACTTGAAAATAGGGATGCATATTTTTCGGTCTGAACTTCAATATCTCTGAAACCTGGAAAATAATAACTGTAGTGGAATGGTAATAGATTAATCGTTATTGAAGCGTTTAAAAGAAGGGTTCTTACTTTTAGTATGACTTAACGTTTGAAGCGTAGATAATTCTTTTACTAAATTTTGTATTTCACTTTCTTTAACGATTAGGTCTTCTTCAGCTTTTATTTTGTATACCTCAAATTCTTCTTCAAGATCAGTGAACTACAAGAATAAAAAAAATTATTTTGGAATTTTCTAGTTTATCAATTAGGTTTTATATCATAATTAAAATACAAGATGATATTAATATAGGGCAATATAGGGTTAAAAGAAAAAGAAAAGAAATATAACAAAGGAATAATGCATTTTAAGTTAGTCACTGCATTATAATTTAATAATTCAATAATTTGTAACAAAGTATATATATAAGTTCAAAGCACAACATAACAACGAAAACATGAAAGAAACGAAAATAAATAACTAAAGGTCTCTGAGAAACTCAAACGTGACATAGTATGTATTTTAAATAAAAACTAAAACATATTTAATATCAACCTTCTCAGAAAAGTAAACCGAATCGATGTATACTCCAGACCTTGGAGTTGTCACAAGCTAAATTAAAATGTTAATACCTTAGTATCCCAAAGAAAAAGTATTAACGATTGGATAGAAAAACCAGGTGGAAGTATTCAGTAATCACCACAAATCGAAGAAAAACGTCTTGGGGACGTTGTAAAAAATTTCAAAGCCCACTTAACTCTGAGTTACGCAACGACATTCCATGCCAGCATGAAGGTTCCCATACGCATTTTAACATTTTTTCTCACCCACACATACACAGCTCGGAAAACCTTTCGTGTGAAGGCATTGGACTGTGATTCATTCCTGAGCTAGAATTTCAACCATATAAAAGCCACTGGGTTGGTGTCACCGATCCAAAAAATAACTCTGCCCTGTGTTGTTCCACTTTGGAGATTAATTTTGTTTTCAAACGGAGAATTAATTTATCTGTTTTTAAACTGTAAATGATATTAATTTGAAGAAAAGGAAGGAAAATGTAAACAATGTTTAAGAGGGTAAATATGAGAATGTGTATTAGTTTTATGTCATTACATACCTGTTTTTCTAAGTAATCCTTTTCGTCGATAGTAGGTAACTTTGATTTTCGGCAATCTATAAAGTATAAATCGTCATATTCCTTTATCTTTCGGTCAAGTTCTTTAAAATTTTCATCACACTGAAGCTTATACTGTAACAATTTTATCAAATAAACATCGATTGCAACAAATACTTATGAACTTGGGAACATGCTAATTATTTATAAAAGTAAGTTATCACCTCTCTAAATATCTCCCGTTCTTCAGAGAGTTTTGCTGACCAGTAGGTTTCAGTTTTTTCATATTCCATTTTGAGTAATTCCAGGCTTTCTTCATAAGATGCACACTTCTCCATGAGAGATTTGTTTTCATCTCGTATTGAACTAATATCATTTGGAGGAGCAGACATTTGTTTTGGTGAATTAACACAGTCATTGGTGAGATTATTTGGATTTGATGAGTCACAGTGGAAATTAAACTTGTTGACCGGCTCAAAGGGTTTAAAGTCAATTGGAAGAGGAGGCGTACAACTGATTTTCTCATCGCTGTCCCATTCAATGCCATCATTAAAGTTGGGACTACCCACCTCTCCTGCACCAACCAAGTCCTCGGTCTGGGTTGCCACATTTTCAACTCCTCCATTAACACTGTGGTAGGAAAGTGGTTCGCTTACATTACTCGTACTCTGACTTGTAGCCTACAAAAACGATACTGTTTCACAAAAAAAGTTCTATTATTAATTTCAGTGTTCCACATTCAGAAAAAAATTTCTTTACCAGAAACATCCTAATAAACAAACTAGTATCAACATTGTATCCATAAAATATCAAATCAAATCCGAGCCATAAATCTCACCATTGAACATACTATCCAGGTAATTTATTCAATAAAAAAATATTCAATAAATAAAATTATCATGTGTAACTAAAATAGTACATTAACATCTATACAAATAGGATTTCATATACTAAAAAAAAATGGAAGAACACTTTCGTTATCCAGCACTAATGTGCATTGAATACTAGAGTAAAAATAAAAATAGGATTATCTTAAAAAATAAAATAAAATTGTGCCTCAAATTCCAGCCATCATAACTTGTACAATTAATTGTTTGTTTTTCTGCTTTCCGGAAGAAGGTATAATAACTTCCCAAAATTTGAATCATATTTTGCAGAAATTTTGGGTAATTATATATCTGATCCCAGAAAACATTAATAAATCTTCAGAAAATTAGAAAAATTAAGAATTCAAATAATTAATGATGAACTAGGCATTAAATTTTTTACCACATTCAGTCAAGGTCTGTTCTAAACTTTTACAAATTTATATTATATTGACAGTAAGAAATTCAAAAATGTGACTAACCATCTTTCAACCAAAACAACTGATCTTTGTTAGTCTCACTCATACTGAAACAATGCTACAGTACACATGCGAGGGAGGGGGGGGGGGGATTTTAAAGGTCATAAGGAACAAAAAAAAAAAAACGAACAAAAAGTAGAGCGCAAGGAAGGGTAAACAATGAAGACAGGAAGAAATAAGTGAACGTTATTTGCTCCATGTCAACCATGGTTCATACACCTATAACTCTCGTTAATACTGGGTCAAATTTGGCTAAAGTATCATTAATGTTTTTAGTATTTGATCTATAAAATTTGCTTAAAGATTAGTGGTAATATTTCTTAACATCTTTCTTAAAATGTGGACATTTATTGGGAACTTTTCCAATAAATTCTATTCTTGAGTCAATACCACACAATAACCAACTACACAAATATTACTTAGACTTTAAGAAGAAGTTGACTTAGTGCATAAAATTGAATTTGAGATTGAATTTTAGAGAAGTATTAATTTCAAGTAACTTATCGATGATATGTGAAAAATCAAACATAGTAAATGCTTCTGAGGTTATGAATATTGTAATACGTATGCGTTCAACGTATGAAATATTAAAATACATGCACTTCAATACAGTTGCAATACAGAGGGCACATTGTTACACTGGTCAGGGGTGAAGTGTGAGAGAACAACGAGATATAGGGTGTGAGAGTATCCATGACAAGAAAGAAAGAGAGAGAGAGAAGAGAGAGAGAGAGAGAGATAAATATAGAGAGAGGGAAGTGTATGACTGGGATGAAGAGAGAGTGGGAGCAAGAGAGGGAATAGAAACGGAAGATGTAAGCTTAGAGGTTTTATATCAAACATTCACCTAGAAAATTAAGAATATCATTTTTTAAAAGTATTTGTTAATCATCAAACAACAATGAGTTTAAGAATTTTAAGAATTTAAAGAACTGTACTCTAAAAGAGTAAATTCAGACATTTTTTGCAGAATTTTACAAATTATAATTGAGAGAAGTGAATTATGTTTTAACAAGCATGTTTAAACATGCTAATTTTAACTACTATTAATTAGTGAGTAGTTAAAAAGTAGCACAAAATACCTAGAGGAGACAAACCGGCTCAATGTAATTGCTTAGTAAAGTTTTATAAATCAACTGGATTAAGAAATTTAATTATTTATAGCTAATTTTATTGTAATCAATTTTATTTAAATATTGCAAAGAAATTATTTTAGATTAGCTTTATAAAAAATAACTACTAAACTAAAAGTTTACATGAACTAAAACTTTGTAAATGGAAGTAAAATGGCTACCATTTAGCTTTCAATAGAGGTATTGTGTATAAAATATTCTATACAATGGATGTGAAAGTATATATAAAAAAACTAATCGAAAACATATCATATGACATGTTCTATAAACAAATAGGTAATACCTTAGCAAGATGAGAAGTAATTTAGTTCTGTTCTGTCTGGTGAAGCAGCGCGAATGAAACTGTGTTAGGACATGAATCCAACAACAGGGTACAAAGGTTCGCTTACATTCATTCTTCTGGGAGAACTACCCCCACTATTTCTTAACAATTGCGTCTTAATTTCTCATGAGAACAAATAAATGTCTCATACATTTTGAAACAGATATTGTATAAAACAATCTTTTGGTTTTTTATTCAAAGGCAAATTATATTTATGAGTTTTTCTTTCTTGCACTGGTACAAGCTCAGTGCACTAAAGTAAGAAGTAAAGTAAAATGTTTAGCATGACGCGCCATTGGTTTAAACTAAATTTCATATTTTTAAAAGCATAAAAAAAATTAAAAATAATAATTATAATTAAATTTCAAAATATAAAACCTTGTTTGATACTACTTCCAAAAATTATTCAATTTTTTTCATCTGATTATAACCAGTTTAAAATACAATATACTAATTTTACTATAAGTTTATTGTTATTAAATTGTCGTCATCATCAATTTGATTTAAATATTTTGTGCTATTCACACTTTTGTAGTCCATGAATGCATTTTGGATTTTTTTTTTTATCTGAGTGTTTGCGAGCAGAAATGTATTTTAAAAGTTTTAGATCACCCTACATGTCATAGCATCAGACAGAAAATTGTTAAATTTGGTAAATTAATAGGTATGTTATGGTAAGAACTGTATAGCTTTTGGGAAAAACAAAATAATAGGAGTGGTATTCTATTGTGTAATATGCGAATTCAGTTTATCATTCTTCTAACAATTATAAAAAGAAAAATGTAGTATGTATAATCACATTACTACCAAGAAAACATTCATGTTTTTAGTGCTGTATAATTTAGTCATGCATACACTTTACTTTACTTCACGAGAAACAATTATCAAAAGAAATGTCTAGTCAATCAAACCCATTGTTTTAATGTTGACTATGAGTATTACTTATTAGGTTGGGTCTCCAACCGTCTCTGTACCAGTGCGCTTGGTTTCCTTCTTTTATCTCTCCCGAAGACGGCTCAACCGAAAATTAGAGATTGTAAGTGTGTACTTTTAATTTCTCTATGTTTCTTTATGTACATTGAACTATAAATATATATATATATATAAAGATTTCACATAAACACGTGAAATCTTTTAAAATACCACACTTCCCTCCCACGCTTCTCAACTCCTCACCAGATGTTTTCTGCATCTAGTGTTCAGTTGGGTTTTTGACTCTGTCGAAGACCGCTTGTTACGGTTGAAAGATCTTAGTCTTGTTTTCCCATTTCTTATTGTGGTTTGATCATATATACATATTTGTGCGTGCGCGCACGCGTGTATGTGTGTGTGTGTGTGTGTGTGGGTATGTCTGTCTGTTTGTTTATGTATTTTGTTTCTATGGTCAGAAAAAAACTAGAGGTTCACAAAGAAGAGAAACAAATTATTATGAAAATTAACTAATAAGATTAGTAAACATGATTGGCTGTAAAGTTTAGTTTTGTCTGTAAGTAATAGGTAGTAAACAAGTAGCTATTTCAGTACTGGTTGACAGGCGTGCACAGACAGCTAATTACAGCTTACTCACTTGGGCCAACTCTAGCTATTTATAGGCAACAACACAACACACCTGTAATGTTTCATTTCTCAACATATGCGTATCACTTTATTAGGATCTCTAAGTCCAATATACTTCCGATACTCATCTAAAACTATTAACTCAGATAAAAAAATACTTTCAAATCGAAAATAATATTATAACACGAATAAATCATTTAAATAATCTAAACATAATTTTTTTCTCTTTATCATTAATTATATAATGCAGGCAAACATTACAAAAAAAAAAAGAATAATGTTCTTTAAGAACTTAAGTCGCCAAAAAGTACTGATTTCTTAAACATTCTCTGAAACCAGATCCACAGATTATATATGTACTACTATAGTGTAATTGATTACTTGTAGCGAAAATAAAATTTAAAAATCACATCACATACAATAGCAGTATTAATAAGACACTCTTCAAAATTGGTCTGCATTGAAATTTAACTTGTAAACTTCTAAAAAATCCACAGATTTCATTAGATTAGAATCCCTTAACCAAGTATAATGAATCTATATTTTTCAAATAATATCTAAATTTTAACTTGGAAGAATCAAATAACAGATAATACATTTTTCTGAAGTATTGATAGAATTATTTGATTCTATTGATTATTGTTGAATTATTGATAGATTGATTGATTAAAGCCCCTCGTTAAAATTTTAACCATACCCTTTCTGCAATTATAAAGAAAATGTTTAATTTATAATTAAATTATGTATTCTGAGATAAAATGGATAAACAAACAAAAGCCTCCTCACAAGTGAAGTTTTATTCAACAACAACGCGTTTCGAACACTTTGTGTTCATCAGGAAGACAAAGTGTTCGAAACGTGTTGTTGTTATTGAATAAAACTTCATTTGTGCGGAGACTTTTGTTTCTTTATTCATTTTACCTCAGAATGAGTAAATACCACACAATTACGGATTGCACAACGAATGATTTAAATTATATATGTAATACAATTCACAAAATCTGAAAAAATAGTTTAATAATTGGAACGCAATCAAAGATGACAAGGAAACACAGGTTATGTAAGATGGTCCTTGTCATCATATTAGGGTTTTCCCAAATTTCTAAAATGTTTTCAAGAAACAATATTACTGTGACAGCTTCAAATACGAAATTTAATGTAAAATAAATAGTCCATTATTTGGATAAATTAGCCTTCCTATGCTCTGATTTCACTCAAAACTAACAACGACATTTTTCTAACCAAAGAGTGTTACTATTGGAATTTCACATCATCCATCAAGCAGCATTACGTATGTCCCTATTTCACCTTCAGTTCACATATAACTTCACATTTCATTTCATAGAGCAACCCTTTTAATTTTTTTCTTTGTTATGTTAAAAAAAAAACTATTAATATACAAGAAAGGTAAGAATTAATAAGACTTGAGTTACACAAACGCCTCATGTACTTGAATGCAGTTAGCTAACTATTTAGTAATCAATCTTAACGCAACAGATTTCACACATAATTTGCACTCAACAAAAAAAAAATAATAAGAAGCACAGTATTCTACCTTTAACTTCACTGTATGTTGATAAACTTTTACTAGATGAAACACTGCTATGAATCTAATCAAAATTCCTTTACTTTTATTACATCGCTAAATGGAATATGGCATCTTAAAACAAACAAAAAAATTGGTAATTCATATTCAAACGTTGATTAAGAGTTCCGACCATTCCTTCATTGATTATATGAAATGATGAAATCAAGATGAAACGAGCCCATTAGATTTATAACAATGTTTTCCTTTCTACTGAAAGTTATTTATCTTTCAACTATTTGAAGTTTAAGTTAAAAGTAAAACTTCTGTATTTATTGCCTCGTAAAACGGTTGAAACAAACACCAAATAAATAGTCTTAGTTAGATGACAGGCTAACAGTTTTTTAAGTTAAGAATTTTCCCAAATTAATCAGTGCTATATAAAAGAAATAATTTACATAGTTCTATAACATCAATTTTCTTTTGTTTAACTAACATAAAAAATTGATACACATTGATATATCTATTGATATATCATTGATCTATTGATATAAATTGAATTGATAAACATAAATTGACATGTATAGAATAAGAAAATAAATTGAAAATGGTGCAATTATCATTATTTTATATCATAATCATTTAAATTGTATGATTAATGTTTAATTTTTACCTGAGTCGCTTCTGTTTTGATGGTAACAATAGAAGTGGATGGAAACGTTTCATCGTCATCACTCACGTCAAACTTGGAATCTTCCCATTCCTGCCACAAATATGCTTTGAAACTTAAAAAACAAATCAAACACTTAACAATAGTAAATCACAATTAGTACTCACAAAGAAATAATCAAACATTAAAGCATTATTCATATTGATTAAAACAATGTTGTTGTTTATTTTTTTTGGAGAATTAATAAAATTTATATCACTTAGTAGTCGTCGCTAACTATTTGGAGAAAGAGGAAAAACAAGAAAGACTTCTACCTGGAAGTTAGGAAAAGGGAGTGACACTTTTAGACAAATCTCTGGCTTCAAGCCAAAACTAAACGGCATCTTGTTTTATAATGAACTTGAACTAGTAGGTTCGAAATAAATACCAACCTAACATAGACCATATTGACGTGACCTTTGCAATGTAATAAACCACTTCCTCAGAATGTATTATTTATAGCGTTAAGATTAATTCAGAAACATTTACAGACATTTAGTCAGTTTCTAAATATGTCATTTAAGGTTAATATATTAAATATTCTTTGCTTTAAAGCCTGACCTTTCTAAAACCTTTTGTTTAGAGATAAAAAAATTTCATTTAAATAATAAAGACCAAGGTATAGCAGATCACGTAAGAAACAAGTTTTTAATGAAATCCATTTTTTAATAATGTTAAAAAAATAAACTTTTAATTAATACATTGTTAAAATCAATATATTATACCTGTAGACAGGTATAACACCCACTAACCGTACATAACCATTTCACATACTGAAGATAAGAACGGCTTCAACTGAATTAAAGAGGTGAGTTGAACGGCTTAAACTCATGGGCTTTCACCTCATGCTATCATTGCATTCACAACAGTTTAATTTTACCAATACCTCTTACAACTTAGATTATTCTTCCGATTTTGACTGTATTGTATTACAGCATTTGAACCCTTTGAAAGCTCCCGTTAAAATTTCATTTTCTTAGATGTAGTTGTTTCAAAAAAAAAAATAAAAATATAACAAAAACCCAAATCCAAATTTTAAATTAAACTTTTAAAATATAAATATAACAACTAGATTTAATAATTCAATTGATAGTATATCAATAACTTAGGAAAAGTATAAACAAAATTGTATTACATTTACTATGATTTGCAGCATTCAAGGTATGCTGAAAAAAAACCATCATTCACGTTAGAAACTAGATCCTATAGTTTAAGAATGTTAACTTTTTTTTTAATCAAGACATTGTTTTACAAATTTCAGAGCTGATAACCTATTAAAATAAAATTAATTTTAATTCTTGAAAATATAGTTTTTGAGAAGTAATTATAAGGCAATATGTCAAAGATTTCAAACGTCAATAGTAAAGGTGCAGAACACAATGCTGTGTATTTGACGGATTCAAGACCGACTGAGAGTCAGGTCAGCATTAGAGATTTACAACATCTATCCTATTGTCTTCAAAAAGGGGCATAACCTGTCTGGATGGAACTAAGAAAGCCATAACTACAGCTTTAGCTGCTAATTTGAGACACAGTGTGTTTTTACTGTTTGTTGTCAAATCCTTCTGTTTGGAGACTCCTTTTTCCCTAATTAGGTTTTTAGACTAATGACTATCTCCCGTCTTGTTTTACAAACACCTATCTTTTTCAAATCTTTCTTTCTTTTAAAAGAGCGCAGCACGGTTGACACTCTATGCCGTGGTGACCCAATGATCTATCGAGGACTAGGTATCATGTCAGGCAATTCCAAAAAGTTATCGAGATGACAACTTAAGAGAAATTAGAAAAGCAAAATACCTGCAGAATACCTTAGTTAAAGGGGCTTGCAAAGTTCGAATAATGGAAAAGTTATTGCAGTGTCACTGGAGAGAATCCAATGAATTTGGTATCAAATTAGCAACTGAAAAAGTGAAAACCCCATCAAAGCCTAAGACAATAAACCTGAAAGAATTTTTACAAAAAATTTTACAGGGATTTTACAAGTTTTATGTGATACTGTCTGGCCAGAAGATAATTTAAATTGAACATCAGAAAGAAAATCTGAAGGCTCTCATGCTCATCTCAAGTCTAAACAGTGAAAATAATTTTGGAAATGTTTTTTTTTTCTATCAGAGCTGCAGATACGAGAATTTTAACATCACGTCAACATCCGTCATCCAACGAACTTGAACTAGTTATTGCATCTATTAGAATTTGAAAATCAGTCAGACTGGATGTAATTTCAAGATTACACCTACCATCCAAGTTAAAAAGCTAAAATAAACTTTCATGAACTCATTAACCTGGATCTGGAATCCAGGATTACTCGTTAATGGGGAAAAGCCAAAGGACTATCACAAATCACAAAAACAAAAAGAAACCGCTGAAATTTATTGAAACGTGAGTAATTTTTTTAGTACAGAAAGTCTCTAGAATCCAATAGCGACAAAAGACAATCCACGATTGGATTTCACAAGCACTGGTCGTGTATCAATCAATCGGTAAAATTTACCCAGGAGGCTAACATGACATACCATAAGCAGCCCACTTTTACTGTTTATATTAGGTTCAAAGCCGCTAATGACAAAATTCGCAAGAGATATTCTTGAATAAAATTAAACAACATAAGAAAAGCGTTAACATGCTAAAATTGATCAAAACGGTTTTTTTTTTCTTTCAATGACTCATCGGATTAAGTTTCAGAAACTAGTTTCCTCTCTACCAACAGACATGATTATTTGCAGGCTCACCTCCTGCCGAATCAGAAAAGGATTTGACTAACGATAACACCTGCTCTGTATGCCAGATAGTCATAAGGAGGAGATGACATGATATCCTGAACTGGTGGGTCTGGCTGCAGATGAAGTAACGCGCTAGAGGGGGGGGGGGTTAAGAATCGGATGGCTGAACAGCCATTCACGGTCGTTGCAAAGATTAAAAAAAAATAAATAAAAATAACAGGTTCATGTAGATTGATTTCATATCAGTTCTGTATCATAAGCCCATCACAGTATCTACTGTGAAGTAGAGCTCCAGGTTCAAACAAAATATAACATTTGAGTGAAATATAGTTCTTACGTTATATTACATTTCTTGAAGAGGAGTCTTCCAAATTAATATATATTCTGAATAGATGCTTCATTAATTTAAAGCCAACCAGTCAAAACTTTACTTGACAGTCAACTACCAAACTGTCAAAACCCTTTTATTTTTGACAGCTAAAACCTTTTCGCTTGTCAATACAAAAGGATTAGGGAAGATAACAAAATCTAAGCTATAACTAACTATAACTTTATCTCACTGTTACCTCTCATACTACCGAAATGATGAAAAAAAAAAAGAAATGAGTAATACTAGAAAGTTTCTGTTTTCAGGCCTAGTAAAAAACCTGTTAAGGGTGATTTTATTGTCTTTCAAAAAGAATCTATGGACAAGAGAGAAAATCATAGATCGTTGTTTTAAAACAAGTATAAAATAAAAAGCACTTTGGCGTTCTTTAGAATTTAGAACAACCCCCCTCTCTCTCCTTAGCCTGCCACTTCATGACTAATAATACAATAGTTTAATGATCTTCTACGATTCAAGTTATATTTAAAATGACAGTTCACATCATTTTTCTGAGATATAAAACTATTAAAAAAGTTTATTTACAGAAGGAGTAAATCAAATTAAAGTTTACCTTCATCTTGTACCGATCTACTTGATGGTCCGAATGACAGAAGTAGAAACGCATTTTTTCTCCAGCTTCTGTCTCATCCAAACCCTAGAAAAAAAAATCTGGTGTTAGAGGTCAAACTACTTTCACCTACCAGAATATAAATGTACACTTTTTCGCAAATTCCTTTCCTTTATAATTTATAGATTGCACTAATGAATTAAACAATCATATGAGATTACTTTGTTGGCATATTATTTACTACAGTAGAATCTCCGGTTTCTGTGTGTAAGTTTAATCAAATCTGGTAAAAATAAATGATTATTTAATTTTTTTTTTAAAATTTTTATCAACTTCATCAAAATCTTTTAAAAGCTAATTTATCCCTATTCTATTGATTTTTTTAAATTTAACTCTAAAAGACAATTTCTACAAAGATCCACACACTCCATACATATTAAATGCTAATCGAAAAACTAGGAGTACAGCTATTATAATCAAGATCTTGGAAACACATTTACACCAAATGACGAAAAAACATTTTTTTTTAATGTAAATACCACTTAAAGATAGGCTACATTGGTACCTGCATGCTGTTCCGTCTCAGAGTGACATTAACTTAAATATTTAGTTCGATGATTAAAAATTCTTGTTTTTAAGATATCCTGACCACAGACAGAATACAGACAGACGAATTTGCGAAATCTTTTTGAAGTACTCAGGCGCACCCAAAATGTCAATTTACAAAAAGAACTCCATATCGACATTTTAATTCGATTGCAATGTTTCATTATTCTATATTTATTGCAGAGGATAAATGAAAGTAACAAATTATTTCGAACCAACAATAATCAGTGCTATTGCATGCATCTATAATCAGTATCTTCGCAAAAATGAGAATGCATTCTACAGTAATATTTAAACTTGATAATTTTAAAAATATCAAACTCGAATTGATATTGAATTAATTCCCAGATTGATAGTTATCCTATTAACCCTCTCATACGGCAAAATTAATTAAATATTTCTCTAACAATACCATTATTGTGACCACATCAACTATAAAATTTCAACGCATATTTTCAACATCAGAGTAAAAAAACCGTTATAAATACAGGGTGATTCAAAAAGAATGACTTGATTCTGTGATTAAATATTTTATTAAGGATAAATAACAAAATATAAAACGTATAATACAAGTACTCTAGGAACAGTCAAGTTTTATTTCACAGCTACAAGTGTTCAATATAACTAACCACCATTACAGCACGAGCATCAATATGATATGACAATTTTTCCCAAACACTTTGGAGCACATAAGAATGAACAGAATTGATCAGTTGACGTTACAGTTCAGGATTTTCTTCTGTGGGGGTTTGTAAAATATAGTCTTTATATCACCTTTACCAACTGACCTGGAAAACTTAAAATACCGAATAATAGCCATCAAGTATACTTCATCGCTGTTGTTATTCCTTTCACATTCTCAATTGATCCTGATGTGCTTCAACGTGTTTGGGAAGAAGTTTCATATTGTATTTGAGGAGTAGTCATTTTAATTAAGCACTTGTAACATGTGAAATACAATTTGACAATTAGTAAAATGGGGTAGTAATGGAGTGATTAAGCTCCTCTAATAGCCTCTAACACTCAACTCCGACTTTCGGTTCACAAGGCTACCCTGTTAACCTGCTATATGCAGGGACAATATAAATAGGAGGAGGTGATCAGTGGCTGGGCCTGACCACCTTCGTTTCACATCTTTCCTAATTCTCAAATCCCCTCCATTTATCTCAGCCCCAATCTAAGGTGTTACGCGATCCGTGCCGAAGGATGGATGATACAGGGGTTACTGTATTATGAACGGAGTCTCAAGGGTACCAGGCGACCCCCTTGAGTAAATAGCCTTACTCTGGTATGCGGTGCTCTGCCGGAGCGGACAAAATACCACCGATAGAGATACAGGTATTTTCCCCTGTATGATACTAAGGAGAAGGAAGTCCGGAGACCATCCTCTGGAGGGTCTAAAAGCGCTAACTAGTGGGAGCCAACCTCCCACAAGTGCACCTAAGGACTCAAAGAAGACCCTCCCGATGAAGGAGAAAGGAAGTCGTTTTTTCCCGAAACGTATTACATACAATAATTATGTACAATTATATGAATCATATTATTCATTAAGTAAATTGTATTTTAGCAGTATCGTTCATTCCATATTTGTTAAAACAACCATTCAGTTCTGATGGATTAATATCTTACAATATATTGTTTATTCTTAACTTTATGTATTATAGCTGGTGCATCACTTTGTTGACGCTATGATAATGTTATTTGATGTCTAATATAATAATTAAATGTTATGCATTCATAAATTAGGTCTTGGTGTACTAAAAATTTAACGTTTAAAACAGGAAACAGTTTTATTATTCCCTGTGCAAAAATCTTAGTTTAATCAATAAAAATCATCATATCAAGAAAATACAGAAGAATTATTAAGAGGAACTCACATTTTCAATAGAGGGATTAGACAGAGTGGGTGAACTTCCTGTTATTGTCTCTATATCCGTTTCGAGACCACTTTCAGATGTCTCTGGCTTTTTAGCTGAAATAAAAACATATTCATTTTTTTTAGTAAAATCATAATACTCACTTGTAGAATATATATATATAAACTTGAAATGGTCCAACAGGACTACTAGTTCACACAGGAAAGAGAACTAGTTTCTTTCTCTTTCCTGTGTGAACTATATATATATATAGTTCACACATGAAAGAGAAAAACATATAAAAACACACACAAAAAAGACTCACAACGATATTTCGACATTCGTCCTCATCGGGCAGAAGTAGTAGCTTCATCTTGCCCGATGACGACGAATGTCGAAATATCGTTGTGAGTCTTTTTTGTGTGTGTTTTTATTTGTTTTTCTCTTTCATGTGTGAACTAGTAACCCTGTTGGACCGTTTCAAGTTATATATATAAACACTTTTTCTTCTCTGAATTTGGTCAGGGTTAATATTTGGAATCACCTTTTCGCCAACATTTCGTCTTTATTTTAAGATATCCTCAGGGCTACTAAACTAACAAAAACAATGGAAATTTGTCATATCTACTTTACATTCATCATAAAAAATGCAAAAAAAACTTACTTAATCAAGGCTAGCTTCTAACACCAAACCAACAAAACCAACGGTGTTGGCAAACTCACATTGCCAACGTTTCGGTTTTCATTTAAAACCTTTTTTTTATAAGCAGAAGACTTCTGCATATGAAAAAGGTTTTAAATACAAACCAAAACGTTGGCTATGAGAGTTTAATTCAAACCTGAAGAACTGACCGAGTCCTGATAAAAATGTTTATTTTGTTTTATGCTTCACGGTCGATAATTGTATCAACATATATATAACCTCAGCTAAAGAATGCTACCAAGAAGAAAAGTCCTTTGAACATTTACAAAGGATTAAAACTAAGCAATGAGAAACTAAAATAAAACAAGATTACGTAACAGTTAAAACAGTCAAACGCTATGTATTACCTTGGGAAAGGTTATGATTGGAGGTAGTAGCGGTAAAAAGATCATTTTCTGTGGAACACCTTCTCACTTTGCCTATTCTAAGGTAACTTCGCACCTCAGACCAATCAGGAGACTTGTCTCTTCTTTTAGCACACCCTCCACCGTCCCTAGAACAAAACAATGGCTTAAAATAAATAATTCACCCGTACCGAAGGAAATCCCAGTTGGTACAGGTTTAATAACTTGCTTTTTTTTTTTTTGTAAACAAATAACAGCAAATACTGATAGAATACTATGTGGATATAGTCACAAATTGAATCTCTATCCACGAGGATTATATGTACCCTCCAAAGAAAATTCTCCTCATATTCTAATTCAACTAGCATTTAATTTTTCAAAAAATTCTGAAACGAGTCAAAAATATATTTAATTTATTTCAATTATAAATACTCTCATGTGTCTTTCCATAATTAAAGGAAACATACAACTAAATTTAAGCATAAACAAATATAAATAAAAATTACTGATAAGTGATCACTTAGCAAAAAAAATAAAAAACAAATTTGTACCTCCTGAAAGGTGTCATTGCCTCAATTTGACTGGCCAATTCATCATTCCTATCCCTCAAGACTGTATTCTCATTATGTAACTGACATAGCTGTTCATTCAGCTTCAACATTGTCTCATCAGTGCTTTCCAGCTCAATTATCTGCAACATATAGTTCAACTAGTGCTAAACCATCACTCAACCAGCTTTAAAAATTAGTTATTGATTATATTCATTCCAACAGTTCTTCATTGAAGACTACAGTTTTAAATTAACAGGACATACTTCAGTTAACATATAAAATCATTTAGTAGTCAACACTAACAAATACAATAATTCTCTAAAATCAAATTTCATAAAACTACTTTACATAAATGCTTTAAAATTTACCTAAAACTACTCCCCGTTCGTGACAGATATATAGGAAGTAATTTTTTAATGAAGCAAATTATTCAGAATTAGTAGTTGTTTCTGCTTCTTTTATTAAGGGTTTATTATGCCGAACAACCAGAAAAGAAAACTAGTTTACAACCCTAAGCAGTAATTCCTTAACTTCAGGATTAGGGTTGTTTAGTAGTTACCAGTGATCGCTAGTTCAAGTACTATAACATAGATTAAGAACTCCAGGGGTTACTTAGTTTAAGACCCTTAGTTTAGGCTCCACTTACCAACGTGAAGAGCACACAACACTGATTTCACTAGTATTTCACATGTTTGAGCACAAATATTACAAAAAAAAAAACTACATCATATCTTGTGTCTTCTTCTCCGATTGAGTGGTTAGATATTGGTCCTTTTCTAGAAACAGTTTGAAACTGATTCAGTGCAGTGAATCATGAGGTAAGGTGATTCAGATACTTTTTAAAATAAACACATATATATTTTATCACTTATTTGAGAAACTTGAAACACATTTTATCAATTTTACGTTGTATAGCGAGATCTCACGAAGTTTGCACTTTGTTCATCTTTGAAAGCAACAAGTAGGTCCGTAAACAAATACGTCAAACATTCTACACCATGGGTAAGAAGATTTATGCTTTTATAATTTACTTTGTATTAATCCATGCGGAAATAAAAATTTAATTTACAACATTTATTTATTTATTTAACACAATACACGGTATACAAAATGAAAATAAAAGTGAAATTCAATATATGATCTATCTGCTTTAAAACAACTGTTATAAAGTAAATACACCAATAAATAACCTGTATTTTATACAAAATCACCCCAGTTAACTTAGACACAGAAATATAATTTAAATAGAATACCCTTTGCTGGAGTGCATCGAAACATTCTAATTTCTTTTCAAGTTCATGTTTACAATGTTCTGCTTCTTTTAATTTCACCTTCAAATTTCTGTATTCCTTTTCCATATTATCATAATCCTAGAAAAAAGAAATATATTACCATCTATAATACCTAAATCATTCATGCGTTTATTATGTTGATTGTAACATTAAAAGGTTCAAGTATATTTGAAATAGAAGAAAGCTAAACATTCTTTATAAAAACAGGAAAAAAATAGGATAAGGAAATCCTTTAAAACAAAATTTACTAGTTTGAAGTCTAATATTATTGGATAATTTTATCTGATCATAGTACGAGGTCTATTCAAGATATAGGTAGACTGAATTGTTCTGATCCAGTTAGTTCCTGATAAATCCGGTTGGCATTGACTTTTCGTAAACATTAAATGATAACAAGGAGGTTTTGTTTCTGCAGATATAATTTGTTATTGATTAGTAAAGCAGTTGTTTGTAAAGTATTTTTTTGTATTATTTGGCGGATTAAAGGACGAGTGACTAGAACGAGCAAAGAATTGCTGCAAATATTTGTGTTCAACTCAGAAAAATCTGAGAGAGAAACTTTTGATATTCTCAAGGTGATTTATAGTGACAATGCTATGAAGTATACGAAATGTTTTAAGTGGTATCACGTTTTAAAGATGGTCGTCAATTAATTGCATTGACGACTTAACTGATGACTGACTCACAATCAACCAGATCAATACCCTAGTTCAAAAAAAATCAACGCCTGAGTGTTAATTTTTTTTAGTTTATTAAAAATATATCTCCTACATTGTGCACACATTTGATCCCAGTTTTACCAGATTGACTGATGCAGTAACGTTTCGGATAATGAAGTACGGATAAAAAAATATATAAAACAATAGAACTTCAGTTTTGTTTACCTTATCAATATGTTCAACGTGTTTATACTATTTACAATACTAAAAAAATTTGTTTTTATTAGTAAATAGCTTCACTGTTTGCAGTTCCGAATGCCTGTAGAGTGCAGGTTGAATTGTACTGCACGCACTTTGAATATAATTTCCGGCTGAAAAACTCAAATTATGTTCGAAAAACCAAAATCCCGATGAAAAGGTCTAGATAAACGAGGCTGATGCGTACTTTGAATTGTGGATAATAAGGAATTTCAATGGTCTCTTATTTACTGTAAATACATTAATAATATCTGAACATATCACAACGATGACAAATTTTAGTTCATTAAACTCTGTTACAAGTGTCTTTTAAAAATAAATATTACGTACCTCTGATAAACAAATGTTAAAATTAATTTTGTAAACAGAGGACGAATAATTAATCAGCAGAAAAAGGAAAACATGAAAGAGTCACAAAAACATATGATAAATCATATGTTTTTTAGTGCAATAATTATTCTAAATTTCACTTAGAATATTTATTTGTATGGAATATATTTATTTGATATATATACTTTTGCTATTTATATTTTCATTTAAGTTATTTTTATTAACACAATGTAAAAAACATAATAAGAATCAAATGAAAGAAAACAATGGTCTACATTTTCAGTCAAACAAAAATCTGAAATAATCAATAATTTACCAACCGCTTTCAATGATATAATTTCCTGATTCATTTTATTTATCTGTTCAACATGTTTTCCAAGCTTCGCTTCTAATTCCTGATTTAACAAGGTCAACTGTTCCTTTTCCGTTGATCGTTTCCTCTCTATATCAACTAATTCTTCAAAATGTTTTATTTCCAATTGTCTAAAAATTATAAATCTTATTAATTAAAGTATGTTTTGTACTTAAAAAACTTACCAAAATTTATGTGGTTTATTCTTTAAAATAATGTTTAATGCCTTGATAAAAAATATGGACCATTGAAATAAAAATCTAATTAGCGGTCTATAAAAGAGAAAGTGTTTGATAATATGGTTTGATAAAGAAACTAGCACAAAAATCAATTTCCTATCGGAAGCCATACAGTGTGCACAAATGTTGTTTGGCTTCAGAAATGGATATCATTGCAATAAACATCAATTAGCATTGCATGTCTTTTTTTTGCAAAAATGTACACTGTAACTAAACACACATTAACTACACATGTTTCTCCATGCTAAATATAAATGTTTAAGCAAATATATTTTGATTAACAACAAACATTGGTTATAAATATTCCGTTGTCGGCGGAAATTCCAAAAAAGTGTTAACATTAAATTACAAATAAAATTATTATCATTAATGTAAGAAGGAGCACTGTTCTAATATTCATGTAAAAAGGAGCACTATGCCAACATTAATGTAAAAGGGATCACTATGACAACATTAATGTAAAAAGTAGCACTATGCCAAATTAATGTAAAAGGGATCACTATGCCAACATTAATGTAAAAAGGAGCACTATGCCAGCATTAATGTAAAAAGGAGTACTATACCAACATTAATGTAAAAAGGAGCACTATGCCAGCATTAATGTAAAAAGGAGTACTATGCATACATTAATGTAAAAAGGAACACTATGACAACATTAATGTAAAAAGGAGCACTATGCCAATATTAATGTAAAAGGAGCACTATGCCAATATTAATGTAAGAAGGAGCACTATACCAACATTAATGCAAAAGGGAGCACTATGCCAATATTAATGTAAAAGGAGCACTATGCCAATATTAATGTAAGAAGGAGCACTATGCCAATATTAATGTAAAGGAGCACTATGCCAATATTAATGTAAAAGAAGCACTATGCCAATATTAATGTAAGAAGGAGCACTATGCCAATATTAATGTAAAGGAGCACTATGCCAATATTAATGTAAAAGGAGCACTATGCCAATATTAATGTAAAAGGGATCACTATGCCAACATTAATGTAAAAAGGAGCACTATGCCAGCATTAATGTAAAAAGGAGTACTATGCTTACATTAATGTAGAAAGGAGCACTATGCCAATATTAATGCAAAAGGGAGCACTATGCCAATATTAATGAAAAGGAGCACTATGCCAATATTAATGTAAGAAGGAGCACTATGCCAATATTAATGTAAGAAGGAGCACTATGCCAATATTAATGTAAAAGGAGCACTATGTCAATATTAATGTAAAAGGAGCACTATGCCAACATTAATGTAAAAAGGAGCACTACTCCAGAATTAATGTAAAAAGGAGTACTATGCCTACATTAATGTAAAAAGGAGCACTATGACAACATTAATGTGAAAAGGAGCACTATGCCAACATTAATGTGAAAAGGAGCACTATGCCAACATTAATTTAAAAAGGAGCACTATGCCAACATTAATTAAAAAAGGAGCACTATGCCAACATTAATTAAAAAAGGAGCACTATATCATATTGCCGATGTACAACAAGCTGTTTACATGAAAAAGAAATTACTATTTCAACAAAACTTAAATATTTAAACTACTTTTTGTAAATAGATATTGTAACCAAATTGCCAATACATAAAGCAAAAAAACTGAGACCAGTTAATCTTTAATCTGATTGGTGCTGATAGAACTGAATTGAATATACGAGGTTAGACATATCATGTTGAACAAGATCCTAATTTTGTTATCTTGTGGGAGATAAGGACTCCTGCTCAAGTAGCCCCTTGGTTTTGCCGTTGGTCTCAGGCTATATGACGCCACGTATATTAAAGATAGCTACTGCAACAAACGAGCAGGGCAAAAATCTAAAACTACCTATGCACATTTACCGGTAAGTGTCTCGTTCATACCTAAATCGTTCCATTTATACCAAAAAGTGGGTGTTAATTGGAACAGTGGAACACTGGAGGATTTATACCAACCATAAGGTTAACTCATGGGCTCAACCTTCTCGTCAACCCTCATATATATATAATTTATGAATAAAACAAAAGAGTACTCCGAATATGTACCGGGGGGGGGGGGGGGGGGGGGGGGTCCATCAAATATAGAAGCCCTCAAAATTGCATATAAATATTATTTGATTTGTCATCATTTGTGAATTCATTCTAAAATATAACCCAACCATATTAATATTTAATTTAAATTAAAGCAGTATCTTATTAAGATACATATATATTTTTTTAACTTTTATATATAGTTCTGCATTATGCATACAAAGCCAGTAATTCTCATTTTTAATGATGCTAACAAAATAAACCAACCAGAAGGTGGGTCTTGTTATTTCGAAAAGTTTTTAATTTCTTATTATTCAAAATGAACATCTTTAACAATATTACTCAGGTTTTTATGAAATTGAATTATTATCACGTTTCCCGAAACTTAAGATTTCCTCTTTTGTACAAATTACAAGAAGTAGAAACCAACAATAATTAAAATAAAAAATATTTTTAACAAAACTGACTTTAACGGACATAAAAACTGGAAAAACAGTCCACAAAACTGTATACTATAACAATTTTGTTAATAAATAGGAGAGCACACTAATTTTGAACTTAATACAACATCCTAATTCACTTTTATTAAATTTTGTCAAGGAGCTTAGAAATAAAATAATTATTTTATAAAAAAAAATAATTCAATAAATAATTTATTAAGCATAAAATTTAATTATTGCAATTATATTTAATTTTAAATCAAATGATAGGATTTAATTATTGAAACATAGTGTTTAATTACAAATAAGCAATTAAAATTGCGATTTAAATTTATAGCTATTAAGTTCCAAAGACTATTTTGTTATCGGAAGCCAACTTTTGTTTTATAGTTAGGGATCCTTATATCGTCTTAATCTACCACCAACACAGAAGTGATATACTAGAGCAGTGGTTTTCAACCTGTGATCCGCGGATCCCTGGTGATCCGTGACGTTTACCCAGGGTATCCGCAAGACCTACAGATTCACAATGTGCAATTAATGTATTATCAATGTGTACACGTCAATGTAAGTACAGTAGCACACTATCAATGTAATTAGTGCATCTTATCAAGATAACTCGTCGTTCACATCTAAAACCAGCAACTTTCGGTAACGTTAGGGAAGAACTGCGAGCCAAAATTTAAGTCGGGCAGTTCAGTTATGATGACAACCTACGTCATTTAATTGAAACATTTAATTTAGCTAATACGTGACGCTCTGATTGTTTACTTCTTGATCTGGACTCATTTTGGATTTTAACTGCAAAAGAATATCCATCAATCTCGAATAAGGCTCTGCGAATTCTCCTACAGTTTTCTACATCATACCTGTGTGAAATAGGATTTTCCACCATGACGAACATTAAAAGTGAGAAAAGAAATAAACTACTAGCACTTGAAGAAGAGATGCGTGTATGTCTTTCTAAAACCAGGCCAAACTTTCCAGTTCTGTTCAAAAATCACCAAGGACAAATTTCACATTAATTTGTAATTCTCTTGAATAAAAAAATTCAGATAGTACTGTATTGTGTTTATAAGCCGTTTTTATTTCATTAAAAAAACTTATATATATATGTATATTTAATGATTAAACCACAATAAGAATGGGAAAACAAGACTAAGATCTTTCAACCGTAACAAGCGGTCTTCGTCAGAAAGATCTTAGTCTTGTTTTCCCATTCTTATTGTGGTTTAATCATTGATTGTTGTTTCACGTGTTTATGTGAAATTTTTTTATATGTATATTTATGTACAAGGGGATCCGCAAGAATAAATAAGCTCCTCGGGGGATCCGCGCCTGCAAAAAGGTTGAAAAGCACTGTACTAGAGTATAATCAGTAACACAAAAAAGGAATGTACTTGATTTTGTTTTGAGCAGAGGCCTCTATTCCACTGTGCCTCTCATCCATTTCCACGGCTAGAATAGACGCTCTTTTGTTGGCATAAGAAAGATCCATTTTCAATTTATCTCTTTCTGCAGTTACAGCTTCCAACATACCTCTGTAACAGATAATATTATATGTAATGTTATCTAATTAATGTAAGACTATCATTACAATTAGTTTAAAGGGCAAATTGTATGGTTTAGGTACAAAGGCAACAAACATTTCATCCAATCTCTGTATATAAAGTTCGTGAGTTTGTTTGTTTGTTCACCCATTTTCCGTGGAGATAGAGACCTGAAATTAAATATATTTTATTCATTACCTGAATAATGTTAAATAAAAGAAAATTATCACTATATTTCCAAAATTGGAGCCAGGATAGCAAGTGTCTTGCGTGCTCGCCGATGACAGTAGTGTAATTGTATTATATATAAATGTAACAAAACATTTTTTACTTTACTATAAGTAAAGTATAGTGATCGTGAAAAAATTCGATCTCGAGATTTTGACGGAATTACATGTTTTGAGGTCCCAGAAGTCGTTTTATGACGTTTTTACGATGATGTCTGTGTGTGTGTGGGTGGGTGGGTGAGTGTGTTAGCATTGCTTGTTACCACGCTACGGTCCAGAATCTTTGATGGATCAAGTTGATATTTTACACAAAAATGGGCCTCATAGGGAGGAAGATCCCTATTGTTTGGGAAGAATTATGCATGATGGGAAAGTCACTTTTTTTGCCAAAAACCGTTTTTTTTTTAAACATTTATTTCTCCTAAATTGATAACCCTAGAGTTTTGAAATTTTGACATTATCTTTGAGGTTTTAAATGCAACAAACGAAAAATATATTCAGAATTTTAAAACAACAGGAAATATTTTTTTTTCAATAAAATGTAAAAATTTTGACTTATAATTCAATCTCAAACCTTGTGAGAGCGATACAAGCCTTACTGTTTGACGGACAAGAATGAAACTATGTCTATAAATAGAACATTATATGGAGAATGAGTTGAGATATTTTTTTCTAATATTACATTCGCTAAATGGGCGTTACAGTACGATTTGTGTTTTCAGAAAATGTTTTTTTGACGCTAAACGGCTCGTTCAAAAATAATGAAAATTTGACCAAAAATGGAACAAAACATTAGCAATTGATAAAAAAAAATCATGAAGTTTCAATTACGGGAAAGAGCAATAACGATATAAAAACTCTTTGTTTATCCTAGACTAAGAGATCACCTGCTATACTTGTCGATTTTTTGTATTTTTTTACATTGTTTACATTGACTTAGAAATTTTTTGAGCGAATCCACTGAGATAAAATTGTTGTTTCTAATGGAAAAATGAAAATATATTATTGACTTATAAGAGATGTAAGAGGAATAATATTGTGCAGGAAAATGATACCACTCATTAAAAAAAAATTCGTATATATGTTATTTGACAAAGGGGAAGGAAAATGATCTTATTATATACTAAGAAGCCATAAAATTCCCAGTATAATTACTCTGTTAAAAACCAAAAATGTAAAAGATAATTCAAAATATAAATCTTTCGTTTAGAGATTAATAACTGTAATTATCGTACATCTTTAATTAACAAATCACCTTAAAACAACATTTTCTTCGCTGTTTAAGATGTTTTTCAGAGAAAAAAAGGGTATTTTACTGTTTCAAATTTGAAAATTTTACATTAATATTCAATGTAGAAGGATGTCAAGTAAACGATGTAAGAAATCTACTGGCTATTTGAACAATAGCCATGTTCTCTTGTAGGATAATATTTCGTTTCAAGAAATGTTCACATTGGTTTTTCAAAAATGTTATTACTGCTGTAGTTATACTAATGAAATTATTTGCAAATAATAAATTATTTGTGATGTACAAAAATAAGCTTATAAATTCATATGTCCTTCAATCACTATCTGTACTACCTCACGAATGCAATGCTAATAATTATATCTCATTTAGATATTTATGTTATGCTTAAATGATACGTTATGTTTTATATACTCAAGAAATTTGACATTGAGTTACTTATAGTAAAGTAGAGTGTAGGCCACTCCAGATTTTTTATTTTAATATTTGTGTAAATAAACTAAAAGTTTATGTTTAGTGGAAATAAACGAAAGGCATGAAGCCAGGGTAGTCCACTGGCTTGCATGCTCGCCGATTAGAGAAGCACAAATATATTAAAAATAAATATAACAAAAAAATTTTGAATAATATAAACAATGGTAATAAAGTAAAGGCATGGATCCAGGGTAACAAGTCGCTCGAGTGCTCACCGATGACAGTAGTACACATGTTTTATAAACAAATGCAACAAACATATAATAAACTACTACATTAAAAGTTAAAAATGAATAATTTTAGAAACAAACTTGAACACAACTGTCAGATAAAATACGAATGTTCTAAGGCAATATTATAAAGACACATTCCTTTAATTAATGTTATTTTATGTTGGGTAAATAAATTGAATATTTGAATTTACAAGTTTTGTTTGTTTTAAATATATTTCATTGTGTATAAAACTTGAATTGATGTTTCATTTATTTATGTCATCAAAGAAATTATTTTTTTTTACTTTTAAATGATTTTTTATTGCAAAATATATTTACTGTGTACATATATGCATTTTGAATCATGTTAAGAATACTATAACAAAAGCTTGGGCCATATAAGAATCTGTTTCCGTGCTTTAATAACAAGAAACAACAATTAAAATTATCCCTGTCAATCATGTTCAGTGAATTCATTTGAATAACTATTACTATAATTTCTGAGTAACACAAAGGGTCACGGGTAGTCTAGTATATTAATAATTTCTCAACAACTACTTTAATGATAGTTATTACTATTATTATTATTTATTTATTTTTCTGGGCATCATCAAATTCGGATTAGCTCTTTGGTAGTTATTAATCTGCAATAAGGATAAATGGACTAAAAATATATTGCACTCTATGACTTTCCGAAAAATATGTAACTTTTGATACTAATATTTGCTAAAAATCAATCAATAAAAAGAAGTTAGTGAACGTTAAAAATTGGGTTGGATGACCCACTTGATATTCACTTTTCTTATCCCTCTCCCCTCAACAAATGAAAACAGATTTTTTTTATTTAATTAAATTGTCAGATTAGAAAAATGTTCCCTTATTCGTGTGAGCAACATTTTTTTTGAAAAAAAAAAAAACACTAAACGGCTCCACCACTTAAAGCTAACCGACTAAGTAGAATGAAGGTAATAACAAAAGCAGTATACTTCAAACGTGACTAAGTTTATGACCGTATCAACTACAAGGTGGAAGTCAAAAAAATTAGTGATTTCTCGAGAACGCACATTTATATTAAAGGAGGAGCTAGATGGAGGCCAATATTTTGAGTGCTCCTCTTTAGTACTACAATTTGCTGGTTCGTTAGCTCTGTATTATAACGTTTTTGCTATCATGTTTAATTATGATCGTAAAATATAATGGACGTTTAAAACTGCCATATCATTATTATAACACCCCTGTAATATCAATATACAGAGATGATCTGGGGGATTATAACTTATAGGATTTTCTAGCTCAAAGGTAGAAATTAGCCTGACACTGCCGGTTTGAAATATTTTTCTAGTGAAAGAACATTTTTACTAAAGAAAGGGTCAGGTGGAGGCTAAAAGGCCTTTAGTACCGAAGTTTTCAGGTTCGAGTCATGGTGACTGCCTCTCCGAGGAGGGGGCTTTTTTTTTGGAGGGAATTCACCTGTCCTGACAGATATGTCATGTCCTGTTGTACTATGACCGATGACAATTCAGATCCCTATTCTAAGAAACTTAGTGAGATTAAATTTAAAACTCCCCATGTAGAATCAACCCGGTAATGTGACTCGTTCATAACTTAATGGGTGACAAATAAATAAATTTTATTTGTGCATCCTTAAAAGTACTAATAGTCTATATAACTTTTTCTTAAAGATGATATACATAACATTGTAGGTTTTTTAGTATCTATGCCGGGCCATAAACAAATCCTTCACTAATCAAGTCTAGTTCATCTCTATGCAAGAAGTAGTTTCAAAAGATTAAGATGCTATTGAACTGGGTATATTGCATCCTTGCATGAAATGAGGTTCGAAGATTTTAACAATAGCAAGAATGGCTCTGGCATTATGTTGTTAATTTACCATCTGTTATAATGTCAAAGACCTAATCACTTCACAGACTAAAATCTTTATTCAGTGTTAAGAAAGGATCACCAGAAACAAATCTACACACAATATTAATAAAATATCTGCTGATGGATGGATCAATGAGTACCTTCTGTAGCCTACTGAGTTTCTAATTAAAATTAAAAAAAAACTTTGTTTTTGGTAATTTCTAATACATTCATTCTTTTAATTAATAAAGTCACTGAATTTTTGAAATTATGGCTCTGGTTGAGAATTTTACACTAAAAAGCTTTCTCAACATACGTTTAAAATGAATTTGAAAAAAAAAACACTGAACCAATAACAAATGAAAAAAACAAAAATATTTTTTTCAATTTAGACTCAATAAATTAATTTATCGACTAAAGAGATATATAAAATAAAGTTAGTCTAAATTAGTGCGAGCACTTTAGTAATTATGTTATTATCTTATACCATATTAATGTATTTCTTTAACTCTGCAGTAGTATCTTGTTTTTACGTAAAACTGCTTTTCAACTGCTTTTACGTAAAAAAAAAGTTAATAAATACTAATTTAGTTTATTTGTTTACCTCAAAGTTTGTATTTCCTGTAACAAACGAGGTGAATTCGCTCCTCCGCTGTCCCACATTTCTGATTCATTTAGATTTTTTCTGTACCTGGTAAAAAAAAACATGTTACGTTAATTATGAATAACAAACGGTAATATAATTAAATCTATGCAAATAAATATAGAATTAATTATTGATTCACAAACAAAACAAATCAACACAATGAGGTTATGAACAAAGGTCTCAGTTTAACTAAATTTTAATAATTCATCACACAACTTGTCATAATACTAGTTTGAATTCATATTAATTTGAATTAAGAGAATATCTCTTCTTTTTTTTAACTATTTCTGGCAACAATACCAAGATTCACTGAAATAACTGTTTACAATTAAAATTGTACTATAATAAAATTCAATGTTCACTTTTTTCTATAATAAATTAACATTGCACTTCTTTCGATACTGCTGACATCCTACCATGATATTTCTATCTCTCTTTGTGTTCTTTCATGTGTATGTGTGCTTAAACTTTTGACTATCATTATTGTGCCATTGATGAGAATTAATTAGTAGAAAGATCTTAGCCCCATTTCAGCATTTTTCCTGCGGTTTATACGTCAAGAATAGTAAATACATAATCATATTTACTCAGACTCATTACTCCTATTTTCCAATGTAGTATCATTTCATACCACTTAAGAATAATACTTATTACACACTAATCAAAATCTGAATGAGTAGAAATGGATAATAAACTAAATTAACGGTTTATTCGAATAATTTATTTAAGTATATATGTCAGTCATTAACCGTAAGGTTGTAATTATTAACTTTTACATTGAATTTATAATCATTTTGGCCAATAAATCCATTAATTTCTTAAAATATAATGTCTAAAAAAAAAGGAGGTTACATTATGTGTTGCGGGGACATCTGAGTCGGAGTAATAGTTGAATGTGGGGGAGTTGGAGATTGAGGAGGACTCCAACCACGAACTAATTCGAGAAATTCATCCAGGTTGACTCTGCCAGTCTCGGCGTCTCTTCCTAACTTAGTAAACACCTGTCTCACCACCTGCCCAAATACAATATGAAATGTTAATCATTACAATAAATAATGGGTTGTAATACAAACATTGATGTTTATAACAATAATTTTTATGAAAACAAGAGATATATTCTAAGTCCAATTTAAAAAAAAAAAATGACAACTCATGAAGTATATAGGTTGCAGATTTACTGACAAACGTTGTGAATCAACAGACTCTTCACCTGGGCAATATTATATTTTATGAAAACTATAATAATTGCACATAAAAAACATGTTTATAATTAGATTCAAATTTAACAATTATACATGTTCTGAGGTAAAATGGATAAACCAACAAAAGTCTCCATACAAATGAAGTTTTATTCAACGCATTTCGAACGCTTTGTGTTCATCATCAGGAAGACACTATAATACAAATTATATCTAATCAGTTACAAAATTAGAGTGAAATAATAAAATTCAATTAAGAGAATTCAAGACATACCCAAGGATGTGGTACTGACGGGTTGGTCCCACAACTTTTCTTAGTGAAAACAACTAGTAGGAAATAGATCCGTTGCGAAAGAGTGGGGATAGGCATTTAGGAGATAAGGTGACAAAGGCGTCGGGTATGCTTGAAAACCGTTAACTGAAATACAGAGGGCCAGAACCACTAATTGAGAGGAAAGAAACCTTTTTTATTTATTTATTTTTTAATTTATTCTTTGTGATTCTAGGAACAGTTTAAGAAATTTTGGACACCCTGGAATTTGATCATTAAGACATAGAGAGGCAGAAAGATTATTAATGACGGCTTTGTTTGTTTCAAAAGCTTCCAAATTACAAGTTTCTTTAAACTTTCTATTCGCATGTAGGATCGATCGTAAGGTTCAAGTTTGGATCAAAGCTGTGATTTTGTTGGTTTATCCATTTTACCTTAGAATGAGTAAATACCACACAATTACGGATTGCACAACTAATGATCTGAATTATACATGTTTATATTTGGACTTAAGAGTTTATATACAGTCCTCTCCTTAGACTTCAATAATTGATGAAAAGTAGAAGGAATAGTTACCTGATCAGCTAAAGTGTCCATCCCAACTGAAGAACAAACCATAGCAAGCTGGTTCTTATCCAAGCACCCATTACTGCCCATGCGATTCCAGACAATTCTCAGCTCTCCATAACCACCTGTTAAAGAAAAGAAAATCATGTATTATCCTTGTTATCAAGAAACTTAAAACGAACGAATTGCTTCCTTTTTACACATACATACTTAAAAATTCTTTTTTGCACACAAGAGAAATCAATAAATTAAGTCAGGCGAAACGATATTAACAAACTTTATTGATTTTTATTTAGTTGATATATTTTTTTTTATATTAGAAATAGATAAAATCGTCATACCTCGTAAGATGATCATGGGGTTGAAGCGCTTTCGGACGTTGTCCATCTTCACATAACATTGTGAAGATGGACAACGTCCGAAAGCGCTCCAACTCCAGGATCATCTTGCGACGTATGACGGTTTTACCTATTTCTAATATAAAACATACTAACCTCAGTGGTATTAACAATATACATGTATTTAGTTAATATATGTTTAGACATTTTTAATCATTTACTTTTACTTCATTTGCACAACACGCAATTATGAAGACCACATCAGGGACTAAGTATAAATTATCGTTTATAATGCCACTCAACCGGAGCCTTTTGTCCATCAGGACGATGAAAATTGAAATATTAAGTGAGTTTTGCCTGTCACTGTTTACTATTTTTTATGTTTACCAATATGATCAAATAATTTTAATATCTATATAAATAAAAGAAAGTTGTCTGTACATTGGTTAGAACTGACTCATTTCAAGTTTTCTTTACGTTTTATACATTAGAGGAACCGAATCCACCCTTAGAAAAATTTCTGTCACAAGTAAACTTAGCCACCATAAGACATAGCAAGCTAAAACTTTGACAGTAGATTTGTGTATGTCTAACTTAAAATATAGGCTCCAAATTTATTGGAAATTCAAGGTAGAAACGAAGTTATAGGCGTTTAAAGCAAAGACTTTTGTCAAAAGTAAACTCCGCTACGGTAAGACATAGCGAGCTGAACTTTGACACTAGATTTGTGTATATCTAACTTAAAACATAGGCTCTGAATGGATTGAAAATTCAGAAACGAAGTTATGAACTTTTAAGTTGTATTTTGCTAACTTCACAAACATGTTTATTTTGAAAATATACATGTGTAGCAAGTAGGTATTGAGGTTATTTTCATTTCATTTGCGTATATGAATATACCGCGCATTTGATCTTATTGACAAGATGTTTCTCAGAGTTCAAGATGTACTATCTATTCAGAATAAATGAACAGGCAGAAAAAATCAACAAACAAGTTCTTACTCTAAATCAAGCCGTGGAAAAAACTTACAAGTCAGTAAAAAGAGTGATTGGTGATGAGGAAACAGTTCATTATCCAACTGAATTTTTTAACTCCGTGACTGCTTCTGGACTGCCTGCTCATGAATAAAACTTAAAGTAGGAACAATCCTGATATGATTTAGTAGTAGTAACAAATTTCATGTTAAGTAACTTGAGCAATGTTCCGTTAGCGCCTGTTAAGCAATGACGGCAACTAAGTCGCAAGGGGAAACTGTATCTACCACAGGAATTAAGTGAGTGAGACCAAGTTTTTTTCACATGGTCAACTGTAGTTTTTTGATATACCATGTCAATTTCTAATATTTTGGAATACCATGTATCATCTCGGAATTTTTAAAAAGGTACCCGTCAAAGACGGGCACGTTTGATAATGTATATATATAATATATTCACTTTAAAATCGGAAAGACGATCCAAACTGGAGACAATAACGTTAAACATCGAAAAAGAATAACACACAAAGTAAAGACACAGATACAAATTCAAATTTTCAGGCAATCCGTTTTTAAGAAACCAAGCACGTTGTAGACGCAACGGCAAGTAACTCTTATTATGGCTTCCTCTGCCATAAAATATACACCAAATTAAACAAACTCAAATATGTATAATATTTGTTACTTACTTTCAATATCTTTGTCAGTAGTCAGGGATTCTGGGGATGCTGCTCCATTTGTTATTTCAACTGTTTCAAACATATCTTCTAGATTTACTCTGCACGTATCCTGTTTAACAAATAAAAACAAATTATAAATTTGTGGAGAAAATATATTCCATGTATGTGTGGAGAAAAAAAGAATGAGAAATATGAATTACTTACTTCTGACTTCCCGTTTATATGTGATGAGTTATTATCAGATAGGAAAACATCATTGTCAATCTCTTCGAGACTAGTCAAATGAACAGAATCACAATCCGTATTACTTTCAGGTCTAGATCGTCGACCATATTTCTTTTGACCGTAAACAAACTTCGGTGAAACCTCTCTGTCTGGAAATTTAAAAATTTTGAATGATTAAGGTTTTATACCAGTGTTTCTCAAGCATTTATAACAATGACATACTTGTAGTTGAGCAGATTTCAAGATCAGATAGCAGAAATCACAAGAAAAATAAAAAAAAAAGGCCCAACAGTCATTCAGAATAATTGAATACCGAATAATCAACATTTAGAATAATCCCTGTCAGGTATTATTTATTTCCAATCATTTAATGAATAAATAATTGATAAAATGATTTAATTAACTTTTTTTTAATTATCCCATAATAAAAACAATATTATAACAGCATAATATTGTCTATGATGCTAGGTAGTCATAACATGACAAAAGGAAATTTCATAAAACACCAAACCAAGACAAGAACAAATTAAATTTGATTAAATTGATGAAACACAATCTCAATTTAATTGAAAATTGGAAACATGGTTGTTAAGCAGGGAATTATCCAAATGAGAGCCAATAAAACAAAGTGTTGGTGATAAGACATATTGCAAACAACTTTTTTACAAAACACTTTTATTATTTGGTCTATGAAAATAAGAAGGGAATACATACAAATAATTGATAAAGTTTTACCAATCAAAGGTACAATTTACCTACAAGGCACAAGAACGCATTATTATCATCATTAATTAATACTTTAATCAATACAAATTAAGTGTAATTAGTAACATCAATAACAATATCTAACAACTCAGTATTAAAATTAAAAGGTTCTCGGTAAATTAGTTGATCGGTAGTTGCCAAACTGTTTGAGGTATAAAAATGTCAAATAGTATGAAAAAAATATCAACCATAACTGTATGACAAAAATCTTGTATTTCTATCAATTCTTTTCTGAAAGAATGTAATTCTCTACCTGGGGAAGTAGCTCTAAGACGAGTCTTGTCAGATGCTAGTTGTGAAAGAAGTGCATTTCTAAAGCACGAAAACGAAATATCTTTAGCTGGAAGATTTGCCACTAGATCTGCCGCTTGGTCCCCTATCTCAAGAAGCGTGCATAGTAAACTTACATCATCTCTGTCCAAAACACCTCTACCTTCCTTATCACACTTCTTAAAAACTGCCAATAATTCTGTCTCATATCCTTCAGCAATTCTCGTGGCTTCCATTACCTTAAAAATTAACCAGGTTAATAAGCCATTTTGCAAAATTAGAAGTTAATATTTACATGATATACCGATAAAGCAAAACCCCCGTAAATGACCGACATAGCATATCTTTCTAACGAGACACAGGGACATACTGAAGACAAAGATGTTAACTACTTTTTTTATATGCTACATAATCATTAAAGTAACAAAAAAAATTCAGTAAACCTATACATAACTTATTAACTGTTAAACAAATAGTGTAAGGAATGGATAATGAAAGTAAATAAGTCAAACAACCTTGATACATGACTTTCAATGGCCGTAATTTATGAAACATAAATTAAATATATTATTTTGAAGACTAAAAGAGAACAGTACCTACACATTTCTGTACAAATCAAACTGCTAACTCAGTTAACAACCATAACAAAGACAAAACGAGATTTTGAATTAACTAGTGGAACTCGATCTGGATATGTCTCCCTCTTAATATGTCAACTGGAACCAATGACACAATTCCAGTTGACACCAACTGTACTCCTTACCTTTTCAATTCATGCATTTTTTTAAAACTAATTCGCTATATATTTCTCAGACGATTAGAATAAAATTATCAAAAGTACTCTGTTAATATTCGACAATAAATCACACCAAATATATGATAAAAACAGCTGGTACCAGTTAAATCAGTGTTGAACATTACAAAAGAATTTTTAAAGCTGTTTTTGTCAATTATATTTCTTCTGTAACCTATAACAGAAATAGATTAAAGTTTTTTCGAGTTCTTTAGTATTCGAACACCTGAAAATTGTTTATTAGTAAGTTTGACCTGAATGTAGATTTAAATTAAATTTCAGTGAATATGCCTGAAGTGAATGTTTTTGAATGAAGGAAGGTTATAACATCAGTAGAAAAAATTTGGATCTCCAGAGTGACTATTCATGGTGTCAATTATTCGTTAACAGTCGGAAATCCCTTTGATATTTTATAAGATAGTTATACAGGAATTGAACCAATTCCTGTGAAATAAATTATGATATGAAGTTTTCGTATGTAAATGTTGAGTATTCCTTAATGGTAAAAAAAGATTGTGATGCACCTAGGAATTTGTGGAGTTGGTTTGTACCATAATTAAGGAGGACAAGCAGTGTTACAGAGATTATTATAGAAGCCAAAAGTGATGCCCTAATTCTTAGAGTTTTGGTTCTTTCCAAAGGAAATTAATCCAGTCTAGATCGAATATATAATGATTTAAATTTTATTGGAAATGTTCCTTTTTGAGAAAAGATATAAGTATTTTATTTCTGGCATATTAGTGGCGTCTGTGACCTGGTCATTTAGCTTATATTTATATTCAAAATTATCCAGTGATACCTCAAATTTTAAACCAAGGTCAAGTGTTTCACCATTTTCAACCCCATATTTTAAACTTAGTCGGAAGTATTCTCTGAATGATGTAATTTTGCCGTATGAAGATAATGACAAGCAGAAACTTCGAGAAAAGAAAAAATACTTTGAGCCCAGTGAGCTTAAGGGGAAAATATCTTCTGAAGCAATTGTGCGCCAAAAATTGCTCCCAATTCCTGTGAAACCTTTAGTTGAAGTAGAAGATGGTTTTGAGGATGTAGGTCTGGTTAAAAACTTCGATGATCTGAAGGTACGTGATGAAGGGTATAGGTTATTTGGATTCAACGCATTGGCCAGCAAGAATACTGACTACTTGAGAGCTTTGCCAGATACTCGACATAAATTATGCAAATTATTGCAGTTTCAATACAATTTACCAACAGCAAGTATTATTATTTGCTTTTATAATGAACATTTTGACACACTGATTCGATCTCTTCATAGTATCATTCATAGGACTCCTCAGAAATTGCTTCATGAGATTATATTAGTCAATGATTTCAGTGATATACAAGGTTTGAATGAATCAGTGCAAACCTATATTCAATCTCATTTTCAAAATAAAGTTAAATATTACTCAACTGAAAGAAGAGAGGGTCTGATAAGGGCTCGAATTTTTGGTGCAAACAAGGCTACTGGTGATGTTTTAATTTTTTTGGATAGTCACATTGAGGTCAACGTTGTGTGGGCCGAACCACTTTTACAACGTATAAGTGAAAACAGAACAAACGTGGTGACTCCAATAATAGATATAATAAATGCAGATACCTTTAAGTACGATCCATCTCCAATTGTTAGAGGTGGCTTTAATTGGGGTTTGCACTTTAAATGGGAGAACTTACCTATAGGTTCTTTAACTAAAGAAAGTGATTTTGTTAAGCCTATAGAATCCCCTACAATGGCTGGAGGACTTTTTGCGATTGAAAGAAATTACTTCATTGAAATGGGTAAATATGATGCTGGAATGGAAGTTTGGGGTGGTGAAAACTTGGAGATGTCTTTCAGAGTATGGATGTGTGGAGGAAGGATTGAAATAATCCCTTGTTCTAGAGTGGGCCATGTATTCCGAAAAAGAAGGCCGTATTCGTCTCCCAGTGGTGTTGATACCATGCTTAAAAATTCATTAAGAGTAGCCCATGTTTGGCTGGATGAGTTTATTGACAATTTCTTTAAACATCAACCAAGAGCTCGTAACATAGCCTATGGTGATGTCACCTCAAGAATTGAACTTCGGAAAAATCTAAACTGCAAATCATTTTCATGGTATTTGAAAAATGTTTATCCCCAATTAACATTAATGACTGATACTGAAGATATTAGAAAGAAAAAAGTTAACGCACTGGAACCGGCTGATTATAGAAAACCAACTAAATATATTAATCATTTTCAAATTCGTTTGAGTAGTACGAATCTCTGTGTTGCTCCTGAAAAAGAAATGAGAACTAAAGGTTCACTTTTAGTTTTGAAATCATGCTTGAGAATCAAAAGTCAAATGTGGTCTGAAACTGATAAAGGGGAATTGAGATTAGCTCAATTTCTCTGTTTAGATGCTGGTGAAACCCATCCGAAACTAAGTAAGTGCCATGAAATGGGTGGAACCCAACACTGGAAGCACAAAATTACTAATAAGTCTCCTATTTATAACGTTGCTGCTGGGACATGTCTTTCTGGGAAAAATGCAACTCTAAATTCATATGTTTCTTTGGATATTTGTCTGATGAATGCGAATACCCAATGGGACTTCATTCCTGTTAAATTGTAATTTTTTCCCTTACTGATTTTGGAGATATTTTACTTCAGCTATAGAATTAATTTTAAAAATAACACCTTAAACATATTTTTAAAATATGCAATGTTTATATGTTGTTTTCTTAAATTGTGGAATATATTTTTAAGATCAATGGATTCACGAATTCCTATACTACAGGTATAATTTTATAGAAATTATTATTTGTTTCTAAACGATATTCTTTCGTTAGTCATTCCTCATTATTAAACGGATTGGGTAGAATATTTATTAATTTCTTCTTCCAGTTTTAACAAATTTGTGCCTTTCTTTAACACCTTTCCAAAAATGTCTATGCATGAAGGTTTGTGTATTGCTCAATCATAGTAAAAGTTATATCCACTAATCTCCTTAATTATTGTGTCTGTTGTATTTAAATATTTGAAGTTAAGGAGTTTTTTCATAATTGATGATAAAGGATCTATATAAATCTGATTAAAATGCACAGCAGTTAGACTTGTAGCTGATTTGTTCTAGTTTCCTAACTATTCGATGTTTCTCAGAAAGTAAATCTGAAATTAATTGTCCAAGAAACATTTTGTGAAGAGCCCACTGCTATGTTGTTGAGTTTGGAAATAGTTTTGAATTGATGGGAATTATAAAGCTTACAATCTTTCTATCTCTACATAGATCATAGTGCTTTCAGGTATGTATTCAAGAACATTTGCTGCCAGTTTATACCAACATATATTATTATTTAATTGATGTATATTAATTAGATATATATAAATAAAAAAATATTTTACATTAAATACGTAATGTAAAAAGTTGCATCTAAACAACTGTAAGAATTCAGAAATGGTTCTAAGATCATTATTACCATAATAGAAAAATCAGTGTCTGAACCACAGTAAAAAATACAGATGAGCAATTGTTTAGTTGAAAGATCTTAGTCCTATTTATGAATTTGTTGACGTTGATTTATATATATATTTGAAAATAAGTCACCACAACAATAAGTAATCAATATTGATTTAGCTCTTTTGTGACCACCATGAATGACCCTAGCATTACTCATTTATTGCTGTCATGTATTCCTTGATTTTGGAGCATATTTTCATGTTTTTTCACTTGATATTAAAAAAAATAATTATTTGATTAATTTGATATTAAATTGTCATTTTAATGCTGAGTACATTGACACCACCGACTAATGGGTGATCACGACGAATGTCGGAATATACAATTCGTTACATCAATTTTGATCTTTCGTTGTAATTTGACGTGTTGGCATCTTAGAGGAAAAGTATGTTTCATTTTTTTTTAGCTATGCTTTATCTTAACCATATTTATCCACATTTATGACTTTTTATCTTTCTTTTTCTGTTGGTCTCTTATCTTTTTTATGCAAATGATTCTTTACTCATGTAAACTCACAAACCAATAAACAATGCAAACAATGAACTGATTGTATTGCTGAGGATTTGTTGTTCAGTAGTTATTATGATACTAAATTAATATTAATGCTGTTTAGAAAAATAGAGAAGTAAATGAAATGAAATAACTTTCTGCTAGAAAAAAGGTAAATTTGTTCTGCATTTTACAGTCAAATTCAATGTAAAACTGAAATATTAATATTATTATTGTAACTTTGATATAAGATTATTTATTATAGTTATGCAAGGATGATGTGAATCTCAATCAATAATCAAGCTCGATATTATTCAAAGTGATATTTTTTAATGCAAACATGTTTACGTGAATGTTTTTATTATTGTTGTTATTTAAATATGTAAACTGTGTTATATTACTGTTTGTAGAATATGTTATTACCATGTTTATTATGGAAAAGTGATATTCAATGCGTAAAAGGTATATATTTTGCTATTGTTATTCTTATTGGACAGATTGTTGATTCATATTTTTTTATGTTGTTATATGTCTATAAAATAATTTTAAACGAGACTATTTGTTTTTTTTTTATTGTTATAGATACCCTTAAATAAAAATTTAACACATTTTTATATCAGTTTAAATCCTCGTAAGAACTGGTATAAATGATTTCAATACTATATTTTATAAATTAATACTTCTATGAAATTTTCCTCACTGGCAGTAACCCTGCCTGGAGGAAGTTTATTTTACCACTTTAAGCATAGCATATTTATAGCTTGCAAAGTTATCTGATATCGCTCCTTATTCGTGATTAGAAAATAAATAAAACATTACTTCTTAAACTACATTGTAAATAAGGACAGGTATGGATATTCGGAAGGTTAGATCGCATGAGTTTTCTTTCTATATGAAAATATTTTTTCTTCTAAGATAAACTGAGTTACAGTCAGTTATTAATTATGTTCAAACTATAAAAAAGTTACCCTTGTTCGTCCATAAAGTGAAAACACCTTTGGTCTTCGTCCAAGGAAAGTGTCTTTTTCCTTGTCCCGGATCAAAAAACATAAGTATCAGTTGTAGAGAAGAATTTTCTCGAAGTTATCCACATCTACAGGTAGAGGTACCAGTACTCTAGCTCACCAGTCACGCAAACAGCCTTCCCAACCTTGGTCAACACAGGATCAACAGTCTTTGATAGGCCTACTCACGCACGAATACATGCAGTCATCTCAGTTCTCATGGTACCGAATTATTTTGAATTTATTTTTGGAGTGATATACCTCCATCCCCCATCCTCCAGAGGGACTCGGACTTTTGTCATTCTGGGGGACCTCGAAGGGGGGTTTTTTTTATGACTTTATGCCTTCAATCAAGTTCTCCTCTTTTAATTACACTATCAAGAAACTAACACTGTTAGTGCTGCTTAGTGGCACAACGTGTACCCGAACGATACAGACTGGACGATCAGAGAGCCTACCTCACATAAGTGAGCCCTTAATCGACTTTCATCTTATACAAGGATTTCAAGAACTTTAACCCTTTTAAAACTAAAGGGTTGTTTGAAAAAGGAAATCTATTATCTTAAAAAGTATAGAGGCAAAAGTATCATTTTCATTTACTTTAAGATGTATAGGGTTAATCTGCTGATAAGAAAAACCAATGACCATAATTTTAAATAGCCGTCACTGATTATAAAACAAACATGCATTAAGAATTTCATTTGCAAATACAACAGGATTATTATTTGTTATCATAGTAACTCCAAGCTCAGTTACTTCAAATATTAATAATTCTTCACATTTTAACGAAAACTGTTTATAAAGTTTATACCCAGCAAAAACAACCGATATATCTTTAAGAAGCAGTTAGTTCATAGTTTATTGATATACAGTTTTTTTTATATAATCATTGAATAAGCACCAAAGCTACTTAATTTGTCACTATAGTTTCAAAACAAATTAAGTCTAATACAGAACAACCTCTCATTAAGAGCAGTAATAGTTGAGTCTAATCAGCAGTTGACAGTTCCCCGATCCTTTCTCTTACTCCTCTGAATCTGAAATAGAGTTGTACAAAACAGAAAAATGAAATGCAACCAAAAATATGTATTTAATAAAATCTTCCATGGCATTGTTTATATTCATAATTTCTATGAATAAAAAAAAACAAATATTTTAAAAATAGTTTGTTTACAAATTAAAACAATTTAAATGGTAACACAAACATATTTTTACAAAAACATAACGATTAAGATATACAACAGGGTGAAAGATAAAATATTATTTTCCTTCTACCATTTACAGAAAGTCGTATCAACAAAATAAAAATAACTAACATAACTGATGAATTATTTTGTGAAATACAAAAGAATGAATTATGTCCGATTATAATGAATATCTGTAATTCATCTCAGTATTATCAATTTTTGTTTCATAGTATGAACAAACTAAAATTAATTATAATTGTCTAAAAGCTTTAACACTTATCTAAGTTATATTGCTTAATTATAATTTGAGATTCTATATTATTTATAATCCTCTAAATTGAGGAATATTATACTGTAACTTATGTACAATATATGGTAGTTTTTCTAAAATAAAAGAAAAATTATAATTAGAAGAAATGTAAGCAGTTATAGATATGTACAAATACACCATGCTAAAGATTTATATAGTGGTTAGTAAAGAATCCGGTTGAAGTACAGATAATGGATTACATGCAATGAGATTTCCTAGAATTGGTTTACATTACACCTTATTGGTATAGCTATATACCATTTTCAACTTCATCTTCTTCCTGTTTGATTAGACTATATTTATCAGAAGTTTCTTTCGTAGTTTGTGGGAATGATTTCAAATTATTGGATTTGCAAATTCCAATATGTCGACAATATAATACAGAACAACTAATTAAAAGGAATGCTATATTAAAAAGAAGAACAATAAATGTTCTAAAATACCATTTTCTATAATCAACAGCGTCTGAAAGACTTTTTGGAAAGCAGTATGTTTCAAAAGAAGATTTATGAAGATCTGCATCCATGTGGCATGAGGTACATTGGTAATCGTTTGGCCCTCGACAGGCAGAGCAAGTGTAATGGCATGTATCACAAGTCCGTTCTACCGTTAGGTACATCCCTCCCGGACAGTGTTCTTCGCAACGACCCTCAAACAATATTAAATCTTCATGGCATTCTAGAAAATAAGAAAACTATTTCAAATTTTGAACTAAACATATATTACTAGTATCAATAATTTATATACAATCAAAGGTACAAGTATAATTCGTTGTTAGTTACATGCAATTATAAGCATTTATAATCATTTCACTATTATGATAATTATATCTCTAAAATAGTTCCAATATCAGAATTTAAAACTAATAATACTAAAAAAAGAAAAAAATTTAATCAAAATAATGCATAATGAAAAAATGTTGAAATTTCTATTTCATATTTTGTTTAATTCAGCAATAAACTTGAATAAATTAAAATTAAATAGTCTACTTTGAAAACACCATCATAGCTAAATTATTAAAAGCATGCCTTAAAGTTGATTCACAAACATATTTTAATTCACAATAATTAAAAACACAGTTTTCAGATAAGAACTATTATATTTCATTCTACAAAATTAATAACAAAACAAGCAAATAAATAACGCAGGCTAAGAAAGGTAAAAGAAGAGAGTTACATATGCAGTAGGTTCGAAATTATTGAAACATGAGTGAACTGTACTTCTAGTGTATTTAATATATATATGTTGGTATATTTAGGAAGAAGTCCTTCATTTACGCAGGTTCGATTAAATATGTATATATATATGATACAACAGAGAGCTGTTGCAGTTTTACGTGTGAAGAAATGCCATGTAAAGCACAAAAAAAAATACAAATACTCCTCAGAACACAATAAAATTCATTCGTATTAATCAAAATAGTTAAATCTACATATTTCAAATAAGTCAAACATATTTTTAGAAAAAATAGTGAAAAATTTGATTATATTACAAATGTTAAATATTACTTTTTATTTAAACTAGTTTATGATTAACCAATGAATAAAATTGTTTATATAAATTAAAAGATGTCACTTCTAAGTGTGTGCAAGAAAAGGTAAACTATAGGATAAAGAAACCATAGAATTATTAACAACACTAAATAATTGTAAATATCAAACTATTGACATGCTGTACCCACCACCAGTCATTGAATCCTCCTCTGGAATATAAGCTATAAATCTCTCTAAACATTGAACACACAATCATAAGGACATAAAAACCACTATTTACAATTAAATTTTCTGTTTTATAATAACAATGTTTATTTCATCCAAAAAAGTGAGTAACCTAAACAAAAATGGAATAAATATGTATGGTTTAATGTTTCTGTCTGATTGATATACTATTTCTATAAAAAAACATTTTATAAATTTTGCTAATGCAATATAAATTTTGTCAACAAAACATCTATAAAAGAAGGATTGCTCCCCAATTTACAAATATTACAATATATATATATATATATATATATATATATATATATATATAATTTAATGTACCGCAGTATTATTGACATTTTAACATGGATGTTCTAATCACCTGACCGTTTTTTCTTTATATGTCGATGATAATTTCCATAAACATTGTCGAAGGAACCTAATAATATTTTTATGATACTATATTTAATCTCTAAACTATATATTAATAAAAAATAGCACAACGGGATTTTGATTAACATAAATCATCGTCGACAAAGACAAAACAGTTCGTTTAATCTGTACCAGTCTAGACAACCACTATACTTGGAGAAATCTCATTCTTCACTACATGCCAGGGACGGAATCCTAATAAATCCACATAAAACCTGATTATGATTTATATTTATCAGAATATTGGTATTTGGAAATAATATATAGTTTTGGTATTACATGTATAAAGTACTATCATAAAGTACTATCATGTTTTTATATCTCTTGGAGAATACATTCTTAATTTATCACCTACATATAGAAAAAAGTAGAAGATTGAAACAGCAAAGTTTGAAGATCATTCATGCTGAAGCTAAGTACAGTTCAATAATTAAGTCTTCAGCAACCTTACTGACATCCTGTATAATTAACGTATATATATATAAAATAGGAAACTGAAAATATGCGGTCATTATGTATATTCACGCTTATTATTTATTGCTTTATGCGTAATATTCAAAATGGCTTGTCAAGTAAGGTTGTGCAACAATGACGAAAAGCTCTAAAACCATTTTTTTGTATAATCGGTTCATATAAGAAGTTCTAAACATCGATAATCAGTTATTTTAATAATAATGTTAGCCAACTTCCAATGATTACATTATTGAAAGTACTTAACTCGTATTTATTTTATATGGTTAACCATATAAAACTATATATTTAAATCAAGGGTCAGAATCGGGAAAAAGATTGGCCTCTTAAAATGCCCAATATTCCTGGACTCCTTTTTTGAAATATTATATCCCTTTCCTTCAATCAAATTTTTTGAGCTGGGTAAACAGTAAATCTACTAGACCAATCAGGGTTACAACTAAATGAGGAGTGGAAAAGGCAAGACAGGAAAATGAAGGGAAGAAGTCATATATAAAGACAAAATAGATTAAGAAAGATAATAAAAAAAATAATAAATAATGCCTACAAATATATAAGAAAATACAATGGAAATAATATTACATAAACAATAAAGGCAGACAAATAATACAAATAAATACATTAATTAAAGAAAATGAAGATATAAATTAATACTATAATTTAGTTAATTATTATATTAAAGTTATATTTATTTTTATTAGATTTAATTTATATGCTCAAATTAGTTTTTTGTCATAATTATTTAATAATATATACGCTATATTATCGTTATATATTTTGAATTAATATTATTTATTATTTTCGTGAATAATAATCATAATAATATTTATTTAAAAAACCAATTAAAAAGAGGATAGCACACAGATAGACACAGGAATTACTCACTTCTATATTTCGACCATCGTCGTCATCAGGAGTCGCCGCTTTGCCTTCCTGCGGGACTCTTCGCCTTCTAATGACGACGATGGTCGAAATATAGAAGTGAATTATTCTTGTGTTTATTTGTGTGCTATCTTCTTTTTAATTGGTTTTTTATTTAAAAGTCCGCTGGACCGTTTCTTTTAATTAATAATATTTATTATTATACGATTTATTACTTAATCTATTTTGTCTTCCCTTTATTTCCTAGTTTTCACCAATTTCCCTCTTCACTTGGTGGTAACCTTGATTGGTGTATCAGACTTGCAGTTCACTTAACAGGTTCTTAACTACCTTGAACATCTCTCCTTCTCATGGTGATTTAGATTGCCAAAATATAGAACTGAGTTAATCAGTTATTTTTGTCTTTTCCTTTGTAATATGGCGTGTTGTTCCTAACGGACCGTTTCATTTTTGTTTATGCCATTTTCGCTGAAGTAAACTAGATGGAGAGTCATTTTTAAAACACCAGTATGTCAATATGGTGGAAAGGTGGTTATTGACAGGACAAGATGTCGACTAAGGGACTCTGTGAAAACCTGTGGGCTAGTAGAAGCAGTTTGTTTATGACATTGATTAGACCAAAGACAATTAATTCTTTCACTCGTTCAAGAAATACGACCTCTACATTGGGAGTCCTAAAATATTTTACTCTAGTTTATTTAGAGTATACAGATAATTACGAGTACCGAACGGCTTTGTATACACTTCTAGGCAAAGATAACACTTCGGCTTTATCACTTCAGAGACAAGGCAAAGAATTAGAGAAATATATTTTTAAATTCCTTTCTTCAATAATTCAAATAACCAACAAATAACGGTTTTGGTGGAGTTGTAAATGAAATAACTGTTTACTATTTATTTAAAGACTTATTAGCAAAATATATTTGTCTACATAATTCCTATATAACCACTATCTTCTACTGCAAAAGAAATATGGTTTTGTTTACAAATATGTGAATATCATAAAGGAAAAACTTAATCATTTCAAAAATGATATAAGTCCATGAAGAAAATTATCTTTCTTAATTTTTACTAGCATCGCAGATAAAATTAAAACAAGAATTAAAAGATGTTGATATTTTCAGAATGTTTTAGCAATAATAAACTTCAGAACTGGCTAATTTTGAGGCTGACTTGTGCATTATTTGATTTTAAAGAGGTTTCTATAATTCTACAAGATAATGCTTGTTTCAAACTACTGATTATACGATTATTATATAATTGTTTTGTTTAATATATTAAACATTGAGATTATTCTGAATAACACGATTATAATTTCATTAATATTTTTCAAGCAATATTAGAAATAATTGTAGTACATAAAATGTCACCTGAGAGATTTTTGAGTTATTTTCTAGTTTTTATCATTAAATACTATTCTGACCACAACTAATTTCAATTTTTTTTTTAAAATCAAATTATTATAGTACATTTTATTATTAGTTCATAAAAAACCTCGAAGCTCAATCCGTTGCTGTTTAACAAGTTAACAAGTTATTATGTTTTAGATACTTAGGCAGATAATTCAATGATATAAACACAGTGATGCAACCAATTTCAGACTGCATTTCGAATTCAAAATAAAAAATATATAAAGTTCCGATATTGATACAATATTCAGTATAATCGCTAATTGATCATTTACATTAAACATTAATTTAAAATGCGAACTATTATAATAAGTGTTAGTTGCAAGAGGTATTTACCTATAGTTATTTGATTAGGATAATTATTTTCAAAATTTATGCATAATCAAAAGTAATAACTCATTTCTTTTGCATAAGGAAATAGGATGAAATAATTGTAATTGAAGTAAATTATTGATTGTATTGTTTATTCTGTTTAAATATTTTACATATTTCACATTTAATTGTAAACAAAATGGAAAAAGATAAGTAAATTGTTGAAAATGATTTGATTTAAGTTTGTTTTTCGTCATATAAAATTCAGTACTTTTATTTACAAGATATTACTGCTGAAATATTTCGCTAGATCACAATTTATCTCAACAATATCAAAATAAAATGCGAATTATAATTGTAGACGGTTTTAACGAGAAGAACGTATAACACCACTCAACGTACACTAGATAAAAGACAAACTGATACATTAAAAAAAAGTCATATGGAAAAAGAAATTCATCAAGGAACTATGAAACCATGATAACAATGAGCTCAATGCTCGTAAAATATAACTCCATTAAAAATTATATAAAATACACAATACAAATTGATTATGGCTAATAATAATTATGAAATAGTTGATTTCCACATTAATTACAAATACACATGTTACATTTAAGGTTGAGCGTTGACAGGAAAACATAAGTCAGCCGTCCTATATACATGAGTTATCTCAACAATTTTGTTTCAAACCATCCAGGGACAAGCAATCAATTCATTCGCCATTTCTCATTTGACAAACCCGAAAATAACGAAACACTTTTTATTTTTGAGATAAAATGAAGAAATGAAAACTTCAATTCAAAATACATTAAAAATCAATAAATTTACCAAGATGTGGCCCTTACTATCAAAAGAATATTAAAGAATAATTAACAAATATATTCTGTTTATAAGTTAATAAAAAAAAATGCTTTAAAATTACCCCCATATTTTTAGGGTGTAAATTAACGTCCAAAAATTTCGACAAAGAAATTATTCTTCGGTGTTAGAGCAGTATGTTCATTTTTTATTAATTCATATATGAAATAGACAAGATAAAAAAGACACATACGCTTTTCCCCAAAGGAGTAAAAGTAAAGGTTATTCAAAAATACTGTTTAAAACATGTACATATTATGTTAAGACTTTAGAGTTGATTGTGAATTGCATAATATTTTTAGATATACATATGAATGAATTGACTTCATGGGGAAATGAATTAAAAAATCCTACACCAGCAAAAGCTATATATAAAGCGGTAACTCATTTTAAATCACTATGGATAGAAAATAAAAATAATAAAATGAGTTTTTTTTCTAAAAAAAACCATACCTAATAATAAGAGCAGATGAATATAAAAATTAAATGTATTTCATAAATTGTGCTTGCTGTTTCTGTTCTATTAAATTCGAATGAATTCCTTAAATAATGCATTTACCTTAATGCCAGTAAAATCTTATTACAGTTTAAAACAACTCACTTTTTAACTAATCAGATTAATTACTCATCATAAGTAATAATTATATTCAAATACTGTTTATCATAAGTTATTTTTTTAATTAAAAAATATTAAATAGAGAATACATCAAATGAAAAAAAAATATCTCTCAAAAGTAAAAGTTAATAGTTATTACTTTTACTTTACAGTACGGATTTAAAGTAGATGCATATATGATGATGTCACTAAGTTATGCTTAAAATGACCTTTGAAAAACTATTCAATAAGTATAATACAAAATTGTCATATATACTTGAACCACGGAAAAATGATCTAAAACGGACAACAATTCAGAAAAAATTAGAGGTTATATACAGAATTTGTAGTAGTTTTGAGAGGAAGGCTGTCTTTACCGGTGGCTTAGACCTCACTCTCTTCACTCTGCTGAGAACAGTTGTACTACAAATTTCAAACTAAAACTACAAGTGTTTTTATGTTATACGTGAACCTCTATTTTATATATATATATATATATATATATATATTGGTGTAAATCGGTAGCAAATCTTTTTGTATGCAAATATTGTTAAAAGTAGCTGCAGCTTCTGCTCTCACGATTTTCGAGCTGGTGGCCTCGATCCTGCGGGCGATTCTTCTATCTTGTGGTTGGAGCTTCCTCATCAATTGTCCAAGGGACTAAAGTAATTATGGTCGAAAGCTCGAATGAATTGATGTCCATTAGACAATTGATGTGGACGGTCCAACCACAGGATAGAAGAATCGCCTGCAATATCAAGGCCACCAGCTCAAAAATCGTGAGAAGCTGCTGCTACCTTTAACAATATATATATATATATATATATATATATATATATATATATATATATTCCATGATAAACGAAGAACGGTCCGGCAGGACAGATAACACTTAAAATAAAGTGACACATAGACTGAAACATAACAAAAGACTCACTTTTGAATATTTCGAAAGCCATTACGGTCGAAATATTGAAAAGTGAGTCTTTTGTTATGTTTCAGTCTATGTGTCACTGTTTATTTTAAGTATATATATATATATATATATATATAAGCAGATAAATCACAATAAACACGTGATGCAATCAATGAAAACAAACCACAAGGAAAAAAAATGCATAGAGCATTTTTTCTATCTGTTTTCTTTTTTTTCCCTTGTGGTTTGTTTTCATATATATATATATATATATTGGTATATATTGGCAGCAGATCTTCTATCAAGCATATTTTATTGAAAATGATCCCAGTTTCTGCATTCACGACCTTTTTGTTAACAGATTCTAACCTCCTGGCTATTTTCCTTATTGTAGAAGGTAACAATATGGAAAATAGCCAGGAGATTAGAATCTGTTAACAAAAAGGTCGTGAATGCAAAAACTGCGATCATTTTTAATATATATATATGTGCAAAGAAACATAAATGGATTTGAAACATACGCTTGAAGTCCGTTTCGGATTGTTGTCTCATCTTTAAGGTATATATTTTTCACTGCTGAGAAAATGATCGAGAACGGACCGCAAAAATTCAAAGTTTACAAAGAATTGTTTAAAAAAAAAAGAAAAGAAATAAACAACAAAAGGAAAGGTGTTTTCTTTTCTTTGTACTTCTTTACTAACTTCGAACTACATATACATAAATAATGTAAAATTCTCAACAAGCAAACACATAATTTAGTAATTTCAAACTAAAAAACAAATTGACAATAATAGTATAGAAAATAATACTTGAAGCATCTGTACGTGCATTCATATATATATTATTCTTGCGTTTGATTTGTGTTCTATTATTCAGAGGAATGTGGAATACCTTATATTGATTTATATTGTTTCATATAAGATTCCTAAATAGTAAACCGTCCTATATAAAATATAAATCAGGTAAAAACAAAAATGAACTTAATGTGTTTTATATCTTGACAATGAGACAAGAAACTGGTTAAATTTATGAAGAGGGATATATTTAAATTAATCATTAGAATAAAACAAAATATACAATTTTATGGTTATGCAACCAATTACGATGCAGTATTTACTCATATTGTACATTATAGAAAAAAGTCTCCACACAACCAAAGTTTCATTATAAAAAAACCACTTTTTGAAGACTTATATTTTATGCTTAAACATTTTCAAGTTTATCAGCTAGTAATGAAGACATAGTCTTGTCAATGAATGGATTACCGTTTATATTTCTCACTTTAAGTAGATAAACCTGATGGAGTCCGCTAAATGTAAGAAACGATGTTTTTATAATGAATTTTGTTTATATATATAGAGCCTTTATCTATAATTTTTAATTATGAAATGTCAAATTACATGAAATAGAAATTTGATGTTTGGTGCATGCCTTGAAGATTCACATGGTTTCCACGTTAAATTACATTTTAACGTATTACTAGACTTAAGAAATAACTTATAAAGTAAGCATTATTTTAAATAGTAGATATACCATACAAGGAGGGAAATCGTCATTAAAAATTAGATATAATATAATCTTAAGAAATCATAATTTCAAATATAATTTGAGGTTATAATTTGTAAAGAAAAAAAAAGTTTATTTTGCAACTATTATTAAAAGAAATGACAGACCAATAATACTGACTGATAATGATGACAGAATATAAAAAAATACTCAGCAAAAATTATTTTCATTCTTGATTGGCAAGTCTGTTAACTAATTATTAAAACATTTCTTAATCTTGAATGCTAAGACCAGAAGTTATTTCTGCAGTAAAGTGAAGATTATAATAGATGTTATATCATACATCCGATAAAAACAATATCATACATTCTCTCTATAGGTGAAAGAAATTTCAGATACTTAAGGACACATTCACAAATATTTATTAAGAAACTGTATTATTTAAAAAAAAAAAAAAGATGAAAGAATTATTTTTTCCTTCATTTAATTACATAATCTATATATTTAAATAACTTTTTATTTTTTTTAATAATAATAATCATAAATAATTACTATTATTATATTATCAAACAAAATATATTTAAATTTATTTTACTAATAATGATATACTCTAGAATAATGATAAATAAATGTAAAAATAATTTTATTTATAAAAATATTATACATTAATAATAATATTCAAAATATAAAACTGTATCTAATTAATTAAATTATTTAATTAACGCATTATTACCTAAATGTAGGTTAATTTTAATTAAGGAGTTAAGTATTATTCAACTTAATTCACATATTTACGCTTCAACTATCTGCTAATTATTCAGGTTTTTATTCCTTTAAATTTTATCATATGATAAACTCGGTGGATCATTTGGTTCTATACATCCTTTTATGAATGTATTGTATGTTCATGCCCTTTGTGACAAACTGGCAAAATATGAAAAGATTCACAAAAGAAAACGAAAAGACAATCTTACAATTGGGAGAACAAATTATTTGAAGCTGTAATATTTTGGATTTAGATTGATCACAAGACTATTTAAATTAAGAAAGCCTATACTGATATGAAATAGTTATTAGACCGTCATCAAATTGTAGTAATTAATTAAGACATGGATGGCTAAGATCCACAAGTTCACGTGTATCGTCATAGTTCAATTAAAAAAACTAAATTTCCCTGGAATGTATTAATTTAATCATTCTTGCAAAATATATTTCTATAATAATTATTCTTGTTTATTTAAAAAAGCAAATAGAAAGTACAAATACAATAATTTGACATAAAATGTATGAATAATAAGAAAAACAGCCACAATAATATTTATACTTAAGTAAATCAAATAGATTTTATGCCTTCTAGTCATTTGAAGGGAAATATTTTTTCTCATAGTGCTGTCAAATTTTGACAAATTCATTTGTAATTAGTTTCCGAAAAACAATTCACAAAATAAATAATATAGGTTACGATACAAGCTACATTTTGTAAAAATTATCTTAAGCGATAAAATATTTCAATAATAAAATGAAAATATACTTTTTATATGTATATACTAGAAAAAAATAAATCAAAGATATTTTTTTAAAACGAATCAGGAAGTATAATTTATTTTTGAAGTTTTATTCCATGGTAGTAATTAAGGTTATATATATTTATTGATAAAAGCATCAACCGCGAAATAGAAACAAAATCAAAGTTAATCAGGAATCGGTCAGTTCTTTTTTTAGACCTTTCGGTTTTTCTTTAAACCTTTTTCATAGGCAGAAGTATAAAATTTTGAAACAGAAAAACTAAGTATTATATTAGAGGATTTTTTTTTTTAACAAAGAAAACACTTTGTGGATTTCACTAACAACTGTCTTTGTTGTTGTTGCTGAACAAAGACAGAGAAAGGAAGAATGAAAACAAGAACAAAGAAAGTTATTGTTGCAACAACAAAGGCAGTTGTTGAAATCCGCAAAGTCTTTTCCTTGTAAAAAAAAATCTCTAATGTAATACTTGATTTTTCTGTTTCAACATTCTATAATTTTGCCTATGAAAAAGGTTTTAAATTGAAACCGAAACGTTGGTAATGAGAGTTTAATTTGAAGCTGAAGAAATGACCAATTCCTGATAAACTCTTATTTTATATATATATATATATATATATATAATATATATATAAAACCACAATAGTAAATGAGGAAAAATACTAAGATCTTTCAACCGTAAAAATCGGTCTTCATCAGAGTCAAATCCCAACTAGTTTGGACGTTGATTGTTGTTTCACGTTTTATTGTTAAATCTTGTTTTATATATATATATATATATATATATATATATATATATATATATATATATTAGTGTAATTAGGTAGCAGACCTTCATTAATACACACACAATTAAATTTGTTTCCGATTTCTCTATGGATGATTTTTCGATTTAGCTTCTCAAGTTTTCTGATCTCACACTTCCATTCATTTGTTACCAAGTATAATAAATCATGAAAAGATTTCCTTATGAATTCCATTTAATATTTGGTTATCATACATTTAAAGATTTAAACCCTACGTTTCAGTCATCACTGATTCAATGACTGAAACGTAGGATTTAAATTTTTAAATGTATGATAACTAAATATTACATGGAATTCACAAGGAAATCTTTTGGTGATTTATTACACTTAGTACCAAGTAAATGGAAGTGTGAGATCAGAAAACTTGAGAAGCTAAATCGAAAAATCATCCATAGAGAAATCGGAAACAAATTTAATTATATATATATGATGAATTTCTATTTTGAGAGTTTTGATCAGGTATTGAAAAAAGTTTTTTACGACAACATTTCGACGTGTATTTACGTTCTCTTCAGGGCTAGAGCATATTTTACCATAAGTACTACTATTTTACAATTTAAACTTTAATGAAATATGCACTTGTGATACCGACAACGTTTCCTCCTATGTCTTTTAAAAGTATAATGTTAATAATTTAAGATAATGTACTTTTAAGATAAAAGAGGAACCGTTGCCAATATCATAAGTACATATTTCTTTAACATTTACATTGTAAAATAGTAGTGCTATTGTAAAATATGTTCTAGCCCTGAAGAGGACGTACATAACGTGGAGTAAATAAACGAGATTTTAACATAAAAATAACATAGTTACGAGATCAACATAAAAGAGATTTTTTCAAAACCTGGCCAAAACCCTCAAAATCAAAATTCAGGGATTATATTAGCAGTTGGTCAAGAAAGAAAAGCATCATACATAGACTGACATTGAATCTAATTGAATTGAAAAGTTAACATTGAATCAGTTATGGACTTATTCCTTGGAAAGTATCCAAATTATATTTAAACGTATCCCACAAATTTTACTTGGAAGAATCTTTTATATTTATGGAAATGCGAATGCATGCCATTTATAGCTTTTTCTGTTATATATATATATATATATAACAATTAGACGAAACGATTCTTCGAACTGAATAAACTAGAATTTAAAAAAGAACACATAGAAAGGAAACCATTGAACTCACTACTATATTTCGATGTCCTCGTCTTCAGGAAAAGAAGTGAATCGCTCCAAAGGCTGATAACGACTGTTATTGTCGTTATCAGCCTTTGGAGCGATTCACTTCTTTTCCTGAAGACGAGGACATCGAAATATAGTAGTGAGTTCAATGGTTTCCTTTCTATGTGTTCTTTTTTAAATTCTAGTTTATATATATATATATATATATATATATATATATATATATATTTTCATATTTCATTAAAAATCATAAGTTAAAATATAAATTAGATCAATTTGACTGAAAGAAATATTGACAACAAAAAGTTGAATATTAAATGGGTGGAATAATTATGTTCAATTCCAATAAGTGTAAGGTATAATTAGGTTCTATTCAAAAAGTGCAAAAAATTCAAAGATGTTAAAGAAAGAAAATCATGGAAAGAGCCATAATGAACAAAACTCAAAGGAGTTAATTTATACCGGTGCTAAGAATGGCAATAAATTACACATAATATATTACTTATTGAAATGAACTAATAGATATTAATTTTTATTAGTATACTTCTTTAAGCTTATCAACATAAAAAATGGATTACTGGGTTATCCGAATAATTTTGAAAGTTTATGACATTAAACTTTTTCGGTAATTATTGTTTTTTTTTTATATATTACTTATTGAAATGAACTAATAGATATTAATTTTTATTAGTATACTTCTTTAAGCTTATCAACATAAAAAATGGATTACTGGGTTATCCGAATAATTTTGAAAGTTTATGACATTAAACTTTTTCGGTAATTATTGTTTTTTTTTTAAATTTAATCAAACTTCATTAATCTATCAAACATTCTAAAAAATATTTAGTTTTCTAAGGAATTATAACCTTGCAGGTACGTTTATTGTAACTCTTAAGGAAAATTGTGTTAAATAGAAAACAAGGAAAACTTTATGAAAAAAAAAATATTTTTAATGAATTGTAGGCTAAGTTAAAATTAAGATAATTCGTATAGTTTTTAAGCAAGCAAATTTCAAATTTATCCTCAGAGGAATACAAAGAGATCATTCATTAGAAAATAGTACACATACTATGTACGATGTTATTATACTCATTTTTTTCAATTTAAATATTCCATTATATAGTAAATTACTCACTGGAACTTTATCCTAATTACACAGCAAGTGAGAGACCACTGTTTTACATGAAGTAAAATACACACAGAACAGTCATATTTAACACATATTGAAGTTAATACAATCATGAAGCTGAAGGTTCTCTTTCGTTTGAAGGAACATTATTAAGTTAAAATTGATAGACAATCAAAAAACTGCTGGGAGTAATGCATTTTTGTCAACTTTTTATCTCTTGACCCCTAAACGGCTCTTTTTACTGGATATTGAGTAAGGTAATAATAGCTCAACAACCAATACTGTTCACTTACACGTTTACTTAGAGTTAAAGAAGTTTGATATATAATAAAATAAATACATAGAAGGAAAACTTTGAAAATAAAGCAGTATAGGAAGTCTAACAATCAATGATGACTGTTTTTATATGATCTTACTCCCAACTGTATTTTTTAGTTCGTAGTCTTGTCCTTAGTTATTCTGTAGCTCACGTATACTCAAAAAAATATTTTTCAGGCCTGGTGATCTAAGAATAGATATAATAGAACTCAATCATAGCTACATGTTCTATATTGATTAATTGCGATAAAAGTAAAAAGTGTATCCTATGGTAGTTGTGTTGTAACATGTAAACAACATGTTTTTGCTTACTGTAGATACAGAAATACCTCATTTCATAAATTAAATAAATAAGAAACAAAGCCAAAAGACTATTTGTTTTCCACAATATAACATTTAATATAATACTTTTTATAAATATTTACAACATATTTAAAAAAAAATGAAGTATTTAGTAATTAATCTGGCACGAGATTATATTTAAGAGATACAGGGAAGCATTAAGTAAATCAGAATATCCCTTCCAATTAAAACTGACTGATTTTACTTTAAGATTTCAATATCCTTTTTGATATGACTTAAACTTATGATATGAAATCATTACACACATTTTCCAGTTTTATTTTTTTTTACAGCCTGGCAAATATTATTGTAATAATTAACATTTATATCTAAAAAAACAATCAATTCTGTTACCAAGCAAATGTCATCCTACTGAAACACTCATTGCCTTATAAAATCTCTACATACAATCACATACATTTAATGAAAAACTAGAATGTATGAAACAGGAAATTCTTACAACACAATCTCACATTCTGCAATTTGCAGAAATCGTTATAAAGACATTCCAAAAATAGTGATTCAGGTTGAACCCTACACTTTAGCAATAATTTATTGTGCTTATAATTTTGTGCTTGTGTTGAGGATAATAAAATCATCAAGCGTTGCAAAGGATATGGATATATTTTGCTTAAGAACTTTAAAGAACCTTTTTTCTTTTACTAAAAAAGATAATTTTGTAAAAAAAAAAATATTAAATTTGAAGCAAATAGATTTACCCATGTAATATCCAAAAATAATTAATTATTTAATTTACAATATTTGTGAACTAAAAACATATAAATAGTTCTACTTCTATAAACTACAGTTTTAGAATAAACACAGAAAATATGAGCGTCAGAGGGAAACATTAAATCATTTATATCTGATGTGATTATTCTCACATCAGATATAAAGAAATACTGCGACCTTTCTAAATGAACCAGTAACTTGGTCACAGTCTTATTGATGCCAAAGTCCTTTACTTAGTTGTTTGGCTCATCATTAGATTTTATTGCATATGAGCCGCTTATTTTGAAAGTGGCCTAATTCCATTTATGTTAAAATCGAGATATTTAAGGGTTTGCGTTTTACAAAATTTAAAAATATTGTCATTTTATTTATCAACTAATTTTTGTTATAAAAAAACTTAGTAATTTTAAATAAAATTTGTACAATTTGCTGCAAAAGGTAAAGATAACGTAAAAATGTAATTATTTAAATAGCTAGCTAAATTTTTTTGGAAAATGGAATTAGGCGACTTTCAAAATAAACGGCTCATATATGCATTTAAAAAAATATTCACAACTTTTAGATACTGAAGAATGAAGTAGTGAATGGAACCATTTTTAATAAAATAACATAAATATATAATATGTTATTATTTTTTAAAGTACAATTTTCTCCTGTATATATGTCATTAATTCCCCTGCCTATTTTCATCCTGGTACGTTTGCTACATACTATTTATTCCTATTTTCTAATAGAGGTTTCCAATCTCTTTTGTATAACATACATCAATTCACCAAAAGGTTTATTTTGAAGATCCATTTACAAAGAATTCTAGTATTTCTAACGTTTCAGTCAACACAGACCATCTGCAGAATACTTAAACAACACACACAGGACATCCATAAGATACAATAAAGCCATAAAACATTAACAGAAAATACTAAAATATTATACCAGGAGAACGACCATAGCAGACAACATATTACAGAATCCCTCTGTATAAATGATAAGAAACCGAACCTAAACTGTAGAGATACTTGCTTCACCAGAATTTTAAAAATACACACAGGAACCGGACCTAACAACCACATAGATGAATTAGAAAATTAATCTTTAAATTAAATAGTTACTAGAAACTTCTTCTAAACTAATCAACTGTGCAGTAAAGTGTAAAATATCTTTCTGGTAAATATATAATGTTGTTGAATAGTCTATAGAGTTCAAAAATAATTTTTTGCCATATGAATAATTTCTGAACATGTGCTTCCTGAAGATAGTATCTGTTGACAGAAACATTGGAAACTTTAGATAATGCTTACTATAAATGCATCTCCAAAATGAATATTTTAATGAATTGAATATTATTCCAGAGGGATGGAAAACCCTTATAAGAAAACTGAAAAGAGTATGTAGGAAACATATCAGAATAAAATAAGCAAAGCATTTAATCAATATGTATAAATGAAGTTCTGCTTCCAATATTGCATATATATATATATATATATATATATATATATACAAAATTTTCACAATAACACGTTATATAAATATTCAGGTAATGAATATTGAGTTACCTGAATATATATATATAACTTTGAGAAACACGAATGAAAAACAGAAACTAGGACTCACATTCAATATTTCGACCCTTTTAACGGTTATCCTCAGGAAAGGGTCAAAATATTGAATGTGAGTCCTAGTTTCTGTTTTTTATTCGTGTTACTATAAGTGTTTAAAGTATATAGTCCGATGGGATCTGATTTCATTTGAATGTATATATTAAAAAAAATCCATTGCTAATAGTGTATGATATTTATCTCTTAAGAACGTATATAAGTTTTTATACATTCATTTCATACATATATCACATATGCAAGTAAAAAAACCACATTTAGAAATTTGGAGAGAAAAAATACGTAAAATCAATAATAACAGTTCTCATCAATCTGAAACTGACATAAATACCTCATTCTGTTTATTGAATGAACATTAATGATTCAAAGAGTTTAGTTTATCTTCAGATCTTTAAGTATGGTTTATGCATGATTTTTTTTCATATATATTCATTGTAAAATCCATTTAATCCTGGGATATATAACCTCCAATAACAACAGTATAACGAAAAAAAGGTATACCCAACTTTGTATACTTATGTTCTCCTTTAAGATATATATATATATATATATATAGGTGTGTTCTCTAATCGGGGTTCGGACAATTTTCCAGGATAAAAAATCAAACTCTCGTTGCCAACGTTTCGGTTTTATTTAAAACCTTTTTCATAGGCAGAAGTAAGAATTTTTTAACTAAGAAAATGAAATTTACATTATTTAAAGGAACAACAATGTTAGCCGGACAAAACCTTCGACTAGACTGAAGTCTAGTCGAAGGTTTTGTCCGGCTAACATTTTTGTTCCTTTAAATAATGTAAATTTCATTTTCTTAGTTAAAAAATTCTTACTTCTGCCTATGAAAAAGGTTTTAAATAAAACCGAAACGTTGGCAACGAGAGTTTGATTTTTTATCCTGGAAAATTGACCGAACCCCGATTAGAGAACACACCTATTCTATCAAACGGTCGATATATTATTGAATCTGTTATATATATATATATATATATATATATATATATATTATATTACTGTCAATTATTGAAAAAAAGTTGAAAATCACTCAAAGAAAATCATCTCTAAACGAGAATCATCTCAAATCCTTTTCAACTTGTAACGGTCATTAGGTTTTGAAAACACATAAAAAATATCAAAAGTTTTAAAGTTTCTCTTTAAGTTTCTAAACATTGATACTGATTTAATTATTCACATGATTTTTTAATGTTGCTCTTTTATCTTCATTAATTATATATTAATATACTTATTACCAAATAACAAATGTATTGATACTAATTATATCAATAAAATTACTGTGAAATAACAAATATATACATATTTTTTATATTCCAATGTTACTAATGACATTGTTTTTCTAACCCCGAGATCAAGTATTTCCTATTTCAAGTTACTAATAAAAATTAAATGACATTTCTCTTAAATTCAAAATTAATTAACAGATTTTTAGTACTGTAATAATGATAAATGTAAATAATTGAATTAAGATAAAAAAAACATAAAACTGAAGGAAATGGAAATACCTTCCTTTTGAAGTAACTTTTAGTATCTTGCTTTATATAATCTTACACTGTTTTACTCATTAATAGAATCATTAATTAATGACTTCTTTAATTATAAATTCTCACAAATTTATAAATTGAAAAGATATCTGATTGTTGTTTTTCTTGAAAAATAATGTCAAAAAATAAGATATATTTTTTTTATAAAAAAAATTGAGTAAGCGGTTTCATATCTATTGGATTATTCTCTCTTTAATAATAATTAGGTAACTTAATAATCATGAAATTTATTTTTAAGTGATAATTCATAAATTATTTATTCTCAACAGTTTTTATGAAATTGTGTTTTTCAATATCAAATTATATAAATTTAAAGTAATTTTATAATAGTATAAATACAATAAAATTACAACATAATTTCTTAACTTTTTTAAAACTTCAAACTTACCCGGAATGAATAATAATTAATCAAAGTATATTCAATCCAAATTATATCCTTTTTAAATAAATAATTAAAATAAATAATACATTTTTAATACCGATAATATTGATAGAAAAGTTGTATGTACACCTCAGATGTTCCTTTCTTTTTCGTACCTTTTAGATGAATACGAACACAGGAAAAAAAATCATATTTGAAAATCTAAAGAGGAATTATATACCCAACCAGTGAAGGTTCCCAACAGAGTTTCAAACTGATGTTTGAATCTCTGTATAGTCACAGGTAAGTCGATAGTTTGTTTATTGGATATTCAGATATGGTTTATACAATATACAAACAATTTAAAATAATAGTAAACAGAAACTGATACTCATTATTATGGTAATAACTTCAGTAATCTGCTGTCATCAAGAGAAAACGCTATAAAAATAAAAGAAACAAAGAAAACTTAGTCAATTAGACGTTGCAAAATGACCTGTATCATTGTTACAAACATATGACCTTGCTATTATATTCACCATTTCTTCCTTTTTCTCTCATATTGAACAAAGTTCCAAAATTCAGAGAACATGGAATATTAAGTCATGTATTTGAATTAATATTTGGGGATACTGATTTTCTGTTTCGTTATATTTCCTATAATATATATATTATCAACAGGAAAACGATTTACAAAGAACAACAAACGTTTCACAGTAAATTATAGACACAGAGTAAAGATACGAACACGCCTACAGTCTTAAATTTTCGGTTGAACCGTCATTAAGAGATAACAATAGGATTGGAGATCGTTTCCAACCATTGCTTTGGTTAGAAACGAAAGCACTTCGTGCCCCTATCTCTACTCTCCTGATGACGATTCAACTTAAAATTAGAGACTGTAAGTATGTTCATATCTTTACTCTGTGTCTATAGTTTACTGTTAAACGTATATATATATATATATATATATATATATATATATATATATATATATGTATGCATATAGGTATTAATATAAACGACCCATCACCCAAACAAAAGTTCACACAAGAAAGACAGAAAGCAAAAAAAAAATCATAAAAACTATGAAATTTTTGTTATCATCATGATATTTGTTATCATTATGAAGAAGTAGCTCGGAATGCAAGCAATGACATTTTTTTTCTCAGAAGCACTCTTAAGAGAGTTACTAGCTTATGTAGTGAGAGGATACAAAGGAAACAAAATAAGAAAATAAATAATAAAACAACATAAACTAGTAAAACAAAAAAAAATACTAAATTAAAACAAACAACTATGTAATACAATAAAAAAAAATAATTAAAATAAAAAATAAATAGAAAAGAACAATCAAGAATAATTAACAACTGAGGTTGAGTCTAGGGGTAGATCTGCTTTAGTGGAAACAAAAATATTCCTCCTCTACCAATGTCACTTTGAGGGCTTCAGAGGAAACACATAGTTGTTTCCTCTGTTATAGATTTATCCCTTGACTCAAACATAATCGTTGATTTTTTTTAATCATTATAATTTGTAATTTAATTTAATTAATTACTTGATTTTATTAATTTTTATTTTAAATGTATGTATATATATTATTTGGTCTTAATTTAATATTTTATGATTTTACATGCTTATTTATTATTACTATATATTTTTCTTATTATTAATTATGTTTTCTCGTCAACCCTATCTCCATATCGTAGGAACAATGATAGAGTGCTTTTGAAAAGATGACTTCATTCTTTACTTACATTCCGAGGTCATCTCTCTTGTGAGAGATGGATATCGAAGTATCAGAATTGTTTTTGTGTGTATTTCTTTGTCAACCCTCTGTGAATTTATTATATATATATATATATATATATTTAAATAATCACAATAAACACGTGATGAAAACTAATGAAAGTATAAGCCACAAGGAAAAATTTTCTGTCTTTTTTACTTTTTCCTTGTGGCTTATACTTTCATATATATATATATATATATTGAACGTTGATAAAATGATTTGAAATGGAAATCAATAGTACAATATAAGTCAAAGCACAAAAATCAGGAAAATTAAAACTTCCAGTCTCAAATTTGAAAGAGTGAAAGACAAACGTATAGACATCAGACACCGTTGAAAACTGAGAATGGTTTCTCAGTTCAGTCGAACCTACACAGAAATAGGTTGTTTTAGGTTAGTAACAAACCTAACCGTCTCCTTTTAAAAATACCGACCTTTGTCACCTTACCATACTACTACTATCGTGGGTCTTCTTAATTTGAGTAAATTAGCAAAGTGACACAAATAAAATGAAAAACATACATTTACATTCTATTAAAGGGATAGAAACTAAAAGAACAACTCAGCAACAGCTGGAAATCTAACGTTGAGATTCCAACAATCACTGCGTCATGCTTTTGGTATTCTTTACTTTTCTCTCCTGAAGACAGTTAAAATCAAAATTAGAGACTGTAAATGCTTGTTTTACTTTTATTAATGTGTTTTACTGACTTTTAACTGTTGCTCTTCGTTCTGGATCGGTTTTTCACCTCAAAGTATATATGTAATAACAGAAAATCACGTACTAAAGTAGTACAAGTAGTCAAAGAAAGGGGAAAACCATCTTTTAGCACTTTGCCTTTTCTTTTACTATTTTTATTAGTAATTTATTGAATTATAGAGTCTTTATCATAGAACAATAAACATATTTATCACTTATCGGTTACTTATCCAGGTTCAAATCGAAATTCCAAACTCTTAAAAAATCCATTTTGAATACCTTTGAAAGTTTGATTTAAAGCAGGAAAACTCATAAACAATTTTCCTGGTAAATATTGCATTCTATCAATTTATCAAGTTTTGTAGATAACAATATGAATTTATCATATATATCACAGATACAAAACAGACTAAAGGAAATGCAAAAACCAAACGATACTTCGACACCCGTCGTCATCAAAGATAGAGCTGCATGTAAGCAAACCAAGACAACTATTCTGTAATATTATTTATTTCATTGAATCGTTTTCAATATTCGTATATATATATATATATATATATATATATATAATATATATATATATATATATATATATATATATAACCCCTTTTTGGAGCTTTTTGTCTCATTGATTACTATTCTGTATTATTTTGATCCTAATAATATAAGTACACACAAAGTATGCATGATAAGTTAATCCTGAAAATAAATGAATGAAATTATATAATGTGCATATGTTTCTTTGTTACTTGATTAAAATCAATATTTACTTTCTGCAGAGAAAAAAAAAATATTACAATGCTTCCTTAAAACATTTTTTTCTATCATTCATTTATTGTGATGTAAGATCATTTGTCAACCTGGGTCACCATTTTTGAAACTAATAATTGTTTCATATATCATTAAATGACTTTAATTCAACTATTATCCAAAATTGATTATTTATAAATATACAAGACGAACTTTGGTAAATAATCGTAATGATAATTATTTCTAGTCATTAACTAATTTATAAAAACCCTTACCACCTACTAAATAAAAGAAATAAAAATGATTATTTGGGTGGTCCTTGGTCAGCAATTGGGAAATATTGGTGGGTTGGGTAAGAAAGGGTTTGACTAGGTGGGGAAAGTCAAGTCTCTGTAAGTGAAGAGAACTAGGAGGAGGGACGCACCTAAACAGAGACCAGAGGAGTGGGTGTTCTTGCAACCGCTAAGGGAAGAGGAGCCGGTGGAAAAGTCGGAAAAGTCGGCGTCAGGCAGGTGGGGCCGAGGGCGAGAAGTCGTCTTGGGCTTGGCTTTCGTACTGTCTGGGGACGACATGGGGGCTGACTCTGTGCCAAAGAACAACAGATTCCAGTCAGTTAGCCGTCCTGCAAATAACAATTTCATCAGAAACATTTTCACGCTACTATTAGTGACAATGAACAAAAGAAATTGTTGAATAATGCCTACATTAATCAAGAACATAAGATTCTATTATCTTGAATTACTATTTAAATATGTGCTTGTGAACCGGAGTGCAACTAGATTTATTTGGTGTATATCATAATGGTGTGACTTATAAGACTCTGTTACAAGCAAGGTAAATAAATAGAAATATTTATATTATAGAATATGAGTTTATATCATTAAAATAAAATAAAATACTTCAAATACCTAAAATATAGCAATTAATGAAACATATATATAACATGTTTTAAAGGGTATTTCAATTCATGCCAATCAGTAATAAAAAAGACGAAATTTCAAATAGGGAGCGGAAGAAAAATAATAAAACAGCAGGAAAGTATAGCAGTGGATAAATTAGTAATAGAGAGATAAAGACAGAAAGTAAGCATATCAGAGAAACAGGATAAAAAAAAGAAGAAAGAAAAAGTGAAAAAAATGAAGAGAGGTTAAGTAATAAACTGATAGAGAAGAAATAAGGATCCAGGAAATATGAGGAGGAAGTAAGACAGGTTGGACTGGGAGTCAAGTGGTACCAAATAAAACAAGGATGAGGAAAACTAATCTAACTAATGAAGCGAAAAAGAGAAAAGAAAAATAGTTACAGGATAAAAATGTGCATAGTATAAACTGATTTAAAGGTAAAACATAATCAGAAAATATAAGAAGAACAGATAAACGGCAAGAAAGTTTGAGAGAAAGAGAAACAAAATTATTTTATATTAGAATGTAAACTAAACGTAATTATATTATTTTAGGACAAAAATTCTAGCTCCTAACTAAAGCAAAATAGAGAATAACAGGTTTTCAATATCAAAAGTAAAAAGCCATATTAGTTTAAAAACAACATTTATAAAATTGGTTATTTAAGCAAGGCTTTATTGCAAAGACAAATCAATTTATTAGAATCTTTAATATATTTGTTGAGTTTAAATGCATTAACTATAGAAGAATTAACTTTTTATGCTTTGAGAACATGAAGATGAAACAGTCAATTTTACTCACTACCCAAATGACCGTTTATGTATTTAAAATAAATAATCATCCAGAATCGACTCATCGGTTACTCTTGAAACAAAAATAGGCACAACTATTTAAATTTGTAGTCGTTTTTTTTTTATTGACATTTTGATAAACAGGTATTAACAATGTCGATGATTAGTTTGACATAAGAGAATATAAAATTATTATTTCAATTCTTGTAGTTTATTAAATGTACAAAAATGAAGCAATAAAAAGAATTCAAAATTTCCTAATCTCATGTAATAGGTATTTTTAAATTTCGAAAAAAAAATCCTACTTGCGATAAATATGTCAAGAATTCATAACTAACATAGTAACAAAGAAAATATAAATCCAACAGAAAAAAAATTACCAACATATTTTCTTAAATTTAATATATATATTTTTTAAAAAAAATTGAGTTATTAAAAATTGTAACTGAACATTTGTCAGTTTCATCTGAAAGAATCTTTTAATAGTAAAAAGTTTAAACGTATGTTCTGATTTCAAATTTTCTTTTTTTCAAAAGTATGAAAATATAAAGCACTTACCTTTTTTTATTAAAAAAAAATAAAAACGAAATAAATTTGATTAATGAATTATAGGTATAAGAAGTAGGAAATGGCAATATTTCAAAGTGTTCAAAATTCTTCAAAAAAGATTAAAATTTTTCAGTTATCGAAATTCATTTAAATACAATAGTTAACTTTCAAAAAGGAAAGCTAAGCTAAAAATATATATTTTTCAACAAAAAACAATTATTTTTTAAGTTTTTAGTAATAATAATAACAGCAGATCTATTATATGTGCAAAACTAATATACTTTTCCTCAGAGCCAGATTTTAGATAAATAAATGAATTTTATAACATCAAATGATCTTAAAATTTAAAAAATATATATGCTGATTTATACAATATTTCTTAATATCATATTAAGTATATTCTACAACATATATTTCTTAAAAAAATTCTTGAAGTTTGAAAGTTGAAATATTTTGTCACTAATTAAATCCGGCTCTGAGTTTAATTGAAAAGAAACACATTTAACTATAAATATACATACATTACTCAGAAAACACTACAAGAAGAAAGTAACAAAAAAAATTATATTCAAAACAAAAATGATTAAATCTCTAGGAGAAAAATCAAATATAAAGAAATAATTATAAAGCATTTCAAAACCATTAAAATTATAACTATATAATTCAAACTCCACACAAAATACATTTTTTTTTTCTAATGAAAGTAATAATACCAGCTTCTGGAGCGCAAGCAAAGAGGTCTACAAACAATATTTACTTATGTTAATGCTGAGCCACATGAAACAGAACCATTAATGGAAATTGGATTTCAGCATTGTCACTAAGCGATGTTAATTAAAATAAACAGAGTAATGTTTGCCCGCATAAACTAAGTTCGGTCGTAGTGCTACAGGAGTTAAACTAAAATGGTCGTCAGAGGCATTTACTGTGCTAAATGACTTAACATATCGTCGATAAGGTTCGTACTACTGATGACGTTAATATTATTGAAACTGATAACATTGAATAATAGAAGCACATTGTGATTTTGCTTGTTTATATGATTACATTACATTATAGTCCAGTCTATAGTAAATGGTTGCTGCTGTCAAAGTTTTGCAAATATAAAGATGTTAGTATTTGTCATTTCAGTATGTTTATTAATTTCCATTTTCTTCAAGCTAAAAATAAAATAACCCAGAGTACAGTTTCTCTTTATTGTATGCAATAGGTACGAACAAATACTTTCACCAACACCTCACTAACATTGATACCTAATTATCACTATCCAACTTAAAAGTAGGCATCTTTAACGAGTTGCTGATGTAAATCAGAAGTAAAGAATGGCTTTAAGAGGCTTATTAAAGTCAAATAAGATAATTTAAAGTTTAATCTGCATACAGAAATAAACGTAAACACAATTAAAAAAAAAACAACCCAAATACCCCTTGATTGCCTCTTTTATAAAAAAAATCTAAATTATAACTAATCTGGAGAAATCCCATGAGGGCTATTATATTTTGGCCTCAAAAATACAGAGGTAGGTAAAGTAATTCTGAAAAAATCTACCACTGTTATTAAACACTAATGTAGGTTTATATGTTTTTTGTAAGATTAGGCTATAATATCATAATATATGATTAACAAAAGAATTGAAACAAATTAAAAGCTCTTACGTCTATAAGAGCCAGAATGCAGAATATAAGGAAAAAAAAACTGAAATAACAAACGATCAATTTAATTAATTGAGTAAGTTTGATGTAGCTACTAAAATCTACCAGTTATGGTAAAAATGTTACTATATTATTTTGAATCACTGTTGAAGATAACTTGCTCTTGACGGTGTGATTGAATTATGATAATATGCATGCATCAGCAAGTATTTAGAACCTATGGTTTAGTCATTTAAATTTTAAATATAAAATCAGATAAGAAAACTTAAATAATACGCTAGAACTCCAATATTCGTTCTAACATATATTTTGAGTTATACCATATAATCCAATCAAATATATTATCAGGTAACAGTATTGGGTAGTTAATTGTTAGTCCTGTTGTCAATTTGTTTTAGGTATAATTTGAAAAAAAAATATTTGAAATAAATATTATGCTAACTCTGGTTATATAATTTATTTCAATTAAATATAATGAATTAACTGATAATATTTCAAATAATTATTTCATTTGATTTTATACTTCTTAGAGAACATACATTTTATTTTAGATAATGTGCTATGCAATATATATTATTCATTAATTAGATTAAAAGACAAATTGTTTAACCTGGTTATATATGTCTACTTATTGTGATAATATTAGAAATTTACTTCTTATAAATACTTATTTTTAGTTTAAAAATTTAAGGCAACCAAATCCGATAATTGAATACTAGAGAACTTAATTGCAGCTCATTTGAGTGTTATATTACCGATCAAACTAATTTTAAATCAATAAAATGATTATCACAAAATACACACAAAATTCAATATTCTATATAAATTTAAATCGTTTTCTTAATTTATGCCTTTTTAAATTCGGTTTTTATCACATATACATTAATTTAAAGCTTAAGTCAAAAGGTGCATATGTAGTTTCATTGCCATGAGAAACTAAATACTACAAACCAAGGTTTGTAAGACTACAGTCCAACTAGAATTCAGTATATTTTGGGAAGAATTTAGAAATGAATTCGGTAATAGTTCTGTTAAATATATTGTTCACAGAAACAGAATAAGCAGGGAAAATGATATACAGAACCATTAGGGAAATAATTTCCTTATAATTGTTTCAATAGTTTGATGAAAACTATAATTATACTCAATATTAAATTTAAATATTTATAATAATAGCTTTATTAAAAGTACATTTTAACTTTAGTAATAAACTAAAGTTAATTACTACAACTTCATATTCTTTTTTGTGAATAAAAGTTGGATTAAATACTCTGCAAAAGTCAAATAAGGTAATTTAAAGTTTAATCTGCATACAGAAATAAACGTAAACACAATTAAAAAAAATACAACCCAAATACCCCTTGATTGCCTCTTTCATAAAAAAAAATCTAAATTATAACTAATCCGGAGAAATCCCATGAGGGCTATTATATTTTGGCCTCAAAAATACAGAGGTAGGTAATGTAATTCTGAAAAAATCTACCACTGTTATTAAACACTAATGTAAGTTTATATGTTTTTTGTAAGATTGGGCTATAATATCATAATATATGATTAACAAAAGAATTGAAACAAATTAAAAGAAATGTTTTAATAACACTTCATTATACATTTACAATCGTATTTGTTTTTAGAGATAAAATAAGAAAATACTGAATGTTTTACAACAATGGTAATTTTTTTGTTCCAAATTATTCAGCATTGGATGGATAATTTGAGTGGTACAAAGAACCGGTTATTGGGAGATTAGTTGAGACAAGGAGATTAAAGACATGAGGACCCTGAAGAAAGCACAGGGAGGTTCCTCGACGCAAGGTTAGATCTGACCAGGCGGTTTGGTAAAATAGCAGCTAATTGACACACCTGTTTCGAAGAGGCATTTTAGTGGTAACAGGTTGAATACTGATGAATATGTTGGAAATAGAATTTTATAAAACAATTTGCTTTTTAAATGAAAGTAAAAAAAAAATTACTGTTCTACACCGTAATAAAAGTAAACGTATTATAAAGTTTCACATTAATCTCAATTAATTTTAATATGGTCACTATTTCATAATTATAACAAAAATTAAATTACTACTTTATCCAATTTGACATGTAACCACAAATAGATCTCAATAGTTGTCCTTTTAAGTACAATTCTTGCTTCTCCAACATTTTTAATTAGAAAACATGTTTACCATGCAATGTTCATTAAAGCCAGTGCTTAATAAGCAATCTAAAGTTTCTAGAGGGAATAGAAGAGTTGTTCTGAATTATACCGCTTTTGGTATAAATACCAATAAAGTATACCACCAATTTTTCAATATTAACTCATTAGTTTTGCAATCCGTAATTGTGTGGTATTTAATCATACTGGGGTAAGATAAACAAAAGTAAATATTATTTAGCTCATTAATAACATTTTGATGTTAGTAATTTAGGATAATGTCATAGTCATTAAGATTTAAAACACTATGCAATCGTTTATTTGTACTTATGATTAGAGTGCAGGGAAGAAACACTAAATCTCCAGACAAATGATTTTATCCAACGTCCACTCGTTTCAAACACAGTGTTCTTCCTTAGGTTAAATCTACAATATAAAATGTGAACAGACTATGTGAAATTGAATACAGAAAAACTCAACCAACATATAAACTAACGTATGAACTAAATGTAGTTACATAACTGATTGAGTAAGGTTATATGTTTAGTTTATATTTTTGTGTGAATTTTTTTGTATTTAACTTCACATTTTCTATTCATATTTTATACTGTCAATGTAACCTGAAGATAAACACTAAGTCCTCGACACGCATCGACGTTGGTAAAATCTTTTGTGTAAAAGATTTTGTATTCCTTTTCCCTATTCAAATCATCATTAAGATTTCTCAAACAGTGTGACTGTGAGTGATTGCAAAATGTTCGATAGATATCTATCCGGACAGCCAGAAAAAGGCACATAAATGAGTAAATCCGTTAAAATTTCAAAACATATTTTTTCATTAGGTACTTTAAAATATGTAACTAAAAAATTGAATATGTAAATTTTGTGTGTTACATTAGCACATTGAAATCTCTTAATGATTTTGATTTAAAAAGAAAAAAAAATCTAAATACCTATGGTAAATTTATATATATATATATATTTTAATAGGTGTGTTCTCTAATCGGGGTTCGGTCAATTTTCCAGGATAAAAAATCAAACTCTCATTGCCAACGTTTCGGTTTTATTTAAAACCTTTTTCATAGGCCTACAAACAAAGGATAATAAGAAAACATATCAACATCAAACATATACACAATATGAAAATGGATTGTTACAACTTATTAACTTACTTAATTGATTGTTAACTTACTTAAGTTGTAACAATCCATTTTCATATTGTGTATATGTTTGATGTTGATATGTGATTTCTTATTATCCTTTGTTTGTAGGCCTATGAAAAAGGTTTTAAATAAAACCGAAACGTTGGCAACGAGAGTTTGATTTTTTATCCTGGAAAATTGACCAAACCCCGATTAGAGAACACACCTATTCTATATAACGGTTGATATATTATTGAATCTGTTATATATTTTTTAAGTTAATGTAAACATATCTACCAAGGAATGAAGTTGCCATTATTTCAAGTTGAGATTTACCTTTTTAAGACTATATCGACTATTATAATGAATCAATATTATTTCATTTTATTCATAGTATTCTATTAAGAGAAAAGTTTAAATTCAATGTTTTTATAATCCAGTGTTTGTACTTTAAAGGCAAGATAAATTTTTTTTATTTGAAAAATATACTCATTGTTTTTTTTATAAAAATAATTTATTCTATAAAAAAATATTACTGGCACTCTCTATGAAGAGCGTTTTAACATTTAGTTTTAGTTCTCTGAAGTAGATTGAGAAGTTTCGTCTTCATAAACTTTGATATTCAACTATAATTAACAATTTTTATGAAAAATTGTCCTTTTGTTTCACTAAAACAAAAAAAAAAGAAATATTTTTCAGTTAATGCTACTCTTAGTTTCACAATAACTGCAAAATTTCAACACGCTAGGTTAGTTGTGAAAGAAGCATAAAATCTCGTTTAAAACATAAAAGGTGTTTGGAAAGTTACTGTGCACATCTATAATAATTTGTATATTTCAGATTTCGATCCAAATATGGTTTCAGTTTATTTAAAGCGAGCAACTGATACCGGTTTTTAGAAGCAAAATAAGAAGGGTCCAAAAGCCCGTTTGATGCTAAGGGGGGTCGCTTTCAACGTAATATATAATTATCGTTCATATTTACTTCATGTATTCTATATTAAAACATGTATGTTAATAAATATATGGGTGCACAGTGACTTTTCGAAGACCCGTTATATGGTTAGTAAAGTAGATTATCCATTATGCACTTAATATCAAAATTGTCAAATCGAATTGGTCCATCAAGCTGTGTGACATGAAATATGTTCATAAACTTTAGATATACACCCATCCCTCTCACTCATATAAACATATTATCATCATTTTGGGAACCCTAAAACACGTAAATTCGTCAACATTTGTAATCAAAATGTTTCGTAATTAGTACACTTCACTTATATTAAAGTAATAATTTTAATCTGCTTAACAGTAAATGACCTCTGACTTCGATCTCAAGCTCTGAAACGATCACGGGCTCAAGGCTCGATTCATTAAGAAATATTCAACAATCTCTTTAATTTCTTAGCTTAAGGAATAATTTGTTACAATCAATTCAGAGTTCTTCTCACAGAAATTACAAAATTATACTGAATATATGAAAGCTGTCAAAGATTACAGTTAATAACTGTGATATAAAATGACTTCCAAATATTTCTTGAGTAAGTTGTGTTTCATGTCTTGACATTGATATAATTCAATTACATGCAAACTAAATGACTACTATCATGCTTTTTGAATAACAATAAAACAAAACCAAAAAAAAAAAAGGAAAAGTAAAGAAAGAAAATCAGAATCGATGAGTTGCAGACAAGCTGTGTAAATAAGTAGATGAAGTCTTGCCTGATGGGTCTTTCCTTGGGTTGTCCTGGCCTTTTCGTGGCCTTGGTGGGGGAGCGTGGATACTCGAGTAGGGGTAAAGTTGTTGGACCTTGCTGTAACGCTGAAAGACGGCTGGAAAGACGTTGTGAGAAGGAGGTTCGGGTGGTGGTGCTAGGAGGATTGTCAGACCCACAGGAGGCCTTGTAGACATCTGCGGTCGGCGAGCCGAAATAACCGAAGGCCGAGCAGTTTTTCGTGTAGGAGATGATTTCCCCTTGTTTTTGGATTTGAGTGACAAACTGTTCTTGTTTTTTCTGGGTTTGTTTTTTTTCGGAGGAGATGTTGGAGGTGGTGGTGGTGTTCTTGGAGGTGGTAGAGTGCGGCCTTCTTGGCCTGGAGGCGCTGAATGTGTACCATAAAATATCAACGCCCACTCCTGCAGAGTTGCTCGTCCTTAAAACAGGACCACTAATGACTCTCTTAAGAACTGTCATAGTTCAAGGCTTGATTTCTTCACACCATTGTCAGAGAAAGAAAAAAGAACGTGGTATAGGTAATCTCTAAACACACAATCAACTTGCCCCAACGTAAGTACTTTTGTTTCAATTATATGTTTCATATTCAATATAATACCCAATGAGAGAAAAAGATCCTTTGGTCAGGTAAATATCTGAACAGAGTCACAAACAGAATGAAGTATACGAATGTCTAATATCAGTATGAAGTGTGTGTTGGAGTAATGTCAAAAACTGCTTGACAAAGTTTAATCGGCACAGGTTCTATTAACAGTGTTATTCATTTGGTATGAGTACTGGAAACCTACATAAATTTAACCCAGCAATAACCAATAAAATAATACTGGGGTTGTTTCAGCCAGTAGTTTTTATTTTTTCTGTTAAATCCAAATCATGATCTGACCCACTTATAATTCCGATTTATTTTATATTTTAAAAAAAAACTTCAACACTCTTCACTTCTACCCCAATCATATCATTCTAGTAGAAGATTAATTCATCAGCTTCATTCCCTTCGAAATCCTCTGATGAGGGCCAATACTGTTTAAAAAGTTTTAGCTTCTCTATAGAATTCTATATAGTGACTTTGAAGTATGTAATGTGTACATGTATATCAATCCGAACGGAGTAAACCAAACAACAAATTAAACGTTTCAATGACAGTTCTTACTTTATTTGAGACAATGTTGTCAAAAAATAGGATGAAACTAAACCGACAAAACGTATCAACCATATATAATAAATTACAGAAAACTGAATGAAATGTTTTATATATCATTTGTTTTACAAAATCTTAATTATGTATACATAATAGTTAAATCTATTTAAATGTATGTTTTAAATTTATTTCACCAATTGAGCCACATTTTATGTATATTGCATATGTATACGTACGTAAGTTTAAATTATTACATGTGAACCACTTATATAGTGTAAAGAACAGATAATGAAATGTTCACTAATTTTAAACATATCAATTTTTCCATTCAATACATACAAATAGTGACATTTCATTATTCACTATCATTATTACACTGCTTCATATTTAACTAGTCTCATTTCTATATTTCATTCAAATATATGATGAAATAATTCATATAGTTTCATAATTATATCCAAAATATTATTGTCTAAATGCATTAATATCCCTTTTTATATCCTGATTTATGAATCTGAACGTTACATCTTACGTACAGTTCTCTTAAATAAATATCTGTTTCACATTTTTTAGGAATCTTTTTGAATAAATCTACATTAACACTAATAGTACATTATTACAGTTTCCTATTAAATGCAAAGCATAGAGCATTTAGTTATTTTAGTAATTAGTAATGGTTAATAATTTGCACAATTCTTTACAAAGCATTTGCTTAAAGCAAAATGTATTATATCCATATATTTTTTGACTTTTCATTTAATAATCCAACAGAGGAATTAACAACATTTGATTTATTCTCTGCAAATAACTTTAGTTTAATATATGATACCGATATAAGTACCCAGCTTATATAGAATGTACCCAATACCTAACTAACTTATCATTAAGCATTAGAGTATTATTTTAAGACAGTTGATTTCAGACGCATCTGTTTTAATAAGACAATATATACAAAACACAATTCGCAAAGAACTGCAACATATTTGTTTTAATGTGTAAGAAACAGGAAATCTAGTAGGTTAAGTTAGATTAGGTTGTCGTGGCCAGCCATCCCATGAGATAACACACATAGAACAAAGTTGAATCTTTTTGAAACAAGACAATGGAAATTCTACACTGGGAGCGCTAAATTTTTCCTAACTCAAGGGTATTTATCGGTAAATCATTGTACACGCACGGGAACAACGACTTAGCGTCCTATAAAAGGGACGAAGTACTAAGATTTTTTTTCATTTCCAACGTAAGTAAATCGAGGGCTAGAGCGGGTATCACATCCCGGATCTACTAGCCCAGAGGAGAGCACATGAACTACTGGGCTACTCTGACCCCGAACCATAATACGAGACAAGGAAGAACAAATCTTATAGAGTACAAATCTTGTTTGATCAGCTCATTAGTCTTTCTACTTTTCGACTTGTAATTTATTTCATTGCCACGAATACAAAAGAATATAATTTTTTAATAAAACAAAAAAAAACGGAGTTACATTTAAAAAGATGTAATGAATGAGGTCTCTATTACACTAAAGGGTAATTTTAAAGCTTCATGAGCTCTTAGAAGTAAGCTATTCTACAAACATTGTTATAAGTTCAACATTTAATGGTAAAATTGGCATCAGGAGATATAATAAAATTTTAACTCAGAATGAAAAATAAGTGACTAACACCTCTCAATCGATCACACTATGATTTAATTATAAAATATAGAGCTCATTTTTATTTGCACTATTAATTTAACATGAGCATTATAATTAGTAGTCTTGAAGGTGTTTCAGAGCAGAATTGTTGGAAAAGTCAAAAAACAAAAATTGTTAGAAGGCATTAAGCTTTATCATAGTAAATTAAATAATTAAAGACTTACCGAAGTATTTGCCTTCATTGTGTATTTCCAGAATCCAGTGTCCAAGGGGAGACTCGCCCCATGTATGGACTGACATGAAGGGCCAGGACCGAAAGCCAGAGCGGGAGGTGTCGTGAGGACGGCGTGCGAGGAGCTTTGTCCTGGTACCGACTGGAGACACGAGAACGATTTCCATGTCCCCACGTCGCTGTGTAAGCAAGCTGATCTTGGCCTGAAACAGGATGAAAATCACGTCTCTCTCCATTCTCAATGTAAAACACCAAAAATATATCCAATTTGAAAGAAAGGGGACACATTTCATTGCAAATTCTCCAATCAAGTTTTAGTATAAACAAAATTTCGAAAAATTATTGGATATACCTCAAAAAAGTTGTAATATATAAAAAGTCAAGTTTTTGACATTATTTTCAATAGAATCATCTCCTTTTATATTCACATTTTCTCAAATATTAGATTAATTGTTAGGGTGTTTGCATTCTGATATTTACCTTTGTCGTACTTCAAGCCCAAGTAATAGTGTGGAATACTAGACGCTGTTCCATTTTTCTGTTAAAACAGGAGTGGTTTTGCAACTCGTGTGGAGTTTAGTTTTTTCTGGTGACGCATGGTGTTGACGATAAAAATGTTTTTTTTATTGCATAGATGAAACAACGAGAGTATTACATACAAAACATGACAAACTTATTAAGGAACTGATATCAGTTAAATAATATTTACACTATTACTGAATATTTTACACTACAACCCAAAGGTAAAAGGGTTAACACTACTGAACTAAAAAGGAAAAACTATTTTAATTAATGCTAAATAGTAACTACTAATATGGTCATCTTTTTATCAGGTCATCACAGTAGCAGATCATATTACTCCACTCCTAGAACTACACTGTCTACATCCACATTCTCTGTTCCATTTCAGTCAGTTGGCTTTCAATCCATCTCTTATTTTCATTTAACTTTAAATTCAATGTTCATATTTATGTTACTTTTCATTTAAATATATAAAAGCGTAACTGAAGTGACAGTGAAGGCTGAGAGTCTTACATTGGTAGAATACATTAATCACAGTGTAAAATAGTTTAATTTTTTTTTAGTTCATTAGCTTTTTCTCTCTTACCTTTGCATTATAGTTTATAATAATAGTAAATTCTCTTACCCCTTAATGTGAAAATTAAGCCAAACCAACGGAAAATATTAAGATATTAGAAAAACACAAGAAAATAGCCAATGCAGAAGCTGTTAAGATTTACCGCCTACTTATATATTTTATATATAATATGAAACACTCTAAGGACTTTAGATAAAAATTGTAGCGATAGCAACACAAAGATAGACACCGATATAACTTACTTCTATATTTCACCAATCATCATCATCATCAAGAAGAGAATCGTTCCACAGAAAAGTAGGGCGGTGAGTCAATGATGACAAAGAGGAATGACGGCAGGAATCAGAGGTTCTCGAGGTTTGGTTAAAACACAAACATATTCATCTAATCCAAGTTTCACTAATTCATGAGGGTTGTAGGAAAAGTCAAGATACACATTAATAAATCGTTGTAAAATGAACAAGAAAAATATAAAATTATTACATTACCTCAGACGACTGGATCTAACAGACTTTCAAAGTTATAAAAAAAAGGTTTTCACAAATGAGATAATGTAATAATTGTATTCATTTCTTGTCCGTTTTGATCTGTTGACGGATGTCTTGGACCTTATGTAGAGCTCAGATGATGCTGCACAAATATAGCGAAACATTGGACGGACTAGGTGAAGCATATTTGTGGTTTGTCCAACTCTGCAATACCTTTGTCACAGTAAGAAATCAGAAAAAAAAAACTAAGATCTTTCAACCGTAACAAGCGGTCTTCGTCAGAAGAGTAGAGTTTACTCTTCTCAACCCAACACCAAATGTTTCTAAATCTTTAGTTTCGGTTGAGATTTGACTCTGATGAAGACGCGGCTTGTTACGGTTGAAAGATCTTAGTATTTTATATGATTTATTACTGTAGTTTGGACAGTGATATATGTAGTTTGGGAGCAGTCCTTCTTCAATGCATGCTTTTAAAAACTGGATCTCTGTTTCCACTTGGTTCAATTTCATCTTATATTTTTCCAAATTACGAATTTTTTTCTTTAATTCCGAGTTTAACTTAAAAATTAAATCACCATAATTTTTTAATTTATTATTGGACATGTTTCGGTGTTACATCCATCATCTTCAGCAAATAAAAACACTTAAAATTTTTTAAAACAATTAAAACTACACTTAACAAATTAATCTAATACTTAAATTCACATTTCAATAATAAACATAAATGAACAGGTTAACAAAAGGTTACACAGTCAGGTTTGGGGTTGTCAGTGTTGGCATAACCAGCCCTAGGTTTCCAAACAAGCGCAACTGGTTGGTAAAGTTATCTTTTTGATCGTTCATATTTGGAGCTTTTTCCAGTATGTATAGCGCTTCTAGTATCCTGAGTCTTTTTTTGTCCTTTTCTGTTGCTATTATTCTAGTATTATTAAACATAGTTTCCCTTGAAATTTTTGTTTTGTCTATCTTTTGGAAGTGTTCTTTAGGGGCTCCTGAAACCAGATGCATCGTCAGCCTCCTAGAAAGGTTAGTAGTCATTGATCCTATATATGAGTAATTTAAGAATTCACAGTTTCCCAGTGGACATTGAAACTCATATACTAGGTTCGTTTGTTTCAGTGGCTGTTTCTTCTCATGCTGGTTCCTTATAATCAGTTGCGTAGTGGTTTTGTTCTTATAGAAAATAATAAGCTGCATCCTGTCTTCTTGCTCTTTGACCTTGATATTGTTCTTTAATATTGTTTTAAGTATTCTTTCGTCTTTCGTTAGTTTGATTTGTTACTTCACCTCCCCCATTTGTTTCATTTTTCTGATTGATATAGTTTTTAAGAGTTTTATCAAATTCACTGTTACTGTAGCCATTATTAATAAAAACCTGCTTTAAATTTTGTATTGCTCTGTTGAAGGTTTCCCAATCGGCCGAGATTTTAAATGCTCTGTCTATCAATGTTTTAATAGTGCCATTTTTATATCTTGAGGGACATTTACTCTTCTTGTTCAAGAAGAGACGTTCTTAACTTGTTCTTAAAGTAGACGGCAGCTTCCGCATTCACGACCTTATTGCTTGTGTTTTCTAGTTTTCTAACAAGTTTTCTTTGGTAGGAAGTGATTTCATGAAGCAGTTGTCCCAGAGACATCGAAGAAATAATTTCGTAGGTTACTCAATAATATATTTTTTTACTTACAAGCTTTCGATTTCACTGAAATCATCATCAGATATATCGTATAAACTGATTAAGCGTAGACTAACATAGTAACATCTTTGAAAAGGTTAAACAAACATTAAAATGATTAAAATTAAGAGGATAAATAGAAATAGAAATAGAAGTTCACGAGATTATTTCTTCGATGTCTCTGGGATAACTCCTTCATGAAAACACTCTCTACCAAAGAAAACTAGTTAGAAAACTAGAAAACACCAGCAAAAAGGTCGTGAATGCGGAAGCTGCCGTCTACATTAATAAAATATTTATAAATATATATATATAAACTGATAAAAGTATCCACATGCAGTAAAAACAAAATAAAATTATATATATAATTAAAGTTATGACCAGAAGACACAAAAAAAGAGACTAACACTCAGGATACTCGATCATTTCGGCTTTCCTACCGTCTTCAGGAGGGGAGAAAAAGCAAAGGAAGAAGAAACACAGGCGTAGAGACGTCAAAGCGTTCACTGATCGATGCAAAGACGATACATAAAACCCACACAAACTATTTATATATATAATAAATATATATTATATATAATAAATATATATTTTTTCAATATATAGCGGTCGAAATATATAAATGTGTATATTTGTGTTGCTGTTTGCCAGCAGAGCAGAACTCATCTTCTTCTTCATTTCCTTCTCTTGATAACGTCGAGGTCGAAATATTAAAGTGAGTTATGTGTTGTTTCTACTGATTAATTATTCTAATCGTTTGATATTTGTCCTAACGTGAAATTTGATATTTTATATATTCAAACATTACCATTCAATACAGTACAATACTAATATACAATTTTAAGTATTGTGACAAAAAAAAGTAGTAAGAAGAGAATCATAATTCTTATTCATTTCAATTTTTTTTTAGGTTTCCATATACCTATAATCATTAGCGATACAGAGGATTATATGACTTCATTCCATTTTATACGATTCCATTCCCTAATTCATACATAATCACTGAGAGGAGAATCAAAAAGGCTAAAAGATTAGTTTTGAATAATTTTTTCCCAACTTCTATTAGGTTCTCTAATGTAAAGAAATAACATTTTCAATATTTAATTAATAACAAAAAAAGGATTCTTTAAACGCAATTATATTTTATACGTATCATTCAATATCCTTTATAGTCGTAGATCGCAAAAAGGATATCCCAGAGTTTCATGTGGATCAACCGATTTCTGGATGACGACTATAAATAACCGTCAACCAAATGTTCCTCTGATATAAGGGACATGAAAGCACCATGGTTTATCGACCTGTTGTTTTAGATTTGTTTACTGGTGTTATAGTCAAAACGTGGCTTCTATTCGACTGAAGAAAGCTTTTCGTAATGAATTAACAAATAATTGCCAGCAATAAAAAAGGAATCACTTACCTGCACGTGCTCTAAGTAATTGACGCCCGAACATTCCTTCACTTCTAATTGAAGAGTTACAGAACTCTTAGCTGGAATCATTCTGAAACAATTCATTACTTCCATTATTTTTCCCTTTATATTAAATTGTTTACAAATTATTTCACAACAATAAGGCTTTAAACATGTGTGCACTTTATACTTTATAATATTATTACTGATTATAACATTATATAGATCCAATATATAACATATAGATCCAAATCGTTGGCTGGATAAATAAAGTACATATGTAAGCATTCTTATAATAACAATTCTGTAATGAATTATCATGGTCAACAACTTTTGAATGTTGTTATCGACTTATTTACATTAGGAATAAGCAGATATTACATACGGCTGCTTGAATTTACAGTAAAAGCTACAAGCTGGTCTGCTTTATCATGATAAGATAGATAAGGAATGGTATATTTTTAAAAAATACAAGTCACTGGGATATAATCAGGACACCTCTGATGTTTAGCTAGAAGGGTATCGTAGAAAATTTACGTATACATATATAGATATTCATTGAAGTCTTTGACGAATTCAAATTTGCAAAAGTGCACCGGTGAAATTATGAAAAATATAGATTTCAATTGAAATACATGAATAAACGCATGCAAGTTTAATCATATCAGAAAAACTTGAACTTTTCAACCAATAATGGAATATTCTGGATTACAATGAGAATAAAACCTAATCGTTCCAAGAAACAGTTTGATGAAAACCCAATTTTTCAATTATTTGTAAAAATAATATATACATAACAGTTCAAAATTGGATATATGTAGCACACAAAGTAAAGAAACACACTTACAAACTCAAATTTTCGGCCAAACTGTCTTCAGGAGAAAAGAGAATGGGAGACCAAGCACCTTGTAGACGCAACGGCTAGTAACTATATATATATACAATATATAATTAAACCACAATATGATATGGGAAAACAAGACTAAGATCTTTCAACCGTAACGAGCGGTCTTGGACAGAGTCAAAAACCCAACTGAAAATGGGGTTTTTTCAATGACACCAGAGTCAGTTGGGTTTTTGACTCTGACGACGACCGCTTGTTACGGTTGAAAGATCTTATTCTTGTTTTCCCATTTCATATTGTCGTTTGATAATGATTGTAATTTCACGTGTTTATGTGAAATCTTTTTATATAACAATGTATATATATATATATATATATTTCGTTGAATAGCTGACCGTATTTCGCTGATGTCATTTTCTTCACTAGTTTTTCAAGGTTTCAAACCTTGAAAATGAAACCTTGAAAAACTAGTGAAGAAAATGACATCAGCGAAATACGGTCAGCTATTCAACGAAATATGCTTAAAAGAAGGACTGCTTCCAAATTTTACAAATATATATATATATATATACACATATTCACTGATAAAACGAAATACGATCCAAACTGGACACAATACGAGTTCGAGATTAACAAAGAGCAACACACAAAGTAGGGAAACACACTTACAGACTCAAATTTTCGGGTAATCCGTCTTCAGGAAAAAAGAGAATGGGAGACCAAGCACGTTGCGCCTACAACGTGCTTGGTCTCCAATTCTCTTTTCTCCTGAAGACGGATTACCCGAAAATTTGAGTCTGTAAGTGTGTTTCCCTACTTTGTGTGTTGCTCTTTGTTAATCTCGAACTCGTATTATATATATACATATATATCCACTTAAAATTCGAAAAAACGATCCATACTGGACGTGCTTTGTCGCCCATTCTCTTTTATCCTGAAGACGGATCATCCGAAAATTTGAGTTTGTAAGTGTGTCTCTTTCTCTGTGTGTTGCTTTTCTTCATTTGTGAACTGATATATATATATATATATATATATATATACACAAGATATATATCTTCTTCTTTTTTTTATGGCATAAGATAAGTAATATTTTTTCTATACTTGTTATTTCTTTTAGAAACTGCAGTCCGAAAAGGTAGAAAACATCTCAAAAATATAGCCTTAAGATTCAGCACAAGTAGCAAAATATTAAGTGTTTTAAACGGATTAAATGTTTAGTGCATGAGAAAAAAAAAGAATAAAAATTTGTCTCTAAAATGACAGTACAACAGCCATTGTTATCTTAAATAGAGTTTATTTTTTTTAGATAAGCTAAATTAGACATTTACATTTTTGAGAATTCAAAAAAAAAAAAACAAATTAATTTGTCTTGATTAAAAAACAGGATTTCTGGCTCTTTTTCCAATGAACAAGAACTTGGTCCTTGTAAAGAAAAAGAGAGAGAAGATTCAGTTTAGTTTACTAAATGTTATCTCTATCTCTTTTCTTGGCAACAAAGATATTTTTGCGTTACAATTCACCGCCCACTTCCTATCAGGAACTAATTTATTTAGCTTCAACCAAAAGCCTATCCTCTATATTTAAAGTAAGAAAACTTTTTTTTTTTAAATTTATCAATACAATGTGGAAACAAAAAATACCTTTTTTTTAAAACCAACTTACATTACATTTAATCAACATTGTTTGTTAACAAGCGAAAGAATTTTTTTGTAGCTAAAAATATCTCAAATCATTGAAAGTTTAGGCCGCTTCGATTCAATGATTTTAAAAAAAAAACATTTCAAAGGTATTAAATGTTCCTTTTCTAAAATGTTCTTTAGACTTCTTTTTATTGAAAAAAAACGGAAATTGCTTTTTTAAATAATTTCAATCTTTATCAATGTATTTCAATTATTTTGAAAGAGTTTTTACAAAACAATATAGCTAATTCATTTAATTAATTATGGCCCTGTTGTCTATCAGGTATTATTGTAGTTGAGGAAATGTCTTTAAGTTATCCATTCATTTGGTTATTTATTGGAATCTACCTGTGTATTATTTGTTCTGTTTTAGTTAGGTTAGGTTTAGTTTCAGTGGCAGTCTCAAAAGGGAACAGATATTAAACTGATTGACAAAAGTTAAATCTGTTCAAAATTTCATGAATACTCTCAAGAACCTTGTCATGCTGCAATAAAACGAGTTTCTTGAGTCACTCGGGCTCAGTATTGTCACTGAGCTGACTGAAAGTTGATTTTGCAAAGCTAAATATCACATTGGACATTATAACTTTAAATATATAACTTTAAATTACACAAAGCACGACACAGAAAAAAGAATAAAAGGAACACTTACAGAATTCAATATTTCGAACTGTTGTTCGTCATCAGGAGTAGACTAGAAGAGTGGGTGAAGTGAGAGAGATCTCCCCACGTCGAAGAACGGAGCGCGAATCAAAAAGTGTTTATATATATATATATATATATATATATATATATATATAAACACTTTTTTTGAATTTTGTTAAATGTTTCTTGGATAAATGTTTGTTAGTAATTTGTGGGCAAGAAAAACAGTATGGTATTATAATATGATATATATATATATATATATATATATTTAAACAATGGGAAAACAATAAAGATAGAAAGATTCAAAAAATTGTTTTATTTTATCAAATTTATAGAAATAAAACTGTTCATTCATTTGCTTCTTTATTCATGACTAATCAACCGTGTATTTAACGCATTCTGTAAAGTATAATTCAACTTCATGTCATTTTAGAAGTGCTCGTAAATCAATTCATTTCGAATATTGCTCAAGACAAATTGTGAGTCGCAGGATGAATGTGAGATTTATTCAATACCATTTGGTTGCACTAATTAATAAGTTACTACTTTCATTAGTAAGGATATGTTACTTAAGAGGGAGATTTATTGAAACGGAGTTTAGTTTTGAGTTAATGCCCGTCACGACGTTTAAGGGTACAAAAATTAAAGAAAATTTAATGAATGTTTTAAATAAGGAGATGAATTCAATAGTTGAAAGAAATTTACTTGTCCACATGGGGAGCAGAGACTTCACAACGGTGTTGTTCAGGAACTGTTTTCCATGAGCGGGCCAATCTGACCATAGCAGCTGCATCCATAAGACCGTAGCCAAATGAGTGACTTACTGTAACACATAACATAACAAATCAAACCTATTTCAATGTAATGATATAGATGGCAAAGAAAGCATGGTTTGGCTAGTTTCATAAAATATGAAGTTATAGTTTTTATACTGAAACACTAGCCTCAAACGTAACATAAAATAACTAATATGGTGAGATAATTCTTGATCCTCGACCACTATCTTCATACAAATTAAATAGCCACTGAAAGTTTTTTCTTGTTGTTAAATGAAATATTCTAAAATAATCAATACCAATCTTTATGTATTTGGTAGAGTGTAACATGTATTTTATTTCGTATCATCAGGGATAAGATTATTAAAATTTAATTAAAATACATTAATTGGTATTAGTATTTTCAATATAAACAATAACTTCTTTTTAAACTTAATAAAAAAGTTCTTGCTCTTAAAATAGGAAGTTTTGATTTTGGTTTAACTTTGAATGCCTCTGAGGTGGCCCACATTTGGTTCAAACTAAAGCGGTGGCCCGCTTCAAACTCGATTTAAACTAAAAAGGTTAGAAGTTTATTTTTTTTATATCTTTACGTTAGTTAAATTTCGAGTTTTTTCTTTAATTTCTACATATTCTTTCTGTTAACTTTTTTTATAATTGCAAATAGTCTTTATTTATAATTCTTTTGCACCTCTCTTATCTTTATTTATTATGATTGAACTTACTTCTTCGATTATAAGGTTCAAGTTTTTTTTTGTATAAAGTTCTATTATACCATAAGTTTGGTAATTTGAGTTGTATATACATATTTACAAACTTTTACTTATGGATAAATAGAGAGGTGAGGGAGAAGAGAAAGTATGTCAGAGAACGAGAGAGTGATGCCAATAAGATCAATATAAAGAGTTAGTAATGATATTTAATTTTAAAAATGAAAGTGTTAATAATTTATATTAGCTAAGAAATATATTGAATTTACATAGAATTTCAAGTTTAAGACTAGTTAAAATAAATTACCGTTGTTTCTTATATCATTAAAAAATGACATTTTTAAACAAATAATTGTTTAATGATTTAAGGTTTAGAAAAAATTAGAATTGAAGTATTTAGTAAAAAAAAAAGTTCAATTGAAAAAAAAAGTGAATGGCATATCAATGAAGTAATGGATTAGAGTAAGGTCCACAAAGGAACTGGTGTGTTGACCAAGGGCAGTCTTTCCCCGGAATTAAACTGGAATATAGCTTCATTTCCATTTCAAACTAACCTGGCGATTTGGTATTCTCTTTAAAGTGAAATACACATCAGGGGAGAGAAAAACGCTTTGTGCCTAACATTCAGGCTTCCCTGCCATGCTTATGTACCATTCAGATATCAATAGTTTAAAAGATATCATTTAGGTATCTCTTTAAGTACTAAATATAGTTGATACAATGTATTAGCTGATAGCTAATTGTTGTTAGATATTAAATAATTACATATATAATGAAATTTTATAAAGAATCAGTCTCTAAGTTTTCGAGGTTAAATCAAACTTCAATGCCTACTTTTAGGCATTAATTAAAACGTTGAAAAAGAACAGCTATCAACTATTAAATTATATGTTTAAAACAATGTGTTTATGAATGGACATTTTGAACACAACTCTCCACTGTGACCATACTTACCACACTGAAACGGAAAAAGTGTAGTGTTTCCATAAATTAAGAAGTTGTGCACACAATTTACTTTATTAAATATTCTTATTTTAAACTTCCAATGTAATCGTTTGCAGTTTTTGTACATTAGAATTACATATATACAACAATGAAAAACGCTTTATATTAAGCCAAAGCGTCAGCATTGATGTCTGATTGAACCTATTTATCCATTCTTATAGGTTTTGATTCTATTCTATACACCATCAACTATTCTGTGATTATATATATATATATAACTTTAAATTACACAAAGCACGACACAGAAAAAAGAATAAAAAGAACACTTACAGAATTCAATATTTCGAACTGTTGTTCGTCATCAGGAGTAGACTAGAAGAGAGGACGAACAACAGTTCGAAATATTGAATTCTGTAAGTGTTCTTTTTATTCTTTTTTCTGTGTCGTGCTTTGTGTAATTTAAAGTTTTATAGTCCTTGTGGACCGTTTCTTATATATATATAAATATTTCACATCAAAACGTGAAATAACAATCAATGATCAAACCACAATATGAAAATGGGAAAACAAGACTAAGATCTTTCAACCGTAACAAGCGGCCTTCGTCAGAGTAAAAAACCTAACTCTGACGAAGACCGCTTGTTACGGTTGAAAGATCTTAGTCTTGTTTTCCCATTTTCATATTGTGGTTTGATCATTGATTGTTATTTCACGTTTTTATGTGAAATATTTATATATATACATATAAGAAACGGTCCACAATGTCATATACGAATATAACTGCAATATCGGAGATTGTGAGCTCCTAGACAATTCAAAATATATCGGTATGACATCGACCACACTCTCACGACGACTGACCATGCACTTGCAAGCAGGAGTCATCGCCAGACACACCTCCGAGGAACATGGAAGAAAACACCCGCCAGGACCTTGTTCAAAACACCATCATTTTAAAGAAAATTAATGATCCAGCCAGACTGCAAATATATGAAGCCATGAAAATCATGAAGCACGACCGATTAATTAATCGTCAACACACGGGGGTTTCACGCACACTGCAGCTACTAGGTGACCAACCACCAGCTACTCGCCAAGCCGACACTCAGTCACCGCCCAGTATTCAGACCAGCAACACCTAAGATATGTATATGAGACAAAATGTCGTAGGAAGAATCAGAATGAAGAAAAAATAAGCTCTGAGGCCTCCTAGATTATATATATATATTGAGTTTGATGTTATATTATAGCCTCTATGTTTCTCATGATCTTCCTTTGTGATGGTAATAGCTGCCAAAGCAGGCAGCAAAACACATTCAGAAGGCTAGAACACTAAAAAACACTTCACCTGGAATACCTATATTTAATTAACTACTACACTAAACTAAACTACTAAGAGCCCTGTGGGTTAAGCTTTCGGCCCTGTGGGTCATCATCAGGTTCTTATACAATTTATATTAACTATATATACATATTACATACTACATAGGCGTTTAAATGCCAACTGAACACTGTTTTTCTAAGTATAAGTGAAAGGGGTGAGTGCGGGTCATTGAATTTGAAGACAGATTCTAATTCACGATTTTTTTACTTATATCTTATGACCCGCAATCACCCCTACTCCCCACCAACTTTCACTAAGAAAATTTAGTGTAGTATTTAATTAAATATAGATAGATACTCAAGGTGAAGTGTTTTTTAGTATTCTAGTCTTCTGAATGTATTTTACTGCCTGCTTTGGCAATTATCACTATCACAAACAAAGATTTTGAGAAACATAGAGGCTATAGGTACAAAAATTGGGAATGCAGAATCTACCATCAAATTCAATACCATATGCTTAAAAGAGGACTTTCTGCTTAAATATATATATATACACAAAAATAAAGTTTATCGGACTCGGTCAGTTCTTCAGGTTCAAATAAAACTCTCATTGCCAACGTTTAGGTTTTCATTTAAAACCTTTTTCATAGGCAGAAGTATAAATTTTTAAACAGAAAAACTAAGTATTACATTACAAATTATTTTTCTTTGTAAAATAATATGTAGAGGTTTATTTAGTATATTATAGTAAATAAAAAGTGAAATTATTATTTTCTAATCTAAAAGATGTAATACCAAAGGATTTGCAATGTAATATTATTTACTCTATAAAATGTAAGGATTGTGAAAATATTTGGGGAGATCATTCGATTCTTCAATAACAGAAAATATCCGCACAAATATTCTATGAAAGCAAAAAAAAAAAAGAATATCACAGTATTAGCCTATCACGCTTTGAATGAAGATCGTTCATTTGATTTTGAAGGAGCAAAGGTCATAGATAGTGAAAAAGATGAAGAAAGACAAAAAAACACTGTTTTTTAAAAAGGACAAAGCCTAGATTAATCACAGAAGTAATATGGAAAATTCAACTAGCGTTTAATCAAATGTACTGAGTACTTACAGTGTTTAAGTGTGATTTGTTAGAATTTTGTTCCATGATTCACACTGTATATCACCTGTAAATGCCTGTTTTTAATAATTTGTACATTTGAGTAGAATTTAATGTTAAATTTTAATGCAGTTTGCTAATTTCAATAGTTTTTCGAGTTCATAAACTCCTAGAATCATCCAACTAAAAGAAGAGGTCTATTCTAACGTAGTGCAATCACTTATGTGGTATTGACTCATTGTAGAGTAAAAAGTTAATGTAATGGTCTCCACATATAAAAATTTAATGGTAGAAACAACGCGTTTCGAACACGTAGTGTTCTTCTTCAGGCCTGAAGAAGAACACTAGGTGTTCGAAACGCGTTGTTTATACCATTAAATTTTTATATATGGAGACCATTTCATTAACTTTTTACCCTACAGAAGATGTCAAGTTATTAGTGGTCGACTAAGCCATTGCAAACTAAGTAAATATTAGTAGAAACTTCTACCAACGGAGGAATGTGATTGTATCTCCCCAATGGACACGAAGTACAAGTAGGTGCTACGGAAATGACCATGGTTGCAAGCGCTTTGCCTTAGTGTTCAGGGTAGAACGAGAATACCGCAGAAAAACACCCATTCCACGATTCCGATCCGGTGATAGTTGAACGTAGTTTATTTCACTTGGCTAGTATACTCCTGAATATAGAGTTTCAATCACCATTGTTCTTCTTATGACTAATGAGACAGAAACATGTATTGGCGATTATACTCTTTCTTATATTCATAGCCAGTATTCACATCGCCAGTTTAACATAGGAGTGAAAAGATCAGCCAGTCACGTCAGAAGAGATAAGCAGATGCTAATATTTTCCTTCTTCTATTAGTCTTCTATTAGTTAAGAGAGATGAACAAATATGCTCATAATGTCAACTGAGAAGTTGTTGCCAAAACATCAAATGAGTTATCAAACCAAAAATTACTTTAGAATACATATATGCTGAACTGTTTTATGTTTTTATTAAGGCATTTTAACATATATTTGAGTGTGATATTTATTACATGCGGTACATTTGAGTTTTATATTTACATTTAATATCATTAAATATTAATCAAACCTCTTCATATATAAATTATGTTTTCATACAAACACATTCTTGTTTATGTATGAAACTTATTTCGATAAGGTTATCATATTACATATACTAAGTTTAGCAAAATTTATATTGCTATATAGGTAATATTAGAATTTTTTTCATTCATGATAACGCAAAAGTTAGACGGTAAGCAGGGTCCCTCTTCACGACACTGCGATTTTTCAACTTCACTATTTCTGCAGAGTTGGCTTTCTTCTCGTTAATATCCAGACAAGAATAGAGTTTTCGCCCCTCCTACTACCTCATAGTTTGTAGTTCCGAACTCAAGCTTAGGTAAATATTTAAGTGTGGTTCACTTGTTTCTGTGTAAGAAGTAGAAACATCTCGCCTCGAGACTTGTTAGCAAAAGTAGGCGAACCAGTGCAGAATTAAATCTATAAAGCAGGCATAGTTAGCTCTAGTGGTGACTGTGTTGGCGCAAAGGGACTCAGGTTCTCTAAGCCGTTGATCCTGAGTGTAGCGCACATTTTCACTATGGGAGGGGAGGGTATTTCTGAAATCTTATAAATCGTAAGACAATCTTAGAACTTCTTCAGATTGAAAAAGTAGTCTTGCAATTTCTACTTTATATTATTATCAAAACATTTGTCAGTACATAAAGAAGAAAACATTATAAATATTTACTTTCAAATAATGTAGGAAAATAAATGTTACAAATTTTGTGTCTTTCTTCTCCAATAGACATCAAAGCAAACGACAAAACCTCGATTTTGCTTTAATTCTGCTTACGGCTGAAAGACTTGTTTACGGCAGCATGTAGCAAAATTTCTGCAACTTTCAAATATAATTAATCAAAATATTATTTTGAATATTAATAATAAAATATTTTTAAATATTAAAATATTAAAGAACGGACATTTGTTAGAGTGAGAAATATTAGCAGAAAACAGATATTTTCCTAAAATTTAAAAATTACTCTAAACAAAGGGGATAAATTTAATATCAAAACTACTCTCTGAACTCTAATAAGAATAAATATCATACAAAACGGTATTATTAATTTAATAATCTTTATTGTTAATCTGAAATTATAATAAATATTAATGACCAGCGAGATTTTCCTTCTTTAAAAGTTATTGACGTTTTTTAATACATAATTTAATAAAGCATTTATGTGTTAATACATTTTTAATTCAATGCTGAAATTATAAAATTAGCAAGTTATTTTCTTCTCGCTTATAGGTACTCCGTTATTGGATGCCCGGGGCCATCAACCTGTTGCGCTCCCTCCCCAGACCCTGCATACCACCCAATTCAGAATATTGTCACTTGCTGACTTGTTATCTAATAAGTTGTATATATAACTTGTTGTATATATAACATAACTTGTTATATAATAACATATAAGGTCACAAGCACGGTCGGTTGCCGGGTCGGTTTCCTGCCGTTGTGTTTCCGGCGTGCTTGGTCGCCCATTCTCTCTTTTCTCCTGAAGACGGATCATCCGAAAATTTGAGTTTGTAAGTGTGTCTCTTTCTCTGTGTGTTGCTTTTCTTCGTTTGTGAACTGATATATATACATATATATATATATATACAAATTAAAAAAAGATAACACACAGATATTCCGAGTTCAAATACTTAATCAGATCCCCGATTCTAATTGCTCGTTCTTCCCCTGGACTCAACCTCAACCGTTAATTGTTATTATAATTATTTAAAAGTTTTTTTTTAAATATTTTAATATTTTATTTTTTAATTTTTTATGGTGATATTATGTTTTATTCGTTTTTTACTTTTTAATTTGGTTTTACACTTCATTCCCCTCCCTTCTCGCTGGGTGGTTGTAGTGGGGGTACTGACTAACGTTTGTGCTGCTACCGTTCGTGTTCAGTCGCCGCTCTGCCTTCCTGCGAGACTCTTCGCCTCCTGATGACGACGATGGTCGAAATATAGAAGTGAATTATTCCTGTGTCTATCTGTGTGCTATCTTTTTTTAATTGGTTTTTATTTAAAAGTCCGTTGGACCGTTTCATTTAATTATATATATATAAAGATTTCACATAAACACGTGAAACAACAATCAATGATCAAACCACAAGAAGAAATGGGAAAACAAGACTAAGATCTTTCAACCGTAACAAGCGGTCTTCGTCAGAGTCAAAAACCCAACTGACTTTGTTGGGTTTTTGACTCTGATCATATTTTACTTGTATCTATTTCTTACACCATTTCTCCAGTTTCCGGAATTCCTTCCTCGTCTCTTCATTAAAACTATAATGAATTCTTGTGAAATTTTAAAACTATTTTCCAACAGGATGAACCAGATTAGCCAGGTAGTAGGTGAGTCCAACCACTCTACCTTAATCACCCATAAGTGTGCTACTATTCTTGAAATTTGAACTCGTATTGTGTCCAGTTTGGATCGTATTTCGTTTAATTAAGTTAAACAATATATATGCCGACAAGGAAACGAAATATGAGTATCTAAACTGGTCTTAGATAAGAAAGCAATGGTCAACCTTGTTAAAATTCAAGACTTTATGGTGAGTAGCGGGTATATACCAGCACACTCCAAAAGGTACCCAGTGTGTTGAAAGTTGCTGACGATTTCACTTTCACTGCTTCTGCAAGGTTGCCTTTCCTACAGCCTCTCGTTAATATCAAATCAAAGATAGATATTTTGCTGCTCTCCCCGCTACTAAATACCACCCAGAGATGACTCTCAGTGGGTTAATATAATATGCCAAATTCTAAGGTAGTGTAATCAGTTATTATGTGGTATTCACTCATTTTATGGTAAAAAGCTAATAAAATAGTCTCCACATATAGAAATTTAATAATATAAACAACGCGTTTGGAACACATAGTGTTCTTCTTTAGGCAGTAACTAAAGAAATACAATTTAATCAGAGAGTTATCTATAGTATAAAGTAAATAGTGCAAAATAAAATGAAATATACTCTCCTCCTTATTTTATTTTGTACCATTTACATTATACGATAGATAACTGTTTGAAGACATTGTATTTTTTTAGTTAATGCCTGAAGAAGAACACTGCGTGTTCAAAACGTGTTGTTTATATTATCAAATTTCTATATATGGAGACTATTTCATTAGCTTTTTACCCTACAATATGTCAAATTGTTCTATTTTTTAATTTATGATTCATTAATATTTATAATTAATTTTTTAAGTGTTGTCTCTGTCCACGGTCTTTTAAAATGTTTTTCCACCTAAATTTTTTTGCCAATTGTGTATTTAGGCTTTTTTTTCTCCTGAACTACAAACACTAGGAACATGAAATTTTGTTATAGTCATAGAAGCCTCATAGCCTGAGAGTTTCAAAGAAAGTGGAAATATTATGTTTTCAATAAAATGTATAAATTTTTACTTATGATTCAATTCGAAAGCTTGTGAGGAGGATAGAAGCCATAACTTTTGACAGATCAAAGTCAAATTATACCTAAAAATAGAGCATTATGTGGGTGTAAAGTCCAGGTATTTTTGTCAAAATTACATTAATCAAAGCGGCTTGATTAATGATGATACATTTTATGTTATCAGAAAAAAATTTTTTTTTACTGTAAACAGCACATTAAAGAACAATGGAATTTTTGCCAAAAAATTGAACAAAAAAATTAGCAATTATACAAAAAAATAGAGAGACTTCAATTACGGAAATAAGCAATAAAACTATAAGAACTGAATATTCATCCTGGATTAACAGTTCACCTGCTATATTTGTTTCCATTTAGTTATATTGTTTTCATGTACATTTACAAAATGGATATTCATTTTAAGGTAATTCTTCGGTGATTTGATGATACTGGTATTTTTTCTTATATATTTCTGACGTTTTTTTTCAAACAGATAGCAATATTTCACATCTTAAAGGTAAAACTATGGCTTAAACCTTTAATGTAGGTCAGATAAACAACATCAAATGTAACAGATCTACTGGCCATATATTGTTACAAATGGCCATGTAAGAGATCCATTGGCTGAAGGAACAATAGCCACGTTCTCTTATAATGAGTGAGGTTACTTCGTAACATGAAATCTTCACTTTGGTTTTAAAAAAGTATTATTACTGTTGTGGTAATACCAATAGTATTATATGCATAAGTTGTGTGATATACAAGAATAAACGTGTACGAGTATATTGATAACCTAATCAATCACCATCTGTGCTACCCCCAGGAAAAATACTAGTGAACAACTGCTATTTACACATTTATATCAAACATAAATGGGACATTATATTATGTTTACTTATATTAAAGTTGAGTGTAAGCTACTCCAGATTTTATAAATGTAAAAATTTTGACCCATTATTCTACAAGCTTCTAGACACAATACAGATAACGCCGTTTGGTAGATCACAATGAATTATACCCAAAAATAGCACTGTTTGAGAGCATGAGCTGAATACTTTTTTTGCAGTGACATGAGTGATTCAACTGGTTTTTATTCAAATTTACCCCAGGTATTTGGTTTATTATGATTTTCTTTTGACTTTTCTATATAATTGAGGCTGATACGAGAGTTCTAACAAGCATAGTAAAGGGTTAGTAGATAATTTTAGATTCATTTACAATCTCATAGTTTATGTCGGATCATTCTATAATCAACGTAAAGAGTTGTACAGTTTCAATCAGGTCTATAATATTCTTGTTACATGTCTAGATAATCCTTTCAGATTATTATAAGAAATTTTGGATGTTTATTACATTTTTACATGATTATCATGTTTTTGATCATTGTATTCGTAACTGAGCTATGAAAACAACTCGAACTGACAGACCTGTCTTTTATATTTTACACCTTACGACGTTTTATTATAGTGAACTCAATATATGCTGCCACAGGAATGATAGAATTCATTTGAAAAGTTTTCCGTTTAACTCGCAATTTATAAGGGAGGATTTTCCGTCAAACACGATTGTAGAATGAACAAGTCGAGAAAAAGTTACCTTTTTTTTGGTAAAAATCACCTTTCACAGGGTGAATTTTAATTTTAAAGCCATGTTTACAGTACATATATGATATGACAAATCGAATTGAGAATCATTTATTGTGATAGTTGCCATATTATGCTCACTTCAGTGCCCTAAAGATCTGGTGAAATTGTTTCTTTAACATATATTTATTAAAGATATATCTATTATTTTTAATTTTACCTTAGTAATGTTGCATATCTCAAATCGGAATATGTCGAAAAAAAAAAACAAAAATAAGCTACATTTCCGTCTATTGAGCATTGAAAATAAAGTACTAAAAGTGTGGAATACAACAGAACTCCCTAGGAAGAAGTAGTGTATGTTTACTAGTGCCAAAAAGTCCGGATTTTCTCTTATTCTAACTGATTATATGAAATGTCGACAATTTATAATGCAAGATATAATATGTATAACCAATTTCCTTTACTGATTGATTGAATCAGAATCATCTTTCTATTCAAGATAAAGGAGCCTATAATAAATAAAAAAAAAACGTCACCGATTCGATGATAATGTACCAGAAAATGTTGCGCAAAAGTCGTATAATTAATTAGGTATGAGATTACAACATAAGTAGTCAAAACAAAGAGCAAACAACATTCTGTAATTAATATCAAATTAAAGCAGTTGAAAGTAATTATAAATGAGCCAGTAAGACAAATAGTTATTTATTTTAAGTTAATATTAGCAAAATGTAAGGCTTAATAAAACCCAGATGTAAGATATTTCTCTTAGCTGTTTCCACCTTGTCTAATGCCTATTAAATGATTATTAATGATTCTCTTCAGAATTGTTAGCCATTAGAATTAGGAAGTGGAAAACTAATCGAGAAGTAGCTGCTTACAACAGGTAACTGCAATTACAAGCTTAATAACTGGAGTATTGGATTAAAAATTTGTCTTCAAGACTATTACTGGTGACTTATCGGGCATGACTTTCGTCTCCGTTGACATATTTCATAATTATTTGTTCAAAAGAACATCCGACAAAAAAAATTATGATGCTGATTTTTATATTATCGAACACAAAAAGCATGAAAATAACACTGTAAAGAACGACACATGTCGCCCTCAAGATAAGATATTCATTAGTCATTTGAAGTTAGTTATTTTATATATGTTGTAATAATTATTACCTATTTCCACCTTGGTGTTGGAATCAGTTTGCTTTCACATCTATTCTGTACTTAATGAGCAAATCTATATAAATAAAATAATGATTTTGTCTGTATATTGCTTAGAACTGAGTCAATTCAAGTTTTCTTTACGTTTCATACATTGGAGAAACCGAATCCACCCTTAGAAAAATTTCTGTCGGTTTGTCTGTTTGTCCGCAAAACTTTGTCACAAGTAAACTCAGCTACCATAAGACATATAAAGCTGAAACTTTTACAGTAGATTTGGGTAGGTCTAACTTAAAATATAGACTCTGAATTATTTGGAAATTCAACGTAGAAGTGAAGTTATGGACGTTTAAAGCAAAAACGTTTGTCACAAGTAAACTCAGCCACCATGAAACATGGCGAACTGAAACTTTGACACTGGATTTGTGTATGCCTAACTTAAAATATGGGCTCTAAATAGATTCATAATTAAGTACAGAAACGAAGTTATAGGGCTTTAAGCGTATTTTCCTAACTTCACAGACAAGTTTGTTTTGAAAATACACAGGTGAAGCAAGTAGGTATTGTTAGTTGATTTTAATTTCATTGGAGCATATGAATATAACGCGTATTTAACATCTTTGAAAAGGTGTTTCCCAGAGTTGAGGATGTACTATCTATTACGAATAAATAGTTTTGTAAACGAGCAATTCTCAACTCTTAATACGGACAGGCAGGAAAAATTAACAAACAAGTTCTTACGCTATATCATACCGAGGAAAGACCTTACAAGTCAGTAAAGAGATTGAATTAGTGATGGAGAAGCAGTTTATTATCTAATTGAATTTCTTGACTCTGAATTTATTTCTCCTGGACTGCCTGCTCATGCGTAAAAACTTAAAGTAGGAGCACCAATCATGTTGCAATTTAGTAGCAGTAACAAATTTCATGTTACGAAACATGAGTGCCCCAAAACTGTGCAACGGGACACAACTCTGTGTTCGTGCTCTACACAGATATGCCATAGAGGCGGACATAATGACTGGATGTGATATTGGGGAGTCTGTGTGTATACCACACATACCATTGATTCCGAGCCACTGTCTGTTTCCGTTGAAATGATTGCAAAGTCCCGTCAGAGTCTATTTCGCAATGACGTTAACTAAGTCGCAAAGGGAGACTTCATCTAACGCAGGAATACAAGGTAGCGAAACCAAGTTTTTCTCACATGGTCAACTATAGTTTACTTGCTCAAGAGTCAGAGGTTCCAACTGTTTGTTCTTCCGTGAACCTGAAGGTGAGACAGCTAATGTGGTGTATACAGAGGCATTTGTTTAACACTGTACTAATAATGGTATTTTCTACTATTCTATAATTTCTAAGTATAGTATTAGTATATATAATACTATAATTGATATTTTGGAATACCAAGTATAATAGAATTTTTGATTCCGTCAAAGACGGGTACGTTTGCTAGTCCCTTAATAAATTATTATTTCATTCATTTATTCATAGTTTCGTATTCATAATCTCTGATTAACTAAATTATGGCCGACATTTTTATTTCTAATAAAAAAAGGGAAAAAATGTTTAAGCAAATAAAAAATATGTTTGTTATCGTATATGTTCCACTAATTTTATGAATAGTAGTAGAGTCAACCCGCAGATCCACTGGGAGGGATTGTAGTTAACTATTACTTCATAGCTGCTTGTTTTTCTGGTGCCAATAAGCTGGCCATGTTTACGGAGAACATAGTTTCTTCTTCCTTGTTTATTTTTTCTATCTTCAGGGTGGTGGCATCTGTTTCTTACTGTATCATATTTACGTTTCAGTTGTGAAAAAAATAAAAATAGGAATCTTCCGTTTTCAGATATAAAAGTTAGTCTAGAGGTAACAGAAGTATGTTTATAGACTGGTAAGGAAAATTGACAAATGCTACAAGAATTGTAGGCAAAAATTAAATTGTGTCTAAAAATTTGATTACAAAAAGTGCTTGACATAAGTAGTCCATGTCTCTTGAACACTAATATGAAGAAATTGATTTTTTTGTTGCAAAAGAACTCATACCCACGTAATTTTCTAGATTGTTTTTAACAATCTTAATTGAATTTAATTTAAATTTAAAATTTAAATTTTAGTTTTAAAATGCTTTAGAAGTAAGCATTTCAATAATCACACGGAACGTACGAATGATATTGATATCAACCAGGAAGCTTTAAATAAAAAAAATATTTTAAATTTCCCTTTGCTGAATGTCTCTAAAATTTTCATAGAAGTATTCAAACGTATCAGAAGTCAATTTGGCATTTTAGAACAAAATGTAAAATTTTACAACTTATACTTTTAATATTTTACAAAAAGTAAAAATATTGTTTTCTAGTTTAAAGGATATATTACAAAAATATTTACAACGTAATATTGCCATATAGTTAAATGTAATAATTATGCTAAAAAATATTATGGAGATACAAGTCAAATTTGAAGAAAAACGAAATTATTCCATTGGAAGGAATAAATGGTGTATGACGTATTGAAATGTAATTGCCTAAAATGTATTGAATGAAAGGCATAAATTTGACTTTTATGTGATATTTATTACAACTAAAACATATACTCAGAAAAATCACTCAGAATGATATTTATAAAGAAATACTGAATTTGAATTGTGTTTATCCAATTGTGTTGAGTTCTTAAAGTTTTATATAAAATTGATTCCGCCGTTTTTTTGTGTATCAGCTTTAATTGGCGAAGGTGATCGAGTCATAACCGTTTAGAGTAATAGTCGTTTATTACGTCATAACCGTTGAACATACTTTTTATATGAAGTGTAATTATGTTTTTACACTTCACTAAAATGCATGTTTAATCTGTAGTTAAATTTAAATTTCTCAGCAACTTGAAACAAAGTAGGCAATTATTTCTACTTTGATTTAATGTTTTTGATTCAACCTTAAATCTAAACGTTTTATTTGTTTTTACAATTCTACTTAATTTCGTATATATGCTTTAAGATCTTATTATTGTAAAGAAAAGTCATATTAATTTGTAATGTAACTGCATCGATTTTCATAAATCCTAATTTTTGAGTCATTTTTCTATATGAATTATTTCTATTTTACTACATAATATAGTGATATATAAAGTATTTATCGATAAAAAGATTTCACATAAACACGTGAAATAACAATCAATGATCAAACCACAATAAGAAATGGGAAAACAAGACTAAGATCTTTCAACCGTAACAAGCGGTCTTCGTCAGAGTCAAAAACCCAATTGGGTTTGACCCAAAGAGTTGGGTTTTTGACTCTGACAAAGACCGCTTGTTATGGTTGAAAGATCTTAGTCTTGTTTTCCCATTTCTTATTGTGGTTTGATCATAAAGTATTTATTCTGTTTCTTTTGTATATGCGTTTCTATGTATTATAATTTCCCATTTTTCTCTGTTATGTATGATTATCAAAAATATGTCGGATAAAAGTCAAAATGTTGGATTTACTGTTTACTTTGAAATTGGGAAAAACGTATCCCTTTTTTTCTATCAAACTTCGATTATTTTTTAATTGTTTATAAGTATGTATGAAAGTAAACAGTTATCAAGGATAGTTGTATAGTTCGCCAAGTCTGTAGATGGTAACTGATAGTGACTAGTGTTCGATGATGAGTCAGCTCCGTGGAGAGGATCTGTTAAAGAGTAGTTTGAAGTAGAGGGGTCCGTTAATCTTGCCCATTGTGAGTGCGGTAAGGTATAATCCTAAAACCGATCAGACCAGCTTAACCTTCATTAGTGCAAAGCATAAATTGTTGAAGAAAGCTAGGCGGCAAACCTCCGTTATAATGAATTCCTTAAGCTGATAAATTATCTGAAATATATTTATTAAAGGGTATTAAATCAAAAACCTTCAACCTCTTAATTATTATGATTAATAACATTAAAAGAAACACTCTTAACTTTGATTTGGGGAAAAAAACTCTCAATTAACTTTGAGAAAGACAGAAAAAAAGACCTATTTCAAGGATTAGAGTTTAGTCAAAAGCTCTTAGGTTTCTAAAGAGCCGAGAACCTTGACCTCCACACAGGATTGTCCATAGTAAATACAAGCTATTAAAGTAAAATACCTGCCTAAAGTTGATATCTGTGCATTTCTAAAAAAGTTGCATTTTCAACATCTATTTTCTTTTCAATATATCTTAAGAAATATATACACTTTTTTGATGAAAACACGATCCGAAATGGACAAATACAGTTCAATGTACATAAAGACACAGAGAGAAATTAAAAGCACACACTTACAGTCTCTACTTTTCGGTTGAACCGTCTTCAGGAGAGATAAGAGAGGGAAACCAAGCGCACTGGTACAGAGACGGAGACCCTGTTGGGACGGTTGACGGTTGGGACTCCAACCGTCTCTGAACCAGTGCGCTTGGTTTCCCTCTCTTATCTCTCCTGAAGACGGTTCAACAGAAAATTAAGAAATATTTATATATATATTTATAATTGTTATATAAATTTACTGACGGAGTCAGTATAATTTGTATACAAATCTGACGGAGTTGTCATAACAAACAAGAACCACATATTAAAGCTTACATTTAACTGAATTACAGACATGAATGAAAGATAGATTCTTAGAAAGTAGAGTGCTATTTCAGAGTTATGTATTATTTCCTCATACTTGAAAATTATGGACAGTTTACTCAACAAGTTAATGATAAAAATGTAATTTTTATTCCAGGTTTTAAATAATATCTACAGTTTGAGACTGCAACATCCGCAAACGTATTGAAGGGATTGGAAGGGGTCTCATTTATGATAACAACAATCACATTCAGTTTGAATGAAAAAACGGAAGAGTATTAGCTTGTAGTCTATTATTTATTACATCTACAACAACAACCGTTGACTTTTTATATGAAGTGTAAATATATTTTTACACTTCACTAAAAAGCATGTTATAATCTGTAGTTAAATTTAAATTTCCCAGCAACTTGAAACAAAACTGCATAAACATTGCTAAATTTACCACAAGGCCGACTGGATGGTTGAGTAAAAGAAGTCAAAATCTTTCAGAATTATTACTATTTTTTTTTTATAATAAATGAAACACTTATAGTAATAACTGAGAAGGGAAAAACAAGTGTGTCGGTGTCACTAAAAGGTTCGTCAGATACCTTTAGTTAGATAGATTGGGGTTGGCATAAATAATTGATTACTCCTCAATAAATACGGAAGATTTCTTTACACTAATATTGTTAGAGATGATTGAAACATTGTAAACTTTCATAGGTTATGAGTACAACACCAAATGCGAGTAAAAAATGATACCGAAACACTAACCAGAACAACAAAGATTGTCAGATAATTTACAAGACAGAGAGAAACTAAACTAATGTTACAACATTAAGCGAACACTAACATTCTTAGAACAAATTAAACGATCTTTTTGTTAAATATTATACATTAGTTTCTGGTAATTATTATATATTATTAAATTTAAAAGGGTATTATGTTTCAAACCTTTAAGGTACACTATTTGTCAATATTTTATAATTTTGTGCTGAATGTTAATTACTGGTTTATTTTGTGAATCCTTATAGGTTCCAAAACATTCCTTTCTTTCGTTATTATTTACCTTCCATTAACTAACAACTCCCTAGATATTTTATACTTGTAAAACTATTTTCAATGAGTTCAATTCAGGAGTTTCTTCCACTAAATGCATCGTAAACCTTCTTGATAAGGAATACGAATATTTGAGTTCTTGCGGCTTTCGCAGTTCTCGAGGCACATACTTGTGTTTTCATATATTAGACTGGTTTCCTGTAGCTTTGAGTCGTTAATTGTTTAATTTTATAACATAATTGCTCACCTTTTACCTTTATACAAAATTACCTTCAACTTTTCGTAATAAACTATAAGAGCAACTTTATAATCGGAGACACTGTACTTCACATTATTTTTATGAACCTCTTTAACATTCTCCTATCGGAGAATTTAACAATTGTGTTCATCGGTTGATTGATTTCTATAAAAAAAAGAATGAGATAATTTATAGTGTTATTCACAAATATATATATATATTTGTTCGTACGAAACAGATCTTGCACAAATATTTACTTGAATTAATGTTTCAACAACAAAGCAAAAATTTAGGGATCGAAGTCGATCACCTAATAGTTGGTGAACTTTGTCGCTGAACGACCGACAACTGCCACCTGTTAAATAAGAAACAAATATCACATCATTCAGTAAATGAAAAATTAAAAAGGAAGCAGAATCATACTCTTGGAGACCATCCGATTTAACATAATCAAAATTTGTGTTTATGTTGCATGTCTCAGGCTGGACACGGGTTATGATTTTCTCAGTGAACATGTCCATTGAATAGGTGTTGTTGATGATCCAGCTTGTCTTATATTATTTATTATACCACAATGAATGGAGTAATCTTCAAGACTGTAAAACCCTCACGAATTTTAGAGTAGACCATGCAGATGACTTACCAAAAAGTGGGTCAGGAATATTAATAATTCTGAAGCCAATACATACTATTAGTGAACTAATTTATATTGGGTTGCTTGTTGTCTAATCACTAATCGTCAATAATACTCTTGTATTGTTACAAAAAATAATAGAAAATATAATTGTATTTTAAAAGGTTGAACTATGTATGTTTAACTCTTAACATGTCAGTATTCGGAATATAAAGCAAACAATATTCCTTCCAAAGAGCTGTCATATACAAAGAGTTTTTGCACAAAATACGTTTCTTTTGTAAAGGGGATTTGAGTGAAAATATGAAAGATAAAAATAAATGGGAACTGACCCAAAAATCAGTTTTCACCTAGGACACCCAACTTATTGAACCAGCCCTGTGCTTAAAATATATCCAGTGAAGCTGCCCATTAATATGACGACTAGCGTTTGGCAGTGGTTGATGTGACTTCTTTTTATATACTAATTGTATATGAGGTGTTCACAAGATATGTTGAACTTAGAGGTGGATTGGAAAGTCCGGCTATGTGATTATACTCTACCTCCTATTATCTTTTTAACCTCTATTATCATTAAAAGAAATCTAGAATAGGCTACACTCCATTTCACTATAAATAGCTTCATTATTAAATTCCATAATAATAAATTTATTTTAGATTTGATTTAATACGGTTAACGTATAAACATATTACCAGCCTCCGTGATGGTAAAGTATTACCAAAGTCATTGTCAATCAATTTACCAACGACCAACGAATATAACGTAAATTAATTAATAACTGTTCAAAAATAAACAGTAATTAATGAATTGAATATACTTTCTTTCAAAAAACTTCAATTTTTTTCATGTTTTTCACAGCGACACACATGAACAGTCAATGACAGTACTTGGTATAGGGGACACAGGGGTGAAGGTTGAATGTAAATCTAAGTGTTATATTTGAGGTGCTCACCGTTTCTGCCGACTCCGTTGACGACCCAGTCGTTGGTTTTGAGATTGGCTGGGCGGGCAGTGGCGACGACGATGTGCTGCATGTCCCGCCATGTGAGCTGCCGGTTGGCCTCCAGGGCGAGAGCGCAGATGCCTGCTGCAAGGGGCGCCGAGGCGCTGGTGCCTGTGTGACTGCTGGTGCACTGGTGGTGCAGATCAGTCGTCACGATCTGCCAATCACAGACACTTGCACTAACATAATGCTCAAAACTCAAGCCACCTCTAGTACAACTCATAAACACTTCCGAGTCAGGTATGATTGAGTGATTTCAGTCTCAAGATGAAATGCTCAATCATTGCAATAGCCTTAAATACTTTGTAAACATGAAAATATTCTGCAACAAACATTTTTTTTCAAGCAGTACTTTTTTGTCTCAGACCTTGTTATATATTTACAATAAAATTAATCAAAATTTACAACTTCTTGAAAAATTATTTCTGTGACTGAATTTTATTAACAATAAATTTAAACAGACCAAATATTTGAAAAACGAATACAAAATAAAAAAAATGAAGTTAAAGTAGGTATCAAACTTTATAACAACCAAATCAATTCTTAAATATTCGTATTATATAAGGAGTAAGAAAGAACAATATTACTGTATTTGGGATTGTAGTATTTTGAGAGGTAAGGTTTGGTCAAAATATTACTGTTTTTAATGCTGCCATCTAATACGTTTATACAGTCATTTAGCAATAAAATAATAAAAAAGGAGAAAATAAAATTGAAATAAAAAATGTAACAATAAAACAGTTACAGATAGTTAGATGACTAAACCAAAAATTTCTGATCACACTGAGATTAAACAGGTAGGTCACATTATATTTGTTAATATGTAAGAATAACAAAGAAATGCATGCACAATACTAAGTATTATACTGAATAACGAGTATTACAGGAAAATTTATTTCTTACGTTTGCAATTAATTTACTGAAGTCCTCGAAAGTTACGCAGCATGCATACTTCTCTCTCCGATATCTTACCACAATTTTGATTCCAATCATATTATACACGATAACATAATCGTAATGAAATAGCGTTTGTCACACAACGTTTAAAGATAATTTTGAAATTGTGTTTAAAATTCCAAACAGCAACATTTAACCAAACCCTACCTACTCAAAATACTACAATCTTAACAACAGTAATATTATGCTTTCTTACTCCACATATAATATGATATTTACTAATTGATTTGGTTGCTATAAAATTTGATACCTAATTTAAATTCATTTTTTTTTCTTTTGTATTCCTTTTTCAAATGTTTGGTCTGTTGAAATTTAGTGTTAATAGAATTCACTCACAAAAATAATTTTTCAAGAAGTTCCAAAATTTAATTTATTTTATCGTAAATATATTACAAGGTCTGAAACAAAAAGATACTATATAGAAAAAATGTTTGTCCTAGTTTTATGCCAAGGTTTTGATAATACTAATTGAATAAATTAACATGATTACATTAAAATTAAATTTACCGATTAAATAGTATTAATTTCAAAGAACATGAAATAAATAAAAAAAATGAACAACGAATTAAGAATAGAGACATAAAGTAAATAAACGCTGTACTCCTAAGTCAAAGAACAACTAATGTTTTTGAAAAAGAAATGGAATTAATCAACATATATTCATGAAGAAGAGAGCCACAAATGGAAGTACAGTATAAAAATTTAATGATTCCAGAACAGTAGTATTATGAAGTGATATCAATATGTGCCCGATCTCAGGTTTATATCCAAAAGAAAATACAGTTTTGTATTGCAGTTTCACTAATGATCACAAATGCCTCCGGAATTGGAACAATGAAGACAGAAGTTACAAAACTGACAGTGTATACTTCATGTTCGACTGAGTGAAAAAATATCCAATAGGAAAATTAATCCTGAACACAAGATATAAGATAAGTAATAATTACCAGAAAATTAAAATGGATTGCCTATTTAATATGAACTGGAGACAAAAAAATAATCAAGAAAAGATATAAAACGGTGGAAGTTATGAAATAAAAGCAAAAATGGTCAGAACTTGAAGAAAATTGAATGAAAAAATGAAGAAATATGCAATGGTGAAATATTTTTCATGGAGAAATATGTTTCAGTGAAGAATTCCTGTTGTACTGCTTCAATTCGCTGATCTGAATAAAATTAGGACGCTTGGAGGATTTGGAAGTTTTCTATAGGATCATCCTTAAAAAAAAAAAAAAAAAAAAAAACGGTCTCTGGAAAGGGTTATTCTCGCATTCCTCGAGTAGTCGGTGTTATGCAATTTTGGATCATTCCAAGAAGAAGGAGAAAAAACTGAATACCTAAAGATAAATACCAATTTATCCTGTTTTTAATATTTGTAATATTTTAATTCATGTATTTAAATGGTAATAATAACTGTGAATTAAAGATAACATGACTAATCGATAGACAGTTTAATAAAAACCAGACCTTTGTAGGCAACCACAGTATTAAAGATTTGTATTTTATAAATAGTAAATTGTTCATTATTATTACATTTTACCATCTACCGGGCTCTGCAAGGGAGAACAATAATAATAATAATATGTGTAAACTTTTTTTTAAATACTGCCATACTTGTTTTGTCATTTCTGTATTGTACACTATACACTTTAAATTTCAAGTATTTTTGAATTTGATAGAATTAAACCACCAAAAAAAAAAAAAATGGAACTCATACAATTATACAATATATTTTAGCAATATGTGGTGGCTCGCAGGTAAGAAAGAAGAAACTTATTGTTCTTATTAGCAGCATTTTTTTCTTACTGTTGAAATTGAGGGTTTGTTATAAAATTTTACATCTGATGATGTTTTTTCAAGGGAATATTGTGTCACCCTTGCTTCTAGATTGGGAGTCCTAAATTTTGCTCTACTCGAGTGTATTTATAGTAGTGATTGATCTTTGATGAGAATTGGATGTCTTATAGGCTCAAATAGAAGAGCTTCATATCCACCCAAAAGGGATGGTGTTTTCAGATTTTTTACAATCTGCGTGAATCAATCGAGGGCCAGAGTCAGTACCAAATCCTCGATCAAAAAGTTCAAAGTTGAGCGCTCAAGTCACTTTCTGACCTGGCCTTCATGTTTGGCTGAGTGGAAAATTACCCAATAGGAAAATTTCTGCTGAACACAACATACAAGATAAGTAATAATTACAAATTGAAATGGATTGCCTATTTAATATGAACTGGAGACAAAAAAATAATCAAGAAAAGATATAAAATGGTAGCAGGTATTAACTTTTTAATAGTAGCAGTTATAGCAGTTATTAAGACAGGCTCAAACAACTGTCTGACCTGGCCCAGCAACAGAAAGAAGTATAGACGAATGATATCAATATCGGAGCAAACATTAAAATAAACAAGTATGGTAAGATTACTCATCTCTAACAGGTCAATGTAAAAATAGAATCAGAAAGATTTAGTTAACATCTAGTTCACATTTTTATTAATGGAATGAAGTTAAAACAGATGAAACATGATCATAATCATAAAGTGAAAAATTAAATTATCACTATTGAGAATGAAACAATGTAAAGAAATAAACGTCAGTTTTGCTTGTTTACCATTTCTTTTTTTTGAGATCTTTAAAATGACTTCACAGAGAGAATGTTTAAAATAACGCTATACAGAGCGAAAGTTGTAATGGACTATACAGTTACCCATCTCCTCTAGAGCCATTTGTTTTTAATCTATTTTAAACTGAATATTGTACTATCAATATTTTTGTATCATTAATTGCATATAACTTTTACAGATTTAGATATAGTAAATCTGAAACTTGAAAAAAAATTAGATATTTGAAAGGACAGAGATCTCGTCAATAAGTAATAAATGATATTTGCTTGGTTTATTAGTATTAAACAGGCAATGAGTAGGAGCTGTTAGAGTCATCTAAAATAGTGTACATTGTTTTAAATAATGATTTGTTTGCATGTAAATGAAACATATATTATCAAGTAGTCTAGTTCATGCAGTTTCAGAATATATATGGTTATGAGGTTCTATCTCTAAAACCCTAGGAACAGTTTAATAACAAACAAAACAAAACAGACGCTGCAACCTTACATTATAAAGCATAATGGCCTCTAAAACAATTAGTATTTCATAATTCTTGATGATGGAAATATCCACACAAAAATAATTCAATTTATTAATGTGTTAAATACATGCATATTATTATTACCACTGATATTGGTATGATTTATATTATTAATATAGCAAACCGTCATACCTCATAAGATTATCTTGGAGTTGTTAGAGCTCTTTTGGACGTTGTCCATCTCCGATCGCAACTAATGGACAGCTGATGGAAATCTGCGATCGAAGATTGACAACACCCGAAAGCTCTTCAACGACTCCAAGATCATCTTACGAGGTATGACGGTTTGCCATATTAATAATGTACATTATTAATATGTCATATTGAAATTTTCTAATGTATACGAGTATGTTCATGTAAAAACAAATATTTATTATTTAACTTATCCTTAAATCATAACATTATAGACAATTTGAATGTCTTTTATATAATACTAGCTGATCTACCCGGCTTTACCCGGGAAACAATTTAATTCCAACTTTAATAATAAATTACATAAAACGAAAACAATTTAAATTTTCTATAGTTCCGGTACACTTAACTTGTTTTGAGATAAACGAAATTATTAGAGAATTAAAATTATAGATTACGCAAAAAAGATATAATCTAACACTGATTATAAATATCACACATTGTCTAATACAATTGGTAGTTCATAGATTAGATTAAACAAATAATAAAAGGAATATTTTTTGCCGAACAATATATCAAGAAATTTTGAAAGAAATCTTAGCTCATTAAATGTGATATGTCGTATCTGTTAAATATAATGACACGAATTTTAAACCCACAAATCGTTTCAATTACCTGCGGCTGCCATTACCAATTAAAGTTAAAGTGTAAACAAACAGGTTGTACAGCAAACCTTATCTATTATTCTAATGTAGTGCAATCAGTTATTATGTGGTATTTACTCATTGTAGGGTAAAAATCTAATGAAATGGTCTCCACATATAAAACTTTTAATGATATAAACAACGCGTTTCGAACACGTAGTGTTCTTCCTCAGGCATTAATGAGCAAATTCCCAAATGTACAACGTTTCTTAATTTATTTATATAAAAATAATAATAATAATAATAAAAAAAAAGTTCTACTTTCTCCTTATACATATATTTGGTTTATATTTCGTTATAGCTCTGTGTGTTATTTTTTCAATATGTTTCCTACACTTAGTCTAAAAGAAAATGTAAAGGCTCAGCCTAACTTTAAGAGAAATATGTACCTGCTCCAATAAGAAACAGATGTACCCTATACCCCCACCCATGTCCATTCCATTTCCAGTCAGTCTTATTCAGAGGCACTCATCCTTAGGTTTGTACTTTCTGCCTTATTTTATTTTATATTAATTTTTGTACTTATTTACTTTGTACTATAGATAACTCTCTGGTGTCATTGTATTTTTTTTAGTTAATGCCTGAGGAAGAACACCTTGTGTTCGAAACGCGTTGTTTATATCATTAAAAGTTTTATATGTGGAGACCATTTCATTAGATTTTTACCCTACAATAATATTTGTGGGATATTACCTGAACCACAACTCTGATTTTTAAAAAAAACTTTACATAAACCTTCCCGGAGATATACCTAATAATTTCCTAAATTTTCACGGCGATTGGATGTATGAATCTATCGAGTACAAACAAACAGACATACATTCATTTTTATATATATATATATAGAAGATTTCAAAAACAAAAAAAGATTCAAATAAAGGGATAATTGATGTAATTGATAAGGAAATTAGGAATTAGAGGGTGGAATGAGAAAGTAATCCACTAATCCTTCCAGGCGGGATACAGTTAGAGGTAATTACCCCTGCTTATATAACTAACCTGACCTTGGCACATCTTAATTAATTATACTCTGGTATAACCTACATAAACTTACCTATACATATGTAATAATTTACAGCACCTTTGGGATAAATACTTATTAGAACTAAATGACAGAAAACTTCCCCCCCCCCCCCCCCAACCTCCCAACACGTACTTATACGTGGTATTATCGTACAACATATAAGTTGGTACAACATATAACAACGTTGTTTAACGTGATTACAACAAATTATGTAATCCAACATAATTTCATATGTTCGTAAGAAAGCAAATTTGCTAGAGATAGGATAAGGAAATATTTAATGGAGTAAAGAATGAAACAAAATTGAACATTTACAGCTTAAAGTTTTAAACATTATCCAGAAAAATCCAAATTTTAATGTAAAAAAGCTTTCAGATTTATGTTGAGATAGTCTAATGCTTTTATTAATTTAAACAAAAGGATTTTATTTTTTATTTAAGTTAGTCTTAAATTGAAACACTATGGACTCTTTAAATGACTCTTTTATAAAATAAAAAAAAAATAAGAAAACATAATTTTTTAAATATGGTTATGAATTGATATAAAGTAAATTGATAAGGAAATTAGGAATTTGTGAGTGCTATGAGAGAGTAATCCACTAATCCAGCAAGACGGGATACAGTTATAGAGGTAATTCGGGTCCAATATAATCCCTTAATGAAGTCCGTACTGCTCAACTTACAACTTGCTCAAGCCCCCCCCCCCTCCCGCTCATCCTTTACATAATCCAGTTTAAGTGATGCCACTGATCCATGAGAACTTGCTTGTCATTCCTCAAGTTACCAGTGGCCTACCCAACATTAATTGAAATAATTTACCCAATCCCTGTTATACTAAAATGTATAGAATTTTATCATTGAAATATAATACAATTCTTGTAACTTTAATTATATTGTTGAATCTTAATTAAAAAGATATTATAATCATCAAATATGTAGCAGTTCAGCTTTTTCATGCATGCCCAATTGAATTTACATAAATAATGAAAAATTGGAAAATTTTAACATCTAATTGAAGACGATAAGTACTTTTTCATAGATAAGGCATGAAATTCTCCAAATATTTGTAAAATTCAAATATTTTTACTTTTCTGTATGAAATCGAACATGATTGTAATTATTTCTTCTGTGAAATGCTATTTATTGCTTTAAGGGCTTTAATATTTGATATTGTTAGAACGATATAGATTAATGAAAGTCAAATTAAGAAAGCGCGGTACCACTTTATCCCATACACTACTGTTGATAATACTCGTATGTTGGAGCGGCTTCTGACACTGTCAGTCGGAAGGAGCTCTTGGAGACAATATCCAAAACAGTCCCAACCATACGCAGCAGCAGTACATGAGGTAAGACGCTATCATGCTTTCTCCATTAAACAATTGTAATGTCAGTACGACAAAAAAAAAATTTTTATTTTTTTATAAATGTTTAAAGAAAATTAAACTAAAGTGTTTAGTGAAATGTAGCCCAAATGTATTTTAGTATTTGACCAGTTATAAATACTAGCTCCACCCTATGCTGAAGATCTAAACTTGTCCTGATTATAGTCATCGAGAATTTCACTATTGTAAAGTCCTCAAACTTGTGAAGATACATCCAAATTTTTGAGAATAATGATTTATTTAAATTTATATTCCGAAAATAATGACTTATTATATTAATTATTACAATGCCCAACTCTGTGGATTGGTGATAACTGTACGGTAAATTTGGAGTAGTATTTTGCTACAAAGTTCGTTGAATTAGTCTGTATTAGGCTAAGTCTACAATAATAATTATTGCAGTACAACCTTCAACAGAATAAAGTGAACCTAACGTGTCTAGAACCACTTTGTAGTAATGAGTAGGTTAGGTTGCAATGGTAGTCCCACAGGGGAACACACGTTGGCCAAGCATTGGCCCTTTGTGAATCTTCATTGACACAATGAAGATTGATTCTACAGTGGGAGTATTAAAATTGGCCTAACTCAAATGTATTTAGAGTTGGGTTCTTTAACGAGTACCTCACAAAAGTACAGGCTCGGGACCGACGGTTTAACCCTCCTTCTCCGAGGGACAATGTGATCAGATTATTCATCTCTCAAATGAATAAATTGAGGGCCAGGTGGGCTTCGAACCCCGGTCCTATCAGTTTCTGAGACGAATACGTTAACCACTGAGCTAACCTGGCCTTGTAGTAATGGGTAACTCTACGGTGACATCAAAATCTGGAAATGCTGAAGTAGTACATAATAACTGGAAAAATGTTTGAGACATTTTTTAACTCTAATTTAGAATATATAAAAAATACTCATTACAGCACTACTTTTCTCTCCTACGCTGTTGATAAAAATCATTCTGGGGTTCTAAAATAATAAATATCAGTATTGTACATCCTTTAATTTTAATAAACTGTGAAAATTACGACCAGGATTTAGGGCCTATTCAGAGCACCGTCAAACTAATCTGTACAAATATATTAATCGTTACAATGCTTACTGGGATCAACATAAGATAGAAAGGAATACTCTAATTGTAGCAGACTTCATTGCCAAGAATATTGATAATATTTATAAAACTATAATAAACTTGATCAAGAAATATGCGTGGTAGGTGATTTCTAGAAATATAGACCTTTCTACGTTGATATCCCGCAAGGGTAGAAAGAAAGAGATGATGCGCAAACCTTTTTCTTATAGGTTAACACAGCAAAAAAAAAATATGACTTTAAAATGAAAATTTCCAATTATGAAAAAGAAATGGTTCATAATTTCTTTTTCATAATTATGAACCATTATGAAGAAATATGGGTTGAAGATGACAGAATTCTTACGAGAGTAAACATGCCATTTGAGGGAAAAACAACCTAATCAATGTTGGAACTTAACAAGACAGAATAAGAAAATTCAACAGGTTTTGCAAGAACTACAGGGACCAAAGCTGCAAAAACAAAAGCTCTCGACACTATTATTACTGGAAACGAGAACAATATGTGCATGAAGAAAAAAAATCGTCACCTCGTACAAGATTTAATACCGGAGCAAGGTTATATTCCAAGAATTTTTTCCAGCTTTGCAGTTCTAATTTTGACTTTGGGTTTGAACAAAAACTCAGTTGGGTTTTTGACTTTGACGAAGACCGCTTGTTACGGTTGAAATATTTTAGTCTTGTTTTCCCATTTCTTATTGTGGTTTGATCATATATATATATCACAATTTTATATCAAATGTAATACTGACATTTAGAAAGTAATAAAGCTGTTCAGTCTAAATGACGAAATAAAACAGCTAATATTGATGTATTTGTCAAACATTGAAAAAAGACAAACTGAACTCGATCAAAGTTGGTCTAGTGGAACCCACGGGTATAGCAAACAGTGGCATAGAGAGAGAAAGCAATGAGTTGGTGACTGTCTGAATGAGTTTGTGGGAGAGAGTGTGTGTGTGACGCAGAGGGATGGAGAGAGAGAGAGAATGATTAAAGGAAATTGGTGGAAACTACCCTTAGCATTCAAACTTGATCTCCAAGGTCAAAGCCACTAGCGGATATGGTGTGACCATGCTCAATATTCCTTAACTATGGTGACCTAGTGGAAACCAAGGTATTCAATATGACTATGGCCGTTAGCATGAAGAATATTATCCATCATCCAGTCTTGGATCATCTGACTTATCTGGCAAATTTTACGTAGAAATGAACAAGATACCAGACTGGTGTTAGGTGTATACCCTGTAAATTATTATTAATACAGTGCATTACTAATACTAAGACGAAATACATTAAACTAAAATAACAAATAACTAATATAAAATAGCTATCTTTTATGCCTGAGAACTCTAATATGGAGTTTTGGCCAAGTAGTAAAAATAAATAACAGTAAATTCATTTACGTGACAGATGTGATCATTCTCTCTTCCAAAAATGAAAAATGTATTTGCCCAAATTCTTCCGTACATAAAAAAACATATAAAACAATCAATATATGCCATATATTTCTTCTTAATATGCTTAAAGAAATTTTTGTTACAGATTCCTCCAAAATCTATGTGATAATCGTTCAAAAGTCGTATATAAAACCAATTTCAAATATACGAAAACCTTTTTCTTAATTATAATTTATCATGTTTTCAGTTGATGAGGACACATTTATAATTATTAACGTAGTTACTGGTTAATTTGAGTTAAGTCAGTTGATATAATGTAACATGCATATCAAGGATATTGTTTAATTGAATTAATAGTGTTCGGGGTCATTTCTGTTTATACATTCCATTTTGCCATTTAAAATCAATATTTTACTAAATTCAGATCTGAAGTTCTAAAAAAAAAGTTGATTTAAAAATATTCTTATTGCAATGTCAAGATTGTATTTTTAAATATAAAGGAAAAGTAAATTTTTAGCGATTGCAGATATAAATGGTTTCACGATATTCTATCTTTTATTACTTCTTCCAGACAATATATTGGAAAGGATAGCGATGAGGTTACTAGCCAAACCATAAAATTGTACTAAAACCCTTCTGAAATGACCCTAGAGAGGCATTTTATGCTACAGAATTATAGGCACTTTACGTGTAAAAGGGAATATTCAAGAAAGGAATTTAATGCTTAATAAATACACAGAAGTGAGACCACTAGAGTTAATTTAAATATACAACTTGATAAAAGAGATAAAATAGTATTACACCTATTATTGGATATTTACAAGTAAGGGGATCAATATTTTTTAACCTATCTATATATAAAGTACAGTGAACATAAAACTAATCGATTTTGAAGGATTTAGACTGTAAAACCTGTCTGCTTTGGGTTTGTTACATTTTTACAGGCCTTACCATTTAATAAAGTTTAATTAAATTTGTCAAACCTTTCCATATTGTGGAAAATCAAACTATTATTTTAAGTATATTGCATTATGAAAATGTTACTTTATATAAAAATATGTGGAGTGGCCTGCACTAACTTTCTACAAGTGACCATAATATCAAACTCGTTAAAACTACAGTTTTTGTTGTTATAATTTAATGTATCTATCTTCAGACATAATATCATACTCTAGTAGAATATTATCAAACTCATAGATCATGAATTTAATGATTTTATTTGTTTTAATGTCTATATATTTATTACATCATTTCAAAATTTCTTAAAATCGTTGACTTCTAAAGAACAATTATAAAAATAAATAGTTGTCATTTTAAAAACAATCATACCAGAACAATCTGACATGTAAATATTACTTTTATTAATATTATTATTAAAGTGAGATCATAAGTCAACGGAGTCGTGCTCACCAAGGACTTATCTGTCCTATTGTGCTTCAGTTTGTCGTTTCCAAAATCAACTCTTTAGCTTCTAATTTCATTAGTCAACTTCATAATTGTCCTTAGAGAAGAATCTTCCGTATATGTTTGTTTTAAAATTTTAGTTTAGAGGATTGAATTTATCAGACTAAAACTGATCAGGATGTTTTAGCCAACTTTTTTCTGCTTTCTTCTAATCTATTTATTAATTGCATCCATGAGGAAGCTAGTGAGCATTGTGCCCAAGGCTCTATATGGAGAAAGTTTGTTTAGGTCAAACATTTTCCAACTGAAACATGTCAAGCTACCATACAAGTCTTAGCTTTTCCTTCATGGTCAGATTTTGATGAATGATCAGTTATTGCTAAAAATAATAACCATGAATTTTAAAGCTCTCAGTTTGAGCTATTAATGTTTGATTAGTTTCGTAAACTTTTCAAATACCTATGGATAAAAGGTGGAAAAGGCACAACACCACCAATGCATATGACATCACCAGACATATCTCAGTAGCAAAGAGCGAAAGTTTGGATGTATGGCAAGACCTCACGTTCTCGTAAAAATCTTCATGGCTTTTCCAGTTCAGTATTTCATAAAAAAATGCCTTCAAGTGTTTTTATTCGTTTCGGAGTTACATAGTAGTACTTTGAATAAAAAGGTCCTTGATACATATTTCTTTGTGCTTGAGAACGGCACAAGTTTATATACAAAGACTTCTCCTTTTCCATTGGTTTAATACTTTAGAGAGAAGTAGTGCAAGTTCAAAAACAGTTCCTCCAAGAATCATCTTCTTACAACAAGAAGGTCATCTGCATATTTTTGGGTATCGTAACCGTGAATATTTAGAGTATCTGGTAGATAATTCACAACTATGGATCAAAATATCAACAAGACACGTTTTGCGTACAACCTTTAGTGACCACAACTGTATTTGTAGTATTACCTCAAACCTACAGTAATAGTTTTTTACACTAGCACTGTATTAATCCATTTTGAAGTTGCTTGATTAATAATCCCGTGTACAAATGATGATTCAATACACTGTAAGGGCATGTTAAAAACACCATTCATATCAAAGAAGTCCAGGCTGATTCTTTTAAGTTATAGAGAGTATTCTATTTTCTTATCTAAAGATTTTGGATAACAAAATCTTCTTCTTTTCTTGGTATTTTGATTTAACATTATCTCTGTGTGGGTAATCCTTCTTGAATTTTAGATTATTGCAATATGACATTAAAAACGGAAACTACTAAGTTCTCTCACAATCACTAGACAGATGTGTTATTAAAGTAACTTAATATGAGTGGTAGTAATGGATTGATTAAGCGCCATTAATAGCCTCTAAAACTCAACTTCGACTTTTGGCCTTCCGAGGCTACCCTGTTAACCTCCTATGTGCAGGGACAAACGAAAGAGAAGGAGAAGGTAACTAGGAGCTGTTGATTAAATAGCCCTACTCCGGTATGCGTACTCTGCTGGAGAGGACAAAATACCACCGATAGAGCTTCAGGGATTTTTCCCTATAAGGAGAAGGAAATCTGAAGACAATCCTCCGGAAGTGCAGAGGGTCCAAAAGTTCTAACTAGTAAGAGCCTACTAGTTAAACTATACTTTTAACTATAGCTGATAGTTAAAAAATAATTGCTATAAAAAAACTAGAAGTTGTTAGTTAGAGTAATATAGATATCTACCGTCTTATCTTGTAATTTCTTTTCTATCACTTTGAAAACTCATCCATTATCATGAAAAAAACTGAAAGCTGTTTTTCATTTAAAAGAAATAAGAAAAGGAAAAGAAATATCCAAAAAGAAAATAAAACCACCCGACAAACTAATGGTCTAAACCTGTTTAGACTATTGACAAATTGAATGCGTTTCAGAAATGAACATGGCATAGGGATAGAGATAAAAAACAGGTAAAGTTATAATAATCCAGTTAAAATAAGTATAATTAAAGGCAAAACTAATTTACTCTTTCTGTAATGAATGATTGTTCTAATTTGGTAAAATTTAATAAAAATTAAAAAAAAATGGAATCAAAGGAAAATTCCATACTTGGGACAATTATCATTAAAGACAAATTGCCCATTTGCATTACGATATGGTCAACGCTTCAATTTCAGTAATTTTATGATAAATATTTTACTGATTACTGCTTTCCTATAACCAGAATTACAAAATAATTTTCAGTTTTCTTTTGACAAATGACGAGTTTCAACATTGGTCAAAATGTAAGCGAAATGAACTAGGCATGACGGCGATCTTAATAATAATATAGACTGTTGGTTAAGAAATATAACTTTTATATGAAAAGAATGTTTTAACTTGCTCCGAAATCTTTACTGAACTACTTTCATAAACAGAATGGCACTAGAACACAACTTTACCTGCTTCTCCTTGGTAGAGCCACTACTGTAGGTGGTCGCTAGGGTTGAGGAGCAGGCTTCAGAGTACCATGGAACCAAACCGTTCTCTGTAGCACTCGATATAGATAAAGTCCAAATAGAGTTAGTGTATCCGTCACAGTTGCAATTATCGTGGTCTCTTCCTCCGTTTCCACTTGCCCAAACAAAGATAGAACCTTTTCCACTTCGTCCCTGTTAATGAAAAAAAATCAGATTATACATATATTCTGAATTAAATTCTTCAATATAAACCCTTCAAAGGTACAGATTTCATATGTTACTTCCATCTCTCTCACACTTAAGGAATAAGTTAACAAATGAATGTTATATTAATAAAAATTTGATTACTGTTGTTTGTGTCTGTTACAAAAATATTTTATTCCCCTAAGGACATATCAGACGAGTTGACTGAGCCAAGAGAAAAAGGGTTATAAGACTGTGCCTCCGATTTATTTCCTTCGTCGACTACAAATATGAAACTATGCCCTCAGAACAGTTTGTGTACATTTTTTAAGCACAATGCCAACTTTCTAGATTTTGATTTAGATTATCAACCATTACCGATAGAAATGTACCATTCATTATTCTCTACTGGTTTAATCACTTTTACGAAAAAAAAATCTACTGATAGACTCCACCCAACCTTTATTAACCACAATATAATTATGTATTTGAATAAATTATAGTTGTTTAACACTTAAAACTAAGCTTGATCAGTATGTAAGTTAGGAGAGAAAATATAAATATATAAACATATTTATATAATTTGCTCATATTTTGATATTCACCAGTTAGTCGCTTTAAGTACAAGTGAACCTCATTTACAAAGAAATATATTAATTATTTCATTAACCATAAAAATTTAAAATTTAATTTTTATCGACTATATTTAAGTGATTATCTTTTTGTACAGTAACTTTTTAGCAACTGACAGCTAACTAGATAGAAGCACGGTGATTTAATCAGAACCATATAAACAACTTTTTCACTGAATTGTAGTATTTTTTACTAATCAAGTAACAGATTATTTACCAATAAAGTAAAGTCTTGGATGTGGAGGAATCAGTGCCGAGTTTGCTGTTCCGTTCAAGGGCTAACAGGAACTTAAATATTAAATTTGATAATTAAAACTGCTTTCTATTTTGAGATATTCTGCTCCATTCACACATACACACCCACAAATGTATAGAAAAACGCAATTTGTGAAGCCTATTTGGATTGACTCAAGGGAACTCAAACGTCAATTTTTGTTAGTCGAAGTCGAAATTTTGACCGGATCACAATATTTTTATAACATATAAGTTACACAGTGGTTAGTACGTATGTACGAGTATATTAATGAGCATGTACGAGTATACCTAAGGTATGAATACAGTAAATATTACATTGGATTGAAATTTCATTTATTAAAGCTGAACAAAAGATAAAAGAGATTACAGATTTTTGAATAAATTCAACATATTCTCTATTAAAATTTAAACCGATATCTCAAAGGTTTACCTATTTACCAGTCTAACTAATGTATACTTCATTATAGATTTACAGACTGAAGGAAATAACATTCCCATCATATAAAGTTCTTAGAACGTCACTCCTTTATCCTGAAATATTATTTAACTATACATATTTAATGATTCCAGTAAAATATTTATGTTTTTCCACCTTGTTTCTCTCTTTTTTTTTTGTTTTTTGTTGTTTTTGTATAATCAAACTAAAACTTCTTTTTATTTCAGCATTCCTTTTATCTTACCAAAACAAATCAATTTTCAAGAAAGAGAAAAAAGTTACATAGGTAAATATGTAATACTTCCTTAAGGAAGTATTTTCACTGCTTTTCATAGAATCTCCTTAATTTAAATATTAAATTTGATAATTAAAACTCCTTTCTATTTTAATAACTGAAATTATAACTGAAAAAAAAATTAATGTATTAATATTATGGACATAGTGTTTTAAATTTATATGTTTTTACAATTCCTCATCTGAATATTTAAATATGGTTTCACTTTTTTGTACAATAAGATATTTTAGTGAGGCAACTAAAATTTTCAATTTGCAGTGGTTTCTTTCTTTTTTATAATTATTGCTGAATTCTTCAGGAACATTTCTCTTGAATGTGTTGGTGAACTTCCTTCCTTCATATGTGTTTTCAGTGCTCCACCAATTAAGTACTCGTATATTGTAAGCCTTTTTGGCAGGGAAGTGGTATTAATACCAATATACGAGTGGTTTTCCACTTCACAGTCCTTCTGAGTACAAGTACACTCGTACAACAGATTTATTTCTTTTAATGCCAAGTTCTTCACCTGGTTCTTGTATTTTATAAATCCATTTCTTACGGGTTTGCTTTTATAATAGATGACCCGGGTTACTTTTTCATTTATGTTTTTGAAAGCGTTGAAAAATAATTTCTTACAACTGATGTTTATTACAACCGATTTCTTCCATCGGTTTCAATAGTTAAAAGAGATGGCATAGGAGGAGTGAATTTGATTGGCTTGTAATAATATCACATGCCCTGTAGTATCAGAATTTTGTTTTAAGTACAAGTGAACTTCATTTACAAAGAATTATATTAATTATTTCATTAATTATAAAATTATAAAATTTAATTTTTGTCGACTATATTTAATTATAAAACAGTCCTAATTCCGGATGTCGTTTGTTTAACTGTTTAATTAAACAAAAATGTTTAATGAAATGTTCAACAAATGCCAATTTGAAGAGGAGGGATTTCCTCGTAATATTGAAACATCAAGTTTTAGTGTAGGAAACTGCAAAAATTAGTTTAAATATGATTTCAAAGATCAATATTATAATTAAATTTTAATCCCTTCAACTTTTATCTGAAGCATTTTTTTTTTGGCCCATGAGGTTATAAAAAATGGTAAAATTGTAATATTGGTGTTTTTTAATTGTGGAGATTTTGACATTCACCTGCCAGTAATGGAGGTATTCATAATGATTCAATTGTTACAGTTGAATTGTAATTCAATTACACATTGTCACAATAGTGACCGAAATTAAGATTCCATTTGAATTAAAAATATTTGTTACAATTATTTCTTTTAAATGCATGCATGCAACCATAATATTTAATCTTTTATTTATTAGTATAAGCTATATTCGTTTTTATCTGATTATTATTAAATTCTAATAAATTCCAATTCACTTGAAAGTTCATCTAGATACAATCAAAAAATGACAAAACAGGAAACAAGTATTATGAACGAAAAAAAAATCAAGTTATTTATTATTGGTATCATTATTTTCTGTTATTGAGGCTATGTTGGGGATAGACGGGTTATTTATACGTAATTTTTTTTAAAGAAACCCTTGAGGTAGTTTTCCTAAAAGTGTGTTTCTCTTCTGTGTTGAATATAATAATATTGAATCAATAGATATGAAAAAAGATGTTGGCTTTCACACATAGGGTTGTAAATAAAACAACTCATGCAGGGGAAAAAAAAAGTTGGCTTGGTTTTAAACAAAGAGAATGCTGTGCTTGCGTCGAGGAGAGATTTCAGAGGGAAACCTTCATATTACATCCATCTCCTCACTGCACTTATCTCGTTTTCCTTCCAGCCGTTTGAACTTACTTTAAAATAACTGACTCATTGCTTGCTGTATTCTGATATCAAGCGGACTATAAAGAAATTATTACATTATCTCTGAGGAGTTTTAATGTTAAAGTAAATAAACTCTTCTCTCCAACGATTCAAGTTTATATTCATACTACTTCTTTATATTAATTAATGTTAAATACATAATCTGGAAAGATCAACTTGAATACTATTAAGAAACATAATAATTAAAGTGATACATAATTAAGGTAATGAATTGATTGGATTAAGTGTGACTTTCTCCCTTAACTTAACCCCTTTCCTCCATTTTGACAATTGTGACAAAAATGCCGTTAAATAGTTCTGACCTATGAATAATGAATAATATTTGTCACCATTTACAGCAAGCAATAAACACTGCATCAGAAGAAACATAAAACTTTCATTTAAGTCTAACTTTAATATGAAGTTACAATTAAATCTTTAGGTACATTTCTCTATATATAAAGCTGTTAACAGTATTACGAGTTGGGAAAACAAATGAATATCAATATAGTGTAAGTTAAAACAAAATTAGAATTTGTATATTATTCACAGATAAAATTACTGATGGGACAATTGGGATGTTTATTATAATAGTTAACTGGGCATTGCTATCCATTTTTTTTCCTTCTGCCATGATGTTTTATATGGCCTGTTATTTTTCAGCCATCTATATTTTCACGTTTTGCAGCGTAGCAGGGAGTTATATTATCAAATTAATATTATTTATAAGAGGTATCCTTACAATTTGGAGGTGTCAATTCATCTTTGTCGAAGTCATTACAGTTGGCTGATTCATAACAACATAATTGATTCCACAAGTTTCTACCCATTAGAACACAGATAGTAATCTAAATTAAACTTGCTTCCTCGCTTTGACACAGGCTATGCGAAGACTGTTCACACCTTTCATCTGTTTTCTTCCCAAATTATTTGAACCACATCATTAATTCATTGTGTCTCACTAAGCAACTAATTAGTTTTACAAGAGCCTTTGCTATTTTCGTTTCCTAAGAAGCAGGAAGCAAATTCTTGACATGGTGTGATGTAATTAGCATACGAATATTAATTGGATAAATTTTTAACATAATTTATTTAAACATAAAAGTACTATTGGCCAAATAATAGGAATACTTTTAAATAAAACCGATGAACAACAAAAACATGGAATGAGAAACAGACAAAAATTATGAACAAAATAAAATCAAAAATAAAATATTTAATGAACATTTTGAGGAATTAATAAGATTTAGAATTACTACCTTTGAACCAACTCGTAATTGTACTGTGAAAAAATCTCAGGGATTTTGTATTTTCTTCTGTAGGTTATTTTAATAAAGAAATAAATTAATTTAAATGGTTTATTCTTTGCCTTTATGTTGTCAGGATCTTTCGCTATTTCTACTCTTTATTAACTCTCTATAACATGGAACAGTCGTTGTTTAATAGTTAAAGTGTTTGATTTTAGCAACTCTGCTTTGGAATTTGGATACAGTTACTGACTCCTCATATTTTTCATGTATGAGGTAAAGAACTTCGCCCCCAACTTTTTGATGAGGGTTTGAAAATATTGGTCTGGAATTTGTAAAAGATCTCATTTTAATAGGTTATAAAAAAAAGAGAAACATCGAAGAAGTCCCTGGTAACATAATCAGAAAAGATTATAAAAACAATATTTTTTTCAGAAAAACATGAGTCGAAAAGTCGATAATTAGTGGGAAAGTTAGAATGCAATGGAGAAATAAAAACTACAATAAAATTTAAAAAAAAAACTACAGTTTAAGTGTAGTATACAGAAAGCTGAATTAATATTTATATTGTCAAAAAGGGTTTTTAAGAAGAAATATTTTTTTTTATGAGTCTCAAATGTATCGTATTTAAGTAACACCTACGCTAAAAATAATCCACCGCCGATGCTACAACTTCGTCAAAAAGATAGACCAACCAGGTCAGAACAAATCTTCAGGTAGCCTCCGTCCAATATAATCATAAAGGGGAAATTTTTTAACTATCAGTACCCAGTCTATTTTGATTAAGTCAGGATTGCTTAGAAAGGGGCAACAGCATCATCGCTGTCTAAGTTTGGTCAGTCCTTTGATGGGAAGACACTTGCATGTTTGTTTCACCTTTTCATTCTTAAGTGCACGGTTTCTATATTTGTTTACAGAGTTTTCTATTTGATTATAATCTACTCTTATAATCTAGACATATTTCTAGGTTCTATGATTTAAAAAAGTATAATCACAAACTTATAGGATCTAAATTAAAGATTGATAGAGAAAGATTGATCATACTTTATTCTGGAGACAAATTCTCTGTTAGACACAATTGGAAAAGAGATTTTTAGTCTCGGATCATTATATAAAAAGAAATTTTTTTATGTTTTCACTTCAGTTGATTGTACAAACCTTTTTGCAGTTATTACAAAACGAAAAAGTTATAACAGAGTATAATCACTGTGAAAAATACGAATATATTGGGATCCCTGTTGGTTCACTGAATAATTTATATATATATAAAATATATATTTTCTCACCTACTAAAGTAATATGTTTGAACAGATAATATTCTTAGTTAATAAATAAATCTACAAGTTCAATGTAGGTGATTTGAATAAATGTACTTTGTATGAAGATTCATTGAATTTTACCAGTACAACTGATATTGATAAAGCTACAGAGAATTCGTAAACCTTAAAGGGCACGGTTTCTATATTTGTTCACAGAGTTTTTGTGATTTTGTGTAATCACTATTTGATTATAACCTACAAATTATAATTATAATTATAATTATAACCTACTAAACCAATAATTGTCTAGTTAGATTGTTACTTATTGTTGTAATTTGTATTTAATTGATTGGAAAAGTATTTTTTCGTTTATCTATTATTTGATTTATAAATGTTTAAATTGGTTTGCATATACGAAACATATTAATAGTATATTAGCAGAAGATAATACATTAGGTACACATGTGGAGATAGATTTTAGATATATGGTTCACCAGAGCACTCTGGATGACGGATAAGGACGTTGCGGAAAGAGGATATTCAACGTAAGCTGGTTATTTACGGGAAAAAGGGAAGATTTAAGTGGTTTAATGGTCCAGGTTAGCTGTTACTAGTACTAACGACATCAGTGGCTCTAGAACAATCTTATTTCATCCAATAAATATACTACTTTGATGCACTGAAAACAGATCACAACTGAGTTAATATAATGAAACACGTTATATCTAAACTGTTATAACGAACAAATTTACCATTTCAATAGCTTTACTATATACTACATATAATATATATATATATATTTATTAATAATCAACAATAACTCTTGATATAATATATGAATTAAACACCACAATAAACAATTATATGTTAATTAAAATGGCCTAAGGCCTTTCGTTAGAACATCATCAGAGAGCTAAATGAATCAAACAAAAAAATATAATAACAAGTTAACCTGGTTAATTGAAGTCTTCAAGATTTTTTGTTTGTTTCATTTAGCTCTCTGATGATGTTGTAACGAAAGGCCTTAGAGCATATTAATTAACATATAATTGTTTATTGTGGAGAAAAGAGAAAGAGAGACCAAGCACGTTGTAGATTCAACGGCTAATATATATAATATATATTGTTAAATAACGCCCCATATTTGGCTTGATATATATACTTTTTCTTCTTCTCGGAATTTGGTCAGGGTTAATATTTGGAATCACTTTTTTGCCAACGTTTCGTCTTTGTTTTAAGACATCCTCAAGGCTATAAACTAACAAAAACAATGAGAATTTGTCATATCTACTTTACATTCATCATAAAAAATTCAAAAAACTTACTTACTCCAGGCAATATATACTAAGATTGCCATGGATTAATTGTAATATGAAAAAGAGTGTTTTCAATAAATGTCGCTGGGTAGCAGTACATTTATCAAGCTAGCCTTGAGTAAGTAATTTTTTTGATTTTTTTATGATAAATGTAAAGTAGATATGACAAATGTTCATTGTTTTTGTTAGTTAATAGCCCTGAGGATGTCTTAAAATTAAGACGTAAGGTTGGCGAAAAGATGATTCCAAATATTAACCCTGACCAAATTTCGAGAACAAGAAAAAGTGTTTATTAGTATTTAAGATTATTATTTAGTGTTTATTGTGGTAAAGAAAACAATACTTTATATATGTATATAAGCGATTCCACGAAATTAATAAACTAAATTCACTGAAAGAAGACACATGAAAGAGATCACAAAAACTCACTACTACATTTCGACATCCTCGATTTTAGGAAGAATGATATTATTCACTCCGAAGAGAAGTGACAACTCCCTGATATATATATATATACTAGTTCAAAATTCAAAAAGAGTAACACATAGAGTAAGGAAACACACTTACAGACTCAAATTTTTGGGTAAAACCCATCTTCAGGAGAAAAGAGAAAGGGAGACCAAGCAAGTAACCGGTTACTTCCCGTTGCGTCTACAATGTGCTTGGTCTCCCTTTCTCTTTTCTCCTGAAGACGGATTACCCGAAAATTTGAGTCTGTAAGTGTGTTTCCTTACTCTGTGTGTTACTCATCTTGAATTTTGAGCTCGGATTTCTAGTTTGGATTGCGTTTCGTTTTATTAAGTGAAGATATATATATATATATATGTGTGTGTGTGTGTGTGTGTGTGTGTGTGTGTGTGTATGTGTGTATGATGTTTTAAAAATACAACTAAATTAGGAATCAACTTTTAATGTAAAGTAAGAAATTGCAACAATCATTCTTCTGATTCTGATAAACATTGTCTCAGCCAAAAGATGTTAGGCCTATTTCTAAATATCTTCTTGTGGTTAGACATAAATATGCATATAAATACTTTTTCATAGGAAATAGGTGAAAGAAAATCAATATCTAAATTCCAGAATTCGTAAACCTTAAAGAGCACGAGTTCACAGAGTTTTCTATTTGATTATAACCTACTAATTATAATTATAACCTACTAAACCAATAATTGTCTAGTTAGATTGTTATTTATTGTTATAATTTGTATTTAATTGGTTAGAAAAGTATTTGTTTGTTTGTTTATTATTTGATTTATAAATGTTTAAATTGGTTTACATATACGAAACATATTAATAGTATATTAGCAGAAGATAATACATTAGGTACACATGTGGAGATAGATTTTAGATATATGGTTCACCAGAGCACTCTGGATGACGGATAAGGACGTTGCGGAAAGAGGATATTCAACGTAAGCTGGTTATTTACGGGCAAAAGGGAAGATTTAAGTGGTTTTGAAATATGATCAATATGATTCAGCCAAACAACTGGTATTCGTCAGAGTTTCACTCGTATTGAAACAAATAGAGTAGGACGTCTGTAGTTGTATTGAGAAGCGAATGAGACAAAAGTGGTATTTTAAAGGAGTAAAGAGTAAAATAGAAAAATATCTGTTCAAGGCAAGTAAGGGTGAAGAAAGGAGGTTAGTAAGAAATATGCATATTATCTTCTAGCTGTCAACTCCTGAAGACAAAGCTAGATTAGAAGCAAACATAGCAAGTGCGTCCAGTGACCCATTTTATGGTAAACCGATGATATTATTATTTAAGACTAGCAAACGTACCCGTCTTTGACGGAATCAAAAATTCTATTATACTTGGTATTCCAAAATATCAATTATAGTATTATACTAATACTACAATTAGAAGTTATAGAATAGTAGAAAATACCATTATTAGTACAGTGCTAAAAAAAAGCCTCTGTATACAAAGATTAGATTTTAAGTTAGACATACACAAATCTACAATCAATGTTTCAGCTTTATATGTCTTATGGTAGCAATATTTTGTGGACAAACCGACAGACAGAAATTATTCTAAGGGTACATGTGGCTACTCTGAAGTATGAAACGTAAAGAAAACTTGAAATGAGTTAGTTCTAATTAACGTGCCCCCAGTCAAAAGCTAGCACGCAAGCCACTGAGCTACTCTGGTTCCATACCTTACTTTATTACCAGTGTTTATATTACGCAAATATTAAATTAAAAAAAAATATTTTTGTTGTGTTTATTTATAATACATTTGCACTACTGTCATCGGCGAGCAAGCAAGCTACTGGCAACCCTGGCTAGATCCCTTTACTTTATTACCATCTTTTATATTATCCACATTTTAAATTCAAAAAAATATTTGTTTGTTACATTTATTTATAATACATTTGCACTACTGTCATCGGCGATCACGCAAGCCACTGGGCTACTCTGGTCCCATACTTTACATTATTACCAGTGTATTTATTAAGCAAATATTAAATTAAAAAAAAGTTGACAGTTATATATAATACATAGTAAACGTACCCGTCTTTGACGGAATCAGAAGTTCCTGTTTTGGTTTATTGCCGTGTGCCTATTGCCTTTCGGCTATACCACGGAGGAATCAGAAGTTCCGTCATTTTTGGTATTTCAAAATGTCATTAGAAATTATAGAATAGTAGAAAATACCATTATTACTACAGTGTTAAACAAATGCCTCCAGCTTATACACTACATTAGCTGTCTATCCTTCAGGTTCATGGTAGAAGAAAGAGTTGAAACCTCTGACCGTTGAGCATGTAAACTACATTTGACCATGTGAGAAAAACTTGGTTTTGCTACCTTGTATTCCTGCGTTAGATGAAGTCTCCCTTTGCGACTTAGTTAACGTCATTGCGAAATAGACTCTGACCCGACTTTGCAATCATTTCAACGTAAACAGACAGTGGCTCGGAATCAATGGTATGTGAAGTATACACACAGACTCCCCAATACCACATCCAGTCATTATGTCCGCCTCTATGGCATATCTGTGTAGAGCACGAACTCAGAGTCGTGTCCCGTTGCACAGTTTTGGGGCACTCATGTTTCGTAACATGAAATTTGTTACTGCTACTAAATTGTAGCATGATTGGTGCTCTACTTTAAGTTTTTACTCATGAGCAGGCAGTCCAGGAGAAATAAATTCAGAGTCAAGAAATTCAATTAGATAATGAACTGCTTCTTCGTCACTAATCCAATCTCTTTACTGACTTGTAAGTTCTTTCCTCGGCTTCATATAGCGTAAGAACTTGTTTGTTGATTTTTCCTCTCTGTTCATATTAAGAGTTGAGAATTGCTCGTTTACAAAATATTTATTCTCAATAGATAGTACATCCTTAACTCTGTGAAACACCATTTCAATGATGTCAAATACGCAATATATTCATATGCTCAATTGAAATTAAAATCAACTAACAATACCTACTTGCCACACCTGTGTATTTTCAAAACAAACTTGTCTGTGAAGTTAGGAAAATACAGCTAAAAGCCCCATAACTTCGCTTCTGTACTGAATTAATAATCTATTTAGAGCCCATATTTTAAGTTAGGCACACACAAATCCAGTTTCAATGTTTCAGCTCGCTATGTCTTATGGTGGCTGAGTTTACTTGTGACAAACATTTTTGCGTTAAACGTCCATAACTTCACTTCTACGTTGAATTTCCAATCAATTCATAGCCTATATTTTAAGTTAGACCTACACAAATCTACTGTAAAAGTTTCAGCTTTATATGTCTTATGGTAGCTGAGTTTACCTGTGACAAAGTTTTGCGGACAAACCAACAAACCGACAGAAATTTTTCTAAGGGTGGATTCGGTTTCTCCAATGTATGAAACGTAAAGAAAACTTGAAATGAGTCAGTTCTAAGCAATGTACAGACAAAATCATTATTTTATTTATAAAGATAACTGCAGTTATTAAGACTTATCAGGTTAGGTAATTTACACATTATTATTATTGTTTTTAGCTTTATAATAATAGTCCGAAAAACATTTTGGAACACTAACAACCTAGTTATTAGGACTCTTATGTAGGTGCTCATAGTTTTTGATTTTTTCACGTTGTTATGATTATCCTTTCTTGTTGGAAGACACAGAAAGATCCTCTATTTTAAGAAGAAATCCATCTTCAAGAGTTCGTACTAAAGGAAATAATGTTCTAGAAGAGCTTAAAAAGTAAAAAGTAGATAGATCTTGGTAAATTATTATCAACGAAACTATTAATAAGAGAAAAGCGGAAAGAATATATGGATTAGTAAACTACACAAATGAAATTGTTCACTCTTCTATTCAGAGATTCACAGGTAGTCCAAATTCTGAATTTATATAAATAAAAGTAAGGTTTTGTCTGCACATTGCTTAGAACAGACTTATTTGAAGTTTTCTTTACGTTTCATACATTAGAGAAACTGAATCTACGGAGTCTTGATATTGAATTAACCTATCAACCCGGTTATGGTATCTGTCCGTAATATAAATGAAAGCCAATTAACAAATAAGCAATACTATTATTGTAAACAACACCGGAAACTGAAAGAATTATCTGTGAATGCTGAAACAAAATACTTAATTGAAGGTAATCTGAATTATTGTTACCTTGGTAACACCTTCAATGAAGGCTCTAGTAGCGAGCTCCCCAGGCCCGTCCACCGTCTTGCCATCATCGTCAGGCCCCCAGGAAGCAGAATAGATGTCGATGTGTTGAGAGTTGAGCGACAGTGACCTAGCTTCTACGGCATCAGTGACATCTCCGTCCAGCATTCTCACACCTACAACATTAATCAGCAGAATGTTACAAGAATCACTGCAGAGTAAGAGTGTAGTCAAGCAGTCTGTGTATGCAACATAGCAACAACCTTACTACTCTTCATGGACATCCAAATAGTTATTCTGATAATAGACATGAAAAAAACCGAGCATTTATTAGATATAATCAATGTTTAATCTTTGAATAATTTAAATTCCATAATGAAAATAACAGATAATGAATTACATGACATAAATTCGTCCCACTTCCAAAAATTCTGATTTCTCTGACAGCATTATATTATATATTACTTCCAACGATCTCTTTTCAAAGACTTCTCCTTAATTATTCATCAGATTTGAAACCATTCAAAAGTTTTAGAAACTCATGAGGCAATAGAGCTAAATTAATTATTTTTCACAACATAGTAACTTCAGTAAAACTCTGCTTTTCTTTATATTTAATTTGTAATTTCAACAGTTTTCCCTTGCTTATAAAATATATTTTAGAATTTTTATATGTAAATATATATATATATATATATATATATATATATGTTATTCACCAATTCCATCTCATTTTTTATTGTAAATTATGGAAAAAATGTCAATTTCTCATATCCTCAAGTTATTTCTGATGTTCATTATAAGATATGTTTATGCTTTTGATGTTATGCACATATTTAATATATGTTTAATATCTTTATATATTTGATTTTTTACACTATAGTGAAGTTTATCAGAAATTGTGAAGAGAACAGAAAAACATTATTTAATTTATAAAAAATGAAATTTGTAAATCTCTAAATGTTTTCAAAATAATTACTCCTCTTGCAAACAGCTGTGCTAATAATAAATCTAATTGACTATCATTCACACGTATGGCATTTTGCTATTACTTTTTACGTCGTTGCAGTCCATTAGGAGATTAATTGTAGAATTACTAAAGTTACAAGTTTTCAGTTCTAGACATAAAGGTTTAAAATAAATTACTGTAGTCAAAGTTTAACCCAAAATATAATTTGATATCTAAAATGAAAAAAGAAATGTTTCCAGAATTAATATTAATAACTTGGACAATGAGTTCAATTTTGAGAATATTTTCAAAAAATTGATAATTTGAAGAAATTTTTCTTGATTTGCAAAACAAATAAAATAATAAAAAATTAAATTATGCTAAATATGTGGGAAAATAAATTTTATTAATTTAAAGTAATAAACAATTTATATATTTGAATACATACATATTATATATATATATATATATATATATATATATATATATATATATATATATATATATATATTAAATAAATGATCAAACCGCAATAAGAAATTGGAAAACAAGGCTAAGATCTTTCAACCGTAACAAGCGGTCTTCGTCAGAGTCAAAAACCCAACTGATATATTATAGATATTAAATAAATATATATTTATTTATTATATTTATAAATAATATATAAATAATAAAAATATTTTACATAAATACGTGAAATAACAATCAATGATCAAACCACAATGTGAAATGGGAAAACAAGACTAAGATCTTGATCTTTCAACCGTAACAAGCAGTCTTCGTCAGAGTTAAAAACCCAACTGACTCGGAGGGTTTTTGACTCTGACAAAGACCGCTTGTTACGGTTGAAAGATCTTAGTCTTGTTTTCCCATTTCATATTGTGGTTTGATCATTGATTTATATAAATAATATTTATAATGGTCACCAGCTATCAGTGTCATTTAAGCCAAAATGTTGGATGGGTGGAGGCTATCTTCAAGCCTGCTCAACATTTCACAATATCTCATACTCAAACTACAGTATACAGTCATCCTAGTAAAAGGCCAGCTGTAAAGGTCACATACACCAAGTACCAGCGTACTTTATTTGATCAAAAATAAATAAAGTAAAATTGTTGGCATTATTACAATAAATGAAATTAAATAACCAATAAAACCTTAACAAAAATTGGTTTGCGTAATAATAAAAACTGGTTTGATTTATTTGGATAATGATTGGAATTTAATCAACAGAAATACCTAGTGGGTGCATTGAACTTTTCAATAAAAAATCAAGGTTCGTTTACACTTGACAGAAGTAAATTCATTGCAAATGTATAGCAAATTGAAGGGCTATATAATAATTAATTTAAATTTCATAAACTCTAAATTAATGTTACTTTTTACCGACCAGCAACATTCTTAACATTTCAAACTCTTCAGATGATTTGTTTACCCTCCTGAAATTGGAGACATCCAGTCACAAATTTTAGATGTTTGAATTATCCCGAGCTATTAATCAGGTCTCCATCATAACAAGTAAAATAGTACTAGATAATCAGTACAGTGGACGCCACTTAAAGTAATCACGGATGATATTATCAATCGGTTAATATTATCGGATTCCTGACCGCGCCCCAACATACATTCTTATTCGATGTCCTGTGATCAGAACATCGGTTGTTGTTATCTATTTCTTTCCAAGCCTGGGCACTTTTTTCGTTTAGTTCAGTTCTAGCGTAATGCCCAGCTTGTTGTTCTATGAATCTTTATTTTATCTCTGACAAAGCAAGAGATAAGATTTCCTTATTTTAAGGTTCGTCTTCAATGTTCTGCTTTCTTAACTGTCGCCTAAATCACTCAGTTTTTCTCCTACTAGACTATAAATTGTGACAAGCAATCTGACATATAGAACAAAAGCTCCGTGAAGTGACTTTTTTTTTGTTTTCATTAATTTTCAGTCAACCCCTTGAAGATAAAGAAATGAAGGGATTTAAACATTAAAGGAAAACCTGCAATTTTAGGGAGCTATGATAAGCTTGATAAGCTGGGGTAACGTGAAGTTGCTGCCAAACTGCAAATATCCCAACCGCTTTTATTCAAAATTTAAAGTAGCCCCGGTAGCCTCGAGATGGATATCAAAGATACCAAACAATTTTTTGCGCAAAAGAGGAAACTGATGTTGACTTTGTTTTCAAAATGTTTACAAATATCCGAGGATGATCAACCAGTAGTGAGCATTCCAAAAAAATAAAAAAATGTGGGAAGCTCTTTCTTCGTATGTTGCAAAATAGATTTTATGAATTTGAACTTCATTATGAGTAGAGTCTTTTATAAGTGATCTGCTACGAAAAGACATGGAACAGACGAAACTGGACGATTTTCTAAATAAATAACTTATTATAATACTTATAGTTTAAACAGAATAACCATAACTTACTGCTTTACTATTTATTACATATTTCATTTATTCGATTTCTTCTTTTTCCACACCTTCAGATTTAGTTACCATAAACGGTAAAATGGCAATTTTCATTTTTTCAGTTAATGTTATCAATCGGTTATTTTTATCACTCCGAGTGTTTACAAAAGTGATTACATTAAGCGGAGTCCACTGTATCAATAAATGCATTACTCGTCAGTTTTGCTATATGTTTAGCTATTGTAAACCTATAGTACAGTTTTTATTGTGAAGTTGACTATAGGCTAGAAAAGCTTTTCTACTGCCTTCAATTTATAAATTTATTTATTCAGTTAATTATTTCAATATATATTTATAAAATCAATCTTTTTTTAGATTATGCTATTGATGTTTTGGGAATTATTTAAGGCTAAAGTAAATGAGGTAGCTCAGAGAATAATATTTAAAGGGAGCTTAACTAGGAAGCTTCTTAGCAAAAGAATCTGTAATGCAAAAAGAAAGGCGGTTGTTAGCAAGGAGAGGCACATGTTATATTCAACACAGCAGGGGGTTACAGTGGACTACACGTTCATTAAACTCTAATGACATCTGACCACCAATATACCCACGTTTAATATATATCCTGCTGGAATACATTAAGCTCACCTGAATAATACATTACTGACCAGTTAAATTAAGACTTTATCTCTCTATACAAGGATCTTTGATTACTCTCTCTAAAGCACTCATTTCCAACAATATCTCTTAATTTTGTGCACATTTACGTCATCTATTTCGTCGAATTTGTTATATCATATATCAGTTATTTAACAATTTTCAATTGTTTTCTTTAATATAATTTAATTTGAAATCATTTTTAAACTCTCTTATATGAACTTTATAGGAACATAATGAAAATACGTGTTTATTTTGTAATAAAATTTGTTGCTAATTTCTTATTAGTGCTATTAGATTATTTTATATTTTTTTGAAAAGAATCAGTTTTTCAACTGAAAACCTACTGTAAATATTAATATTTTTGTTGTTATTTTAAAAATATCGTTCGCATCTTGGGAGCTTCAAAATGTATCTAAAATCACGTAATGTAATGTATTTATCCTTATTTAAGGATATACTTAAATAAGAAAATGGAAGTTAATTAAAATTCATTAAAATGGTTATACAGCACTAATAAAATTAACTATTTTAGCGCGAAAATGAATTACAATTATTAATTATAAATTAAAGAAATACAATAGATATAGTGATGTGCTACGTTTTCAGTCTCAATTACTACGTATTGAATTAGTTACAAAATTCAACTTCGAATTATTCAGAAATGTAAGGTTTCAACAAAATTCAACTTCGAATTATTCAAAAATGTAAGGTTTCAACAAAATTCAACTTCGAATTATTCAGAAATGTAAGGTTTCATATTACATAAATGTTATGAAATAACATTTTGAACCAGGTATGGTTCATTATTATATAAATTGGTAAAAAGGTACATAACTGTACAAATCATATGAAATGGTACAAAATATGGTATGGGAGGATGTTAAACATTGGTCTTTTTGGTTTGAATAACAAAAAAAAAAGACGCTGCTAAACTGTACAAATGTAGTTCGAAACAAACTTGTTTTATTACTAATAATCCCATTTTTGTTTTGGGGTTTAAATGTTTCAACATTAGGTCCGATGGAATATCATTTTCAGTGATTTATCAATCTATCTAAAAAAACAATGACTCATAAATACTCTTTTTCAGTTTATTTTCTTTAAAACATTCAGATTAAACAAAAATTTAGTTTTTATTTTTTTGTAAAGTAAATTGTATTTCATTTTCAGTTTTATTAAAATTTTAATACCATAACTTTTTGTTAGGTGTATTTCTTATTTCGTTTACTTTGTTAAATTGTTTTTATGTTAATTATTAACTAATCAGGATTAACTAAATTGAAGATGTGGTTGAATAATTTCTGCAGACAGAGCAAGTGTATGTCTTGTCAAAACGGAGACTGTAGATCAAAGAGGTGGAGTCAACTGAATTTACATTATTACCATCTATCCCTGAGGCCGAAAGCCAACTTGTTTGTTTATCAATTAACCACACATACATGTTAATTTCAGATCAAGAGAACTACATATTTTTCTCAAGTATTTTAGAGTAATAATGTTTAAAGAGTATTTTTCTTTAACATCTTTATTTACAAATATACAACTACGCATATTCAGCGTAACAGGCATATGGTGTAATAGATTACACAATAACATCGATGCACATGAGCAATGGAACCTACTAGTTCAACTTCTCACTTTGTTTTTTTGTTGTTTTTTTTTAAGTATATTATTGTAATAGTAGATCCCTGGGCCATTTTCTCTTGAGTCGACTTGGGGGATTCTGGGAAGGTGAGGAGGAAGCAAGGAATCGTACAAATGGATTTGGGTGAGAGGAAAGGTTGTTGTGAAATGACTTATAACGATCAGATGCTAGGTTTTGGATGAATGGAATTTTTAGGTCTTTATGAAGGGTGTAGTTTTTGACGTAATAAGGAGCATTTGTGATAGTGCGGAAGACTTTAGATTGCAAAGATTGTATTCTTTGAATATTGGAAGGTTATGCACAACCCCGTAGGTCAAGTCCGTAAGTCCAGCTCGGTCTCAGTAATGTTTTGTATAGTAATACTTTGTTATGTAGCGTCAATTTCGAGTGTTTCCCTAGAAGTCTGTACAGTAGTAAGAATCGTCGTTTTAAGTCAAGTCTATTCAGTCGGGTATGATGATTCCAAGTTAGTCTTTTGTCAATGAAGAGCCCGAAGTACCTGACCACATCTCTTGTTGGAAGGAGAGCGCTAGTCATAGTGACATGGTGCTTTTTTTAACGTAAATGTTGCGTGAAAACTTTTAGTTATATTATTATTTAAATGCCACTTTTGCAGCCAGACTTCAATGCTATTTAGATGTTCTTGGAGGATATTTGTGGAAATAGTGGGGTCAGGGTTTCGGGATAGGATCGCTGTATCATCAGCAAAAGTACACAGAAGTGTTTGAGGGTGCACATGAATATCATGGGTGTAAATGTTATAAAAAACTGGACCTAGTATACTGCCTTGAGGTACTTCAGATAGGACAGGGAAGATCGGGGATAGAGCACTGCCTACAGATACTTGTGAGTATCTGTTGGAAAAGTAGGATTGAAAAATATATTCAGAATAAAGGGTCTTAGAAATTGACACAAAACTCTTCACTCCCCACAAAAATATGTTAAGTCATTTGTTGTTTTTAAACTTCTTGTCAGTGATACTAAAAGAAACACACCAAACACTAAATCCTATCTAACTCCCCAAGTCAATAAGATTCTCACTTCTGTTCAGAGGTGATGTATACATACATATACATGACCCATTAGACTTAAGGTTTTCCAAAGAGATAAAAAAACAGAAGCCTGGACAAAAGTAGACCCATGAGCTACAATTTACAATTTATGAAATGAATTAAAACTCATATCATAGTATAATACAAGGATCTTTGATTACTCACTCTAAAGCACTTACTAACAATATTTCTTAACTTTGTGCATATTTACTTCATCTATTTCGTCGAATTTGTTATAACATATATCAGTTATATGATATGATATATATAAATTATGTTATAATAATGAAAAATCAAATAAATTGCCTAAATTGCCTAATAATTTAGGCAACTCCAAAACATTGAAAACTGACAAACAACTTTTCTAATTTGTATAATTAAAGGAAAAAACTTTTTTTTTTCATCTGTGAAATACATTCAAATGTACAATATTTTGCTATTATACTTTATTGATCCTATATCAGTTATTTTGATTTTTAATTATATTCATAAAATTTGAATAAAAATTTACAAATTTTACTATATTTCCAAGAAAATGTAAAATGGGAGTTTTACCAATAATACCCTAGTTACTGTGGTTATTGCATAGATTAAAGTCCTCAATTATAAAATTCAACATATAAACAGTGCAACTGTAGTTTATATATATATAAACATATTACATATATGTGTACTTAATTTCATTTTTTTTAATTTAACATCTATTTTAATTAATCCTTCTATTCCAATCATTTCTTGTTGGGCAATATGGTACACCAGAAAATAAATACTTTTTGTGGTACCTAGGTTAGGTTAGGTTGCAGTAGTTGTCCCACAAGGGAACAAACGTAGGCCGAGCATTGACCCTTTGTGATACCACACAATGAAGATTAATTCTACAGAGGGAGTCATAAAATTTTGCCTAACTCAAGTTTATTTAGATTAGAGATCTTTAACGAGTACCTGACATCGTACAGGCTCGGGACCGACGGTTTAACGTCCTTTTCCGAGGGACGATGTGCTGAGATTAATTCACCTCCCGCATGAATAAATCGAGGCCCAGGTGGGGATCGAACCCCGGTCCTATCAGTCCAAAGGCGAGTACGTTAACCACTGAGCAAACCTAGCCCCTTTGTGGTGCTTAGTTTAATTATACTATTAATATCTTGTTAAAAGTGCTTTTCATTTATAATGCAATACTCTTATTGGTTCATAAAATGAGAAGAGTAATAATTAAAATTTGTTTCAGTATTTAGTTCATTAAAATATTACTGTTATCATAAAGTATAATTTATATGTATACAATTTTCATATCTTAAAATCTAAAAATTGTAAAGTGATTTTTTCCAAAAATAAATTATCATAGCAAAATGAATTAATTATACAAATAATTAATTATACAGATTATTCCAGTATCTATAGCAAAATAGTTGTAAAAATAAATTCATTACGACTGAAACGTTTTAGCCAAGCAGCAGATACAACTATGAATAGCTATAGCAAAGTGGTGAAATATAGAGCAAGTTTTGATGACAATTGTAAACTGAGTTACAGGGATTTGGATTACAATTCTGAGAGTTGGCGTGCAAACTACATAATAGGCTTTGGTTGTGTTTTCTCTTGCCTGCTTTATAGCGGGCTCTACCCAACCAACGAACATTGAACAGTGGTTCAATCTGTTCTGTTTGAAGCTCTGTGACCAAACACCACTAGACAAACTGAATTACTCCAATGGCAATCCGAAAATCAATGCTTCTTGTTAAGTACTTTAAACCTGGATTAAATTAGTTCGAAAATTCAACATATTAACCATAGTTCAAATATAATAGGCAACTCCAAAACATTGAAAACTGCCAAACAACTTTTGTGAGTTGTAAAATTAATGAAAAAAACCAAATTTTTTTCTTCTGTGATAATTATTAAATTACGCAATATTTTGCTATTAATCTATATTGATTCTATAAACGTCATTTTGATTTTTAATTATATTCATAATATTTGAATAAAAAATTTTCACTTGTCTTAAAATAAATGTAAAAACGGTCTATATTTATAAAACATGAAAACTATGTTAATGTTACATGAATGAATGATAGTCTACTACAAAATATAAAAAAATATATTGTGATTTCACTTTACGCCCTGGCAAAGAAAACAAATAAATTAATTCGCAAATGAATACCTTTGAAGGAACAAATCAAACTGAAATCAACTTGCATTATTTTATTTTGCTATCCTTTCAAAAGAATGCGTAACTTTTACTATTTGATTTTTAGTTGCTTTATGTAACGCTTGAGTTCGTTATGTCACTTGTTCTATTGGAATTTCTTATAGCCTAAACTGTTTTGTTCTATTTATTTTCTATTACCCTTATAAAGGAATATGTATGAAACAGGAAGACTTCATAATGTATATTTGATCCTCAAATAGCGAATCAATATTTAAAGCAATATTATTCAGACATCGTGGGTATTTTCCAACCATCAGGCTACAAATATTTTTTTAGTTCACTTTTTCCTTGGTGTAGACTTCTAATAATTACGAAACTAAAATGTTGTTAATCTATATATAATTTTTATTCATTCAATATATGAAACACAGATAATGTATAAAAGTATTGAAATTGGGTCTGTGTATCCTGCAAGCAGGATAACTTAAAAAACAAAGGGTTATTATCACCAAATTTCATATTTGAGTCCCTGACATCGCTGTTAAAAATGAGTATACTCGTGGTAATATATTAAATTATATTATGAAGTTATTGTTGTATTTAACAGTAACCTACCACACTTTTTTTTGTAGGTTACCTTAATCATCGAAAATCGGTTTTCTATAATTTGATAAAAATCTTGATAAACATTTTTGGTTAAAATCAAAGTGGTATTGATCTTATAGTTGATATAAAATATTTATAGGGTGTAATCCACACAGAAGTTTCAGTGCCAAAAATAACTTTTGTTTTACTTGATGTAGGTATTATGCCAAAACAAATAAAATATTGATAATTAATATTAATGAAAACCGTACTCATTAATTATGAGTAAGAATGAAGAGTTTTTTTTGGGAAATAATAAATTTCCAAAAACAACATGATATATCTTTCTACTACTACAACGAGTACAAAGTTAGGGAAACTTGAAAGCTAATTTTGGTGTGCTAAGTAACATGATTGTTTAGTTCAGCATCACTGTTATGATACTGGTCTTATTATTTTTTAAATAAACATCATGTATCATATTATACACGTAACATACTTTTATATTATCATATAACTTATTATTTACTACAATAATAATATTTAAAATATTTTAATGGTTTATATATTTGTTTTTTCCGTCTAGTTCAGGATGACAATAAAAATTTTAGTAGACTTCTCAAGATGGTGTCACCTATCATTTAGAGAAATAATAGTTCATTATTCTGGCAAAAAAATGATTCAGTAACATCTGCGTTCTAATAAAATTATACCTTGTTTAATTTAAGTCAACCTTAAGATAAACTAAACAACGACGTCTTCAAATGTCATGTCATTAACTTACACTAGATGATTTATTTTTGAAAATAATTTCTATAAGAACTTAAAAAAAGATATTAATCTTAAAAATCATGCCTAATTTTTGACAAGAAATCGGCATTTATATCAAATTAATTTTGACAAAGTTAGTCCTTAGGAATGCAAAAGAAGATGATAAGGGGTTCATTACAGTTAACTTTAGCTGAAAGTGCACTTATGTTACGATTTAATCCACTGCAGTGTAACATACTTCCCCAACCACCCTGTCGCTTAAATTATAAGGTGCTTTATCTCATTTTTGCTTTCCATATTTACTATTTATTTATTTATTTTATTTACAATTGATAAGTGCATCGCCTACTTGGGCATTATTAATGTCTTATTTTGTTTGCTTGTCTAATTCTTCATATTTTTTTGGATAGGTTTATTTCCTTTAAGAATGTGTAACTTCACTGGAGTATTTATTATCATAGGGTAGTGCTATTGCCAATTTTAATGGTATGCCCGCAGGCATCCTCTCTTCCGCTAATTGTGGGCATTCTTCAAGTAAATAGGCTGCCGTCAACACATCTCTACACTTTGGGCATGAGGGTCTTTGTTCTCGGGATAATAGGTAACTATGTGTAGCTCGCGTGTGGCCTATACGTAAGCTGTTACAGATCACACTCGTTTCTCGATTTCCTGTTCCAGTGTTCATTCTTGTCCTAACTACTCCTATAATTTTTCAAACTTGAGTGGTTTCTCCATTTCATTCAGTTTCCCACCCTATCCATACTGATTTTATAATGCTCTTTCTGTTGTCATTCGGCCTCACAGCTATTATATTTCTATTTTCTCTGTTAGCTGCTTCCTTTGCAGCTCTGTCTGCTTATCATTTCCTTCAATACCGAAATGAATTGATATCCAGGCAAATGGCACTTGCTTTTTCCATAAATATGTCATGGAGGCATTAAAATATCTGTTAAAGTAATTATTTATTACTATAAATTAAGTTCTTTTAAATTAATAGTACATAGAATAATATAAAGACAGCGCTAATAAATAATTACGTAAGATATTACGTAAATTATTATTTACGTAAATTTATTATTACGTAAATAATAAATAATTAAGACAGTTTGTGATTAACAATAGCAACAATGAAATATTTAATTAATAATAGATTTCAATTCAAATGAATTGGTTTTAATAAAGACTACCTGGTGTGATTCAATTCATTAATACCCATATCTTGCAGAGGTCGTTTTATATTCGGGTCATTTTGTAACAAAATAATTGTATCCATTTTCAACCTAATTCGAAATCGCATAGACTTATCTTTATTGGACTCTACATTCATTAGACATAATTTGGATATTAAGAAAAGAGTAGAATTAAAAATAAGGTCTACAAATAATAATGTCTATACAATTATAACGGTAAAAATAAAGATATAAATAGTTCTGTTAATTCCTTTTAATTATCTTACAAAAGCGAAAGTTAATGGAAAGATAAATGATACTGTTAATTACTTATAGTAATTAATTTACAGACGATTTCTGTAAAAGCCTTAATTAACTTTCAATGATGTTGGCTTTACATCCTGGGCAATACAGAAATACAAAAAAAATATCATTGTATCAGGTCTTTTAATAATATAGATTGTCATTTATATTATTACTACCCATTACTTTGAATAGTAGAAATATGTATGTCTTCTGTTCTGCGGCAAAGGATAGTATGAAACATGGTGATAGTTTATACGGCAAATCAATTAAATGTTTCATTTAAGTTTAAAAGTGTTAACTTAGTTAAATATTTTTTTAAAGAACTGAAGCTCTATTTGGAATTTAACAATAAATATCACAAGTGATAATAATTTTTTTAAAACAATTAATATTCATAATATAACTAATTATTTATATTATATAATAATATATTTATATTATTATATAAATTATTATGATCATATAATTCATTCATACTAGTTATGATATAAAAATAAAACTTTTTTATACGTAACTCTAAAAGAGCAGAAAATATTGAAATATATGCGCATCTTTCACAACAGAACATCAAAGAAAGTTTTGAAATAAATAGATGAGAAATGGAATGTCCAAATATAAAATTAAGTAAAGTTCTACTTATAGATTATTTTTTTGTTATATATTATTAGACTTCTTTTATTGTAAAATCTTCATATTTATTATTATTTGGTTCCTATCAAATATGAAATACAATTATGGTTTTATATTATATTAAAATCTTGCAAATTTCAGGATTGAATGTCTCATTATTGCTGTTATGAAATAATTATAAAAGGAAATAATTATTAGAAAAAGAACCACAATTTGTTAACTAATAAAACTGAAAGAATAAATAAATGTTATAAATCAAGTTGAATTGAGAAAAAGTTATAAGTTGGACAAAAGTTATAATGATCAAGAATTAAAATTGACATTTATAGATATATTATTGAATCTATGTTAATTAAATGTAACAGATAAAATGCTTAAAACATCAGTAATGGTTCATTTAAATTAGTCTGGGACACTAAGGCAACAACCTTGTCTAATATGGTTAGATCAACTGGAAGATGGTGCATTCTAATTTGTTTCTGACAATCGCTGTTCATCTTGTTCTGTTCAAATATTTTTCTATTTATATAGTTTCACATTTACTTATTTCAAAATATCCCTCTTACTGTAAGATTCCGTTATGTAAACAAATTTATTTCATATTCATATTAGAACTTATTTAATTTAATGTAAATTCAATAGCATTTCATTTTCATATATCCTTACTTCTGTCAGTTCCAGAATTGGTTTACAATTTTTGTAATTTTGTAACGAACACAATGTCGTTATTTCTTTGCTTGTGATACGACAACTACTTGAGGCTTTAATAATTTCTTATTTTCTCCCATTTTCTAGCGTTATGGATTTTTTTTTTTTAATAAAATGTGGAAACATTGACACTGTAAATTTTACTTGAATCTGGTTGACTGAAGGAGTTTGATTTATTTTAATTTTGTAATTTAATTCAATTTGATGTTGATTGTAAACAAACAATTTTAAATGTAGGAAGTTCGATTGGATTGTAAATACTTTTAATATAAAGAAAACAAAAAAACGCAAAAAAGTACATCTTGACTCACGCCGAGTACTTCATCAACCTTGGGACTTGACTTCGGAATACCATCATTAGTCTTGTATGAAAATTTCTGTGTTTTCTTTTCTTTATGTTAATAATATATTATATTAATTATATATATATATATATTGAATTGAAATGTGCAGCAGCCTCTGCATTGACAACCTTTTTACTGATAGCCTCTATTTTTCGTACAATCGTCCTTTGCTCTAGAGGTAATTTCCATAAGTAGTTAGCCAGGGACATGTAGACACACAAGGTAAACAACTGTTTCTTATCTTCAGTAAACCTTTTCTTCAGTTGTTTACCTTGTGTGTCTACATGTCCCTGGCTAACTACTTATGGAAATTACCTCTAGAGCAAAGGACGATTGTACGAAAAATAGAGGCTATCAGTAAAAAGGTTGTCAATGCAGAGGCTGCTGCACATTTCAATTCAATCTGTATCCAAGAAGACCTGCTGCCCACTTATACTAATATATATATATATATATGTATATTCACTTGAAAAACGGAAAGACGATCCAAACTGGACACAACAGGCCGTTGCGTCTACAACGTGCTTGGTCTCCCTTTCTCTTTTCTCCTGAAGACGGATTACCGAAAATTTGAGTCTGTAAGTGTGTTTCTTTTACTTTCTGTGCTACCTATCTTCAATTTTGAACTGTTATATATATATATATATTTAACTTTTAAACTACAATAAACAATTCAGAAACGGACTAAGGTCTTTTAATAACAACAAACGGCCTTGATCAGAATCACACAAGAATTGGGTTTTCTGTGATATCCTTTTATATATATTAACGTCTAATAACCACTAAAAAAAAATTACAGACAGGGTTATGATCTTTCAAGCAAGTAGTAATTCTCATCAGAGCCATATAATGAATCAAAGGATGTAAAAGAAAAACGGTTTGTTTCTTTGTTCTAGAGCAAACAAACAAAAAAATTAGAAACTCCCTACTCTAGGCAGCGCTATTGATCTCGTTAATGCTGTTTCTAATTAGAAAAAAATCATCACTAATATTTACACTGTTTCATCTGTTCATTACGTTTAATTAATTAAGAATGTATATTACAACACTATGGATAATTTTAGCTTCTGTCCAATTTCTTTTCATTATTTATAAGAACCAATAAGTTATAAGATAGATTAGCCGTCGTCATTGAACAATATATTGTTGAAACTAAAATTCTAGAGACTTAACAGTCTGATATATATATATATGTTCTATAAAAACATTTACAGAAATTTTTATAAATAGGTCTAGTTTTCTGGAGTGTTTTTAATTAACTTTATTCTCATATTTTTTTTTTAAAAAAGATAATATAACGTTAAGTTAGCAAGAAAGGATAGGGAATGAATTTAGTCACCCATACGACATAGATCAGCTCGTGGTGTGAAAAAGAAGCAGTGTATACAATATTGTTAGCTTCTTTTTGTACTTTTTAAATCCTTTGTTATTTGAGTTGTTTATATTGCAGCCCCAGAGAGCCAAAACACCTTAAGACATTGCTTTGAATAAAGGTAATTTACACTACAAAGTTTCTGTATTGTAACAAGATGATCTAGGAGGTTATAAGGAAGAAAAGTGCATGAAATAACATTAAGCGACTTTCTAAATGTTAATGGATAAATGTTATCCATTTATTTTAAATGATTTCCCTGAAATTAATCTCAATCTGTTTTTTTTTAAAATGATTAAGTAAGCTCCAGTTATATGAGTATTAACGAAATCAAAAAATTGATATCAAAAGATTAAAAAGGATTATAATTAAGAAAAAATTACTTGCCATTAGATAAATATGATCGAAGATATGTTTTCTACTTTAAAAAAAATAAATAGAATAATTTATAAAAAATTAACTATTGGAAAACACTTTTAATAGTAAAAAAATGCATGATTGATTTCATTGATAAATGTTTATACATTTAATACAAACTTTCTTTATATCATAATATCATTAATGAAAAAATATTTGTTTACTAAAGGTTATGCAATACAATGCTGCATTTTGATATTAATGTGAATATGTTTAACTTATATTTCCTGTAGAATGAACTGACAATATTTTGATCTGAGACTCACTATAAACACAACACTTCTTTGAGGGAAGCTGCAGGCTAAAGTTATATATGAGTGACTAGCAAGAAGTTTATCTGGAGCATTTTGAAAATTATTACCCAGGATTGGGTGAGACACTCTGTTTTTTTGGGCTGAAAACAATGAAACACAGAAGGCAAAAAAACAGTGTTGACTCTGATGGTTCTAACAAAGAGGATAAGAAAGTTTCCTTTAGCAAATTATTACAGTGAATCTTTGTTAAAGTAGAAACGCGTGAAATTTAGCTGGAGGGTGGCTTTGGTTGGGGGTTAGATAAGTGAGGTTTTGCTAGGCTATAAAAAGGTGTGGAGCAGGTAAGGTTATCTGGGGTCGACCTCCGTTCTGGAGCCAATCCAAATGCTGTCTAAGGATATGCCGCCTCTTCATTATCAAACTTGCTGCATTATTTCTTATCACTCCCTTCATGATTAGCGTTTTCTAAACAACCGTTTCTTTAAACTATTCCTAACAAACAAGAACTTCAAAAATAACTTTTACTATATTCTTCTTACCATTTTTTGACTTACATGAACAAAAAACCCAATTTTAGTTTTTTACACATTTTCCTTATTTAGGGTTTAAAAAATTTACAAGAGAACTTTTATTTCATCCTTTCGTAGAATAATTGTGTATTTGTGTGAGCATATGTGTTCGAAGAACATTTTTTTAAACGATATAAGTAGCAAATTTTGGAGTCATACAAAAATCAATATAAAAACACTTTTTAGACAGAATACATAAAGTGTCGTCTGCTTGAGGAATTTAACTAATACCAATATATTCTGATTCTCTAGAAGAGTTTTTAATGAACATATTATCTAGCTTATCAGTATAGAAAAATTATACTAACTATAAGATTACGAGAAAGCAATGAAGTTACTTCATTTACTTATGATATTCTGAAACTCAGTGTTGCAGATTTAGTCCTTCTTTATCTGATTAGACTTCCAAATTTTAAATTTAGCCCTGGTGCATTGTTTAGCTTTTGTGCTAATTTAACTCGTTTTTTCACCCTGTTATGTTCCTTTTTTTTCATAGGATTTAGTGCTACGATACGTTTCTAGTATTTATATGAACATTTCTATAAAAGTTTAATATCTGGCTTATTTTGAGAATTTTATAAACATTTGTTGTTTCTATGTATAGTATTCACTCAAAATTACCAAATTGTTCCGTTTTAGATCTTTTTTCCCAAATTATTCCTATAAAAAGACGTTATTAATCCAAAAAAAAGACCCTTTCCTCTACAATATGTTTTCCAGCTTGCTTTATACCATCACTTCACAGTTTGTAAGCATGCCAAACTCCTTTGTCACCTTATCTCTTAATTACCCCTTCTCAATCTCTCTCATTCTAATGCTAATGTAGAGAGAACATTTAGTCATATAAACATCATAAACACAAACTTCGAAACAAGATTAATGTATCAATTATATATGTTATTAATAAATAACATATATAAATATTGACAATACGACATAGACTAAAACATTATAGAAAATGCTGCTATGATTTTGATGTTTGTTTTTTTTGGCGTAATTAAGTTAATTGTGACCTATGAAAGTTATGAGACCAAATAGACCAAAGATGATCATGAAGAATTGAATTCGATTGCTGCATTGAATGATTAATTTTCGGAAATTTTTGGTTCAGATCATTAAAGGAAATATTGTTTAAAAATAACACATTAGAATATTGTTCAGAATGTTATTTTCCTTATATTGTCACTTATCCCTTTTTTTTAGACCATTTTCGGTACAATTATAGCCCGATTCGGCGTCTGGTAGTTGGAAACACTGCTGAAACTATGTCATTTGAGATTAAACGGTGGTCTTTCAAAATATTGCAGTACGTTGATTTCCATTTTAAAGCTTACTAAAATAAGTGAGGTACTTTAGTGACTTTTTCCTTTGAATGCGTTTTCATAAATTAGCTATAGGTTATTCATCAACAAATATTACTTTCATTGCTTACTATGAAGAAATGGTGGTATTTGTAGTACACCTCATTGTTACCAAGAAGAAATAAAGAAATAAAAGAAACTGAAGAAATAAAGTTTTCATTAGACATAATAGTGAGTTAGTAGAAGTTTTTATAAATGATATCAGAATACTTCTATTGTTTATTTATAAGGTAACATGAACCACCAGAAAGAATTAAGCACATCAATGTAAGGGATGGTTTACACATGGCAATGACTTAGAGAATTACGCTTTTTGAATAGAAAATTAAAACTTTGGATCGTCCAGTTGAAAATACAAAATTTAACTGAATTATATCATTTTAAAAATGAAAAATCCGCAATTATCAGTGAAATATCAGTTGCTAGGATCAATTGATTTGAATTTTATCTAGTAATCTGAAATAATCATTTGATGGACAGACTGCCCACAGGAAATATAAGCTAAAATTATGGATCAGTACTAAAACCCACTTTTAAATGGTAAGGTTTTATTAAAAACAATCTTAACTTTATACGAGTAAGCATACGTTTTGTATTGGAATGTGTTAAATAGGATTGGACCAGGTCTGTTGTACTCTGTTAACTTCATACAGAGTCGGTAAAACAATATTAGAGACAGGTTAACATTTCCCAACATTTACCTTTGTGAAACTAGTTGTCCATCACTTTTGCACGTCAAAACAAAACCAGAAACCGTTTGACTCTCTCTGATGTCTCACGGATAGCTTTTCTAAAAATCTCCGTTTTGCATATGATGAAACAGTATCTATAGTAAAAGAATTAATTTTTTTAAGCAGCTAGTAAGTTATCTGATGTTAACTATCTTAAATTGAATAAAGAAATTGAGAAACAGTTTTTGGGAGGAGTGAACATTTATTTCTAGATTCTAGTCGGAGGTTTTAATGAGCCCAATATGTAGGTTAAAACAATTAATGCATCATGGATAATATTTCTGCATGGATAGATAAATGGTCAGAAAGGTTCATGATAGAGAACAAATAATTCTATTTATACAGTTCTTAACTAATATGTACCTGTAAAAATTAATAATTGTAAGTAAAAGTGAGTAAAAAAACTTAAAAACTGTAATAAAAAAATGAAAATGACTGTAGCTTATGATATTTAAATAAGTTAAGGGCCAGTAACAAAAGGCTAATTGAAATGTCCCATGAACAGGATAATATATTACCCTCTGTCAGCCTAGAAAAGTCCCTTTCGTCTAATTAAATTAGGCTCTTTATTATGTTTCTTAGATGAAACAGAATAAAGAACAATTCTCAACGATTTATGTTTAATTAAGACTTTTCTTGAAAAAGACAAATGAAAAGATAAATTCGTTGAATCTTATTTGGAATTAGAAAGTTGTTTTGGTGTACGTTGGGAATGGTTCTACTCTCTTTGCTCAATCCCTTAGTTGAAATTGAGCCAAGTAATAAAGAATTCATTTCAGGAAATCTCGTTCTCAAACATGTATTATTTAAAAAATAAAACATAACTGTTACCCAGCCTTTCTCCTACTGCAATATAACTAATATATTTTTAAAAGTATTGAATTTTTTTCTTACAGTTTTATTTCGCTGAATTGTTAATTAGTAACTAGCAATTTATAATATTATAATATTAACACTCCGTTAAAGAGTTTAACTAGTACTAAGGAAACAACATATAGGAAGCCATCTCACAAATCTCGAAAGCTACTGAACTATTAGCTACGAAACTGAACTGTTGAACAAAACTATTAAAAAATTGGATATTGGTCACATCTTAATACCGTAGGAAAAGCAATTTCAAAATATACGAGAACAAAAAATTGATGTATCAGTTCTTTCTATGTATTTTTTTGGTGTAATTTGACCTTCATCTTTGATTACGATTAATTTCTTTATATATATAAAAATATTCCAAATCTCTGGATGTTTATCACACTGCTACAATAGTAATAGAAATTAAGCATTTATTGTATATTTCTTGTATATGTAATATATTACTATTTAAACTCACTGTTTTATTTAGTTTCTAGTTTAACCCTGATAAAGCTGACTGGTCGAAATTGGTTCTTAATTAACAGCTTTTGTAAAGTTGATTTTTTGACTCCCACCACGACAAATATGCGTGCATATTAAAACCATATATGAGCCGTTTATTTTGAAAGTGGCCTAATTCCATTTTCCAAAAAAATTTAGCTAGCTATTTAAATAATTACATTTTTACGTTATCTTTACCTTTTGCAGCAAATTGTACAAAATTTATTTAAAATTACTAAGTTTTTTTATAACAAAAATTAGTTGATAAATAAAATGACAATATTTTTAAATTTTGTAAAACGCAAACCCTTAAATATCTCGATTTTAACATAAATGGAATTAGGCCACTTTCAAAATAAGCGGCTCATATATGTTACAACAAAAAATGAACTTAAGCATAATTTTTAAAATTAAAAAAAATATAACGATACTTTATTGTAATCAATATCATATTAACGGGCTAAAATATCCACACAAAATAATTTAAATTTTCGTCAAAACATAATACATAATACTAAAAGATGAATTTTTTAAAACAAGATTTTATAGGTAGAGAGATGTTGCTACGCGTTAACAACGTAATTTACTGTCTTTCCATTGTCTTTTTTTTTGTTTTAGTTTCTTAACAAGTAAAAACAAAACCTTTATCTCCATATATGTCACTCTTTTTTTTTTTTTTTCTCTGAAACGAGTTCCTCTCTATTCTTTTACTTTCTTTCCCTCTGTCAGGGTACATTTCTTTATGTACGATACATTTAAAACTTTTTCACATGCATATTTAAATAAAGAAATGCTAACTTATCAGTTTCTCTTTTTTATAATATAGTCATTTTTTTGCTGAACTTATTTAAGGAAAGAGGAAGTCTGATTCTTTAACGCTTTGACTGCCACGGTATTTTAAAGTATACAACATATAAAATAGGTCACACAAATAAGTCTATTATTTCAAAATATATCAGAACAAAACATAAATTTATCAGTTCTTTCTCTGTATTTTTGGGTGTTTAATTCTTATTAAACACCCAAAATGGCTACATTACATATCATATACTCGTACCATACTCACAAATATTTTCAAAAACTAACTTATTCTGAAATAATTTCCAACTTTTACTCACTCAAAAAATACTTAGAAACGCCTTATTTATATGTGTAAAAGATTGTTTTAAAAAATATCACTAATGATTTCAAATACTCTTTGCTTTTAGATATCAACAATTTTTTTTTGATAATATCTTTTACTTATTTATTGATAGATTTTTTGTTCGGGAAAACCTATCTTGTTTTTTAATCATTTACTCCAGTAAATTTGTCTTGATTTTATTATCTGTTTCATTTAGTTCCTTGGGACTATTTATTCAAAAATATATTCATGTACCAGTTAGGTCTAAAATCCGAAATAAATCAAGTTCAATAAAACTTTTTATTGAAGCACGAAAATGAAAACTAAATGTTATCTTCTACATTTACAACTTATATATTATGATAAATTTACTTAATAAAACGAAAAACGATCTAAACTGGACACAATACGAGTTCAAAATTCAAGTAGAGTAACACAGAGTAAGGAAACACACTTACAGACTCAAATTTTTGGGTAATCCGTCTTCAGGAGAAAAGAGAAAGGGAGACCAAGCACGTTGTAGACGCAACTTGAGTTGGGTTAACCCAAGTGGGTTAATACCAAGTCCTTAGTCTTCCTTTCTATTTTCTCCTAAACACGGATTACCCGAAAATTTGAGTCTGTAAGTGTGTTCCTTACTCTTTGTGTTACTCTTCTTGAATTTTGAACTCGTTATGATAAATTTATCAATATCTTGTGAAGTTGCAAGTTATCATATATATATATATATATATATATATATATATATATATATATATATCACTCAAAATTCGAAAAAAACGATCCAAACTAGACGCACATCAGCTCAAAAACGAAGAAAAGCAACACACAGAGAAAGAGACGCACTTACAAACTCAAATTTTCGGATGATCCATCTTCAGGAGAAAATAGAATCAAGACACAGTGATGCATAATACTGCTATGTTTGAATTAACTTCTAATTTTCTCAATATTTTTATGTCCAGAGCCAACATTCTGAATATAAATATATGTATGAAATTTTGATTAAACTCTGAAGTTCTAGTTTGAATAATTGTTTACTATAAAAGACTCCAACTAATTATCTAATTCAACAGGTTAATAAGTGGTATTTACTATGTTAATACTTTTTTTTTGAGGAAGTTTGAAATGGACACTTTTCTATAGTTTTGAAATATACCTAACAAAAATCCGACTATAAGTTGTTCATATGTATTAACTTTGTAAATTGACAATGATTCGTTTATTATTAAAGTGATTTTTGTGACTATTAGTTTTGTCTACTTTTCTTCTGCAGTCAGTTGCATCAATAAAAGTATTCCTCTCAGGGATCAATTTTGGGAATGTCAAAATTTTGATCAAACCAAATTTAAAGGATCGAAGAAGCGGACAAAATTACTTCATACAAAAAAATATAATCCGTCCTAAATGCAGGAGAAACAACATTATATTTTAGAAATTTAAAAAGTTTTTTTTAACTTTCACATATTATGTAAGCGTTATCGTATATTTTAAATTTAATTCTAATTTTGAGAAAATTCGGTTTGTAGAAATAATTTCATTATCTGAATAATCAGGATTTTTTCGCATGAATATTTTTAACTTATATATTTATCAAAACGATCTTGCTGTTTTAATATAATGATTCATATACTGTCATGTATGCTAATATGCAAAGATAAATTTGGGACAGTTCTTTAAAATTTAGCTAACTGTATTTTTTTTAAAAAAAATATACAGGTTTGAAGAAAAACCTCTTTACCAGATTTATCCAAACTTGGTGTCATTGATATAATTTAAGCTAAACAAATTTTATTATAAGCATTAAACAAAACTATTGAAAATATAAACAACAAAACAACACTTAATTCTCTCTGTAATGTCGTAAATGAGCACCAAACTTCATTCATTTAATCAACAAAAACTTACATCTTATTTAAAAAGAAAATGATCTATGGGACCATTTGATACTAATATTTATGAAAACAAGTAAAAATTCCTAGTGGAATGCTATTAATTTAAACAGTGACGGAAACAATGAAAGAAGATTTATTGAAGGACTTATGACAAAAAAAAAACTATAAATGTAATTATGAATTTTGACAAACAATAAATAATTGAAGTTAAGGTTAACTAAATTTCCGTGAAAGTAAGATAAGAACATAAGGTATTGTGTACAAAAATGAATGGGTTATTGGCTAATGCTAAGCATTACTGTTTGGATATCAAGTATGCAGTGTATACTGTCTGTATTCTTTTAAAAAAAGTATACAGGTAAAAAGAAACTGTTTGTTTTTAAAATTAAAAATATTATTCATTCACACTTTTAATTACTGGGTGAAAATATTCAACTCCATATTTTGTTTCAAGGGTCTATAGTTATTGTAATTTTTTCATTGTTGATTTTATTAAATTCGCTTATTGACACCTGTAGTTGTTAATTTATGCTCAACTAATCTGCCATAAAAATATATAACAACAAAAACAATAATGGTTAGGTCAAGATCTAAGTTTTTTTATGTTGAAGATGAAAAACTGTAGATGGCCAAACCTGTTGGACATCGGTTACTTGTTAAAGATTCCTTCTATAATAAACTTGAGTATGAGAGATATAAGAAAACTAAGAGACACATTTTACGTCCCATAGAACAGCACTAAAAGATAAAAATATTTAAATGTATAAATTGCAAAGAAACATATTTCTGCTGAGAACGTTAAAGTTATGTATGCATTAGTTCATCCTATGCTAATTATTCTATTAGCTTCAAATACGTTTAACACATTTGGGAATATTTGGGAAAAGAAAAAACTAAAGAACAATGGTTTAAAGTTGGTGAAGGTTTTCACTGTACCTCCGACAGAAGCCCTGTAGGCGATGCCGACACTGCAGAGGGAGTTGTTGGCCACCGCCGCCACTTCTCCAGCACATCTTGTCCCATGTCTGTTCGAGTCGATCAGGTCGTATCTGGGAGAAGGGTTGTCGTCGTGTCCGTTCACGTCATAACTCGCGTCTGCATCCTGCAACACACCATTAAATATAGCACACTCAAAAGACGACATTCAAAGATTTTACAACAAACAGCTGAAGTGCAAACCAACAATTTTATCAAAGATTAAAATCGAAAATATCATTTTCAAATTCTACAGTTTCACACCATTGTTTATTCGTTGAAAGCTTAAAAATATTGGCAAAGTTGATTCACATTTCCATCAAGTCCAGTGAGAAACATTCATTTAAGCGTATAATCCTGCAGTATAGCCAAAAGTTTATGATATTAAAAAAAAATCATATATGGAAAGACCTTCATTTAATTTCATTACAAATAGAGTTATTACTAAACAGGGGAATAATGAATACAATGAACTGATAATTACTAATCAAACATAAATAATATAACGACATATGGAAATTATATTTGTGATATGGTCTAAACAATCATGACATGCAAGCACAGTTAATTATATTAGTAACAAATAGACGCTGTCTTATTAAAACTGTTATTAAACGTTATTGTGTAAACTTTATTTCTTCTTTGGTTAAAATAAAGTTTACATAAAAACTATCATATGCATCTCAAATATCAAACTCTATTTAACCTGTATTGGGTGAAACAGAACTCATTTCTGTATTGATAACAGAAAATTTGCCTCCCAATTTATTTTCCATACCAATAACTGATAATATATTGAATATAATTATGAGTAGTCAAATGGTATAAAGTAATGCGTTTACAAAAGGATTAGTGTAGAGTCAACTCTATTTCTTGACATCATTGAACAAAATTTAAAAAAGGTTTTAAAGATCTAAAAATATGAATGTCTGTTAAATGTTTTGACATTGCTTGGTTTAAATACTTTACTAATATTATTGATTTTTTTTTCAAGAACTTAACAATATAATATTCTTATTTTATACATTTATTTAAATAATAATTACATTATACTTAATTTACTGATACAATTTCAAAATTGATACTATCTATTAAAACTTTCAATAATATTTAAATTTTATTTGTCACCATATAATACAAAGTAGTAAGTGCATTCTATAAGTAAACCATAGTAAGCACACAACAAATTGGTTTTGGGATTTTTAAAAAATTGCACTAACAATGATTTTACACGATAAGCTGATATATTTTTGATATGTTCTTTAATAACGTCTGTCATATATATATATATATATATATATAAATATACTTAAAATAAACTGTGACACAAACCGTAATGGCGGTCGAAATATTGAAAAGTGAGTCTTTGTTATGTTTCTATGTGTCACAGTTTATTTTAAGTGTAATCTGTCTTGCCGGACCGTTTCCGTTTATCATGGTATATATATTATTAAAATAAGCAGCAGCTTCTGCATTGACCAATTTCTTGGTCAATATGTTTTATTTTATCTGGCCAGACCAGATTGTTTTATGTGGCTTAAAATATTCATTCAATATGTTAAGCATTAACATATGCTTAAGGGAAGACCTGCTGCCATTGTACACAAATATATATATATATATATATATATATATATATATATATATATATGTTGTATTAAAATCAATTGACTTGATTGGACGTACCTTTTTTCTGTATCAACAGAATATAGTAAGTTACCAATCGACATTCTAAATGAACACATGTTTCTGCTGTCTTCAGCCATTATCAAGAAATGAATGCATTTTGGAGTTTGAAGCCTATATAAGAAATGTGGAATGTATTGCTGTGTTTGGGAGGGATTAAAGTTCTTTTTCTAATCGGTGAGGGTTGAGTGACCTAGGGCTTCGTTGCAGCTACCTGGGAGATGCCCTAATTGGCTTGAGGTTGATTTAAACAATTTCAGAACTTTAGAACTAATTTCTAATTGTTCATTAATACATGGCTTTAACTGTTAAAGTGTTCTTTAACAAGAATACTTCTATCTTTTTGAAGAAGTTGAGATACCTATAAAATAATAAGTCTTTAAATTAAATCGAGGTCTACTTACTTAGTTATTTATATATTATTTATTCCATATTTTGGGAAATGGGTTTATTTATAGTTTGAAGGCCAGACCAGATTGTTTTATATGGCTTAAAATATTCATTCTATCATATGACGCTGTATTCATACAATAATTTAAGTGGCGACCAACAAGAAATAGTTATTGTAAAGGAAGTAATTTTAAGTATCACATCTAAACCAATTAAAATATTCAAATTTTTTCAACGCCAAATAATTGCATCTATTAAAAGGAAGGTAAATTTAAATTAAATCCTTTGAGATGGTACTAAGTAATATTGTTCCGGTCCCTTCAGGGTTTTAGTCTAAATATAACAACAGATTCTACAGGGACAGACCTTTTGGACTTTAGTCAGAAAGGGGTAGAGAAAATACAGGCTTAAGACAACAGACAGTTCTGTATACCCTGCTCTGTATGCAAATGACTTTAACCTCCAGTGAGTGATTTCAAATTGAAGTCTGCAGCCAAAATGAAACAAGTTAGCCACAAAAAAAACCCTCTGCTCTTACAACCCTATCCCAGTGTGGATATTTATTTTTTAACGCTTAACAGAAATTTAAATAAAATTGAAATATTCATTAAAATTACTTTAACATTTTTATAATTTTCTAACAGCTTATAATTATTATTAATACACACATATATATATATATGGATATATGATAAAAGACAACGTTAATTCTTTTCATTGCAACACTACCCTTTCCTGTCGATAACACTGCAACACTACTCTGACAATAACTAGTCATTTTAAAAGAAAGATCTTAGCACCTTTTTTGCATTTCTCATATTAGTTTAGACTTTCATATATATATACTTAAAATAAATTGTGAAACATAGACAGAAACATAACAAAGACTCATTTTTCAATATTTCAACCGTAATGGCGGTCGAAATATTGAAAAGTGAGTCTTTGTTATATTTATGTCTATGTGTCACAGTTTATTTTAAGTGTAATCTGTCCTGCCAGTCCTTTTCCGTTTATCATGATATATATATCATTTACCAACGTTTCGATTTTTATTTAAATTAATTTTTATTGGAAGAAGTATAAAATTTTAAAACAGAAAAACTAAGTATTACATTAATGATTTTTTACAAGAAACATATATATAACATATTTCATTATATATGTAACAAAATTTTACAATAAACGCGTGGAACAACAATCAATGTTCTAACCACAATAAGAAATGGGAAAAAAAGACTAAGATTTTTCAACCGTAACAAGCGGTCAATGTCAGTTCTTAGTCTTTATTCCCCATTTCTTATTGCGGTTTGAACAATGATAGATATATACGGTATAACACTGTTTTTCTAATATGTGGTCTATTTTTCTAAATATATGTGGTCGAGATTGGAAAACATTCATGTATATATATAGTTCAATATAGGCAAAGAAACATAGAGAAATCAAAAGAACACACTTACAGTCTCTAATTTTCGGTTTGAACCGTCTTCTGGAGGGATAAGAGAGGGAAACCCAGTCTCCAACCGTCTCTGAACCAGTGCGCTTGGTTTCCCTCTCTTATCCCTCCAGAAGACGGTTCAAACCAAAAATTAGAAACTGTAAGTGTGTTATTTTGATTTCTCTATGTTTCTCTGTCTATATGGAACTATATTTGTCCGTTTTGGATCGTATTTCCAACGAAAAAGTATATATATATATATATATATATATATATATATATATATATATATATATATCGAGAGCAGACCTTCGTTTATGCATGTCTTGTTAAATTCTATGCCTATTTTTTAATTTCACCACTTCTCTACTGAGTCTCTCAATTTCTCTTATACACTTTCTTCAAGTTAACCAACTATTTCCAGTGGTCACAAGATTAGGACGATAGAATGTGATATTTAGTGTTTATTTAATTATGAATATTTTTGACTTATGTTTAGTTATGTATGTTTAGTTATTATTTTGTACAACTCTAATCCTTGATAATGGTTAGAGAGGACCAAAACATGTCGGGCTATGTAATAAAAATTTTGGACAACTAATCTATCTTGTACCACACACATGGAGAAAGTGTATAAGAAATATTGAGAGACTCAGTAGAAAAGTGGTGATAATTAAAAATAGGCATAGTATTTAACAATATATATATATATATATATATATATATATATATATATAATATATGCAATTAAAAAGAAAGGTTCAACGAACGAACTGATTACACAATGAACACCGACTGAAAAAACGGAAAATCGGAATATGATATTCGCAATCAAGCTGTTTATATTATCCTACTGACTACTGGTTTTTTTATAAATGAGTTTTTCTGTTCTATCTGTGATTTTTTTTATTTTAGTTCCTAAAACATTATTTGATAATTGCATAGATATAAAAACGAGTTCAAAATGGAAGAAGAGTAACACACAGAGTAAAGAAAAACGTTTACAAAATAAAATTTTCTGGCAGTCAGTCTTCAGGAGAAAGGAAAAAGGCAGACCAATGTTTGTCTATTGTACTTTCTATTGTACTTTCTTATTTATAACTATTTGCGCTTATGTATGTTTGATTTTTGAATGATTGTATTATTTATTATATTGCCTCTGTTCTTTAGGCCTATGAAAAGGTTTTAAATAAAAACCGAAGTGTTGGCAATGTAAGTTTAATTTGAACATGAAGAACTGACTAAGTCCAGATAAACTTTTATTTTGTTATATATATATATATAGTAATATAAAAGATCAATGTATGGACCTTTTTTAAGAGTTATGAAATTTGTCAGAAAATTACATTATTGTATAATTGTATAATTTTAGAACCTGTTTGTGTTTAAATAACAACTTTAACAGTCCCCCATTAAGGCTTCTGCATTGGAGTTAGTTTTATATTTCTGTTGAAATTGGAGAAATATTCAATTATTCTGCAATATTAATTATATAAATTATTTAAAACATAAATCATTAATTGATAACTCATTAAAGAAAACTTATAACTACATTTTCAAATAAATTCAAGGTATTTATAATTAATAACAGAAAGTAATTTTGTTTTCTTGAAACGTGAATGTTAATGATCCTCCCTTCTTGACATTCAAAGAATTCATCTTTGACCTCAAAACAACAAGAATAGAGTCAATTAAGAAGTTATTGCAATTAAAACTCAAATCAACTTAACTTCTCTAAGGCACAAAATATAACTTCTTCAATGTTAATTTCAAACTAAAATCCAATTAATTCTAACAGTTTACACTCTACGTTTTTAAGTTTTTTTGAATGAAACTGAATTTTTGAATCACAGGTGCTATGAGAAGCATTAATCAAATACGTCTATTTTTTGCATGAATTATATATTGATATTTTAATATATTTTGTCGCCAAGAGATACAATAAACTTGAAAAGGAAAATATACTAAAGATGACATTTGTCTAAGTTTGACGCAGCTGTGCTAGCAGTATACACTGAAAGAGGAAAAAGAAAAAAATCAACTACCAAAAATGAAACGCTATAAACATTAAACATAAATATGAGCAAATGATAAATAATGTAATAATAAAATCAATAAATTTACATACATGTTCTCAAGTAATGTAAAATTGTAAATACTGATATAACCATTATTTTTAATCTTTATATTTTAACAACTCATGCGGATAAGGGTTGTGCTACCCTTCAATCATTAAACCATTCTAATTTATTCAAATACATATTTATGATGACGTAAATGAAGTCGGTAGTGTTTCACACTGGATTTTTTTTAAATTAAATTTAATGTTGGATTTGAGGATTTATAAAATATACAACATATCCTATTGGAGATTTCATTCCAAAGTCAACAATACTCTTTTAATCCTTAACTAATATAGACTTATGAATTATCTTCATAAATTATAAAAATAATCTATATCACATAAATTACCTTTTTTGGCATTTAGATAAACAATTTTTAAGATAAAGAAAAAAAAGATAAACATTATAAATAATAATTTAGGTGTATCAATTTGACATAGAAATAAAATTTACTTAAAATGAAAATGAGGAAATTACAATTTTTTTCGAATGATGTAATTTTTTTTCTCTAGTTTTATACAACAAATACTATTTCATTGTATAAATTTCAAATATACTTGTATTTGCATGGGTAATATTATTAATATTAATTATTAATTAATTTGTATGAGTAATATTTCATACAATTCAAGGAACGAGTTTTATAGCTACATTAGACTACCCTTTGAGTGCTGAGAAACTATAACTTTTTGAAATTAATTCACTGAATATGATTCAGTGATTATTTTAATTGACAGGGATTATTTTAATTGTTGTTTCTTGTTATTAATTTATTCTTGTGTCTTTGTCTTTCTTGTTGTTTTTTGTGTCTTTATTTATTTCATCATATAAATAAATAAACCATCAATTCAAGTTAAATATACAATGAAATATATTTAAAATACACAAAACTTGTAAATTGAAATATTCAATTTATTGACCTAACATAAAATAGCATTAATGAAAGGCATATGTCACTATAATATTACATTTTATTATATATTTATTACATTTATTTATAATTCGTTTGCACTACTATCATCAGCGAGCACGCAAGCACACTTGCTACCCTGGCTCCAATTTTGGGAATATAGTGATCATTTATCTTTCAGTGTTTAACATTATTCAGCTAATAAATAAATATATATTTAATTTCAGGTACATATATAATACATTTGCCTACGGAAAATTGGCGAGTAACAAACAACAAACTAACTAACCTGGCTCCAATGTTAGAGAATTATAGTGATCAATTTCCGTATCCCTTCTAACAGTGTATTCAGTTTGTAAATAAGTAAAATATATTTCAATAACAGGTCAAAAATCACAACACGGAAAATGGGTAGACACAACACAATTTCTGATTTCTCTGATATCGCTGTAGATAAAGATTTCTTCCATGTAGAAATTAAATGAGAATTCCGTATCCCTCTAACGGTATGCGTTTGTAATTGTAATTGTTATCGTTACGAACAAAAACAAACATTTCAAAATACTAAGGAGGTAAAATTTCTAACTTTCTCTGGATTATCGCTGTAAAATGAAATTCATTGTTTGCTCGATTCTACCATTTAGGTTAGAGTTTTAAGAGTCGTAATTGTTATCTGGAGTTGAACAGAAGGCAGTGTAAGCGTTGCCTCAAAATGACTAGAGGTGGAGGAATTTGATACACTTTTTGGATCTACCGATATTAATGAATATTCATTGGTTGGATGATTACCAAGAGAGGTAAGAGTCGAGTTGTTTATTCTGGAGTTGTGTCAGAAGGCAGTGTAAGGGTTGCCTCTGACAGAGGGTGGAGGATGAACACTTGGGTCTACCGAATAACGAGCTCCCTCCTATTGCTGCTAATTTATTTCGGACAAAGCCCGCTCTCACGTACTCGCAGTCCTTCAAACTGTATTTCAATTAACCACCCTCTTTCTCTATGTAATTAATACAACCCCCAGAAATTATTCCCTCATGTATGCCAACTTGACCTCTAATTAAATTATCTGTTCGAAACCGTCAGCACCAAATATACTTTCTAACATCTTCTTTATCAAAATGTTTATTTTCCCTGTAACGATATTATAAATTAACTGTATTCCATTGATGTTAATCCTTTGATATTTTTTGATATTTTATCATTTTGTTGTATTGAGTATTAAACTACTTGCTCAACGTTTTCAACCTCCAGTAGATATTTTTGAAAACATTTTTATCTAAAAAAAAAACCAAAAAAATAACACGATAAGTTATCACCTTCATCTCCCTAATTGTGCACCCTAAATTTTATAATAAATAATGAGTGCAAAGCACCCGTATTTCTAAACTGCGTGTGAACAGTCAATGTAGTCCTTTTAAAAACCTTTTCTTATTCCAAGTTAAGGAAGAAAATAACTTTTTTTAAAACGATAAAATAACTAAAAAGTTATCTGTGAGCGGTCAAACCTGGTAGATAAAGCTATTGTTAGTACTCTCGTTAAAACCATAAACTGTTATTAATATTTATATATGGTGTTACCAATACTGATGTTTGTAGTATTTGATATATTACATTAAATTACTAAAGACTCGATTATATACTACAAAAACCTCCAATGTAGTAACAAAAACCCGAAATATTAAATAATATTATCATATAATATAACAATATTAATATAGTATTATGACTTGCACATAATTTTAACTGTAATATAGTTGTTTGAAGGGAAATAACGTAGGGAATTGGTTAATTAGAAAGACTGCTAGAAAAGTATAATAAAGTGGTACATGCAAGGTGGAGAGTCTGCAGGAGGAGCACCGAAGAGCCATGCTGAAGAGGTTCATAAACAGAAATTAACAAGGGAGAACCTAACTGAGGGGACAACTATTTTGCAAAGCTTACAAGACGACGTCAGACTACATATACTTGAAGCCCTCTACAATAAGGAATACGACCCTTCATTAAACATACAAAACAGTGATCTCAAAGCTATACCCAGTTCAAAAAATTTTGATACCACCTATAAGCTTGTAAGAGAGGTGTAGGTGAAGGGACACGACACAGGTAGATGGGTTCAGTGCCCTGCCCTGCCGGCCCTCCCACCTACACCTCCCTCCCTTCTCCATACTTTATTTCCTTAGTTAGTTGTTAACTGTACCATAGTTAAGTTGTTCTCTATACCATAGCCTTAGTTTTGATTATAATTTTAGTTTATAGATTTTTACCTGAAGATGGCTAATGTAAGCCGAAAGCTTGTATTTTAGATTAAGTCGTAAATTATAGTGTTAGAATAAAGTTTTAAAGTGTTTAGTGTTTACCTTCATGTCGTTACCAGAACTCCTCTGGAAACTACCCGAGAGTTACCGTAAACTAGTGAGGAATCTAGAAAAAATCAGCCATAAATTGGTCAACGCAGAAGCTGCTGCCAACTTTAATAATACATGTTTGAAAGAAGATCTGCTGCCATCATACACAAATAAAATATTATATATATATATATATATATATATATATATATATATATATATATATGACATATGGAGCCTTCCCTATTAATTCTTACTCTTTTTCAACTCTTTATTTAATATATCTTTTTTAGTTTACTATTAATCTTAATTATTATTATTTTTATTAATTATTATTAGCATTATTATTATTATTATTAACATTATTATTATTATTATTTTTAATTTTCTTAATCTATTTATTCTCTATTAGTCCAGTTATACCGTTGACCTTTCAACTCTTTTATTCTAACTGCTTGTTTCTTGTTCATTATTGACCTTTGACCTTCTCTTTATATTAACCTGTACTATCCTTTTAATCTATTTATAGCTATGACTAAGCATGAGTCATCGATTTTAATTTAACATGTCACTTGGCCAACTCCTTTTCCAGTTGAACCATGTTAGCAGGAGGTTAGTTCGTAGGATCGAATCTCTCAGTCTTATGATCGTGAATACCGAGACTGCGGTTAATTTTAATGATACTTGTTTAAAAGATGATCTGCTGCCTATTTATACATATATATATATATATATATATATATATATATATATATATGTTAATAAATTTCAATTCCTTGAATAAAGAGACATATATTATAAATTATCAGCAAATTCGGTTGTTAGAAAACAAATTAAGCACCGATGATCAAACAAAACAGTAAGACTTTAAATAAATGTTATCAAAATAATCATGGTTAAATTATGTCCACTTCTTCTTTTTTTTAGACCTGTTTTGTGACAAGCGAGTGCTTAATGAAAAGTAAACAGTACATAGGAAGGAAATATGACACAATTTAGATCATTAATTCTACTCTGTTTGCAATAATTTGGTTTTGTATGATAAAGCACGAACTCTACCTAACAGTTACTGTTATATTTATGTCCGGCGGAATACATTTTTCTCCTTCATTCAACGTTGTTATTCATTAATTCACTGGGGTTGCAGACTCAGGTGCGACGCGGAGATCATAAATAGAGGAAACAGCTTATAAATACAGCATCGAGAAGGGTTGCAGAACATGAGCTATGAGCCAAGAGAGAAGAACTGACGCAGACTGGTTCTCAGTAATCGGTGAGAAACCAGGCTTGAATTATTTACTGCCGTCCAAGGGAAATATCTTTTCTTCCCTGGCAGTGATTTACAATTGAGCGACATTGCACATGCTTCAGAAAACATTTCTCTACTTTATAATTAATATTTATACTTATATCAGCCAAGTTAGTTAGAGATAACTTTAGCCAATTATCTAAACAAAACAAATATATTAATTAAAATATTTTCTTAATTATTAAATATGTTTTTAAGTCGCGACGGAATAACTAGACTGTTTGCTAATATCAACTTTCAGTCACATTCATGTCTAAACCATGAGAAGGTACATGCTTACTTTTATACCTTCCTACAGTAACGTTATATCATATTGGGGAAAGTATTAAGGCTTTACACAAAAAACTTTATTATAAAACTAAACAACGCGATTCGAACACTTGATGTTCTTCTTCAGGTTACATCTGCTCTGCTGGGATGATTCGGTGTGTGAGATCAAGCAAGGACCAAGTAAGGTCTCACTCACCCAATAACCACCCCAGCGGAGCAGATGCAACCTGAAGAAGAACATCAATGGTTCAAAACGCGTTGTTTAGTTTTTTGTGTTGAGACATAATACACTATGAGTAAATACTATACTATAACAGATTGCACAGTTAATGAAGTAACGTTTTATATATATTGATATCCTTATCGTTAGATTACCTAAACAGTTACGTTTTAATGTATATAAAAAACTGATAATCTGCTTGCGTATGTCCTTTTTTATTTTTCTCATACAAGAAATGTTGAAATGTCCGTTTTTAGACATATCTTTTTTGCACTAACAGTATGCCCCCTTCAATTCTTCAATGATGTAGTTATACGTAAATAGAGGAAAACAAAGCAGCTCCTTATTTTTTCATGTAAATAATCGGGATCACGATATAAATTATACAGATTAATGTGAAAATGGTGTTACCGTTTTTTCCAAAAATAAGATACTGTCTTGTTTCTTTTTAAGCCCAAAATACGTTCTAAGACTTATTTTCGGGGGAGCGCTTCAAGTACAATAAGTACTAGGTTCACACAATAATCAGATTCTAGGTACAATAATCAGATTCACAAAACTGAAATGCACAAACGTTGTAGACAGTCACTCTATGTAGACTGTCGCAATTTATTATTTTTTGAAGATAAATTCAACTTTATAAGTACTGCATTCTTTGAAACGGACTGTAGACGTAAACAAGAAATTTCTTGGAATGTTTTGTTCCAAACAATTTTATGAAATATTAGGGCAGCTAAAGATGGTTACTAAATTCAACAGCATTTTTTTAAATAATTATATTATTCATATTATTTTAACTAGAGCTTATTTTCAGGGAAGGGCTTATACTCCAAAGTGTTCCGTAGGGTATCATTACGTAGGGTTACGTATTCCAAAATCACACTAGGGTTTATTTTCAGGAAATGTCTTATTTTCAGAAAAAGACGGTAAGAAATATTATCGAATCCTCTCTAATAGAAGTTAATAAATCACGTTCTAAAAACATTAGTAATGGTTTATTAAATCTCAACACAGTATTGACGAGAGCAATATCTTTACCTAAGGGGGTTGACACCAAGTAGATAGTTTGTTACTTATTTCTTCCTGAACTCCTTTGTTTACCGTGACCTGCCTTCCCTCTCTCTGCCTTTGTTCTCTCTTCTGCTCTTTACACCCTTTAAATACCTAACTTGTGTCCCACTCTTCTGAACACCACACCAGATATTTTTACATTACTTGTTTCAATATCAGTTGGACTCTGACGAACACTGATTGTTTCAGTTGAAAGATCTTAGTCTTTTTTTGATTCCATACTGAGGTTAAGATGTTGATTTATATTTCAGGCATTTATTTAGCAGAAACCCAGAGTCAATTTTTTTTCTTAATACTATATCATGTGGTACAAAGAATGTTAACATAAATTATAAATACACACGAGAATATCCATGATGAATATCACAGGCTTAATATGTTATGCTACAAATGAATGCAAAATTACAAGTAACACCAAGACATACTGTTGTCTATGCATAAATAACGAATATCACCGCGACAGCTGCAGCTCTCAACACGGTAATATCCAAGAGCATTGAATGCATCAGTGGACGTCAATTCTTCTATAAATAACTAGATCAGGCAGAAGACACTTTCATTATTCTTTAAATTATACATTAAAAGAAAGAAATTTATACTATTTTATTAAACTTATTTTCAAAATTAATGAAACAACAACCATACAACGTAAGTAGAGGAGAACAAAGTAGTTCCTTATTTTTACATGTAAATAAACGGAATCATGACATAAATTATACAGATGCTAAAATGATTACATGTAAAAAATCGGTGTTACCTTTTTTTTTTCCAAAATAAGACACTGTCATGTTTCTTTTTAAGCCCAAATGTTTGTTATCTTCTTCCTTCTTCCTCACCTTTCATGGTTTTTAAACTAATTTATAAATATTTAAATATTTTGAAAGATCAACCAATTTTGAATTAATTTTGTCTTCATGATTTCATTTATTTATAATTCATCACTTTGGGAAAAGTACACCGCAACTAGAATTTGATAAAGTTGTTATGAATTTTTTTAATCATGATAAAAATTGAGCTTCAGAAATGAAATTACCAATAATTTCCAAGACTCGCTCTTTATTTTTGAACATATTTCGTTAGTTTATTATTTATTACATACTATTTATATAATAATTTATTTCTTAATTAATTTTTAATTTTACTTCAGCATTACTTTAATATTGGTTTTCTTGTATTATTTATCTGTTGTGTTCATTATTTATTCAATATTTTGATTTCTGTTATTACCCCTTTGATTATGTGTTTTGCATGTTATTTTCTTCCTTCTTCCTCCCTGTTATCCCTTCCCCTCACCTTTCATGGTTTTTAAACTAGTTTTCATTTTTGGCAAAGCAACTACAAAAATGATTCAAAAAAGATTACCTTCCTGTTTAAAAAATATTAAATATTGTAGACTTGATATAGATTTATTAAACCATACGTTCGGCATCTTTAAAACTCGTAACTTCATAACATATATATTCAATAATAGATATCATGTTTCTTTTCTTAAAGAAAGACCTAAAAACTCCTAACGGTTACTAGTATGGATGTTCTAGACCAGTGTTTCCCAAAGTGGGCGGTACCGCCCCCCTGGAGGAGGTGCTTTGATATCGGGGGCCGCTAATGCAAAAAGGATTTGGGGATTCTATTTCTATAAATTGAAAATGCTCATGCAATATAAATTCTAAATTTAAGTAAAAACACCACATGTAAACTTCTAGGAAAAGGTTTCTTAAAATTATTTGTTTTGATAATTTATTTTTATGTTAAAAGTATATTCTCATCTAAGTTTCTTTTATTGTGTATTAATTCTTTTGCATAAATATGCTATGAAACAATACATATATTGCATTATAAATAAATATTCGATTAGTCATTATATTAATTTTATTATTAAAATGTTACTCATTTCGTTATTTAGTCTAAGATTCTGATTATTGAGGAGTGTTAAGTATAGGTTTACGGACCCAAGGGCCTGCGTGGAAGTTGGCAAAAGTTATTTTATTACATAAGCCACACAAATCAGGTCATTCTCCACAGGACTATAGACCTATTAGTCTGTTACCTTGTCTGGGTAAAGTCTTTGAGAGGCTGATCCTTTCGAAAATAAAGTCCTATTGGCCATTCCAGCCGGAACAGTTTGGCTTCCGAAGTGAACATGGGACCACTTTACAGCTTCGAAGATTGGTCCAGTTCATCAAGCAGGAACTTCACTGGCGAGGCCATTCCTCCCTTATAAGACAGTGGCATGTTTCTGGATCTGGAGCGAGCTTTCGACTCGGTCTGGCATCGGGGTCTACTGCACAAACTAGGCTGCTTTGGTTTGCCTGAATGGTTTGTGGAGATTATTGGGTCTTTCCTCTCTGGACGAAACTTTTTTGTTTCTATTGATGACAGACATTCTCCAACTGGACAAATGCATAGAGGTGTCCCCAGGGCAGTGTTCTTGGTCAATCTATATTGCCTGTACACACTTGACTTCCCAAGCCTCTGCTATAATAACTCCCGATTCAACCAAGCAGATTGAGACATTTCTCGGACTCTCGCGGATGACACCGCTGTAGCTTATAGATGTGCTAATGTGAGCTATGCCACCAGGAAATTGCAATGTTTCCTTGATGGGGCTTTGCATTGGTTCTCAAAGTGGAAACTAGCGGTGAATCCAACAAAGAGTTCCCATGTTCGCTTCTGCAAGGGTGTCTCTCCCCGTCCTCCTCCTGTCTTCATTGGTAACCAGATCATTCCCTACCAAACCCATGTAAAATATCTGGGTCTTCTTTTAGACTCTAGATTAACATTCAATACAGCACCTCCATAAGAAATCCAAGCTTGGAATTTACTTGATGTGTAATCTATATTCTCTTTTCAAATCAAGGAATTCTCCTGATTCGGTCAAGGACCTTGTCTATAAGGGGGTTATTCGTTCAGCGATGACTTATGGATGCTCCGTCTGGTTTAGCTGCACCAACGAACAAGGCGTGTATCCAGATTGTTCAAAATAAGTGTGCCCGCCTTATAGCCAGGGCTCCTTGGTACGCCCGTAATGTTGATATTCACCATGATTTGAAAATGGAATCCATAGATAGCTACATCATCGACTTACTACCAATGAAGACAACAAACTATCTACCCATCCAAACCTCCTTGTACAAACTCTAAATCCTGTCGCCAACCTTCCTCAACCTCACTAAATAATTACTTCATCCAGTGACTATCTGACTACCTTTCCAGTTCATGACTCAAAGCATTGAAAACTATGACTAACAAGACCACATGACCGCGAATACGACATCATTACTGTACAGACTAACTTAATATCCGACATGAATTACTGACACTCCATGTTATAGTAGCACAGTAATCAAGCAGCAGAAGGCCTCTGGTCTGGAACTGCTAGTTACGACGTGCACTATAGTGCGCGGTTATATTCGTTGGTCGTTGGTCGTTGGACCCAAGGGGGCGGTCGCTCTTTGGACGATCTGAATAGCGGGGTTGTACTGAAAAGTACAACCAAATCAACTACAAAAGTTTGGGAAATACTGTTCTAGACTGCAATGAGATATATTTGCCATATACAGGTTATTGTACTTCTTGAAAACACGAGATGTATTTATGAAAACTCTACTCTTATAAAAGTACTGTTTATCCATACATTAAAAATTCTCTAATGCATTATATTTTCTAACAATACTAAACACTGTGTTTAAGTACTATAAAAAGTAAAGTATATCATTAAACAAAAGACGAACAAATTCTTTTATTAAACTTTTAATAAAAAAATTTATGAAATATTAAAATTTATTTAGAATGTAAATTTGTATTTTTGATTTGAGTAAACGAAAGTCTTGAAAAAAATCAGATAGCAAATTTTTCGTGTTTACGCAAAATGATTTAAAAACATATCTAAAATTCTTCTTTTTTTTTTCATCAGAGCTAAACGTTGCTGATATCGGATTGGGGTCAGGCGTTTTTATAATTGGATCTGAGCTATTTAATGGAACCACTCCATCGGTAAATATGGTAATTTGAAGGGGCAGCGATTAGTATTTAAATTTATGCATAAACCCGTGGGGATGTTTGAAGGAGCACCCTGAGATAATTGCATTTTGGAGTATTTTTAAACATGTTTTTTTTTTATTTTGGTATACAAATCTAGCTCGTTACCTGAAAAGTTCAGAAAGATACAACTCCCTACAGGATATTAACCACTTTTTATTATTCTTAATGCAAAGTCATTGTTTAAAAGACTGGTCGATTTACAGAGTCTCTTCTCTCTGAGAAGTCAATTTGAATATAGACTAGCTCGTCAAGAACACTTCCTCTAAACTCTAAGCCATCTTCGGCGTAACCCTACAACCCACCAACATAATTTGACTTCCCTATCTTTAATTGAACTTAGAAGAGATATTTTCTACTCATTCTTACTACTGTTATCTTAAAAAGTACAACCAAATCAACTACAAAAACATTTTAAACTTAAAAAATGAGTATAGCTAAAAAAAATAATTTTATCTTCCCTATAAGAGTATGCTCTCATCTTGAGATGATAGATTAGAAAACAGCATAATTTTCAATGTTTTTCATCTGAGATATACACTTGGGATAGACATTTCTTTAATTATTTATCTATCATATAATGGGTCACTTGAAAAAATTGACAATATTGTTGAAGAAGACAAAATTAATCAAATTAAAAGCAAAGAAAGCGTAAGAAGGAATCATTAAAAGTTCTACTTATTATTCAGCCTAACGATCCATCAATATAAACTGAAGTAAACACTCACGTTGTTCATTTAATGATCCTTCGATTATAATTAAAATTTTTACCAAATCGTACCAAATAAAATTTTGCTAAGTTTCATAAGAAGGCATTAGTTTGTCTCCTTAATGCTCTTTCTGTTTCAAACAATCATTTGAAAGACAGTCAACAAATACTAGTGAGTTATTGTGATCTCTTTAATGTGTGTTCGTTCTGGAAATTTAGTTTATGTAACATACATATACAATAAATTAGTAAATTCATACAAATAAAGGAGAAACACACACTTAAACAATCTACTTTTTGGCTTTAGATATCATTAGGCGTAGAAAGAGGAGCAGGACACTAAGAGCACAGATGTTCTGGTGGCTGGAAAACCATCATATATATGCAAATAACAACCTTATTTTAAACTTATTAAATTAATTACCAATGTTTACTTTTCTTACTCATCTAATTTTTTTTGCCTATTTGCTCTCTGATCCAGCCAGTTGACGAAGAATATTAAATATATCTATATGATCAAATCAGAATATGAAATGCTGGAGGGGGGTGGGGGAGAGACTAAGACTAAAACTCAGTTGGGTTTTTGACTCTGACGAAGACCGCTTGTTTCGGTTGAAAGATCTTAGTCTTTTTTTCCCCTCATTTGATATTGTGGTTTGATCATTGATTGATACTCGTATTTCACGTGTTTTGTGATATCTTGCATATATATATATATATATATATATATATATATATATATACACGAGTTCGAGATTAACAAAGAGCAACACACAAAGTAGAGAAACACACTTACAGACTCAAATTTTCGGGTAATCCGTCTTCAGAAGAAAAGAGAATGGGAGACCAAGCACGTTGTAGGCGCAAACTTGCCGTTGCGCCTACAACGTGCTTAGTCTCCCATTCTCTTTTCTCCTGAAGACGGATTACCCAAAAATTTGAGTCTGTAAGCGTGTTTCCCTACTTTGTGTGTTGCTCTTTGTTAATCTCGAACTCGTATTGTGTCCAGTTTGGATCGTATTTCGTTAAAGCTTGTGTGTTAGATTAAGTCGTAAATTATAGTGTTAGAATAAAGTTTTGAAAGTGTTTAGTGTTTACCTTCATGTCGTTACCAGAACTCCTCTGGAAAATACCCGAGAGTTACCGTAAACTAGTGAGGAAACTAGAAAAAATCAGCCATAAATTGGTCAACGCAGAAGCTGCTGCCGACTTTAATAATATATATATATATAAACTAGAATTTAAAAAATAACACATAGAAAGGAAACCACTGAACTCACTACTATATTTCGATGTCCTCGTCTTCAGGAAAAGAAGTGAATCGCTCCAAAGGCTGATAACGACTCCTTATATATATATATATATATATATATAGAAAATTGTCACAATAACACGTGATATAAATATTCAGGTAACTCACCACAAATTAAAGAAGATAGTCGCTCTAAGGCCTTTCGTTTTCACGTCGTCAGAGAAAACGTCTGACGACGTGAAAACGAAAGGCCTTAGAGCGACTATCTTCTTTAATTTGTGGTGAGTTACCTGAATATATATATATATATATATATATATATATATATATATGTATATATATACTATGTATATATATATATATATATATATATATATATACTCTTTCTTTGGAAATACGATCTGAAACGGACATGGCCTTAATCAGAAGAGAAATTTTTTTTAAAAGGTGTCAATTTATTTGCTTTCATTGTTTTTTTTAGAAAAGTAAATAGAAAAAAACCGAAATCATAATTATTTGGAAGTAAAGAAGGGTGTGTATTTTTCTTCAATTTTAAATAGCTATCTAATAATTACCAATGATTATATCATTGAGTATTAATATTTATTACTCAAAACAATTACTTTCAAAAATTTTTCCTGATTTTATTTATAAATATTTTAATCTATGTGATTGTTATTAGTTAATTAGGTTAACAACTTCGATTAATTTTGAAGGTTTTAATAACAGCGTTGTATTGATAAATAATTATAATTTATCATTTAAGCAAAGCTATTTAAAAGATAGATTTACTGAGCTCTTGATATCATCATCTCTGTATAATTTGAACTTTTGGGTAGGTTGTGCTTACAGGTTTCAGACTCATCTGAGGTTATTGAGGCAGCCTTTAGTATTGTATAACTGTCTTAATGATAACCACAACTCCATTAATTGAGCCACTAATTTCTTGTCCAGTATGCATTAATTATTCACTCCATCTATAATTATATTCGTATTGTAGTAATGAGCTAAAAGCTTCAATTAACTGTGTCGAATTAAATTTTGTGGGCATTGACAAAGTAATAAGACGTTAGAATGATCTATCAGTGCTTTCCCGTTCACTGGCCCTCTTACATACATATTTTTGAAGACTTCATCAAATCTATATATGTAAGAAAAAATTAAAATTTATAATCACTAATAAACATATGTCTTTAAATGAAGAGAGGAATAAAATGAATTAAATATAATAAATTCAAAAATGTCACAACCGAATTAATTTAATTGAATACAAATCAATTGAATTGAAAATCTAAGGTAAAAATAAACGCATATGAGGTGCAAAACATAAAAGTAATACCTAACAAGACACAAAATTTAAAATACCTGTCATGGAATACTGCTATATCAGGAAAATATTTTCTTGTTAAAACAATTCAAGTGGTTAGTGACGTTTGCGGTTCATAGTTACTTCATTCATAGTGTTTACGGTCATAGAGCATCCGTTAACAACCTTTTCGATTTACCTGTCACCATCCACGCCAACTCCCACAATCTACCTTTCAATGACTGCTACAGTGTGCAGATTCTGCGACAGATCCCCCTGTTGAGAATACCGTGACCCTTAGAGCCTCTGAAGAGGTACACATCTGGTTACTCGGGGTGCGAAGTGCACCTGGACTAAACCTTAAAAGATAATTTTTTTTATTTATTTTTTTTTTAATATATAGATATCTTCTACATTTTATCTGATATTTTTTCCTCTCTCCTTCTTCTTATTTTTTTCTGTTATTATTTATTTATTTGATTTTTATTCCTTACTTCCAGTTTGATCTATACATTATATATTATATTTTATTTTTTAAGACACTCATTCTTAACTAGTTTCCCTTTTATATCTTTTATCTAACTTTACCTTTTATGGATTATTGCAAATATATTTTGTTGCATTTTATTTATTTTTTATTTTTTTATTTTATTTTTATTTTTTTTATATATTTTTATATTTTCTACAATCTCTCTAAATCATTTATATTTTCCCAACTTGTATTGTTTATCTGTATTTCTGTTTATATTTTCTCTTAATTCTGTTACTTCAAGACCGGGCACGGGGAGCAGCACTGGCGGTTGCCGTGTCGGTTACTAACCATTGCGTCTACAACGTGCTTGGTCTCCCTTTCTCTTTTCTCCTGAAGACGGATTGTCCAAAAAATTGAGTTTGTAAGTGTGTTTCTTTACTTTGCGTGCTACCTATCTTCAATTTTGAACTGTTATTGTGTCCAGTTTGGATCGTCTTTCATATTGTTTGGATCAAGTGAATATATATATAAAAAGATTTCACATAAACACGTGAAATAACAATCAATGATCAAACCACAATAAGAAATGGGAAAACAATACTAAGATCTTTCACCTGCTACAATATATATATATATATATATTATATATATATATATATATAATAAAGCCCTTATCGCCATTTTAGCGTCATACCTACCAGACAAAATATATATATATATATATATATATTATATAATAAGCTTTAAAGTTTAGAACAGAAAATAAAGATCGAAGATCAATATATAATATCAATGAAAATTAGGTTAATACTGTTTGGTTTGTTAAAACATTATACTGCCGCACTTTCATATTTAAACTGTCACGGATACAATTTAAGAACATGACAAACATCCTGTATGACAATCGTGGATGAGTTAAAAAAAGTTATAGTAAAAATGTACTATAATTTGTTCAGTTATATTTTAGGTTGTGAAGAAATCCTTCACAATTTTGAAATCTCCCATTATGTTAATGTTAATTTACTATTGTATTGCTTAATTGGTTTCAGAATTTCAAATCCCTTATCTTAGTTCTAGTGACAATTTATGTATACTAATGTCAGTGAATAAACAGCAGCAATATTCAATTAGCGTTTACAAAACACATTTCTACTACATTTTCTTCAGATTTTGACTTTGCGAATATATTGGTTGAATAATTCATTATTGACAACTTGATTTGTTTCTATTTACATATAAAAAAATTATTCATCCGTTTGAGACAAACTAATAAAGAAGCTATCCTTAGAATCCAATAAGTAGAATATAAAAAACCGAATATATGTAGTATTACATCTGAGTATAAAAAAGGAAACTATGCTTAATTGATTTTTAATGAATCAAACGTCATAAGTACTAAATTAATATAAGTACATATTAAATTTGGGAAAACTGGTTACCGTAGTTCATATTTTTATTACATAAGGTATAATATGCTCATCAATTTCATTTGTTAGTTGAATCAATTTTTCACTTAAATTTCAAATTTTTACTAAAATTGGACGTACATAAAATAATCTAGTTTTTTAATAACCAGGAGTACGTGTTATCTGCGGAGACTTGTAATTAAGAAAGGACAAAAGCCTTTTGAACGAGGCTTTTCTATCTGTCCTCTGACTGGCTGAAGCTAGTAATTTCCGAGTCAATTTATGTGGTAATACAATGGACTGTCGATCTGGCGATTGGAGTAATTAGAGGCTCAAAACATCTCTTCTCTGGACGGATTCCAATCGTCCAATTCCATTTCCCCATTAACCAAAAACAAAAAAAAAATTGAACGCAGGGATTTCAGAGAAATGAATACAAAAGAAAAATTGGATGAAATGGGGGAGTTTCTAATGATTTATGAGTGGCTTATGGAATCACTGCTGGCTGAAGAAATGCCATTCACTTTTTGGTCGAACTACAGCTAATGGTAAGGGTTTTTTTTTATCCCTTAGAGCTTTTAAAAACCATATTGGTTATCTAAATTAATGAAACTGTAAATCTGTATGAATGAAATTAATAGAAATCACAGTATCACAATCGACATGTGTGATATTTTGTCATTGATTTTTTTTTTCAAACAGAGACCGATAATGAGGAATTTTCATTATGATTCAAAAATACTGTCTTGTTACTTTTCCATTTTATATATGCAAATAGAGGTCAGTAAGTTAATTAAATTTAATTGATTAATTAATTGATCAAATTCATTTAAACATTCATATATCAGTAACTACAGAGAACACCTTCAAAATGAATTAGATAACGTGATAATTCTCCCTTACTATAAGTATAGTAATCATGATGAATCATCACGATACGACTACTCGAAAAAACCTCCAACGAATAGGTCTACAAAACATTTGCAGCTCTCCTAAATTTCATATGACAATTTGACAGTGCTGAAACTCAAACCCTTATAAAGAATGCCAATTTTTGCTTTACTAGGAGATCGTGATGAAATATTACATATGACATTTTAATGTGATTTTCTATTGAATCACAAGTAGAATAACGTTGTAAACTAGATATAACAGTAAAAAAAGATAGGTTGTACTGATAATATTCAGAAGTAGTGGAGTATGGACAAGGAGAGATTGGGAGGAAAGGACAAGCAAGGAGATAGGAAGTTACGAAAAAGGGAGATAAAATGACAGGCATAAACCTAGGACTAAATAAGACAGAGACAACTTGCAAAATTTATAAACAAGAAGGAGAATTTCTAAAAAAAAATATGAGCATTTAACAAAGAATTACTAATAGGTATCAATCGGCGGTGGGAAATACTATAGAGAATTATAATTAGAAAGACAGTCCAGAAGAGTAGGGATACCTTACCATAATGTAATTTTGTAAAGGTAGTTGATAGATATAGAAAGAATATTGAAAACAAAGCTAGTTAGAATAGAAATAGGATCGAGAGGGTGGATTGGTATCTGGAAAGCAAGGGACGAGTTGTTAGGTGGTATGGTAGGATTCAAACAGTGAGAGATATACTCAACATCAAGATTACTTTTTGCAATTTTACGAGAGTGGGTATCAACTTCTTCATACCAAAATCAAATCAGGTTATTAACAATAAGAGATATACTCAACGTCAAGATTACTTTTTGCAATTTTACGAGAGTGGGTATCAACTTCTTCATACCAAAATCAAATCAGGTTATTAACAATAAGAGATATACTCAACGTCAAGATTACTTTTTGCAATTTTACGAGAGTGGGTATCAACTTCTTCTTACTTTTAAAGAAAAACAATAGGAAATATGCAATTAACGATGCTAAGAAACAAAAACACTAAGACAAAGAAAAAACATGAACATGTGCAATAAACAGAATAACATAAATGAAAAAATAAAATAATATTATAATAAAAAAAGCTGTTTTTTTTAACTCTGGCTAGAATTACTATTTGCTGATAGAAAAATGTATTCACATTTGAATGTTTTATACAAGTATGTATATAATGAATCTCGTAAATTAAAAGTAAAAGTCCTTGACAAAGCTTCAGAGAAAGCCAACTGTTACTTTAAATAGAAGAGGTATTTTTCTTATTTTACATTTGAACTAGCCACATACACGTTTTACTGTAACCAGTTTAAACTAAAGCAATTCGAGTGTTTTATTTCACAAAGAGTTGCTACTATCTAAAAATCCAGCCTCTCCAATCTGGTTGTAGAGGCTTTAATTAGAGCGCCTTTTACCTTCAGCTAAGGGTTCTTCATTAAAAACTCTTGCACAAGTTTCATCTTGTTTGCCATCCCTCTCAAATCACCACAGATGGAGAGGGTAAAAAGAACAATCTTCTCCTTTTTTTTCCTTCTATTTATTAACTTCATTTTCTGACGGCTGGTCTGTATGAAAAAGATTTTAACATTTATATTTGACTCGATTTTTTCCACCTATCTTGCATAAATTTCACCTACTTCCATATTAATGACAATTTATCATTCATTTTTATTCGTCCTGGATCTCTGAATAAAAATTATTATCATTATATTTTGGAAATTCATTTCTGTAATATATATATGTATATACTTAACATATGATATGTAACCGAAAAAACATTTTTTATTACTATAGATTTCTTTAAAAAATATGATGTTTTGATAACTGAATTTCTATGAGAACAGAAATGAACAAAATTAACAAACTATGTAAAAAGAATGTTGTCAAAACTGAAAAAAAAGAGGCATAAACTTATAAATATTTTAAGAATTATAGAGAATTTCAGACACTTTGATTTGTATTTTGATATGGTTCGGGTTAGTTATACCCTCAGTAACGTAACTGATAAACTGAAAATGCTCATAACTTGACTTTGCGGTCTAACATCATTAGAAGTAGGCTCAGATGGAGACCAACAGAAAGCGTGCGTGCTTTTAGCGTTTGATGTTGTATGTTCAAATTTTTGCAATGACTCTAAATTTTCAATGTGTTCCTTCGGAGAGGACAAAAAACTGTAAGTTCCGAGCTTATACAATATGTTGTATTCGATAAAGAGTCCTCTAATAAATTTAAATGAGATAAAATTTAGAGCTTTCAAAGTAAAATGAATTGTTAATGTGGCTTGCCTTTGCCTAAAATGGATGCCAAATAATAAATGAAGGCACTTTCCTCTCATTGAACGGCACCAAAAGTGAATACTCAATAATTGTGGCCGTTGAAAACAACGGTTGCAAACTGCACTAAAAATCATAATATTTTATTTTTCTAGTTAATATGTATTTCATAGATAAAGTGGATAAAGTTAAAAAAATAATGACACCTTCAACAAAAGCCTCTAAATTTGTACTCTGAATAAAAAAAATACACCACCTTAAGGAAAAATTCATAAGGGTCGAAGCATAAAAATATTTTCAATTCTGAAAAAGTCTCTAAAAATTGTCCAATGAGTGATTAAAAAAAAGAAGTTGACGTGAACAAAAATATCGTATGGAGAAAACTACTGAAAAATAAAAAAAAAACTCAAAAACCACTGACGCTCTTATGAAGTTATCTTTTATGCCTTTTTAAAAACTTAGTGTTATGTTTATGCTGCATTGTTACTACCCTGAAGGACTATATTGAAAGCTATGTAATCTGCATATAGTATTACCCCCTATAGAAATATATAAGGACTAAAATAAAAAGTATTTTACTTAAAACTAAAAAGGTTTACTTAAAACCGGCCTATTTTAAATCCACTCTAAGGATGTATCAGTTTGAATCATTCACAAATTATTTGCTGTTATTTGCAGATGCGTAAATGATCTCTTAATAAAAGTCTAAAACATGCAGTTTTTTTTCTTTTTAAGTACTTACTTTGATAGTTGATTCACAAGTACGTGTCAGTATATTTCATCATTAGCAACAGGGACCAACTTAATAAATTCTGAGAGGTGTTTATGACATCAACTATTCTCACAATTAATTGAAGTAAATTAGATCAATATGAAGGCAATATAAAGCATGCTGTATGTCAAGATCAGAATATAATAAGTGAAACGATATCAGAAAGGATAAGTGAACATTGTAAGCATCTTTTATAGAGGTAACTTCATGTCATTCCACATTCATATTGAGAAATATTGTTGAAAACAGATCAGCTGTGGTGAAATGGTTATGTTTAATAAACTTTAAACTTTTTCTGTTGAGAAAATAAATCATGAGCACTTCTTTGTTTTCTATCTTCTCTTATCAACAAGTTATGTTTCTCTCTGATAAGATCCTGCATATCGACTTTACTCCTTGAAAGCACTAATCCAACTAACTTGAGAAAAAGTCGCCAAAGGGCAGTCGAAGTACACGCAGTCAAACTGCATATGTGGTTTTATAAGTCGTGTTTTTGATCTACGTGTTTTCTATATTGAAGAAAAAGATGTAAAAAAATTCTAAAAATACTAACAGTAGAAGAAAATCAATTAGACTATTAAATAAATTCGATCAATGAATTTTAAAGTTAATAATAGTATAAGAGTATAAGAAAACTTTTTTAAACATGACAAATTATGAAAATTATTATCTACACGGATTTAAAGTTTCTAACTACATTAAAGTAATGTATTTTAGTTAGCGGAAATATAGAATTAAAGCAATTTCAAAAAGTTGACTAAGAAAATGGGAGCAATTTATTGAACTAAAAAAAAAAAACATGATTTAGAAATGACTTTCGAAAAGGTAATTGGCCAAATTAGGACTGAGAATATCAATCATTGTAAAGTTTGTTTTAACGAGTAGAAAGAGAGAGAGAGTGAGAGAGAGAGAGAGGTACAGACAGAATTAAGGAGAGTGGAGCTATAGGAGAAATTACTGAGAACGGAATGAGCGTGATTGTAAAGGATTTGAGGAGAAGCTGGAATTGCAGGAGACAAAAGTTAAATTCAACTTGAACAGTATTACCCAACCAGGTCCCTACATTCCTTTAATAATTTAATAAACTTTAATCTGGAAGCATTAATGATCAGAGAGAAACTGTTGACATTAAAAATCATAATAATAAATAGTTGATGTATTATTTTAACTAAGAAACAAATTATAAACAATTACAAAAATATAATCTTATTCTATGAATACTCTTTTATATACACCACGTCATTATGAACCATTTTACTATGAAATGGTTAACGCTAAATTATAGCGTTATTATAGTATTTCATAACGCTAAATTATAGCGGTTATGAAAAAATTTAAATAACCTATACTTTTTTTATACTATTGTACTTTATTATACTAAAGAAACATTATATGTTGTATATAGTAACGACAAATGAAATGACATATTAGTAGGTATAATACGAAAAGATATTGATAACTTCAAAAATTCATTTCTAAGAAGCCTAGTTCTTTTATAGGTTTAGAATATATACGGAAAAAAGATCTACCTTTAAGGCTCTAGGATCAATTTGATAATAATCAAACAAATATACAAATGCTGCAATTTTGTTATATTACAATACTACCGGATCACCTCGGCTTTGCACGGGTAAACAACCGACAATAATAATTATGATTTATTTTACAGGTATTTTTATTTCAAATACTAGTAAAGGTTTTTATTTATTTTCTATACTGCGCAGTGTCATTTTCTGGATTTTTGAAATAGGTGGTTGGATATAGTTAACTTAGGATTTAGGAGTGTTTTTTTGACTTCAATGTTATCAGGAAATTAATGTGTAAGTACTGTCCTCCATCATTTGGGTGTTGGGTGGTATAGGTTGGAGGGGATGTGACCCTAGTAGATATTGGTACCAAGGAAGATGACCTATTACTGTGATTACAATTTTTACTTCATTCGTCTCTTCCAAAGAAACTTCAATATACACCGGATGAGAAGTTAGTATTTTATGTAGCTCAATATATAGCCTAGACCTTGAGTTTTGGACATCGTTGAGGCATTGCTAGTCATCTTCGGATCAGTAATCACAACCTTTCGACTTCTTATTTTATCGCACTAGTCTCATGGTGAGTGTTCATACTGACGTCTTCTCATAATGCTGCCAGAGTTATCTGGCTACCTGGATTGCCAGTCTCGAGTAACCTCATGCTTGATATTTGTAAGTAAAACATCTTCGTCGTACGATGCACAAGCTCTACATCACCGATATTTAATTTCAACTTTTCATCAATTTTGAGTATCTAGTTATACAAATTGACATTTATAATTTAAATTAACTGTAGTAATAGCATATACAGATCTCTCATCGTTGTTTGTTTCCTTGATAATAATCATGTACTAACTTCTTTGATAATTTTGTGTTACTTGATTTATTTTCCTATATAAGCAGTTTGAAATTGTATTTTGACAAATTCCAATCTGTGCCTTAGACACAATTAGGCACAATAAGTATTTTTGGAAAAGAAAAACGTCATTAAGGAACGTGCTTGTAAATTTTTTTTGGAGAGGCCAAGTCTTTAGTAGTCTATCTATTAAAAAAAAAATATTTTTCTATTTTGCATTTATATAAAAAAAAATAATATAATCTAATTTTTGTACCATAAATACACGTAAAAGTTACACAGTAGGGAAGCTCAAATGGTATTGCCTGTATCATCATTAATAATAGAACTTTAAGCTTTTTAAGTCAAAAAGAGCTCTTCGCCATTAATATCTGATCATGGCATGTTGTTCTTGTTGTCCAATACCACTTCTCAGCAGTAACGCTGTCATGCCCCTTTTAATCATGACAAACTTTTATTGGTTATTATAGTAAGTTCAGAAGAGATAGACACATGAAAAACAACCCTTTCTTCTTTAATTAATAGGAAGAATACTTTGCAGTTGCAACCCTTATTAACTGTAATAACTAATAAGGTGAATAATTCACAGTGGAAACCCTTATTAGCCATAATATAATAGGGAGAATGATTCTCAGTAGCAACCCTTATTCGCTGTATTATGTAATAAGGGTCATGATTTGCGTTGGCAGCCCTTATTAGCTGTAATAAGTAAAAGGGGTAATGATTCGAGTGGCAACCCTTATAAGCCGAAATAAGTAATAGGAAGAATAATTCGCAGTGGCTGCTTTTATTGATGATCTTCAATTAGTCATAGTTGAAGAAAAGCCAGAACTAAACCAATGCTACAGGTCTCGGGAAGTATCTGGAGATAATATTACATTCAAAAAAGTTTATCTGTACATTTATAAGGGTACCAAATTTTAATTTCCTCAAAATAACTGCATCTACTGTGGTATTTGCAGTAGAAAGAGTAGAGGAGTTGCTGTTGATGTCTAAAGTCAAACTTTTTTCCATTACCTTCAGTGCTCTTATAGCTGTCCTTGGAGTATCAAGTGCGACTTCATTATTATTTTTCATCCCATCTAGTAATAGGTGAGCCACCTTGCAGGGTTGACTGGCGTGGAGAGTCCCTAACGCAAGTTCATTAGAGCAGAGAGTCGGGACTATTGGCTTTACGCTCCCGACTTCGGGAGCAGAAAAAATGTGTGCACAAGATTTCTTATTTTTTGATGAAAAATTAAGACCAACCATTGAACCTTCAATCTCAAATAAACTGAAACGGCAAGAGAGCTGCAACTATACCAAAATCTATTTAGTATTTTACACAAAAAAAAAAATCTATTAGAAGTTAACATTCAAACTGAACAATTTCAAATTTTAATGATTCACTGTTGATTCAGGAGTCAACGCTGATGAAAACAATAATGCTGAAATAAAGTATTACAAACGTTAGCTTAAAAATGAAAGTCCAAAATTATTTGGGACCATTTTTTTTAAAGTTATCTGTAAAGTTCATTTGGTCTTTACTATAAAAAGATTTCACATAAACACGTGAAATAACAATCAATGATCAAACCACAATAAGGAAATGGGAAAACAAGATTAAGATCTTTCAACCGTAACAAGCGGTCTTCGACTCTGACGCCATTATATTATATTATATTATATTATATATTATATTATATTATTATATTATATATTGTATGTATTATTGGAAGAAAATATTCTTTTTTTTTTGCAGGTCTTAACATAATCTTAAAAATAAAATGTACTTATAGTTTGGTAATAATTGAAATTTTACATTTACAACGGTTTAAAAAAAGAGAAATGAACATAATTATTGATTAGTGTGAAAATCGATATATGTAATTTGGCATTGATGAGACCTTGCAATGTTTTAGTAATCAGCCTGCAATTATGATGCTATTTGCAAACATTGTTCCAAATGTTCATTCTCAATTTTGCTTCTCAGTTTATTTTTTGCAATATTTATAAATAAAATGGAAATTGTGTTGATACAATATCAAGAAACATTCTATGAGCAATAAATATTTGATAAAATGATTGCCTGTATTTTCAAATTGGTTCTACTTCAGTCATTTTAATAGATTTTATTTCGAATGCAAATTATTTCAAAATTTACTATGATAGGGTCACATAAAATGGATTAAAATTTTTTTTTAAATTGATAATTATTTTTCAATATTTAAAAAAAAATATTACTAACAAAACTGGTACTTCATTCAATTTAATGCTACTAGAAAGTGAATCAGTTCAGAAGTTATTTTCTGTTTTAGCTCACATTATATTTTTTCAAAATGTGTGCTAAAGTTTAGCATGATGTTTTTATTTTAAATGGTATATAATGAAATTTCTTGGGGATATTGTGATAAATGATAGCAAAAATTGCCTGAAGATCGATGGTTGAACGTCAGCCTTAAACAGTGAGTTTTGTCGGAAGGAGAGTTTCTTATCTTTGTTCAGCACTAGTTTAAGTCTCAAATTAATCCAAGGATCGAGGAGTCCCTTTTGAAAACTTATTTGAAGTACTTTATTTATTTAAGTTGGTGATTTTGGCATCAAACTAAACTGATACAAGGGTATAATATCTGTAACCTAAGATATTAATGATTAAAATTAATTTAATGTGAAACAACTCAATAAAGTACATATTAATAAAACATTTTTGATTTTTTCTTCTCTTATACATAAACTGATTTTATATTTCCTAATAATTTTGAAGTTAGTAATTGCCACCATGTGTTATAATTGCTAACTTAATTTGTAAAAAAAAAAATCAAATTAAATAAAAATTGTAAGTGTTCCTTTAATGATGGATATTTTAGTAAACTTAAACTAAATATAACAATTGAATTGTTATGAACATAACATTTTTTCTTAACATATATCTTTTGTAAATAATTAGGGTTTCTGACCACTAGAGATGACTTTGGGTCTCTACAAACCTTTACAAACAACGTTTGAATTTTTCATACATGTAAGCAATATGATTATCAAAACATATTGTTTTGAGGAAAATAGAATCCTCTATTTTACTTTCTGCTGATGTGTTCTTTTCATTTGTTTTTCTAACCGAATAACGGTCGGATGTTGCATTTAGCAAGTAAAACATTTGACGAAATTCCTAAAGAGTGGAGCGATGTTTCCTTCATTCTAACACTGAAAACATCGTTATTTGAAACCATCATAAAATTTATCAGATATTTACCAAATACAACTCAGTAACATATTTTATAAGGGAAGTTATATGAATTCACTAATAAGATCTGGATTTGTTAGTGAAGAATTGAGAATTTACGTCCTCTTAGTGCAATAAACCAGCTTGTTTTACCTAAAATTAAAACTAATACTCATATTTTATTTGTTTAAACACAATGTAACTTATCATAATTAAAAATCAATTCGACTAAAAAATAGTAGCATTTCTTAGAACACTGGAACAAGACAAGATTTAGAAGGTGAGAATAGAACTAAATGGCACTAGAACATAAAGTAAATCATGCCTTATAGGACAGGTTAGTTTAATAGAAGTTCAAATCAGTTGGCCTTAATTGCCTCGAGGAACTGAAGGAGAAAACCTTCACTGCCTCAAGATTTACAGCTTCAGATAGAAGAAAACAACTTGTTATGTTCTGGAACCAATGTGCAATCGGGTGCGGACCAAAAAACTTTAGCAGCAACCATTCTATTCAGTGAAATACAACAGTCGAAACGATATTGCAGTTCATTGAGTCTAAAGCGGCATTATAAAAATATAAACCAATGTAAATTTTCTGTATTTACTTCCAAAAACAAAATTTTCTTTAAATAAATTTTCCATTCTCGATTTCTTAAGATATGCAATACTAGTAAAGTATTAAAGTATACTGCCGATAGAAATTATGTTCTAAAAGTAAAATTACCCAAGAAATATAAATAAGTGCAGAATGACTCTATTAAGAATATATATATATATATATAACATGATAAACAGAATCGGTCTGGCAGGACAGTAATGGCGGTCGAAATATTGAAAAGTGAGTCTTTGTTATGTTTCTGTCTATGTGTCACAGTATATTTTAAGTATATATATATATATTATAATATATATATATATATCCTTTTATTCTTATCCTTATCCTTTTGCGAGTGAATTTTTCTAACTTTCAGAATATGGCTTTCCACCTTTACGGTAAGATATAAAGCAATTCGCCAAATGTTTTTTTGTTTATATCTATTTTTTTCTTTTTTTACAAATTCATAATAAATAATAAATATTCTGAAGAATTCCAACGTTTCGGTCAGCATTGACTATTGTCAGGGAAGGGAGTCTTTAGAGATTTTTAACAAGAAAATAACTTAATATCAAATATAACTTAACTCAAATGCTAATGAAAACTATCTAAATTTTTGAACATACTAACTGAATAAGAAATATTTACATAAATTGAGTGGGAGTTTTACACAAGTTATGACAGGTTCTTGTGTCCATGGTTGTTAATAACTAAAAGAACTAACACTTTGAACTTAATCAGGTCTTGCATGCAGGGCCTGTTACATGTTACATGTCTGTAACATGTAAGACTGACTTCACAGACATGTGAGTTTTGAAAATATACAGGGATAGCAAGTAGGTATTGTTAGTTGATTTCAATTTAATTTTCCATTAAGCTCCTAGCAAGAAGTAGTTGACAAGGTGTTTCCCGGAGTTCAAGATCTGCCATCTATTCGGCAGGAATTAAAGTGGGTAAGACCAAAAGTTTCTCACAGGTCTAAAAGGACAGACAGTTAATGTGGTATATTCAGAGGCACTTACTTCAGACTGTGCTAATAAATATATTTTTTCCTATTCTATAATTTTTTGAATTATATTTTGAAATACCACGTATCATCTCTAAATTTATGTAAAATACCCGTCAAAGATGGATACGTCTGCTGGTTCTAAATAAATATGATTTTTTTTATTTATTATTCCTTTATAAAGTTAATAATATTAAGATTTATGCGGGAAAAAGAGCAAAAATTTAACTACTTACGTAGTTCATTTGTAGGTCAGGATGGTCCTTTTCGAGGACCGTCGTCCAATATGGTCACCACGATCCCGTGTCCTGTTATGCCCATCTTCCAGGCTCCTTCCACGCCCATATCGAGTCCCGAACCACGATTCTGTATAAATAAATTCAAGTTACAGTTTTCATAATAATATCGATTGAAACAAGTTTACAAAAGGAAAAAATACAGTTAAATCATTAAATAATGTAAAAAATAATTGAATAATTATAAGATGAAAATAAGAACATTTTTTTTAACTAAAGGATTTTAAAATATTTAAAAGACTAGTGCATTCCAATTAATGTTATAGCAACACTGAGTAGGGATTGGAAAAGAGAGGTTGCGGTTGTAAAGGGTGTGATAGGTTTAATAGACATATTTCCTGTCACCTATAAATAATTTATACCTACAAAATTATTATTGACAATGGTAGGCGTTCTTCTAATGATGTACCACCACAGATTTGGGACCATATACTGATCAGCTGCTCAATTCTAGAGCAAGAGTGAGAATAATTTATGGCGTTGACAATAACAGCTAGATATGACTGGGTAACAGTATCACAGTGCAAAACAGTAAACCTATTTCAAAGTATTAAAATATTTGTATATCTCATAAACTTCAAAAAAGTTTTATAATGTGTATTTTCATATAGTGTTTAATGTAAGCATAATGTTTACTTTTCAATAAATGAGATTCAATACAGCATGTAATATACTATATGAACATAATAAATACATAGATTTAAAAAAAAACATGCATTTTTAAACAGAACCGTCAACTGATCCGGGGATGCTGCTATCTGTTCAAGTACTTTATTGGCTTGGACCAGTTCCTTTATCATCAGTACTTATTTGCCTTGTGTCCAATGGCTTGGAATTGCTATTAAGGAGTTTTTAAATTTCATCTTCTTTTATCACGTCAACTATCTGTACTTCCTTTATTTATACCAATAACTTCCAAACTTAAGAAATTCAGGTTTATCATGAATGCATGACTGTAACTTAAATTCTAGTGCCGACCACTTTATTTACTTTTTTGCAGTTTTATTAATTCAATAGTACACATTAAAACTTATTTAAAACAATTTTATAAGTAAAATGAACTTTTGAAGCAAAAATGAGTGTTCCAATTGGAAACGGAGTTAGTTATTTTCACTAGCGGTTTCTTGTATTTGATAAAACATTCAAAATTGTTATTGTTTTTTTAATATCATTTAAAATTAAGATCTACTAATTTCCATTGAAGTTATAATTTTTTAGGATCAGTATTTTCTATATATGAAATATGACTTTTGGAAAGTTAGAAGGTCACTGCTTACACAAGCATTGACTAAGATGGCCTAAGGAAAGGGACATCTTTAGTCTCCCACTTAACAGACAGTAAAGGTGGAACCTGTCGGCTTAACTAAGCTCTAAAGGCAAGAAGCACTTGACTGGGTCTTGACATGAAACTTAGGCATTACAACTTAGCTTCATAAAGCCCCCTGAACCAGAATCCACTAAACCACCTTGTTAAGTCATTCCACTGTATTAAGCTTTAGCTAGATCCCTTCAAGCAGTTTTATTAAACACTACAACCCAACTTTCATTTCATAAAACTTTGTAAAGTGCTCCACTTATTTGCATTACATTATGCTTCCATGAAAATTTTGACTTTTAAAGAAACAATAAGTTTTGCCAGCTACAATAGTAATTAATTTTTCTCAGTTAATTTCAGAACAAAATAAACACACTTAAAATATTTGGGAAAACACTTAAAATGAAATGTAACATATTTTTATTTTTTTTTTGTAAAATATTTTGTTTTTTCTAAAACATAACTGTAGTTAATTTTTTGGTATTTAAAACATTGGTTGTGAAATCCGTAATTGTGTGGTATTTACTCATTCTGAGGTAAAATGGATAAAGAGACAAAAGTCTCTACACATATGAAGTTTTATTCAACAAACACCATGGGTGTCTTCCTGATGATGAACACAAATTGTTTGAAACGCGTTGTTGTTTGTTGAATAAAACTTCATTTGTGTGGAGATTTTCGTTTGTTTATCCATTTTACTTTAGAATTTTTAATATTTTTTTTAATTACTCTAAAATAATCTTACAAGGAACAGACGTACTTATTTCAAGGTATCTCAAGATTTCAATAACATAAATCTTTCTGAGTTTACTAATAACAAGAAAATTATGAAATACATCGTGTAGAAAAGTAAGTAGGTGTAATTCAGAAATATGACATTTGGAAAACATGATCGTATATAATTAAGTTTAATGGGAAAATAAATGCGTGCTTATTACATGAAAGGAGAGTTAAGAATAACAATGTAAAACTCTTCATGCGAAAGAAGCATGAGATAAACTCACCCAGGCAACACACCGGAAACTTGGAAACAAATTTCATTAACCCTTTGAATAATATTGCAACCATAAACATATCATTAGTTATGTTAACATTGAGTTTCTACATTTTTATGAAGGCATTGTATAATTTTCATTAAATTAAGTTAATGTTTAATAAAATTTTGTTTAATTCTTTTAGAACGAGCAATCGATAAGTTTTATGACAGTTTATTTTTTTTCTTATGATTATGGCAATTTCCTTGATTATAGAGTTATTGTGTTTACTGTGACAGGTTTCGTAGAATGCTGTCTGCAGGTGAGTAGTATCGGGTGAACTACGAATGAAGCAGTTATAAACGCGCTTTTATACGCTCTTGTCATACATTACACGCAAAGCACAAAAAACTTCAACAAACGCATAGTAAAGTAAAAGTAAGTGAAACTATAGAAGATAATCAAATAATATTAGATAAAGATGAAAATACAAAGAAAACTGTAAAGTGAAAAGAATTTATAAAATATATTGATAGGTAGAACAACTATTTATTTCACTTTAGGGTAAAATGAGTGAAAAATGAGATCTAAGGAACCAAATGTTTTTTAAAAAACTCTCAATGGAGTTTAGTACCAACATCGGTTTTTCTTTGAGGACCTGTACTTTAAAACAGTCATTGAAGCGATTGTCTGTTGAAGTTAACAGCAATAAGTAAGTTACTGCGTTCTCTGATGTAATACCTATGGCACAAAATTAGGTACAGTCAAACGTTTGTCATTTATGGATTCTAAGTGCCTGTAATAAACTGCAACTGGACCAAATTTAGTTTGTTAGAATTACATAATCAAACAAAAAGGGATATATTTATGCTAATAGATAAATAGTTATCTTAAGTTAACTAAAAAATATAAAAAAACATAATTTATAGTAATTAACGATATGGCTCATAATTTCATCAACAAAACTAAGTCGAATAAACCATTATCAGATGGTATAGTGGTAAAAAATTAACATAAATTGCTTGGTGAAAACGAGTACCTGCCTAACAGAGAGATAAATGGCATAATATAAGGAAAAGCAAATAGCAGTTTTACGATTGTGTAGTTTTTATTAAGTCTTAGAGGTCTAAGTGACGTCTCTGAATTGTTAAATAAGATTTAAAGTCATAAGTAGAAAGTTAAAAAGAATAAAGAAAAGGTTATGTCAATGAGAAAGTTAAATATGGTTATAATAATTTTTTTTCAAGAGGAACATATTTTCCTCTTTTACATATTAATGAATAATCTAAATTTAGTTTGTAAAAAAATGTTTTTAATTTTTTTTAATAGCACCATTTCAAATTTAATCCACTTTATCTTGTATAGAACAAAATGTTTTTTAAATACGTTTTCAACGCACAAAAACAGTTGTATGACCTTATAATTAATATAATTATGATCAAGTGCATACTTATTCCTGGAAATATATAAACTTTAGGAATGATTGTCTGTATTTTTGATTAAAATTGTCTAGTATATAAACAGATTCAAAACAGATCTAATACTGTTTTTATTAATTATCCCTTATTCGTTATGTCACTTAATCTAATTTTTTCTTCGAACCTTTTCTTAGGGATTCAAAATTTGATTACCCTTTACTTGTGATTCTCTGTTCATAATTACATCAAAGTTTCATTAGGCTTTTACTTCTTTTTTAAATTAAATAAAGAAAAGGATTGGGTTCTAATTATATTAGACAAAAAAGTAACTAACTTAGTCAAACCAGTTTTATTATAAATAAAGAAGAATTAAAAATGCTTTCGTTAAAATTAATGAAGATATTAGGAACAAACAAAACATTTTGTTGTTAAAAGCGAGATTTCAAAAATTTAGTGAAAAAAAAAATTCTCTCTAACTGTGTATCCAACTGTTTTAATTTAGCTCTAGTAAAAGTTATCGTTATCATTTAAAATAACTAGAAAGGCCTGACTACCTGTAACTTTACTAACTTCACTAATTATACAAAAATAAATGGCCAATTATAACATCAGACAAGTAACAATAATTAATAGGTACGACTAGTCAATTATTGAAATATAGTATTGATATAGCCATAATGGAAAGGTAAGCAATGTAGTCTGACGAATTATCAATAAGGAGCTGCACATTTTGCATATCTAGTATTCAAATACGCATATGCTGTTGCTTTGCAAGTGTGCTTGATGCACCTTCTTCTTCTTTCCTGATGTTGTTCATCCAAAAATTACATTCATCTTATTTTTTTTAAAAGTACAAAAATTAATAGAGTCTTACAACAATATTCTCCAAAAAATGTTTAGAAAATATTGTCGTTAAATATGGTTATATTTAATCATTTATAGTTATTTATGAATTCTAAGTACCTGCACTAAACTGCAAGAGAATCAAATTTAGTTTTTAGAATTACATAATCAAACAAAAAGGGATATGTTTATGATAATAATTATATTTTTTTTAATTTAAAAAATTAAATTTTTAAATTCTTTAAAAAATAATTAAAGCTGTTTCAGTTTATATGTTTATGCCAATGCAGTCATGAGAAGTGCCTTGCTTGAGTGTCATTAGACTACTAAAGAATCTCATCATACACTCGGTTTGTGGTATAAAAATCTTGCAAAGGAGTAAAATAATAACTGCATGAGAAATAAAAATTGATAAAATAAGTTAAATGTGTTAAGAAAAACGACAGATTATAACAGTATAAAGAAAAACCAATCTGTAAATAAAAAAAAATATAAACTAAGAATGAATGAAAATATAAAAAACTGGTATACTAAAAAAAAATACAATTGGTGATTTAGGCTAGGTATATGACGGACTCTAAGGAAAACAATATTAGTTCCTTCAGCTCATAAAGTTACCTGGGAATTGGGGGTTGGTCAGAAACCTATTGAGTAATTGGAGATGGAAGGAATAATTAAACCAACCCCACAGAGATTAGGATTAGGCTTTTTTGGAAGGGGGTGGTTATTGCACTGATCAACAGAAGCTCTCTGTTAATCTTACTTAGACTCAGCTTTGTAAAAGTCAAAACAATGTTGCTTTACAGACCAGAAGAGAAATATGAACACAGCTTAATGTTTAGAAGATAAGAAGATAAATTTATTCAAAAAAATCTTTGAAGAAAGAAGCAAATTACAAAAAAAAGAGTATAAAAAAAGTGGTCCAATATTAAGAATTAAAATCAGTGTTGTGTTATTTTTAAGCCTTGATTTTCTAAATAATGAAAATATTTCCTGAATTCATATCTAATTAGTTCCAAAAAACAAATAAACAAAATGGTACTGGGGGAGAAATCCTGTAATTGTGGGCGTTTGGTTTAAAGAAATTTGAACTTGTTTTAGATTAAAAGTAAAGAAACACTTACTTTAAAAAGAATAACTATAGGAATTATTTTTGCAAAGTATAGGAGAGAGATAAAATAGAGATAATAAGTAAAAAAAATTGAATTGAAAATTAATGGATATTTATTTTTTACAAAGAAGTGTAAATCCAGTAAGATATAAGGTCTTAGATTTAATGTATAAATGAATATCTATTATTGCAACTGCTAATATCAAAGCAACTTATCTTACTAATTATTATTTGAGTTCTGAATTTACGATGTTATGCTGAAATAATGCCTAATATGAAATGAGGGAAAATCGAATGACGTGATTCTTGCCAAACAAGTACTCTGGATGATATAAATGTGCTTAGACTATTATGTAAATGCAAAATAAAAATAAAATTTTTTATTCTGCAGGTACATCTACTGCTCTAAAATACAAGTCAGATGTTAAAGAAATGTATTCAATCTTAAAGTTGCTTATCTTAGTGTTGAAAGGAAAATTTACGTCATTCGTAGTTGCAGACAACTTTTTACAGAAGATATAAAGAAGTTATTAAAGAGGATTTAGGTCAGAAAAAAGACGGCACCCGTTTGAATTGGGGTTTTTTAGTCGAAACTATAATTCATCTAGTGGGACAGGGTGAGGCGGCTTTATGCAGATGTAGATGTTGTTTGCCAAACCACTTATTGTGAGTAGAGGTGAATTTGATTATCCACAAGGCTTAGTAGTATAAAGGAGATATCTCTGGAAAATGGTATGTTTTCGCTGAGAGTTGATTAAGTGCGACAGGTGACTGGAAGCCCGTATTCTTGCCCTTGGCAGTTAATTACACTCTTGACGTTGGTTTGTGGAGAGCAAGAAGGACTTTTTGCGATTAGGGTCACTTCTATCTGGTTGCTTACGCTAGACTGACGCTAGTTCAGGGATTTATTGCCCTGTTTTTTTGTAAGGATTCCTTGGAGGTTTTGATTTATGCTGGCCTGGGGAACTACTCAGACAAATATTTGGGATCTGCTAATGGTTGCCTGTGTAGCAAGAGGCATTTCCTCTTAACAATGTGATCTCTGTGTTGAATACATTTTCTCCAAGTCATAAACTGCCTCCTTGCCCTTTTTTAAGCCCTTTTTTTTGGTTCGCCATAATCAGCAGTAACTCAAACACTCATCACATAATGCTATATAATACAGTTACATCAACAACTATTTAAAATGGTTAATCAAATTAAATATCAGCAAATTGCTATCACCCATTACTTCTATATTGGCATCTACAAAACGAAAATTTACATTCTTTGAGTTTGATATTAGTATTTTTATAGCATCCTTTCTATCAAAGGTATCAAGGTACTACAAGTTCTTATTAAGGTTTCAGAACATGCATTTCAATATTGAACAACATTATAAATAAATTGTGTTAGTATTTCATTCCCTTATTGCTCACATTATAATTTTAGTAATATGATGTGTTATATGTGAACATAATTAAATGCAATTAGTAATTCAGTAAAGAGAAACATATTCTTCACATAAAAGGTTTTTGAAAATTTTCAGCAAGAACCGGCTAGAAGAATTTTAGTTTCATATACATTTTATGAATGGGTGTAATAAGAATATTATTTTCAATAAAATCAAAGAAAATGTCTCCTTACACTCTAAAATACATTGTACTTGAACACATGGTGTTCCAATTTAATTTAAATTTATCTACTAGGAAGGAGCAAAAGAGGGAACGAACAGCAAATTGTGTTTTTGAAAAATTTGACTTACGTTATTTTTCATAAAAATTTTTTAATGGCAAACTTTTTTCTTGAAAATCTTTTAGTTACTAACTGAGATCAAGGATTGAGCTACATTTGGTAGTTCGAAAATCATTGAATGGAAAAAAAAACGGACCAAAAGGTCAATGCAGATATTAAAAATGATATACCAAAACTTGTCAGCGATTTATAAGAACTGATTAAATTTTAAAATTTATTATGGAAAAAAGCAGACATTATAAATTATATAAGTAGGACGTAAGGAGAGACATAGAGACAGAGAACGAGGAAAGTAATGGTCAATTTACAGTAGATATATAGACTGCCACTGGCTATAACCTACCAGTGAGAAAATATGGTGCTTTATGCTTCTCACACAGTATGATTACTTAGGAGTTTTCCTTCCCCATAAGTAGTTTACAATAGAAATTGATATATTCGTTCTGTACATAGCAGTCCTTTTTAGAAGACATATATTTGAAAATATTTTCCAGTATAATTTTTAAAAAAAGTAGTTTAAATATTTAATAATGTTGTTAACAAAAGTTACAACAAAGATTATTAATAAAATGAATGTTTAAACGTGAATAGATCGATAGTGATATTGCTGACTGAGTAAGGTACAGAAGCAAAGCTCTTGCTTTATGTATTTGGTAAAGACGTGCTACAATTTAGAGAAGAAGTTTTCATCTGAATCAACAACTGCTTGTATTTGAGATTAAGGCTTTCCAATTCTCTTAGCCACAAATTGGTTTTGAGAAGTAGCAAAGTTTCTATATTAGCTAGCTTTAGGTTGAAAGCAACCTAAAACCTAATGTTCTGTGCCAGTAAGAATAAATTTCTTAAGACTTTTGCTTAAGAACACGGTTAACCTTCATGTATTGAGAGGAAAGACCTTTCATAATATTATTTATAGAATGATATATTTGATTAAAACTAAACTCTTTAGTAATTGATTGAACAAAGGTCTTTGATTAAAACTCGGTTACAGATGGAAAGCTGGATAATTTCTAAAGGTGAAAATGTAAGTCTTCAATGAAATTATATGGCGCTATTTAATGTATCTTCCAAAACAGAAAGACTAATTAGATTGTGGATTAGAGTTATCCCTAGGGCCAGGATGGTCAAGTAATTAGATGTGCTGCTTTAGAACTGAGGTCCAGAGTTTGCAATCGCCTTACTCCAGACCTCAAACTTGACTTAATGCTAATATATCCTTGGTGTTAAAATAAAACCATTGACTGTTTACACGTATTAAATAATTTTTCAAGCTTAAAAAAATTATATTTCAGTCTAAATTCTTAACATTTCACTAAAAAAAAAATTAGTATAAAAATATCACTTTGAAAAAGAATTTCACTTGAAATATTGGGTTGATAAATAATCCATAACCATTTGGAATGTTTACTTCATTCAATACGAAAGCAAAATTTAAAATTATTAAAACTTTTTTGTTCCATCTCCGAAGTAGATGTGTTATAAAGTATAACAAAAATTCTTTGGACAGGATATAATAAAATTATTTATTTAGAATTCTTTACATATTTTGTGTAAAGAATTCAAGAAGTCAATTTTATCATACATCCATATTTGCTTATATTATGTGTATAATGAGGAGAAAACAAACATTTTTTAGAACTTTAGACATAATGAAGTGGAAATGCCAATGCAACCTAACCTAACCTAGGCATAATGAAAATACTTGGGATTAGAAATAAAGTTTATATTCAAACATACCCATTATTCTAATACTTTTACTGAAATAGTGTTTTTCAATATACAAGTGTCACTTTAGATAGGGTGGGATAAAATAATGTTATATTACTACATACTTCTTCTCAGGGCGTTATTATTTTAGAGGCGCACTAAAATATTTTTATTGGGGGAACAGCAGCCGGTTGAAGCAAGAAGCAACTGTGCGATGCATCCATCTGTTATTGAATTTACTGAGGTAAAAATCGTCTGCCTAGACAACTTACACATTGTGGTTTCCTTTTCAAATTATATTTATTCACCAGCATTCTGTATCTGTTCAGCCTCATAAAAGTCTCTTCTTTATAGAAGTCCTTCATTGAAACTATAACGTCATGTTTAAATATTTATCTTAAATATGATCCTTGAAATTCATAAGAATGAATTCTTGTTTCACAAGAACATTTCCTTTAAATTAACTTATATTTCATATTGCTACAAAATGGTAGATCCATTGTTATTTTAAAGCTTTGGAGAGAATACTTTCCCAGTAAACTTAAGTCTGAAGGAAATTTGGGTATACAGCCAGCACGAAACCAATATATTGGTCGAAAAATGTAACATAATTATACAAATATAAAAATTTAAACAAAAAGAAACAGTAAACACTAATAACAGTACATTTTTTAAAATATTACATTTAAAAAACTACAGTTATATATGTAATATTGTTGCATGAAGTTGTATAATTCTTTAAATCATTGAATAGAATAAAAAACATAATCTATTTTTTCAATTTTTGAAATTCTTTATAAACTACGATGAAAAAAGATAGTAAAAAAGAACTAATTTTCTAGCTTTAAAAGTTAAATGCACTGAATAATTGTTAGGTGCAAGTTACTTGTATACTACATATAACAAGTAGGAACGTTTATACTACATATAACAAGTAGGAACGTTATATGTGAATAAATACAGTTAGTATCATCTTCACGACTTCAAACCACCTCCGGACCTCCAAAATTGTGAGATAAGTACTGTAGACTGGTGTGTTTCTATGAATGATACAGAAAAATAAATAAATACTGATTTCTATATATATAAAAAAAAACTATCACATTAATGAAGGGAAATTATGACGATCATTAAAGTTCTGAAAATCTAAACCCGATTTTACAAACGACAGAATGAGAAAGCTGTGGTAGCGGGGCAGACTTGGAGTCTCACTTTAAAAATAATTATAACATCAGATCAGTGGTAGGATTCAAATTTTTTAAGAACCGGTTCATGTGAACCGGTGCTTAAAATATTATGAGTTAGGCGAGTTAAATAGCTCAAGGAAGTTTTCCTGCTGATCACTTGTTGCTTTAACATGATCACTAGCAATCAGTCTTTTTTTTATATTTTCTATTATTGCTTCCAGTAGCTTTTGACGAGGTACGCTAACAAATTTGTGGTTTTTTTGTGTTTTTTTTTTCAGTAAACTGGATCTCTTTGAATGCGTCCGAAGGAACGCTCTCATCAATTTCTTTTTCAAATATCCCTATATTGTCCTTAAGCAATTCAAATGCTTTAATAGACCTCTTTATGAGGTTTTCTCCTCTGAACAAAGTTGTGCCTCTTGCTTGGAGGGCATTACTGAGCAATGACAGGTCATTCAAAATATCAATCATTAAAGCTAGGTCCTTCAGGAAATTTTTGTTGCAAAGACGGGCAGTCATACCTGAGTTATTTATCTAAGCAAACACTTACTTTAATCTGGCGATTTTAGGAAATTAGATCTAACAAAATTTCAATATTTGATTTAGAACTAACAGTTAAAACTAGACCTAATGTAGGCTAAACCAACTCAACATCTGCATTGTCATGAGCAGTTTGAGCACTGTAGCAGTTACGCAAACGACGAAACGAAATTGTTTAGTTATATATAGGCTATACATATGCTCAAATCACGTTGTCATACATGCACAAGTTACATGAGTCACGCGACACTTGTGGAGTTTTATAGAGGGTCAATACCGGTCTGAATAGGGGTTTACGTAATTTTAACAACCGGTTCACCGAACTCATAATATTTTAAGCACACAAACCGGTGCAAATCCTGGTGAACCCCATCACTGCATCAGATTCTTTTAAATAAATTATTTCAAATTTACTACTACTAAACAAATGAATTATCCTCATTAAAACAAAAATGAAATCTTTAATGTGATGAAATATGATTTCGATAACATTTATCAAATCTTTTTGATATTTTCTCTTCATTACTATGTAGACTAAACAATGATACTTTGGCTACACTATAGTCACATCAAAATAAAAACAAAACACAATTGATTGTTTAGAAGTTTGTTATTTTTATAATTGTAGTAAAGTTGAATGCAAAAAACCTAGATTTTTAAAAAGGAAATGAATCCTCTCGTTTAATGTTATATAAATTTAAAGAATCATTTACATTTAAAGAACCACATATATTAGAAAGAAGTATTTTTTAAACATAAAACCTACAGATTAATGGATTCTATTTTCTTATGGAATCAGAAAGAGTGGTTTATTTATTATTTGACACCCATTAAAGTTATATGAAACATTACATTACCTCATGTAATTTATTTTGTAATTTTAACAATTTTTTTACTATTATTTATATTACAGATATTTTAGCAAAACCAAACATCGTAAAGATTTCAAATCTACTACGTTACATTCGCTTTGAAGTTCATTTTGAATAAGATTTCACTTCCTTAAGGAATAAAATGTATAAAAATTTGATATATTAAACCCATCATCTGACTAACTAAGCTATCTGAAGTAAGAATGAACATCACCCGGCCAACACATTCAAAGTAAACAAAAAAAAAAACACAAAACAAATTACTTTTCAATAAACAATCAGATGAGACAGGAGTAGAAATAATGATTTAAATTAGGATTATGGAGTGGTAAATGATACGGCTGGCTTGCTCATCAAACGATCATTAGGTGAACATAATCATTTCTCTATTCAGATATTACAAGAACGATTTGGGATATCAATTTCCGGTTTGTGTTATTATTAATGGCTTTTTGATGTTATATTTAAAAAAATATCAATCATTCTTTGAAACTCTAACACTATTCAAAGAAATGAAATCATGAACAAAGCTTCATTTACTTCATTTCTTCAGTCATTGAAATACTGTTTTTGGCTATCAAATTTTAAAATTTAATTAACTAGAAATTGTTTGCAAACAAAAACATGGACTTGATTTTTATAATTTTCTTCAAAATTAATAATTTATTACATATTAATACAAGAAAAACTTTTTTATATGATAAGAATTAGTAAGGAAAAATGTATGTTTGACATGTAATACTCTTATATGAATAATGTAGGCTCTGTATAGAAGAGGCTTTGAAACTTGATTGACATTTTATGTGACTGAGAGGTGATTGTCTTTAAGAGGTAAACTTACTACATTATTCTTAAAACCAATAGAATTGAGAAATCCTCTCCAAGGAAAGTTAAGTATTTATAAAGAACCTAAAAGATAATATTAGAATTAGTAATAATACAATCCGTCATACCTCGTAAAGTCTCAGAAAAGCTCGATCGGTTTCGGATCCGTCTGGATCCCATCTTCAAGAGCACCTAACTGACTGTGAATGTTATATTCCTATAACCTACCTATATATAGCACCTAACTGACTGTGAATGTTATTTTCCATAACAGTCAGTTAGGTGCTCTTGAAGATGGGATCCAGACGGACCCGAAACCGGTCGAGCTTTTCTGAGACTTTACGAGGTATGACGGATTGTATTATTACTAATTCTAATATTACTAACCTCAGTGAAACTAACCCATTAACTATATCTAAAAGATAATGTTGATTTTATAAAAGATAAGAACGTTCATCAACCCAGACACATTATTATGAGTATGGTGTATATAAACAAACTTTTCAGACTTTTTGCGTAAATTATCATCATTATTCACTCCTTATTCGAAAAAAAAATGCAGTTACAATAAATATATTACGATGATGTGGGTCACTTGGGCTTATTCCAAATTTGGTGAAAAAATGGGGGCTTAAATATTAGTCACTGATATCACAGAGGTTTAAGACAAACTAACGTCTCTAACAGAGATGGAGGGCACACAAATTTCTTTTACCATATAAAAAAATTTAGGGTTGTCATCAGATTTGAACTCACCAACTTTAGCTCTAAGATAAATGGCAAAAAATTTAACCTACTTGGGATTTTGGGCAATACTTTGACCATTATATTGAACAGAAACAATCTATCTGAAATGGCAAAGTATAGAAAAAGGTATTTAAAATTGTTTTTTTTTTCTATACCTAATAATGTTTCTCTTATTTAAAACAAAACTGGATAAAAATTGAATCATAACATACGTGTTACTGTAAAAATCTCAATAATATATTACAACTCTAATCTGGGAAAATATTCAAATATTATTATCCCTATAAATCAGACATCTCTATTAGCAATAGCAAAAGCACTTCCCAACTCTTAGGAGGATCAGTATAACTAGGGATCATTGATTCGGCAACAATTTCGAATTGCAGATTAATCAGAAACTGAAACAATTTAACTATTTGTTTACATAGGATACTAATAGTTGTGGTCGAAAAACATTAAAGATGTATAGATTCAAAATTATAATATATTTAGCTAGAATATATATTATTTAATATTCTAGTATTTGCGCAATATATTTTTGGTAATTGTTAATTACCTTCTGGGTTTTCAATAGTTTTAATTTTTGATACCTTCTTGATAATTGATGATATTGATTTATGCTATGAAACCCTTATGTTGGATTGATTTAACAGAAATATACTGGATCGGACCAGATATTACTTCAAAATACTAAAGAGCTAATTTATCATTATTTTTATTTATTTGCTTTTATGAACAAATAAGAACAAATTTTGAAAAAAGGTTACGAAATTAAAAAATATTAAAAATATGGAGAGTAGAATGAAAATACTTTTGAACATCATATGTTTCTGGTTAGGTTACTTTAACAATAATTTTTAAAATTAAATGTAATTTCTTTTAAATTGAAATACACATATTTCACTTATTTAAGAATTTTTCTAATTGATATCTAAAGCTAAGAAATGACATAACAGTCTGAATAAATCACCATAATGTTTGCATGAACATTTGTTTTAGATATTTAAAAGATAAAATATAAAATCAAAGTTGTTTCGTTTTTGAGTAAAATTCAACAACTGTTATCGCTCTCTAAACCTCCTGATTTTTGTTTTATTTAGTTTTGTCACCGTCTGAATGTTGGTCAAATTTAGAACAGAAATGAATTTTTTTCAAACATAATTCTGATTTTCACAATTTTCTCGATAATCTTTTCAGTAAATTTCTATGAAATCATCTAACTAACAATTTTTGAGTTTAAATTTGTTGGTAAATAAATTAACAGTTAACAAACTTTCATTATAAACTTTGTAATATAGAGTTTAACAGTTTAAGTGATTAACAAATACTTAAGTACTTCATACATATTGTTGAAATTATTGTGGTTCTTGTTCTAGGTTTTTAAAGAGAAAATCTATTTTACAACTATCTAAAAACAGAATTTAAATGATGGCCACAATATTTAAAAAAAAAAACTTGATATAGGTTAATTGGGAAAAAATGTATATTATGTACACAAGTTATTTTATTTTACCTCTATATTACTCTTCATTCTTTTTTTTAACTAATTAAAAAGTCCTCATCAGTTGTGAAATTCATAATTACGTGGTATTTACTCATACTGTGGGTAAAACGATAATTCAATCCCCCACACAAAAATTTTTTTTTATCCAAACTATACGTTTCAAGCATTCTGTGTTCATCAGACTTTTAAAATACCAATTAAAAATTAAAATTTGTGACTTATATCATTTTACCCTCAAGTATATTTAAAAAGTTTTATCTGCATGTTTTAAATAAAAAGTTTCCATCAACTAGGAGTTAGTGCATCAGCTTGAAAGATTGCAGAGAAGTTATAGTAACTATAACACTCACCATTATTAATATTGCTATAGTTGCAGATATAGTATTAGTATTATCACTATAATTATTTATAATAAACAACAATCGACATAATTTGCAGTTTAATTAGTTTATTATGCAAATTAGGAATGACCTCAATTGAAGGGACTTAATATGTCGCATTCAACAAATCATTTATTCAGTGATTTATTCTCTTGATAATGGACGAATTCTGAAATCGGTACTTTTGGTCAATAGTACTGTAACTGTAAAGTAACTGTAACTGTAATACTTTACTGCACTGTTTTCAGGTGCGATAAAAAGTAGATTTTTATATTAACTATTTCTGACAATCTCTGTCGTAATAACAACGATATTTTTTTTAAAATAATAATAAAATGATCCTTGTATAAGTTTTTACAGTTGCTATGCGCTAAGTAAAAATATCTACATATTACCAATGCGAGATTAACAATCAATTGTCGAATTACACTGGATTTAGTAAAGTGTTATAAAAAATTGCTTAAATTGTAAATAGCAACAGAGTACTGCGCTGTTCTTACTCGAAAATTTAGGCTTCACTCAATTAAACGACTAATAAGGGTATAAGTATTTTCCACAGGGGTGTTAAGGCTTCTTCTCTATCTCTCTCACCCCATTACAGGCGTAGATAGATTTAATTATCTACCATGAATATCACCCCCTTAACCAGTACCTCTTTTAAAACCATCAAAAATATACTCCTCATGAATTATTAAACGAGAATATTCTTCTTATAATAACTAAATTTCGCCACCTTATTTTTGGTTATCCTTGAAAAAAAAATGCAACCCACTTTTATTGTCTGAGATAATTTTAGGAAAGAATTAAAATTTAAGATTAAAGATATTTCAAAGGAAAAAAGTTTGATTATTGAACATTTTATAATAAATTTTACAAATATTTAGGAAAGGAACATAAAATTACTTTCCACAATTTTTTGAGATAGAGCATTCCAGAACATTTGTATTTAATAACAAATTTATATTTCCGAGTAGAATTTAAAATGGTTCGAATGTTTTCAGTATAAAAGAACCTATAATACTACCAGACATGGGTTTACATTGAGTACTGTAAAAGAAACTGTTTGGTTTTCAAACACAGAAAGCCTAGTATCTTATTGCATGTGTATTAACAACTATAATGGTAAACGCTATATCAAACCACTGCCATTTTAATCTTTTTTGTTAAACAATAGGCAACGTTTGGTAATATATTCTACTTTAATTCCCTTGAACGAAGGAATTAACGATCAAATCAATTCCTTGGGACCGAGAAGGTCGATTATGACTCGAGTATGACTCTACTTAAAACTGTTTTTTACTATTTCTTTTATTACTTCATTTAGAGTGACTAGGCTCGTAAAAACTTTGTCCTCACTCTTCATCTCAAAGAAAGCAAAAGGAAAAATTCCCTTCTACCTACTGAGAGAATGATATATAGCAGAATTTCCATGAGGTTTGCTCCAGCTTCAATAATGCAACACCTTTAAGCCGACGTTTCGTCTATCCAATCTCGACCACATATATTTAACACTATTTTTCTTTCTTATCGAAGTTTGGTTTAGCTTCAATAATGCAACACCTTTAAGCCGACGTTCTGTCGATTAGACGAAACGTTGCTTTTCTTCATTTTTGAACTGATATATATATATATACAAAATTGTCACAATAACACGTGATATAAATATTCAGGTAACTCACCACAAGTGAATGAAGATAGTCGCTCTGAGGCCTTTCGTTTTCACGTCGTCAGAGAGCAAGTGAATACAAGTTGTAGACAGGTTATGAATTTTGATTTAAAGTTGGATTAAGATTGGCATCATTGACAGTATTTTTCCCTATTACAGTCGAAATAGTCTTGATTTGTTTCTTGATTTATGAATTTCTAATTGAAGGAATTGTTTAACAAATCAAGACTATTTCGACTGTAATAGGGAAAAATACTGTCAATGATGCCAATCTTAATCCAACTTTAAATCAAAATTCATAACCTGTCTACAACTTGTATTCACTTGATCACTGACGACGTCAAAACGAAAGGCCTCAGAACGACTATCTTCATTCATTTGTGGTGAGTTACCTGAATATATATATATATATTTTGATAAAAGTATCGACCGTGGAATAGAAACAAAACTAAAGTTTATCGGGACTCCGTCAGTCTAAGCTTGAAAAGACTCACTTTTCAATATTTCGACCGTAATGGCGGTCAAAATATTGAAATGTGAGTCTTTGTTATGTTTCGGTCTATGTGTCACAGGTTATTTTAAGTATATATATACAATGTCATGTGTTTTTTTAATAAAACATTTTTAACAAAAAATGAAAAGTTAAGTAATTGTAAATGCAGGTTTGTAAATATGAAAGTTTGAAGATATACTTGCCAAATCATTATAGCCAACTTTGTCGTCGCATCGCTTGAGACTAAGGGAAATTATCTTTGGAAGTAAGGAAATACGAAAGTTTCAAATTCTAATCCAGAGTTATTCCTAGAATGAAGGATCGTTTTCAAACTGTTTTGTTTCTATTAGCATTAGGTAATTATTTGTATTGAGTCAGTCTGGAGTTACTTTAGGCACAAAAAATAAAAGTAATATGATGGTATTATATGATGGAGTGCCTTTTGTTCAAAAGACGGTGTTCATGCACTAATCATAACATTTAACTGATATTTATATTACGTTTGACTGAAATATAAAAGTTTTAGAACTGGATGATTATTGTCTGGTATATGATAAATTAGGAGGCTACTAATTGTACATTGTTTTGTACTAAAATAGCAATACAAAATGTATTTGTATTTTTTTAGTAATCTAACCACACTTTTTCTCAGTAATCAGAGAAGATATAATTTGCACACATAGTAGGTTGGTAGGTTAGGGTTGTAGTGGCAGTCCCACAAACGAACACACGTAGGCCGAGCATTAGCCCTTTGTGATACCACACAATGAAGGTTGATTCTACAGTGGGAGTCCTAAATTTTGCCTGACTCAAATCTATTTAGAGTAGGCATATATAATGAGTATCTGACATCGTACAGGCTCGGAACCAACGGTTTAACGTCCTTCTCCGAGGGACGACGTGCTCAGATTTATTCACTTCCCACATGAATACCATAAATCGGGGGCCAGGTGGGGATCGAACCCCAGTCCTATCAGTTCTGAGGCGAGTAAGTTGACCACTGAGCTTACATGTTAACCCCTTGCACACCTAGCATCACTATAGCATTAGTGTTGCTTGCAAAAATATCACAAGTTTTGTATTTTAGAAAAAAAATCAGTATTACAAAAAAGAGATGGATGTCTCCTGATTTCCACTAGATATATTAAACTATCCGTTGTCTTAAAAAAAAGACAAGAAAGAACTTATATGCGTAGAAAAAACTGTATATTCTTCATCATTTAAGTATTGATAAATTTTTCTAGTGAAACTGATATTCACTAATTTAATGTACACGTAATTCACATTCATGCATTCACTCATCCCTACGACCCATCAATAATCTACCTTGTAAACATACAAGTTATGTGTTCATAGACTTTTTTAATGAAATATCATCATACACTCTTTTGAAACATAATTAATGAAGAATATATTACTTTAAATTAAAACCTACTAACCTAGTTTTTTAGATTGGAGTTTTAAAAGTTAATAAATCACAAAAATGTGGACCATATTTTCATTGGTTATTTATATTTAGTTCAATTTAGAAATGACTGCTATAGATTTATAATATATATATATATATATATATATATATATATATATATATATAGATTTCACATAAACACGTGAAATAACAATCAATGATCAAACCACAATAAGAAAATGGGAAAACAAGACTAAGATCTTTCAACCGTAACAAGCGGTCTTCGTCAGAGTTGGGTTTTTGACTCTGACGAAGACTACTTGTTACGGTTGAAAGATCTTAGTCTTGTTTTCCCATTTTCTTATTGTGGTTTGATCATTGATATATATATATATTATATATATATATATATATATATATATATGGATCATACTAAATAAATGGAGTAAAAAAAAAATTATAATAAAGTTATATTAGTCTATCAATTTGGTTGACAGACTCAAACATTTTTGTGATTTTTTCATAGAACTTAAATTTTAAAGATTTATAGACTTGTCCACTAAAGTTACTTAAAACGCAAATAATTTAGGTAAAATTCATTATATTTGAAATTTTTTTATTAAAAAAACTTTCACTATCTTTAAGAAGAAAAGTGTTTTTGGTTAAACAAAAGCAATAGTATTGTTGTTTCGCAAGCAGTACATGTTGTGAAAGTGATTGGCATATCCTCAAGGGAAGGAGCAATCAGAGGGATTCCTTCATGGAGTATTAGCACAACCTTTGCCAATACATACAAAATAGGCTCACTCCCTTTCTAGAGAATCAAACAATTCCAGACCTCCACTTAACAAGTAATAACAAGTTAACCTAAAAAGTATTGTTTCTTTTGCTTATTGCATCATGTTGTTTACTTATTCACACCATAACAGCTGGAAGTATCTTACCGATATTTGCTATAACTTTACTGCTCTATGGAAAAAAAGCGACAAATATCGAGAACATTTTTATTGTTTGAACAGGTACTTCTCAATTTATAAGTTTCTTTGCTGGTTGCTTCTAATGCAGACCCGTATTTGCAGATGGTATTATTTGGTATGAAACAAAACTGTTTTCTGAAAAATTAGTGAAATGAGATTTTTATATTTTTGTGCCAAGAAACAATTTAATCATTAATATGATCAGATAAATTTGATCTTTATATTAATTAAATTAATATAAAACTAGAATAATTGCGAGTCTTTGCTTCTTTTGCTCACAGTTGATTCTTACGCCACGGCCTTGCACAAACTGAATAACGATTCATCAAACAATCACAACAGAATGAAAAAAAAGTAATAGAAACTTAACTTGTGAGCAATACAGTTATTATTTCCTGCCATTCTTGGCATTATAATAAAATTGAATAAGAGTACAATTCGTTCCGACAATGAGCAAATTCTATCATTTACAAGTTCTAAAATACAATTTTTTTTATCATTAAGAGTGTTATATTAACTTTCATATGTTTGTGCCCAATCAATTTATTTCCTCTCAACTACTTCTATTTTTATAAATTATTAATATTAATTTAATATCTTTACAACGTACCATAAATAAATGCATGTTTTCGATTCAATTTAGACCACGACTGCGGAAAACTTAGGGTGAAAAAAATTTAAAGTAACATCAAACGAGAAAAGGATAAACGAAAAGTTTGCCTGTAGAATGAATTTTACAAGAGGAGTCTTATGAAGTAACCTTAATAATTCGATTTAAGTAAAAAAATTGATGTATTAATTAGCTATTGCAATAAAGCAGAAAGGCGTCTTGAAAGTAAAATATAACATTTTGATACAACAATAAAAAATGTAACAATAATGGAAAAACAAAATGTCAAAATTTCAATCGATTACACTTTTTCAGGTCCACTGAGAACATTTTTGAAGTTTGTATGTGATTATGTGTATGTATACTGTGAGTACTAGTGGTAGATTCCAAATGGTCATACCGTCTAATGGAACATTTTGATATTATATCAAAAAATACACTAATGTGTGACGAAGGTTAATTTTTTTAGGAATATTAAAAAAGCTTTTAAACAGACACTGGTTACAACATATAGACCTGATAATTACAGTTTTCCTTTAACAAAATGAGGAATCATGGCATATTTTGTGAATTTAGAAAAAAAGTTTGTTGTTGCTTATGTACTAACACGGTGCTAAATTTTTTCTATATAATATTAAACTAAACGTTGTAATTAAAATATATTAATATTTCCTTAAAATTTGTAATAAAAAAGTAATTATAAATTTCTAGCTGTTAAAACAGAAAAAAAGCAAAAAATGAAACTTGGGTAGGTTACCGTACTCCAGATTTATATATAATAAATTAGACAATTGTTTAACTTTCAAATTTCCTTTGAAATCTTATAAAGTTTTTTAGATTAGAAATTATATATGTATACGGTATAAACATTTTAAAAATAATAAAAGCAAATACAATAAGCACTGTAATTTCAGCGTTCAAGATATATATATTTATATATAAAGATTATAAATAAACACGTGAAATAACAATCAATGATCAAACCCATAAGAAATGGGAAAACAAGTCTAAGATCTTTCAACCGTAACAAGCGGTCTTCGTCAGAGACGAACAGTTCAGTGTGGCGTGTTCATTCAGACTACAGTTGTTAAAATCCGCATACTATTTTCTTTGTAAAAAATTTGTAATGTAATACTTAGTTTTTCTGTTTCAAAATTTAAACTTCTGCCTATGAAAAAGGTTTTAAATAAAAACCGAAACGTTGGCAATGAGAGTTTAATTTGAGCCTGAAGAACTGACCGAGTCCCGATAAACTTTAGTTTTGGTCGATACTTTTATCAATATACATATGTTCGTGTAAGGGGCAGTAAATCTTCACGCAGGCATATTTCATTATAATGAACCGCAGCTTCATAGCTTACAAACTATTAAAATAGTTTGTAACAACTGTTATTATAAAGTTGAAGTTGTTTTATTTTTTTTATGAGTTTTATTAATTGTAAGTTGAGTGATATTTAAAAAAAAACAGGACAAAGACAAAGTCATGCAAAGCATAGAAGAGGAGGTATTTGGTAAATCTTGAGTACATTTAGGTTTAGGTAAGTATTTTGTAAATTATTGACAGTTGTTGAGGTACACATTGTAGACTTAGAGTATACAAAATTACGGCTTAAGGATTGATGAATGCAGAGCAAAGTAAACATTTGGCAGTTCTCAAATTTTACAAATCACCTGTTACTACTTCAGAGATAATTTTGGTACTATATTTAACAACATCCATCTTTCATATCGTGAATATGTTGGAGGAAGATGGTGGAAACGAAATTTACATACTGTAAGAGTCTGTTCTTATTTTCATTTGTGTTCCTGCACTAACTTTGAGAGTTAATGTGTATATAGTATAAGAGTATATTACTAGTTTAAAATCAAAGAAGAGAAACTCACTGAGTAAACAAACACTTACAAACTCGAATTCTCGGGCAATCCGTCTTGAAGGGTTTTTTTGAGCAATTGCAAAATTTGAGTTTGTAAGTGTGTTGCTTTATTCTTTGCGTTACTCTTCTTCAATTTTTAACTGGTATTGCGTCCAGTTAGGATTGTCTTTCCGTTTGTTAAGGGAATTATAGGATATTAATACAGTGTTATATAGTATATTATACGACAATTTTTTATGTAAAAATGAAGCTCAGAACATGTAAATAAAATCAAAATATGTAAATTATAATATAAAAGTTAGGACCCTGAATTTTTAAAAAAAATATTAACAGAAAGAATAAACACTTACCAAGTACCACATATCGGGCCATCGCATGTCGTTGAGTGTTACGTGTTCCTCTCCCTTTATAGTTAGTAGGTCTCTCTTTTCACGACTCCTTATTCGCTGTTGTTCAGCCCACTTCACCTAATAACAAAATACAGTTTTATGTGGTAATTTTAGAAAAAAACATTGCAAACAAATTTTAAATATATTAATTTTTTAAAAGGTTGAGGGAATAAGGTAATTATTGCATGACACTTCTTTCTTTTAAAATTATGTGTGTTTTACAAACAACATTTTTAAATTTTTAATATCATTTAAACAACAGTGTTTCTTTAAAAACATATATCAGAGGTTATTCAGTAAATATTTTATAAGGTTGTTTGTGTGTGTGTTTATAAAAAGTTCACTCAATTGCAAAGGATGCTTCAATACAAAAAACAAATTTAAAGGAGAGTAAAAATATTTATTAAAAAACAAGTAAACAATCCTGAAGTTAAGTAAACTTTCCATTGTTTACATTTTCGTATTTATCTAGATATATTCATTACGGTAACAAGTGTAACGTAAATTTGCTCCAAATTCTTCTAAAAGTAAATCGTTTGATTTAATTAAATCCTTAAATGGTGTTATAAGTGGTTTTTATATACTACATTAGTTAATTGATTTAATGTTTTAAAAATATACAATATATATATATATATATATATGTAAGTGATTTACTGATTCTTTGCTTACTTCATTAATTTGTTTGATTACTTTTCGTGGATTGTTTCAATATTTTATGTTATTTCATGTATAAAGTTAAAAGCTTATAATACATAACCAGTATCAATCGTTAAAACGGAGATATTCTAGAGTTAGTTTCTAGATTTCTTTCGTGAGAGTAAACTTTTATTTCATTTGTATTAATTATATTTTCTGCTGCTGTATTTGTTTAATTCTACCAACTAAACTTTATTGCAATAAGATGAATATTAATACTACTGTTTTCATAGCACAACTATATTTAAGAAATATATTCAAATGGATAGGTTTCATTTACAATTGCGGTAGAAGATGGTGTTCAATATGCTTTTTAAATACATTTATGTTTTATATAAATATAAAAATAATTGTTAGAAATTTGAAGCAATGTGATAAGTATAGATATTTATAATATACATATTTGTTTAACATTTGGAAGAACTGAATGTTTAAAACAATTTAATTTCAATCAATTGTAAAAATAAAATTGTTATTTGATAGATGATTGTAATTTCTTTCCAGAAAATATAGTACTCCTGAGCTAGTATTTCTGTAAATGTTAATATTCCGGATAAAAGATTAAGAACAAACAAGACTATAAGAACAAAGGAGTGTAAAAGTGTGTTTTTATAATATAAATAAATATCGGTTCTATAATGTATGTATATTTATCAAATAAACGTGAACGGGGATGTAATAGTTTAAGAGTAACAGTACTGGGTATTAATATTTCCTTTATTTCTCGTTATTCAGAAAGAAGAGTCTTAAATACATTGCTTTAATAGAGAAACTTACTATAAGCTGTGATGAGAAAAGCGGTAGGAAGTTTAATGTAAAATTATGGGTTCAAAGAGGTGAAAAGCGGAGGGCGTTTAGAGTGGAGGGTTAAAGTCAGTCTTGGGAGAGACATTCAAATTAGCTCCATTGTGGAGAAACACGACCAAGGGTGGCTGGTAAAACAGCATGCCTTGAAGAAAAATCGTCAAGGGAAAGCCTCAACAGTCTCTTCAAGTCAAAAAGACCGAGGGAAAAATATCAGTTAATTAGCTCCACGAGACAGGTTTGTTATTATTATTTGTTTCACCATATTTCCCGTACTGCAATCACTCAGTATAACATTTTTTGAATATTTGGCTTTTACATTTTACTGTAAGCAGCCTAGATTTTGAATTTCCAACTTCTGCAAATTCCATATTCTTCCAATCTTCACTCTCTGAGTTGACAACAGAAATACAATTTTATAAAAACTTAACTTTAACATGGTCTTATATCAACTTCTGTTAATGTTAACCCATGTTATATCAACCCACCATAATAAGAGTTCATATAGACTTGAGGCAAGGAGCCTGTAATGTGCCAATTGTTTCTTTAAATAGTCAATATTTTGACGTCAGCTCGTTCGTGCGTTCTATCTGTAGAATTTATTTTCCTGGTCACCTAGTCTTAGGAATTTTGATGTGTGACTAACTTTGAATAACTTTTTCCTCAGGAGAATTTGTGTCTACTCCAAATTTTCTGAGTATGTTTCGTATTTAATTACAAAGGCTCTCACATTGATGGTCAAGGTGATCTATGAGTTTTGTGTCTTTGTTAATGGTTAATTACTCGATTTAATTTTCCAACGTCTCCAGAGTTTCAAAATTTGTATAATACAGAGGAGTGCAGACTATAATGATAGTGCATTTGTTTTGTGCGATCTAGAAAAGATTCTTAATTAAAAACGGAAAACTGTACCGAATTGTACATGTGTGTGTCGTGCGTGGGATAACAGTTTCTACATTCACGACCTTCTTCACTGTCATTAACATCATGACAATTTTATTGAGATTACATTTATATTTAAATGTCTTCGGCGAACCTGTGGTACCGAATATTACCACCACAAAGAAAAATAGACAGGAGCTTAGAATCAGTTTATAAGGAGATCATGATATATAAAAACTGCTCCCACTTTTAATATATATATATATATATATATGAATTAAATACCACAATAAACAATATAAATTAATTAAAATTCTCTAAGATCTTTCGTCACAACATCATCAGAGAGCTAAATGAAACAATTCAAAAAAAAAAAACAAAAAAAACATAATAACAAGTTAACCTGGCTGATTGAAGACTTAACCCTCAGCAATCTTGAAGACTTCAATCAGCCAGGTTAACTTGTTATTATGTTTTTTTTTTTTTGGTTGTTTCATTTAGCTCTCTCATGATGTTGTGACGAAAGGCCTTAGAGCATTTTAATTAATTTATATTGTTTATTGTGGTAGTCAATTCATATATATATACCAATTAGATGAAACGAGTCTTCGAACTTCGAATTTTCTAGGGTCAAAAAAACAAAATAAGTTGTGTTTTTGACTGTGACAAAGACCGCTTGTTACGGTTGAAAGATCTTGGTCTTGTTTTCCCATTTCATATTGTGGTTTGATTATTAATATATATATATATATATATATATATATATATATATATATACTACTTTCATAATATCTTCCAATTTAAACAATAAAATTAAACTGTGTTATACAGGTTTTAATTATAATTCAAAATATATGAATAAAACTGATTTCATTAAAGCATTAAGAAACGTTGAAACAATTTGATATTGAGAGATCATTTGATATTGATAGTTAGTTTGGTAGAGTATTTTTATGTTTAGAGTTATGGCAATACCACAAATAGTCAATGAGGTTAATAAAGCGAAAATAGAATTGTTATTGCTTTCCCAGAAGGTCAGTTCTTTCAATTGCAAAAGTAAATTACATTTACAACAAATTTAAATGCTTTTACTATGCCATAACAAAATAAATTAATGGAATTTTAACGTTATTGTTACAATGCAATTATCTAAGAGAAACATAATTCTGTAAAAGAAATAAAGTGAAGTAATAAAAAATGCAAACGGATGGCTAAAATTCTTTTTCAGTAGCTATAATGGAGAAGCAGGTGGAATAAGTTCTGAACCTGTGTTGAACAACCATTCTTGGAAGCATCTTTCATCGCATTCCACATTCGATGATTGCGAAATCAATAAAAATTGAAAAAAGAATTTTTTTTTATTACTGTATGCAGGTTTTAAAGATCTAAAATTGGTTTTGAACTATTTTATTGCTATCAGTAACGTAATGACAAAAAAAAAAAAATGTGTACAGCAAGTAATAAATCCCTTTCACTTAGCTCTCTAAGCTATTCATTCTCACTACATTCATTCAAAGCACATACCAGATCTGAATGATCGAACAGGCTGAACCAAGAGTTCTTCTCCAAGAGACTTACTCCTAGAGATGTCGTACTCCCACTTTCAAGTAAATACAGGGTATGACAACATCTGTTCATGTCTCTCAAAACAGATATCTCAAAACAAAATATTAAGTGCATTAAAACTACTTTGTTGAAATTTTACTGATTTGAACAACCTTGTCAAACTTATTTTACTCCTCATGGTAAAGGGAGACCAAAGTTAGAAAAAAACTCAAATGTTTACCATTGTGTAACTTTAATACATATAAATATATAAAAAATCTGGTTGAAAGATCTTAGTATTTTTTTCCTCATTTCGTATTTTAGTTTGATCTTTGATTGTTACTTAATGTGTTTATGTGAACTCTTTATATATATATATATATATATATATATATATATAAGTAAAATAAATTCAAAACGAAGGAAACACACAGAAAGAAACAGATATAACTCACATCGATATTTCGACCATCGTCGTCATCAGGAGGTGTGAAGAGGCTGCCCTGCTTCCTGCCGCACTGCCTTCCTGCGGGACTCTTCGCTCTTCCCTCTTCACACCTCCTGATGACGACGATGGTCGAAATATCGATGTGAGTTATGTCAGTGTCTTTCAGTGTGTTTTTTTCGTTTTGAATTTATTTTACTTAAAAAAGTCCGCTGGACCGTTTCTTTTTTTGGTATATATATATAAATGATCAAACTACAATATGAAATGGAAAAAAAGGACTAAGACGTTTCAACCACAACAAGTGGTCTTCGCTAAATGTTGGGTTTTTGACTCAGCTGAAGACCGCTTGTTGTGGTTGAAAGATCTTAGTCTTTTTTCCCGATTTCACATATATTTTTTCCTGATTTCACATTTTGGTTTGATCTTTGATTGTTATTTCACGTGTTTATGTGAAATCTGTAAATATATATATATATACATATACTATGTTGTATTATATAATATTATATTATTATATATTATATATATATATATATATATATATTATTTTGAATGTAACAACAAATTATTTCACTTCTGTTTTACACTAAACTGACACATAATTATTCATGTATAGAATATTATTATAATTAATGAACAGAGGTATTAATAACAGTTAAGGATCAATTTACATCTTATACCATAAATTGTCTTTCTTCCTTGATCAGCTTCAATCTTGTCCTTTTTTTTTAGTAAACCGGAGATATTTATAAATATAGTTATCCCATACATATAACTGCTCGTAGTATTACTTATAGATTCCGAAACTAAACGTCAAACTCAGAATGTAGTGGAAATATATGAAGTACTCTATCAAGATTTTTAATAGAGGTTAATCACATGGGAAGTTATACAATTATAACTGACATCTGAATCTATGATGTTGTAAATATCAATATGAATGTCAGATTACTTTTAAAAAAAAAACCTGTATAAATGTATATCGTATTATGAAAACCTGTATGTGCAAACCATAAGAATCACCCTCTTTTGACTGTTCTAATGACCTTTCTAACAACTTTGGTTGTATAATATAATCAAACCAGGAAAAATAAACGAAATTCTGGCCATTTCTGGTTGTCGTTATGAAATTACTCTCCTTCTTCATGAATAACTTACACCTGTTACTTTAAGGCTTATTGTACAGTTTGACAAGTTTAGACTTCGCAGATTACTTAGTTCCATTTATTAACCAAAAGTCTAACAAAATTTAATAACTTTTCCAATTAACACGATAGAACCGAGTATAAATCACAATTTCTTCTTTCATAATTATTTTTTTTGCAATTTTTTAATTATTTAAATACATTATGAAAATATGATTAATTACGTGGTTCTCTAATCAACTTTACGCAAAATTTAAACAAGAAATACATTTTGAAATACTTTTATTATTCCTCTAAATTAAATTTATTAAATGGCTTTTGGGTTTCATAATTTTAAATGATTTCATTGAAATATAATTAGATTGGCTTCATATACAAGTTAATTAAGCTGAATATTAATTTTGAAGGAAAATTAATTTATGCCACAATCCGATATGCTTGTAGCACGAATACTGAAAAAAGTGAATGAAACTAACCTTGGGGAAATGTTTCTGTACAAAAACTGTATCTAAGTGTTTCTAATATGCAGACGCAGCTTATTATTATCATGTTTACTGATGATCATTGTCATTTATTTAAACTTAATGTTAACTGGTTATATAATATTATGGTAAATTATGATAATATTGTTAAGACATATTAAATAGCCTTATTTTATAAATATTAACTTACTTCCTTTTATATAACATAAAACCTGATATAAAACATAAGAAAATGGTTGTCAAAACTGTGAGTATACATAACTTTATGATTATGGATCATTAAAACAAAACGCGTTACAGCATTTCAGTATCACCCCTTGTAACAAACATTTACTAGAGCTATAAAGAATTGAGTGTCGTTAGTACAATTTTTATGCTCCAAACAATGAGTGACTTGCAATAGGGTCAAGAAATCTTAAACACTTTTCGCCGTAGGACTTGTTCATAGTACTTATATATCCTATAAGTTAGAAGTTTAATTAAAAAAGTTTAAATAATTTAAGAAAATAATATGAGATGTAAAAGAATAAACATTCTAACATGTAAAACATCAACACCAATCAAACATATAATTTCTGATGCTTTCTAGGGTATAATGGCTTTGTCTCACAAAATATTCTTAATCCTATATGTTGAACCCTTGAACAAAACTTAATATCAGTTCTAATTATTTTGAGTTTATGAAACATATTAATTTTGGTAATATTGAAGTGTGATGAATGGACTCTTTCCTATTACATTGTTGAGAAATATCCAGTATTTTTTTAAATCCTATTTTACATTTCATATTTATTTTTTTCAAAAATTTTCTAGCTTCCAGCTATAAAAGTTTTAAATTATTTTTAAATGATGCTTCATCTTGTTTATGTTGATACTTAATAATGACAAAAGATTTGAGTTTGTAAGAAATGATTTGCTGTGATTGTCATTTAAAGAAGGATTAGCACAAATTATAAGTTTGAGTGAACTATATTATTATAATATTAACTATATTATAATGATATTATCATTATTTAAATATTTTCATATTGGAAAACACTTCAGACTAACAACAACTTACATTCTCGTTGCTTTTAGTGGGGAGGTAAAACATAAATATCTTCTTATTTATTATCTTTTACATTAGATTATATAAAAAGATTTCACATAAACACGTGAAATAACTATCGATGATCAAACCACAATAAGAGATGGGAAAACAAGACTAAGATCCTTCAACCGTAACAAGCAGTCTTCGTCAGAGTCAAAAACCCAACTGATCATTTCTTATTGTGGTTTGATCATTAGATTATATGTTTACTATATGTAGATAATAGAAAATGTACATATTCTCTCTTTTGTATCTGACAGGTAACTGAACTGAAAATAACTATAAAAATAGCACCCTCATATACGACACAATATTAAACTGTTGCAAGGGACCTTGTATGAAAATATACTAACAGGGTGTCTCTAATTATTACAATATAATAACTGGTTTTGTGAGAACCTCGTAAAAGCTTTCGATGGTTCATGGCTGCAGTTTGATCATCTACAACTTTCCAGTCTGCTAATCATGTCTAACATAATGAGCTTTTAAAACAACGGAAAATATTTTTTTTTAATAAAATATAAACATTTTGACTTGTAATTCAATCGGAAAGCTTTTGAGAGCTATAAAAGCTACACAGTTTGATGGATAAAATGAAAATATACCTAAAAATAGAACATTTTAAGAACAATGAGCTGACATATTTTTTTTCAATATTGCCTTTACCAAAACGGCGTTATAGTACATTTCCTGTTTTATAAAAATATTTCTTTTGACTCTAAACGGCTCATTAAAAACCATGAAATTTTCCCACAAATAGACCAAAAAAATTACAAATTTATAAAACGAATTCACATAATTTCAATTACGGCAAAGAGTAATAACTTTGCTATCAAAGCTGCTTGTTTATCCTAGACTAACGGATCATCTGCTATACTTTTCGAATTTATTGATATTTATATACATTCTTTACATTGACTTAATAATTTTTTGAATAAATCCACTGAGGTGAAATTGATGTTTATAATGAAAAAATTTAAACAACTCATTAACTTATATGACATATAAAAAGAATAATCATTAGTTGCGCAATCCATAATTGTGTGGTATTTACTCATTCTGAGGTAAAATGGATAAACAAACAAAAGTCTCCATACAAATGAAGTTCATTTGAAAAAAGTTCATACAAAAAAAAATCACCGCAAATACACATACATTTTTGTGCTTTCCTTGGTATGATGGATTTGTCTCACAACTCCTTTAATCAATCTATATGTTGCACTCATGAACAAAACTTAATATCAGTTGTAAATTATTTTGTGTTTATGAGTCATAGTATCTTTGGGTGATATTGAAGTGTGAGGAATGGACACATTCCTTAAGAAAGAGAGTTATGTTTGTTGACAAATATCTAGGTTTTTCTGTATTCTAGTCTAATAGTTCATATCTATTATTTCGAAAAATTTCAAGTTTCCAGATATAAATTTTTAAATTATACTGAATAGCGAGCAAAGGACTTTGATTTGACTATGTAAAACTCGCTAATTACTAATGTTTTCTTTTTCGATATTCATTCACAGCAACCTTATAACAGAGTACAGCAGGAAGGGAAAAAGATAACACTCGCTTAGAGTGAATTGATATATATGATTTTGACAATGAGAAAAAAAAGTGGCTTTTATTAAATACTAGGATGCCAAAAAACTTCCAGTTATATTAGAATTATATTATTAGAATATAATTATATTAGAATATAAGAAGAAAAATAAATGCAATTATCTTACATCTTAAATTAAAAATTACCCTAAAATGACATTTTTTTTTTTTAGATATTTTTGAAAATATTTAAGAAATCAACATTAAATATTTAATGTTGAAGGAGGTAAGGAAAACTACGTAAAAGATCCACTGAGTATTGGAGCAAAGTCCATGCTCTTCTGCAAGAGATTTCGTAACACGACACCTACAGCTTCTCTTTTGAAAAATGTTATAACTGCTGTAGTTATAATAATGATATTATATGAATCAGTGGTAAGATATATAAAAATAATCTTATTTATTGAATAGTTGATCAATTACTATCTGTACTACCTCCAGGAATGAAAGACTAATAAACATATCTCATTTAGACAATTATATTATACCTAAATGGAACGTTATTTATTATATACCCAAGAAGTGTGACATTATATTTACTTGTAATAAAGTTGAGTTAAGGCCACTATAAATATTTTTGTATGTAGTTTTCTTGTTAACTAATTTTTTTGTATTCTTTCCTGTTATGGAAACAGTTCTAAACTTTAATTTAGCATAATTAGAATGCATATGATTTAACTATAACTCAGTGCTATTCTACCTACTGGTTACCTAATTCTCGATTATCCTTTGCACATTGATTCTGTTTACAGTGATTGTCTCCTGAATCCAATATGAACACCTAATATTTCTCTGCAAGTCACACTGTTTTGTTAAATATCCATCAAAGTAGAAATAAATAATTCTATTTACTTTTTCTGTGATTAACACTCACGCAATAAATCTCTAAATGAAAAGAAATATTGGCAGGTATCAAAAATATGTATTCAATAACATAAAATGAATAGGAAGCAGGTAAATTTTCGGGATGATTTGGCATTGATCAGAAAACCAAGCTGTTTGCTTTGGTGATTGAATCAGTCGATCGTTAATTAATTTCCTACCTTCCAAAGGACCACTATTTGTTCAAGACCAATTCAAAACTAAATCAAGCTCCTTGAACAAATACCTCTCAACTCTCAAGTTTTTCTTACCTACCTGATTAGAGTTTCATTTATTATTATATTTTATATCCCATAGATGTATTCTCTTTTCCTTACTAACTTTTATACATTAAATCAATTAGAGCTTTTTGATTGAATGTAACATAATATAGCAGATTGTTATTTGCTAAACATGTGTTCAAACAGTTTCTCATAACAATCACTTTATCTTAGACTCGAACTGTTTATTATGCACTTCAAGTAATCCACCCTATATTTTGAAATTGGATACATGTCTAACTTTATTTACTATCATATAAACTTTTCATGATTGCATAAACATTCAGGCAATGTGTTTTAAGAGTATTAAGATAACACTGAAACAATAAAAAAACGTTTCATTTAGCACTAAAGTTTATTAACTTGTTTTTCTTTAAGTTTATTAAAGAAATGGTTCTGTTTTTTTTATTTATTACAGTAACGATCCAAAACGGACAAATATAGTTCAATTTGTTGATTGATTGAACTATATATATTAAACGGCTGTAGGAAGGTAACCAGAAACCTGGGGAAACCTCACCTTGCTGATACCTTTCTACAACCTCCCACTTAATATGATTGTTAACCTTGTGCGTCTATTTTGTGATCATTGTTTAGTTCAGTAATTTATTACAATTATTTAGTAATGTATTCTAGTATATTAGTATCATTGTTATGTTGTTATCGTTACGTAGTGTGTATAATTTTGCAAAAGTTTCTGTATATAAAAATAACCTTGAAAATGGTCGATGTAGACTGAAATATGTTGGTTTATGAAAATAAAAATTTTGGAGAATTAATATATCTAGTCCCGAACTCTTGGAAGCCAGAGGTCAGAAGATGGAAAAAATTAATTCCAAAAGGTGTGAAATTAGAAATAGGCATAAGTTTTAATAAAACTTGTATAGATGAAGGCCTGCTCCCCAAATACACTGATATATATATATATATATATATAACAGATTCAATACTATATCGACCGTTTGATAGAATAGGTGTGTTATCTAATCGGGGTTCGGTCAATTTTCCAGGATAAAAAATCAAACTCTCGTTGCCAACGTTTCGGTTTTATTTAAAACCTTTTTCATAGGCAGAAGTAAGAATTTTTTAACCAAGAAAATGAAATTTACATTATTTAAAGGAACAACAATGTTAGCCGGACAAAACCTTCGACTAGACTAATAAGATAACATTACAAATAACCTATTATTGTCGAGGTTATTTGTAATGTTATCTTATTAGTCTAGTCGAAGGTTTTGTCCGGCTAGCATTGTTGTTCCTTTAAATAATGTAAATTTCATTTTCTTAGTTAAAATATTCTTACTTCTGCCTATGAAAAAGGTTTTAAATAAAACCGAAACGTTGACAACGAGAGTTTGATTTTTTATCCTAGAAAATTGACCGAACCCCGATTAGATAACACACCTATATATATATATATATATATATATATATATTAGTGTACTTTGGTAGCAGTCCTTCGGATATACATGCTTTGTTGAACACGACAGAGTAGTTCCTGTCTATAAGTTTCTTCTCGAGAACTTCGATTTGCCGAAAAACAGTTTTTTCGTTGTTAGAACAACGGTTGAGGTGGTCAGCAATTGCAGTCGACGCGACCCACATCGCATACACCCCACCACGATTGATGTCCTGAAGATGACCATGGAAAGTGATCGAAACGCGTCGACTACAATTGCTGCCACCTCAACCGTTGTTCTAACAACGAAAAAACTGTTTTTCGGCAAATTGAAGTTCTCGAGAAGAAACTTATAGACAGGAACTAGTCTGTCGTGTTCAACAAAGCATGTATATATATATATATATATATATATATATATATATATATATATATATATATACAATTAATGTTTTTGCCAATTTTAGAACAAAGACCTAACATTAATCATCAAACTGCAAGCTTCAACAATATGTTAAAGCTATATACGGGACAGGCACAGCAGAGACAGCAGTTTGAGTTGCAGAGCGATACCCTAGGAACATTACAATGAAAGCACAACATTGACAGTTTAAAACCCAGTGCAACCTGCAAATTTATGTTTACTATGTAGTTTTCTCTTTTCTATCGGTAATTTGAAGCTGTTTTGTAGTAAGTAGGATATAATTTATTTTTGTTAGTAACTTTTGTTCAATTACTTTATCTTTCGTTACACCCTGATGATGGTCAGTGAAGACTGAAACATTGAATTTAAATTTTTAAATGTATGATAACTAAATATTACATGGAATTTACAAGGAAATCTTTTGGTGATTTATTACACTTAGTACCGAATGAATGAAAGTGTGAGATCAGAAAACTCAAACAGCTAAATCGAAAAATCATCCATAGAAAAATTGGCAAAAAATTTAATTGTGTATGTATTAATGAAGGTCTGCTACCTAATTACACTAATATATATATATAAGGACCCTAGTCTCAGTTGGTATTTGTCTTCTGAGTGGCTCACATATATCTTCCTGATGACGAAGCAATTGAAATGTAGTAGCAGGTTTCTGCGATTTATTTTATGTTGTGAATCTGGTTTATTATTTCGAGGAATATTTTTTTTGTATATACAGTGTTGTCACCAATGATGAATAAGTATAAATTTTAAAAGTTGATTCAAAATAAGGACAGCTGGATATAAAACAAATACAAAACAATGCATGGAATAACATTATGCACGATAACATGTATAACTGATTTGTTCCTAAATCAATATTGATTTGCAAACCGATGAGTAATAACGTTTATGAAGGGAGTTACAAATGCTAATTAAAACGGATTGCCTGAGGGATTATAGATTTCGTTATTACATTTATCTATTTCTAATCAGAGGAAATTCAATATAGGACTTGATAGGAAAGTGTATTAATATTGAATTATATAAACAGCATAATTAAATATAAAATATAGAGCGAAAATATTTATTTTAAAGTATGGACAAGAGTAACGAAATGCAGATTATCAATTACATACTTATATGGAGAATATGTAACAGAATTTTGTTGTATAAAATTATTGGGTACTACTGATGATGCTTTTGACAGTTAATACTTTCCAAACCTATGTTTTCCTGGGATTTTTTCTTCTCTTCACTCTCACTCCCTTAATTCAATTAACTTGGATCTAATATAATATTAATGTTTTAATTTAATGTTGAATATCCGTGCCAATACCAAAAACAACCTTCAAAACCTTGTGTATAACCATTTGAGAACAGTTTTTAAACTTTTAAATCCAAAGAACAATTTCTGTCCATATCACATCTTCTATACATTAAAGCTCAATGAAAAATGGAGAATTATAAGGATTTTAATAAAAATTGTTTTGACAGTTTTTTAGCAAAACGAAATATCATTTTATCATTAGTAGTATTCTTATAATAAGCGCAGATTTTTCTGAGATAAAAGTCGATATTTCAGGAGTGTATTGACTTATAGCTTATCAGATTTTCGTAATTACCTTTTTATCCTACAATGAGTAAATACCCCATAATAACTGATTGCACTACGTTAAAATTATATTATATGACTTCAAAAAATACAATTTTTACTGGATGAAAAATTATATAAATTTAAAATTACATTGTGAGTTCTAATATATAATTTATAAATTTAATTGTTGCATCAGGCTTCAAGTTTTGATTATACGTCATTTGTTTGAATCTACTACTTTTAATTTGTGATTAGTAAGCTTTATGGTTTAATTATTCTGAATTAGATTACTAAATCTGTTGAATATTAAATTGCATACAGAATAAAAATCACACATCAAACACCAACAAATACGATAGACAAGGGATCAAAATATAATAACCGAACTGTAACTAGTAGAATAATATGTTAAATGTTATTTGCCATAAAAAATATTAAATTATGGAAATAATCTTTACAGCGTACCAGATTGAGTTAAATAAGGAGCGTTTGGGAAGCAGGAGACATTTTAATGGAGCTGATTTAGGCGGGCAATGTGTGAATGCGGGTGTGAAAGTCAGGTGAATAGATGGGCGGTCAGGATGTTAAGGCAGTAGCCCATGATGGAGATAGACGTTGAGTGATGTAGGGCCTCGCGAGAGGCCTACCCGCGTCCGCCCGGAATACCAAGTGCCATCACGGCATCGCTTATTTATCACAGGTCTCCTTCGATGACACTTTTGAATTTAACTCAGAAAATATTCCATATTGTACTATACAGTACATTTTATATTGAACACTATTCATATAATTATTAGATATATTGAAAGTATCAATTATCATAATTCTGAACCACCTATCAGTGAAAAACTTACAATTCCTTCACAATTTACAAAAAAAAAAAATATTAAAAACGTAATGATTATTTCATTGTTTTTATGAAATAATGAAATTTTAATTAGTACAACCAACAATACGTGCAACTAGTATTATTGTATGAGTAACTTATACTAACTTTCAATATCTAATATCAAACTGCTGTCGAAACAATCAAGAAGAAAAACATTGATCAAAAGTAGGTAATATATTTAGATACCCATCACTATCACAAGGAGATTGACCTTCTATTTGGGCAAACTGCAAGTGTGGATCAGCCGGTCTCCATTTTAGCAACTTAGGTAAGGAAAAAAAATAATGAACTACGTGCTTAAATAAAGAGAGAAGTACAAAGGAAGAAAATAAGAGATTAAGAGAAACATAAAAGAGAAATATTAGAATATACGAGTATATATATTGTTAAATATCAATAAATAACAATAAATGCTTAGATGAAGACTTGCTGCCAGTTTATATATATATATATATATATATATATATATATATATATATATAAGTTCAATGTACAAAAACAAACATGGAGAAATTAAACGTACACACTTAAAATCTCTAATTTTCTATGAGGCAATTTTCTAAATAGATAGGGCAATCAAGTCTATTTGTAAATATAATAGTTTTCATAACGTGAAGGTAGTTTTTAATTCTAAAAGTCTTCATCTGGACTTTTACTAATTTAACTGATGATCGATTTCAAAACAAGTAATTCACTTTGTCTCATTTCTATTCAAAAATCTAACACATAATGTAATCCACGACGAACAGTTATTTATTTTTTCCATACCACGAGAATAAGTTTATTATAATAAGCTGAGATTTCAAGTCTGTAAGAGATAAAGAGATACATCACAGTCTTCGCGTGTCGCTAAGTGGTTTAGAATAGTGTCTGATAAAGAAACATTATTGAGCCAAAGCGGCTGGTAATGGTAATATAGGCCGACCTATCAGGCATGCATTAGCCAAATGCAACACGAACCTAAATAAATCAATCTGATTTCAACAGCTCAATTGTTGCAAATTTCGGCAAAAATTCACCTTTTTTTTGTCATTATTTAACAGTGTACATCATATATATATATATATATATATATATACAAATCAAGGAGAAATGATTTCAACAAATCAGATCAAAACGGAAAGGTTCAATTTAAAACAGTTAAAAAACATTAACATTCAAGTGACATTATTAATCTCCTTTGAACATTGTGATTTAACACTTTTATCAAAATGACATAATAATAGAATCAGTATTAGTCTGAAATTAAAAAGTTTCAGATAGCTACTTTGTTATCGTAGGTATACGTTTTATTGAACGTTGATAATATTTTTGGTAGTGGTGCACAATTTTATATTTCTATTTTATTTTAATAAGTTTATAAGCTATTAAATTTGTTGTCTCGGAAATACAAACTGCATATTTTGTATTATTCAAACTTTATGCTTTAAGGTATAAGAACACTAAGCTATTCTTCTACCTTTGTAATGCTTCTGTCCTTTAATCATTATTTCTTTCAACTCAAACGCTTTTGTAGTTAAATTGGCAAAAACAATTAGGATGTTCGATGCAAAGAACTCAATTGGAACTAAAACCTTGTTTGGGCAACATCAAAGCATTCATCTGAGAGTTACAAAGAGAAAGCTACTTAACCTCTCAACAAATATAGTCAACCTATTTGAATGTTTGTCAAAATGCCCTTATTATAACTGAAAGACCTGATAGTTTGTCAAAGGTTTTGAGATAGAAAATGTTCTATTACATCAAGACAGATAAATATAATATCAAGACAAGTACCTGCTTTTCTGATAAAAGGTTGCCATGATGATCGGTGCTGGGATATAAAGACCGTTTTGCAATGGTTCTATGTTCCAGATGATAATAGTCTGGGAAAATCTGGAAACAATATACACACATATTACAATCTTAATGAATTAAACATATTGAAAAATACATTGATTTATTATTATTCGTTTTGTATTCTGTTATTCAACTTGACTATTGTTATATATAAACGTCTTAATCCCAAAAAGAATTTCAGAAAAGGGATTAAAATCATTTATACAAACTAGATTGAGAATATTTTAACGAGTGCTAGTTATTTGGTCAGATATATATTCATATATATATAGTTCAATGTACATAAAGAAACGTAGAGAAATTAAAAACACACACTTACAGTCGCTAATTTTCGGTTGAACCGTCTTCAGGAGAGATAAGAAAGGGAAACCAAGTGCACTGGTACAGAGACGGTTGATTTCGGATCGTATTTTCATGTATATATATATATATATAAAAAGATTTCACATAAACACGTGAAACAACAATCAATGATCAAACCACAATAAGAAATGGGAAAACAAGACTAAGATCTTTCTAAGATCTTAGTCTTGTTTTCCCATTTCTTATTGTGGTTTGATCATTGATATATATATATATATATATATATATTCGTATATTTCGGGAGCAGACCTTCGTTTATGCATGTCTTGTTAAATTGTATGCCTACTTTTAATCTCACAACTTTTCTACTGAATCTCTCGATTTCTCTAATACACTTTCTCCATTTTTGTGGTACAAGATAGATTAGTTGACCAAAGTTTTTATTTACATAGCCCGACATGTTTCGGTCCTCACTGACCATTATCAAGGATTATAGTTGTACAGAATCTTTTCTAAATTCTGTACAACTATAATCCTTGATAATGGTCAGTGAGGACCGAAACATGTCGGGCTATGTAAATAAAAACTTTGGTCAACTAATCTATCTTGTACCACAAAAATGGAGAAAGTGTATTAGAGAAATCGAGAGATTCAGTAGAAAAGTTGTGAGATTAAAAGTAGGCATACAATTTAACAAGACATATATATATATATATATATATATATATATATATATATATATATATATATGTTTATATATATATATATATATATATTTATATAAAGGCAGTATTGCATATATATAAATGTTAAGCAAGTAAATGGTACCATTCTACAGGGATACCTTGTAACCGGTTTGAAATACAGTAACGTGAAAATTAGCTTGAACATTCCTCTGATACCTTAGAAGAAACTGATACCTCATTGTGATACCCATGTAATGCTGTGGGGGTGAGTTATGGTATTCCACTCCCTTGGAGAATATTAATTACATAGCATTAAATTATGCAGAGGTTTGGAATTTAATTCATGACAGAGAGCCACTTAAAGAGTTATTTTCGTATCAGATAAAATATATTGCAGCTATAAATGATTTAACATTAATCAAATTTGAACGTTCTTTGCTTATTATATAGTGTAACTGAAATGACACAAACAATTATGCAATTAACTTGAAAATAGGTAATATCAAAAAATAACTAAATTAATGACTTGGATGATTAATAGATTTAAAAACAAGGAGTTTCATGTGTAGTTAGAAGTACAAAACGATTTCCGTGATATATATGTGTTAAAAATTTTAATTTCAACAGCTTGTTACGGTTGAAAAATGTTAGTATTTTTTCCTGTTTCTTTTTGTAGTTTGAACATTGATTGTTGTTTCTCCTGCTTATTGAGATATATATATATATATATATATATATATATATATATATATACAAAAAGATTTCACATAAACACGTGAAACAACAATCAATGATCAAACCACAATAAGAAATGGGAAAACAAGACTAAGATCTTTCAACCGTAACAAGCGGTCTTCGTCAGAGTCCGCTGACTCTGAAAAACCCGTCAAAAGTTGGTTGAAAGATCTTAGTCTTGTTTTCCCATTTCTTATTGTGGTTTGATCATTGATATATATATATATATATATATATAATATATATAAAGATTTCACATAAACACGATAAATAAATAAAACACATAAACAACAATCAATGTTCAAACTACAAAAAGAACAGGAAAATATACGACCGCTTATTTCACATGTTTTTGTGAAATCTTATACACATATATATAAATATTGATAAAAGTATCGACCGTGAAATAGAAACATAATTAATACTTTATTAGGACTCGGTCAGTTCTTCAGGTTCAAATTAAACTATTATTGCCAACGTTTCGGTTTTTATTTAAAACTTCGAATTAAACTCTCATTGCCAATGTTTCAGTTTTTATTTAAACCAGACAGTTGTTGAAGTCCACACACTATTTTTTTTCTACAAAATCTTTAATGTAATGCTTAGTTTTTCTGTTTCAAAATTTTATAGTACTGCCCATGAAAAAGGTTTTAAAGAAAAATTGAGAGTTTAACTTGAATCTGAAGAACTGACCGAGTCCTGATAAACTTTAATTTTATATATATATTATATATATATATATATATATATAAATATATATGTACTAGGTAGTGTCACTAGATCCAATCTGCCAGATCTAATCAGAGCAGAGGCTACTAAACAAAGAGAATTTAAAAGCAGTTTACTACTATCCTACTGTCGAAGTCTAGTCGAAAGTTTTGTCTGGTTAACATTGTTGTTCCTTTAAAACATGTAAATTTCATATTCATAGTTAAAAAATTCTTACTTCTGCCTATGAAAAAGGTTTTAAAAAAAACTGAAACGTCGGTAACGAGAGTTTGATTTTTTATCTTAGAAAATTGACCGAATCCCGATTAGAGAAGACACCTATTCTATGAGACGGTGGATATATTATTGAATCTGTTATATATACATATATATGGTTGTGATGTGATATTAAAACGTTTTTCTTCCTGCTGGAAAAGAGAGTCCAAATTCTTAAAAATCTTCGAATTTCAACTTACAATGGTGTTAAAGTGCAGATAAATAAAAAAAAAATAATATCGAAACTAACCATTTTCCGTGTTCTCATAGAATTGAAAATTCATAGATATCTATGTTCTGCTATCTTTGGATAAAACTATGAGAATAAATACGTCATCAAACTTTTCCTTGATACTTATGAGGATAATTTGTTAAATAAAGTTGACAATTGTGTTATTTATTTTTGGGGAAATAATCATTACTGTATGGGAAATTTCTACAATTTCAGGCAACAAATTCTTTAGTAATCTCAAAGAAACAATAGTATTAAATATTAATCTTGGCAGTGGTGAAAGAATCGTGTAACTTTTCGTTAATACAAATTACAATGTTTCTTACCATGAAAAACTCAGACTGGCACTTTAATAATTATAAGAGGAAAGTATGTGACAGACTGCAACTACAATATTTTCAAAATGTAGATCGAAAGAGGACACAAAATCTACAATGAAAACTAACTATAAAGGGAGCGTACTATATGGTTCATTAGCCTTCAATTTAATGAATTCATTTATCTAAATGACATTAGCCTGTAGACGTGTTATCGAGCTGTAGTAGAGCTATAATGAAACTCATTGGCAATTGTTGGATTATTAAAATAACATTTCTTTATGAAAAGTTCACGAAAATGAAAATAAATGACTTCATTTATTCTAATGTGGCTATTATCTTTGTCAACTATAAAGAAAATACAATGACATTATAGCACAATCTCACTTCTCTTGTAGACAGAACGTAATAGCTGTACATTTAAATAAATTATTTCCCTACCTAATATTCTGAACTCTTCCTGTTTTTATTACAAATATTTATTTTAAGACTAAAGTTTATACGATGTTAATTTTTTTGAATTGATTAAAGAAAAAATTGAAATTATTACTCGTTTTCGTAAGGAGAACGAAAAAAAGGCATTCTTTTATTTCAATATTACCAAAAAAAGGATAAACAAAATTACTTAATCAAGAACTATATGCTTGTAGATGTTATTTAGATTTTTCAGGCCGTACGACTTGTAAAATGTTTAGAATACTTTTTATGGACGCCCACCTATAGGAACGAAGGGAGACATCATAAAAATGTATTCAGAGACTTCTAAACGAACAAATTCGCAAAAGTATTTTTTTCACGTTTACAATATTTTTCGTATAATTAGGTAAAAATAATTTCGTAAATTTTAAGAAGCAAACTATTGTACTCATATTGACTCCAAAATGTATACATTTATATACAATTTTTTGATTATGTGCATGTATTATATTACTGTAATTATATAGAGATATTTAACTACGTAAATTAAACATGTTTATAATTACTTTACTCCTAATTAACTATATATAAAAAGATTTTACATAAACACGTGAAATAACAATCAATGATCGAACCACAATATGTAATGGGAAAACAAGACTAAGATCTTTCAACCGTAACAAGCGGTCTTCGTGAGCGTCGGGTTTTTGACTCTGACGAAGACCGCTTGTTACTGTTGAAAGATCTTAGTTTGGTTTTACCATTTCATATTGTGATTTGATCATTCATTGTTATTTAACGTGTTTATGTGAAATATTTTTAAGCACAAACATACAGGCACATAATCATCATTATCTCATATTATTAGAAATTTTGGATAAAGTGTGAAAATTTTGTTTCCATTACATGTTGCATCTCTGTTCTTACTAGTCTTTCTGGTTAGTAATAAAGTTCACATAAACCTGCGGCTTGCGCGACCCAACAGTGGTGTTATGAATCTCCTTACTCCATTGGTAAGTAAGTGGATTTTCTAATCCACAACAAAACAACCAACTGTCTCCAACATGTATAGTTCATGTAATCTTCAGCATTTCGATATGCATCAACTCTACTTCCAAGCCAAATAACTTCATACATACTTCATAGTTGTGTCTTTATTTATTACAATATTCATGATTTTGTTTATCAAACAGAATCCCTTAAAAGGAATCATATCGGATAGGAAAAACCTACCTTAGTATTGATTAAGATGCAATGTGATTGAAACTTTTCTACTGTTACATTCTTCGTTTTCATGCTCTATCAGCTAATCAGAAAATTAGGTTTGAGGTTTTGAAAAGAAGTTTATTCTCGAAAAGTACAGGAGTTTATCTGAGGTGGATTTTATTTTAAAACTATTGGATTTCATTCCAATTGTAGAAGAATTGATACAGTTGACCTGACTACTGTTTCTGTTTTGAAAGTGTACAAAGGATCTTGAAACTCTGCACTTTACCTCATCAAAATAACAACAGAGTTCGTTAACTTGAAGGAGAATATTACGTTCTTTAATGTATACAATCTGTTACTTTATTCCATTATCTCCAAAGGAAAAATTGATATTTTAGAACTTTTCACGAATTTCCATCTAATCGCACATAGTCATAAAATCTTAAATGAATAATTTAAACAATTTTTCTTTGTGCCTCCAATTTAATATTTCTTTATAAACTATCCCAGTTCTTTGAAACATTGTATAAACTTCAGTGTTCTATCTTTCACTTTTTGAGTACACTTAATATAATTTATCATTAGTATTTTCATCATTCAATCAATCTGTTTAGTTTTAGTAATAAATATTATCTTATCTTAACATTCAATACCACAAAATGAACTTCTTAGGGTTGGTGTAGCTGTTAAACTCAAAAATGTCAACCAAAATCATTTCTTTAATTATTAAACATACTTTAAAACAAAACCAGAGTTTCAAAGATAAAATCAAGAAGCATTGGATACTAATGTGAGGATCAATAATTTAAATACGTAATATAGGATATATATATATATTATATATATATATATATATATATATATATATTCCAATAAACAAAATATAGTAGTTAATTAGTGTATCATAACCATAATCATAACGCAGGACATGCGACAGTTCTGCGATTGAACCTGGGTATTTATTTTGATGAGATATCAACTAAATTTCAAACGACTGTCATCAGAAAAACGACAGAATTAAACAGAAATCGAATGAGTTTGACTCATTAAATCCAAACTTTAGAAATAATTTATACTTACAATATGCATCCATATGAATAAATGTCATATTCATGACATTTGAATTGGAGCTATAAGAGTACAATTGTTTTTACCTTACCAACTGAAGGCATACTGTCAAAATTATCTGTTTTTTCCTCTATGTATTGAACTGATAAGTTGAAATAAAATATTCAGTTATCTACTATAATTAAAATATAGTATATTACTGAATGTTTTTGCTGGAATTGTTCATATTCCATACCAATACACAACACAGTATGAAAATGTAATTTCATCCTATTTTCGCTATTTTCATATTTAAAACAGTATTTTATATTTCAAAAGGATAAAATATATTAAATGTTAACAGTTTTCTTCAATTCTAACGTACAGAATAATTAATAATGGTGAAATATGAACGTAACAATCACTGTATATTTGTGTACTAACTCTGTTGAAATCACTGTTGGACCAAATAAATATTGAATTTATTTCAAATTATAATTTTTTTCTTTTTTCAATAGTGTCAGTCACAAATAATGTTGGGTTTACAAAACATTTCACAAGAAGTAGAGGGATAATATTGTTCTTCAGATTATATTGAGAGTGAAAACCTGAGTTTGCACTAGTCTTCATGCAAAAAGCCAGATATATTCAGCTAAAAGCTAAAACCTGGACCTTGAACGATGAAAAAACTAACCCTTCCCTTGCCCCCTGGCGACTAAGCCTAGCAATGAACATATATTTTTCCCTCCCAATCCCCTCTAATCCCTTACAAATTATAATACAACACCCTTTCGGTAAACTACTATCTTAATAAACATTACTTTTTGTTTCCCATTCTTATAGCTATAGTCCATTTTAAAATTTCATGCAAATATTTAACATTTTATATTTTATTTATTTTTCTTATAAAAGACAAAAATTCATATCCTCATAGTAAGTTTAATCACTAAATTTAAAAAAAAACATTATTGTTAAAGACAAATTGAAAAATTATAATGAATAAAGAATCAGTTATATGCTTTGATCACCATTATGTTCTTAAAATAACTTTATTGCTAAATGTTTAATTGTTAAATTACAACATCATTAATATGACAATAGTTTTTGTATTAGATTTATCATCACTTTAGTAAATAGTTATCACACAACGAGAGGGAATGAAACATATATATAAGTAGAGATAACATACAACTGAGTAAGGGAGTGTTATTAAAGTAGTGAACTTTAAAATTTACAATAATATTTTGTTAGAGCAGTTTTATTAACTTTTATTTTATAATTATATATTTTATTTTTTATAATGTCAATTATTGTTTAACAGAGTATTTTTCTTACATTAAGGAAGATTTAATTCTTTATTTTAAATAAAATAGAACCTGGAGGTGATTCTGAATTTAAATTAGTAAATTGTATTCATTACATACAAATGAATAGACTGTTTAAATTATTGTTATAAGAAAATGCATCACTAGAAAGAATCTTGGATTTACAGATGCCACTAAAATTTTGGTTCATTTGAATTTAAAAAGTTAGGGCTGTTCTGAATGGTTAGAGATTAGTTTACCTTTGACTATTATTTTTGATTATTATCTTTTTATTTTTATCTTAAATTACTATTTATACAACTTTATTCCAATCATCCTCATTATTATTATTATTTAAGTATTTATTATTTATATTCCTCCTCGATGTAAGAAACGCGTTTAACTCTGTCAGGTGGTGTGATATGTAGAATGGGCTAGGAGGGATCTTTAGGCTGCCTAACTATCTCCTACGCATTATAGATGACTACCTAAATGATCGCTCAATCATTTATCAGACAGATGATGGACCTAGGAGAATGGAGATTACGGGAGGGGCCGTACAAGGTTCAATTCTAGGCCCTGACCTATGGAACGTCACTTATGACGAGCTGCTGAGACTCAAGTTACCAGAAGAGACTCAGCTCATAGCATACGCCGACGATGTGGCAGCAATTATAGCTGCGCGAGACATTGAGCTAGCACAGCTCAAGCTCAATCAGACCATGAGGACTGTCAGCCACTGGATGGAAAATCACGGGCTATCACTGGCTCTAAACAAGACGGAGGTTGTTCTTTTAACCAAAAAGAGAGGGCCTGTAATATTCCCAGTGATAGTCGGAGGAACAGAAGTAATGACTAAGCCAGCTGGCAAATATTTAGGAGTAACTTTAGACACAAAAATGGGATTTCTGCCACAGATAAAGACTGCAACACACAAGGCCTCAGAAAGCGTGCGAGCTTTAAGCAGAGTAATGGCAAACGTCGGAGGTTCCAAGGCAACTAAGAGACGTCTCTTAATGTCAGCAGTGCAGTCAGTGCTGTTATACGGAGCAGAGATCTGGGAGAAGGCTGTAAATAAGAAAGGTCACAGAAAAAGATTGCTTGTAGTACAAAGGAGAGCAGCGTTAAGAGTGTGCTCTGCTTATCGTACGATCTCAGAATCAGCAGTACTGGTGATAGCTGGCATCATTCCAGTTGACCTACTGGCGAGAGAAAGGGAGGCCATTTACAGAAGAAAGGAAGAAATTGGTAGATAAAATGCTCGCTCAGAAGAGAGGAGACGTACCTTCGACAGATGGCAAGAGGCGTGGGAGAATGACACTAGAGGGCGCTGGACCTTCAAACTAATTAGAGATGTCCGATCATGGATTGAGAGAGGTCATGGAGAGGTGGGATATTACCTCACGCAATTTCTAAGTGGACATGGTTACTTCCGCGCCTACCTGTGCAAGCTAGGGAAGCACCAAACATCCGAGTGCCTGTATTGTCCAGCGTTAGATGATGTCGAACACACATTTTTTTCTTGTCCCAAATGGAACAGCCAGAGGAGAGACTTGGTACAAAGAATAGGCATATTCTCCCCAGAAACGATCATTGAAAAAATGATCCGGAGTTCTGGGGCATGGAATATTGTAGATGGCCTAGTCAGAACAATATTGACGACGAAAAAGCGATACTTGGAAGAACTAGAAGGACAATAAAGCAAGTATGCCTCACCTAAGGTAAGCTACGACCAAGCCTGAAGTAATGTGGAAAACAGTTCCAGGCTAGGTCCTAGGTGAAAAAGGGAGTGTTTTAGTTGGTAGTCTGGTTTATACTGGGAGCCCAGCACTATGTGCGTAAATGCATTTCACCTCCTTACCCAAAAAAAAAAAAAAATTATTTATATTCCTGGATTTTATTTTGTTTCAGCTATTTTCCTCTTATTTTCTTCATTATTATCTTTAAGGTTTTTTTATTATTTATATTTCCTAATTTATTTTTATTTTCTCCATTTTCACTTTCTATTTCTCAGCTTATTCTTAGTTAATTTTTCTTACCTCACTTGAACCGAGCACGCTTGTGACAACACTGTTGGTCTCCAACCGTCACTTCACAAGTGCGCTTGGTGTCCCTATCTGAACTCTCCCGATGATGGTTCAACCGAAAATTAGAGACAGTAAGTGTGTTTGTTCCTTAGTTCTGTGTTTGTGATTCACATTAAACGTTTATATATATATATATCCAGTTTGTTTAGAGTCAGGGTCAACAGATATTGTTTTCTGTATAAAATAAGCGATTTTGAGAAAAACACATAGGGACGAATTATTGTAATAATAAAGACTGGATAGCTCAATATAATACATTCTAAAAATACTTACATCAAAAGAGTTTGTGATGGATGATAAAAGAATTCATCAATAAAATGTTATTATTGTTAGTATAAAAGAGGTTGTTAGAAATATTCTTTAACAAAAAGAACAGAATAAATATTACGAAAAAAAATATTTTATTATTTTTGATTCAAATATTTTTACTACAAAAAAAAAAATAAATCGTTAATGCTATACAGTTCCCTCACAACAACAGACTTGGAACTTCATTATAAAAGTAAAGTAAATACAATTTTGTCTTATAATGTTAGAGAAAAGACAATAACCGATAGAACTAGAGTGATCAAACTATTCAATTCCTATAGAGCCTTAACCTAGTCAATTCTGAAGGACTGATAAAAAAAATAATACTTCCTTTTATTTGTATAAAAATCTTAAATCATATTCAATTTTATAATGGTATATCCCTATCTCCATCTTTAGTTTCTGTCTATTTATTTATAGTTTCTTATATGTCATTGTAACTGTTATTCCTTCAAATTGCTTTTTAAGAATTTTGACTATTTGGTGCTTATGGTATTTGAAGTTACTTTTTACTAAAATAATCATAGTACTTCAGTTATTGTCGTTTGTTCTTTTACTCTGTAAGTCCTTAAAGTGTTGTATGAGGTCCACTTCATATCCATAGTTAGTTAATAATTATAAAATCATAGTGGTTAAAACTGATGTAACAAAAAAATAATGTAAATTACAAAATTCACTAATTTTTTAACACTGCCTTACTCTGTCACGAGTTAATTGGCTTGCAACATTTTCAATTCATTTTATCATGTTTTTTTTTCATTCTATGAACGATGGTTTTGACAAAAATGTGAAAAACAAACTTCAAAAAAATGAAATTTTCAAACTTACGGTTTGTAAGTAATTACTGATGATTATGATTATTTCACCATCATCAAAGTTGAGGAATGAGTAAGATGAAGCACAGTGACTAAGTCACTATTGGAAAGAAACAGTGCAGCAACCCGACTAATCCTTTAAAAAGGAGCATTATTAGGAGAAAGAGGGGGAAGAAGTAAGAAAGAATGGACTAGAAATAGGTAAGTTACTAATAAAAACGAAGAATAGGATAATAGCGAGAGTTGGAAAATAATAAAAAGAACTAAAACAGAATGTTACTTTATACAAGAACATTAAAATAATAACAATAAATAATTTTCAAAATATTTATTTTGTTCTAAGTAGTAATTATTCGTAAGTCAGTAGTAGTTGTAATGTGCTTACAAATTCATTCATCATTCTTTATTCTACCATCCATATTCTTCCATACGTGTTTCCTCTCTTCACCCTGTATCTTTTTCAACTCTTTTCCAGCTACTTCTCTTCAACTGATTACGCAAATTGTTGCACTTTTGGTTTTCTTCCGTCACTGGTGCAATGAATCCGTCTTGATTCTTTCTTCCAAAAACAGTTAAAGTTACCGATGTATATACTTACATTGCTGTATGGTGGATTTTAAAACGTATGATTTGAATGCAATAATATTTTCATACCATTTATTTTATTCCTTGTTGTTAAATATGTAAAAGTATAAATATTTGAAATAATGCAAAAAACTATTATAAAAGAACCAGTAATACAGAGATTTGGCATGTGAGCGTCGTCAAGTTCCTTTCAACCATAGAGGAATGGAATAAATCACGGCAATCTATATTTAGAAGGTATACATCTTTCCTCGCTTTATTACAGGAAATGGAAATTTCCCATCCTACCCCTGGAACTGCTCCAATTGTGTAATTACTTGCCCGTCTGAGAGGTATACAATCCACAATTTATAGGTATGGAAAATTCGTACCATCCAAAATACTTTTATGGAGTTAGATTAAGTGCTTTTCTCGAGTGAAATTTTTTTGTGCCAAATCGTAGTCAATAAAACAAATGGCCAGTAAAAACTCAGATAGTGGAAAGTTTTTAGAGTTATATTTACGCTTTGATAGAATTAAAATACTAAAAATTTATTTAATTGTCTCGTAATATATTTTGTTAATAATGTACTGTTGGGAGTGATACAATTTTAATGATTATTATAAACGACATTACTTTTCAATTTCAGTGGGAGAGACACCCTAGATTATAGGTATGATGATTACTACTGAGTGATATTGTTGCATGAATCTGTCCAAGTTATTATTTTCCATGTTCCAAAACTACTTAAAATTTCCTTCACCTACAAGGGAGACTAAATTATTATTTTTCTGTCAAAATATATATTAACTATTAAGGTTACTATCCATTCTCTTCTAAGCAACATCAAACTCCTTGGTAGAACTAATAGAAGTAATGACATGGGATTGTTTCGGTATTAAAGGCTTTTCATCATCTTCACTAATTTACTATTTATATGTGAACAGTGGTGTAGTGTAGCAACCATTTTCGCCGCCCGGGGCGATTATAAGATTTGCCCCCCTAAAAATTGACCGTTGACAATCCATTAACCTTCCAAATTCCAGAAAGTCACAAAATATTAATTTTCATAGGATTATATTCAATGATCTCATTTTAGAATGATGTTATTAATTCTAGACTTTTATCTTATTACAGTATTGACATACAGTCATCATCAAATAAAACCAAACATTTTTCAAAAACAAAAACGTATTATTCAAATCATATATTTTTTTTAATCAACCTGTTAGTTGCTAAATTAAACTAACTGGGTAAGGAAAGAAATACAATAAACTTTCAACCACATTAAAAAAAAACATTTTTGAAAATTTAAAATACGTTTATTTTTAATTTCCAAATACTACAATTGAAAAATCCGTGTGAAAACAGTATTACATTCATAAAACAGAGATATAATTACAAAGTTAAAAACTCAGTTTTTGTATAAAATTTCAGATTTTTTGTTAGCTTTTTATGATTTCAATTTTTTTCTATTTTTATACCATCAAAAGGGCACCCCCTGGCACGTTCCACCCAGGAAAGCAGCATACTACTGTCAATAATAATTCAGATGTAATCAGGGTTTTATGAAAACTGCATGTCAACCATACAATGTTTATAGTAATTACAGATTTACACGAGAGAGAGAGAGAGAGAGAGAGAGAGAGAAGAGAGAGAGAGAGAGAGAGAGAGAGAGAGAGAGAGAGAGAGAGAGAGAGAGTGAGTGAGGTTGAGTTTATAAATAGAATTAAAGTGAGATTGTGAGGGGTGGAGCAAAGAGAGATTTGTTGGCAATGATTGGATTTAAGTAAAGCTCCTGAAGATATTAATTCGATGACTGAACTTTCATTAAATCAGACCATCTCAGCCATTCTGCGTAATTAGAGCTAATAATTTTAATTAAACTTCCATAATCAACGCATATTCTGATTTTAAATGTCATAATTTTATCATAACAGTTTTTACTTTCATAAATGACCAGTGAAAGAAACCGAATTTACCCAAGAAGGAAATTACAAATAAATATCAAAAATGATGTACCTACATAAAATAAGAACTGTTTTTTTTATTGAGGTATATAAACGTAAAATGAAAAAACTTCTGTAAATACAAAACAAAATAAAACACTATATTAAATGTGGTAATGAAGTTGTTCATTGATCAACCTATATTTGAATGCTCATATTGGTAAAATAATTAATTACCAGATTATTTCTAAGAATCATATTCGTTATTTCTGAATATGATCTGTTTCTGAAGGCTTACTTTAATTAAACAGTTTGATTAAATTATGTTAAATACATTTTAATGTAAATGTAATTATAATAGATTACTTGAGACATTATTTTTGAAACCTCAGGCATCTGATAATGAGCTCAACATTATTCCAAGAGTATTTGAAAACGATCTAGTATTTTCAACCACCAATATTGAGTTACCTCAGAAAATGATAATATATCAGGCATTAATCCTAATGTTTTCTACAAAAATTAATCTAATAAAGAATATGTTACTGATAAATGATTATTAAAGACATCGTAAAAAACAAAATAAGGTGCATTAACACTGAAGATACCATGGTTTTAATAATTTACTGTTCTAGACCAACCATTAGAAAAATAATAATAATAGGCAATGAGACAGTACCAATAATTCTAAACTGAAAGCAACTAATCTGGTGTATGAGTATAGTATGAGTCAATTAGAATCTCACAAAGACTCATAAATGGAAATGACAATAACTTTCTGTGAGGATAATGACAAGACAGCTTACCACTGGAGCAATCATTTATGTCCATAAGTGTATATTGACAGATTATATGATGGCCAATGAAACCATTTGCACAGATAACAACAATTTTAGATTACAATTAATGAAAGCAATAATAATTCAAAAAAAGCAGCCATATATAAATACTCAAATTGCTCGTACAAGGAGGATCTTAGAATTGTTTATAAGTACGACCACCCAGATTAGGTGGATCGCGAGACCACCCACTTTGACCCAAACTATGTTTACCTGAGACACCAAACAAACAAGTAAACCTTCAACCGCCTCCTCACTATCGTATAAATATAAATATCAAGAATCTCCAATGATGACGAGTAGAGAATCATGTGAAACACGTCGACCAGTAACATAGCTAGTGCTTTACACAGCTTTTACAAAACGAGAAAAGACTTGAAAATTAGAAAAATTATGCAAGAAGCAATTCCAAGTTAAATATGACAATATATTTAATAATATATATATTTTGTAGGAAAACTGCTATCGACTTAGAATGAATAATGATAAATGAATGAATAATTTAATGTTGGTGCTCAAAAAACTCATAAAAAAATATTTAGTGGCTGATATTTGTACAACATCGTAACTGCTTTAACTGTTTTAATGTATTACATTTTTACATCACAAAAATAATTTTTACAAAAGTTCTAGGTTTTTTTTTACAAATATCTTAAAGTTAAATACATATATTTTTCTAGTTTATATTTAAAGAAATTCGTTTTTCTATGTTGTCAATAAATATAATAAGTAGGACAGCAGATATTAGAACATAAACTTTACGTTATTTGGACTATACTGCTCTTCTAATAGTTTAAAATTATTGAAGTTATTTTCATAACTTAGTTATTTTAACTGAACATCATACGCAAATGTTGTATATTCTAGTTCAATTAGTTAAGCGAAAAAATATAATATAAGTGACAAGATGTACTATAATGAGCTTTTCCAATGAAGAATTTTTTCTAAAAAAAATTACATTTCATCTACTGTAAGCAGCTATTTTTGTAATTAGTTTTATTATAATCCGTCAATTAGTGATCAGTACTGAATCATATGTTAAAACTTTTACATTTCTCATTAAATAATCAGTTTCAAAAAAAATCCAAAATGTGTAATTTCTAAGTTAGTAGTTCAGTTATTAGTTCTTAGTAGTTCAAGAGAGAAAAAATAGTACTTGCAAAATATAATGAATAATAAAGTCAAGTTATCAAGGAAATAATTACTAAGACTACGCGCTCATCTAAATCATAAGAACATGTTTGATTATAAATTATCCATGTATTGATGGATACTCTTCTGTGTTTATAAACTTGTGGATACAAAGGAAATAGATTATAGATTAGGCGAAAAGAGGTAGAGCCCTCTAAACACATTTTATTTGAATGTAAGGCAATTACCTTTAAAAGTTTCCCAATTTCTAGTAAATCTTAACTCAGGATCACCAAAAGAGCAAGGTGTTTCACCAACAGTCTGAATGTAATTCATTAAGGAGCTTAACTTTTATAATTTTTTTCTTGAAATAATAAAGGACAAGTAAAATACAAATATGGCAGCAATATGAGAAACATATGTAAAATGAAAATCTGTGTATCCATATGAAACATTGTTCCAGGAAACAGCTTCTATAGTAAACTATAGAATGTCAATAAATCTATCATAACTCTACTTGAAAGCAAGGATTATTAGTTCAAATGAGCATATTAATGTCCCTTGCATGAAATGCTAACATTTCCATAATGATATGAGTGACATTGAATACTGCAAATTGAATCAACACTGAATCACAAATTGATGATAGGCAATTTCAATTTCAATTTAGCCAACATTAGAGATTATTAAATTCGACTAGAGGATTGCAATGCAAACCAAACAATTATTTTGTAGGACAAATGGTTATCATTTTGTAATGAATTCACTTGTTTTACAGTCGTGAGCATTTTCACATCTCTTTGTAATATAAAGGAATAGAAATTAGCATTATTCTATTTGAAGGGCATTAGTATCCTATATTAGTTGTGTGGTCTGAAATTAAATATCTAAAGAAGTTATTCATTGGAATTTTAAATGTTATAATAATATAATTTCAACAAATGAATGCTTTTTGCAATTTATAAAATTAATTTACTTTTATACAAATTATGATGATATCATAATATTATATTTTATTTTTAAATTTACCTCTTTACTTTTATATATATATATATATATATATATATATTTATCTTTATTATATATATATATAAATATATTGTAATTTTAAGTTTTAAAAGTTCAGGATATTGATCATAAAACTATTTAATTGAAAAGTCAGTGAAACAAACTTTGATTTAACAGTATTCTAAATTCCTAGACTATTAACAACCCATTTACCAAAATATCGGCGTCCAAAGATTAATAACATTAACAAATACTCTGGTGAGAGATTCATTTAATGACTAAAAAAAGTCAAAACGAGGAATGATTTAACCTTTTACTTCTATCATATCAAGAAAATGTTTATTTTATTTTAACTATAAAAGAACATTTTTCATTTCTGACGTATTTGCGTTGTGAGCGTGAGTGTTACTTGTTATAAGTAAATATAACCCTACTATACTCTTACTTGAATTCTTATGCATACCTGCATTGAGTATTCTGTGCCCTTTCCAGGTGACAAGAATGATGAACCTATGGTATTTATTATGATATTGGTTTAATTAATCAAACGGCTTCATTTCAAACACTTGCCATATGATTAACCTAATCATAAACACTATTAACTCGAAACACAATTATTATATCAAAAATACCTTTCCCATAGAAACTTCTGTTTTAGTTCTAGAAAATGATAATTGCGAAACTATAAATTGCAAGTTGTTTTTAAATAGAAGTTGAAAGGAGGGTTGGACGTAATTCTGTCCCCAGGGGTTGTAAAATAAACGATGCTACCAGACAGTCAGATGAAAACTGCCTACTGACTGAAATATGATAACGCCTAAACAGAAGGGAAAGTTTGCGATTTCAGAATGACTTTTAATCTACTAAAACAGAGATAACCATACAGAGCCTAAAATTTGTATTAACCATAGGGGCAAATACGATATTTAGGCGAAATTGTGATTAGTTCGAACGATGTAAAAAACTGACTGAAATAATAATTACAAACGTTCTTACGGTTAACTAATTTTTAAGGAGTAAAAATAGTACTCCTTACATTTTTCATGATTGATGTCCTTCGCCTTAACTGAATAAAAAACTGGACACGCGCCATTATTGTCATAGGTTGTTTATTGTCACAGCATCTGTACAGGCTTCAGACTTTAGCAAGCTTATTGTGTACAAATTCACAATCAAGAATAAGCTAGTCTCTGGATTTAAGCATCGTTGTTGTTGAGGAAATTGCCATTCCTTGCATTCTATTTTTCATCTGTCAACTTCGTATTACCTTCTTTGAATGATATCTAAACAATTATTTTTAAGAGAGAAAAGAGAGAGTAGAAGTCGGGTTGTATCATCGCGTCATTAAAGTTGTTAAACTATTCCCCTATTTATTTATTAGTACTTCACAGTAGGCCAAAACCCACTGCGCTGCAACAGTGCTGTCCATCTTTTGTAGGATTTGCAGTGATGGTCTGACCATACTTTCATAACATTATGTTTGAACAGTTTTAACTCATTGGTTGTTAACATTCAAGAAAAAATCAGTGGAATACTAATTGGTGGTTTACGTTCCCCATTAACTGTTGACACTCAACCATTCTAGCAAGGATATACCCGTAAACATTACTGGGTTTTGTTTGACTCTCCTACACAACATTAACAAAACTCAAAAACTCACTCCAAATTATTCATTGGTAAAAAAATTTCTTTAATACATTCATTATTAACGATGTAATCATATCTCGTTGATATTTGTTTCTTCATTACAATAATGCCTCCTTATGAATTATTACCTTCACAATTACCCTTCATTTATAAATTTAAATTCAGATTATACATAATGTAAACAATAGAAATAATTGTAACAACAACCAGTTATTACTTTGTTTTCTCTTTAATGACATAACTAAACTTCGCTGATTGCATCACGTGTTTATTTATTGCGATTTTTCTGCATATATATATAATTGTGAGATTAAATTTTCTGCCCACTTTTGTCTTTATCAGTTTTCTGGATTTCTTTTCCAAATCTCTTAGTCTTACTTTGATTTCTCTAGGAACTAGGTGTATTAACTCACCATATGTTTTGCTGTCCATTTTTTTATTGTTCCCGACGTAATGGACAGCAAAACATATGGTGAGTTAATACACCTAGTTCCTAGAGAAATCAAACTAAGACTACGAGATTTGGAAAAGAAATCTAGAAAACTGATAAAGACAAAAGTAGGCAGAAAATTTAATCTCACATATATAAATGAAGGACTGTTCCCCAAATATATATATAATTTTTAAAAGAACACACAGGAAAGTAATCACTGAAACTCACTCCTATATTTTGATGTCGTCGTCAGGAATAATTGTGAATCTCTCCAAAGGCTGACAAGACTGATTATACAGCCTAGTTGTCTGAATATTCAGGCTATTTTCTTTTGTTGTTAAAGCTATTATGAGCCTTTGTTGGTAATAATTCAACTACTATACTATACGTCATAATATAATGATTTTCAACAATAAAATTGAAAACTCTATTTTAACAGCCATTAAATAAACAAATATATTTTTCCCATTATAAGAAAAAAAGTTTAAATTTTGTAAGCTGATCAACAATGTTTAAGTTAAAAGAGTTCACAAAGTCAAAAACGGTTCACAGAAATTAAACCCAGTTAGTAGGAAAATAACAATGGATTGAAAGAGAGAAAAATATCACAGTGTTTCGATACAAGCCCTTGTTAATGAAGTGTCAAGAATCAATGTACCAATCGTTTGATCTTCTTTATTCATTTGCTAGTTGACTTTACTTGTTAATTTGTGCACTTTTTGTTTATACTAGAAATAATAAAACATACTGATGTCATACTACTATGTATTGAAGCATATATTGTAATGAAATATATATCTTTTTTCTTATTAGAACACGATAGAATATATATTTCATCAATTTTTTTCAATGCAGTTTTTAGCTTGAAGGTGTTTCGATGACGTAGTTTATTACATCACTGTATATATTTAAATTTTATTTTGAATTTTTGAAAGCATCAGTTAGTGAATGGGTGTGTTTTAATGTTTGAAAAATATTCGATTTTACAGGCTAGCTTGAATAATGAGTTAACATATTGATTACTTAAAGAACTTTAAAAAGTAAATACATGTTGAAAATAAATGAAAAACTAATTTAACAAACCTAAAATATATCCATAATTGTGTTAACAGTTTTGTAAAAAAAAATATTTAACAAATCATTGAAAAAAATAACGTAGTTTGAAATATGCTCTAAACGTTAAACTTAATAACATCATTAGTTTTGTTAAAAGGTCAGATATAACTGATCAAGAGAAAAAAAAATTATATTAATACAAATGTCGTCTGTAAAGTAATATCACATGAAATATAGGATGTTTGATTATATATTTACTAATATTCTTGGTTTTATGAAGTATGTTGATATTTATAACAAACATTTTTTGAACTAATATAATTTTGTTGTTATAAACGAGTTGTTTTTCATTTCAAAAAAAAAAGAAAAAAGAAAAGAAAATACAAATCTGGTGATTTTAACATCTGCTTCAGGTAATCATTCCGTGTGTGGTAGCGGGGTCAGTGATAACGGGAGAATGCAGCCCGATAAGAATGGGAAGAAGATACTGAGGAGAAGGTTCAATACACAGAAAGATATCCTGTCTCTTCCCACCCTATTCCAACATCTCCCAATAGCTATTCTCTTATCTGTTAGATCAGACTCTTGCAAAACCGTTTGACATTTTTTACACTTACTTTAAACTAAAATCATATTATTTTTTTAAAAAAAAAATCTGTTAATTTCACCTAAAACAGAAATTTAAATCAATATGTTGATTACATTTTGACGAGGGCATTAAGATATATATACATTTATGTAATATATAATGTAATATAATACGTTATATATGTAATCAATGTAATATATACATTAAGATATATAGAATTTATATATCTTAGGCATATATTTTATGCCTAAATAACCTCTGTAACGAACATTTTTTTATATCCATCAGTAGAGCGAAAAAAATAAATAAGTTTAAAACAGATTATATCAGTAGTATAAATATCCTAGATTAATAATAAATTATGTTCACTACACATGATCTGAAATAAATGTTACATTTTATTCATGGTCTTACTTTTAAAGTCAGATATATTGATTTTCAAAGTTAATTTCACATGTTGAGTTTATGATTAATAACATGGTTTCTTATTTTTTCAAAAATAAATTAAATAGGCAGATGTAGTGTGCTTTAAAAATAACTCCTGAACCAAATAAATTTTTGGTTCAAATGCATTCGATTCTTGGATCAAGGAAATGATATTTTATATGAACAAAAGTTCATACATTTTATTATAATAATATATTTACATCACAGCTTTGGCAAAAAAGTTAACACCACTAGCAGAGAGCTTGATCGGAGACTATCAATGTGGGTTCCGAGCTGGGCGCTCAACCATTGACCAGATATTTACTCTTCGACAAACGCTTGAAAAATGCTGGGAGTACAATCTAGAAGTTCACCAACTATATATAGATTTCAGCAAGGCTTACGACAGTATAACAAGAGAAGCAATATTAAGATGCCTAAAAGAATGTAACATCCCAAGAAAGTTAATAAACCTTGTGAAAATGACCCTGAGTGATACCTACTGCAAGATAAAAGTACAGAATTCTGTGTCAACCCCTTTTAAAGTAGAAAAAGGAGTGCGCCAAGGAGACCCTCTATCATCAGTGCTGTTTAACCTTGTTCTTGATAGGGCAATAAGAGCGATATCCACAAATCAAGGTGGTTCTATATATAATAGAATGGAACAACATTTAGCCTTTGCTGATGATGTAGAGGTCCTTGCCCGAAACCAACAAACCCTAATAACAGTTTTTACAGAGATGGAGAACAAGGCAAATGAACTGGGTCTGAAAGTTAGCTCTGAAAAAACAGAGTACATGGTCACCAGCAAAACTCCAAACAGGTATCCTTCTTTGGAAGTGGGAGAGAGACATTTCCATCGAAAAGAGAAGGTAACGTACCTGGGTGCGGTAATAACGCACGATAATCAGGTGAATATGGATATACAGGCGAGATTAGCAACAGCTAATAAAAGCTACTTCTCTCTCCTAAGTTTATTAAGAAGCCGAAATATATCCATAAAAGCAAAGGTTACCATGTATAAAACCATCCTTCGACCAATAGTTACTTACGGATCGGAAGCATGGGTACTGACCAAAACCCAAGAGGGCATTCTCAATCGCTGGGAGCGGAAGGTGCTCCGGAAGATATATGGCCCAAAAAGAGATGGAAATATATGGCGCATTAGGACCAACGAAGAGTTGAAAAGACTGTATGGAGAGCCATCGCTAGTGGCAACCATCAAAGCTGCGCGTATTCGTTGGTTGGGGCATGTGCATCGTATGAGCGAGGATAGAGGACCCAAAAAAGCCCTGTATGGACACCCTGGAGGTCACCGAAGGAGAGGTAGACCACGACTTCGATGGCTCCAAGATGTGGAGGATGACCTACGAAGATTAGGTGCGGCTCGCTGGAGAAGGACAGCCTTGGATCGAGATCAGTGGCGCACCTTGGTAGCGGAGGCTCAGGTCCTAAATGGGCCGTAATGCCAAGGAGAAGAAGAATATATTTACATATTATTCCACAGTTGGAATACAATTTTATTCAAGAAAGTTAAAATTAAATATTTTTGATAAGTTGGTGGAATTTTCGTCACGAACAACAAACGGAAATTGAACTGGATTTAAGAAAACAATGAGCTATTGTCGAGTAAATTGGAAAAGTTATTGAATATTGACTTCTTTTTTAAAACCAATACTACAGTGAGGTCATATGAGATACAAGGAATGAAAATAAAACATAACATGATGAAGCAAATCAAATTAATTAATAAACCAAACACATATAAGAAAAGAAAACCTCTGATTTATATTTGCTATTGTTCCATGCGTCAACTAACATTCAGAAAAGTCATAGATTTAATATGACACCTCTAAAGAAATTGAAACTGTAACTATATGTGATAATATGCCCAAACAACATAAAAATATCAATGATTCTCGTATACACTAAATATATATATTTTTAAAAATGATAGAAAATTACAATTAGTTGTCTCTATGTATGTATAATTCCAGAGATATTACAGTTTACAACTAACATCCAATTTTGCAATCAACCAAAACAAATAATATGTATTCGCACTTGTAGTAAAATTGTGAAAGGAAAATTTGATGGTTAAAAAATTATTATTGAGAAATATAAGAATTTTTTTCAAACATAAAAATCGTTTGTTATTCCTATCTAACTTAGTTCAGTGAATGCCTGTTAGTTATCAAACGCTTCCTTGAGTTTTAGATATATATATATATATAAATCTATATATAAAATATATATATCTATTTATATATATATAAATAAATATATATATATACATGCTTTGTTAAACACAACAGAGTAGTTTAACAAAGCATGTATATCCGAAGCACTGCTACCAAAGTACACTAATATATATATATATATATATTTAGTATAGGTTGGCAGCAAATCTTCTTGTATGCATATTTTATTAAAATGTGCCGCAGCTTCGGCGTTCACGACTTTCAAACTAAGCTGCTCCAGTCTTGCATTCGTAAAACTGTCAGGAGACTGGAGCAGCTTAGTTTGAAAGTCGTGAACACCGAAGCTGTGGCACATTTTAATTATATATTATATATATATATATATATATATATATATAAATATATAATATACGTATTCTGAAGCCATATAGACAGTTTACTTATTATGTACAATATATTTCATTCACATACCCATTTATGCTGCTTAATTAAATCATGTGTACAATTTTCTTATTATAATTTGATTTTTACTCTATTCCTAATGTTTTTACAGAGTTTTAATTATTGTATAAACATTATTAAAAAAATGTAATACTTCTCATTAACAAATGGTCTTCTAACCAATTAAATTTTTGTTTACTACTTTTACTTTTATTTATTGTTTTATATCTATATTTCTTTTATGAGTACTGCTATGATTTTAAGAAATATGTAACCAACTATCTCACGTATATGTGAACGAATAAAACTTTTCTATGGAGGAGGTGAACAATTATCTATATTAGCTGAATATCTTTCTCCCTTCTTTTCGTACCGACTCCGTATGACCAGGGTTAAACATGGCGATGACGAATTCTTTTCAATTTCTCCTTAAGAAATCCTCCCAAAAATGGCTTTTCTTACTGGTAGAGACATTTTTACCTCTAGTTACATCTACTGAGCTTTTTTTGTCTATTGCTATCTTGAAGAAAGATTACTGTATCTTGTACAGAAACTCTAGAATTACAATAGTTCAAAAAAGTCATGCGATGAAAACCACCAAAATACAAATGTGTCTGACTTCCTTTAACCTGTGGAACCAGGTTTCGTTAGGATACATTGAAGGACAACATCATTAATCTCCACTTTATATATCTTACGCTGAATTTGAATAAACTTCTATCAATCTCTGTGGTTGTATTCTAATAGTAGCAGTAAATGTATGTATTTTTAAATAATTATAAAACCGCATACATTTTCATCATTAATGTACTTTGCATCAAAGTTGAAGAAAGATTTGATAAATTCCGTTGTAAGTAATAGTAGAATTGGAAAATGTAAAGGATTTTAACGAAGACAAACTGGTGAACAGCTTAACGAAGACGAATGATCATTACTAGTGACTTCCACCGCCTTTCGAACACAGCCTCAACCTTTCAAGGGCTCTTTGAAACAACCAAAATCACTTAGCACTCGTCTAATGAAGAATTCACAAAAAAAAGACTGCATTAATTCGTAAAAATGGAAAAAATCTAACTGCATATAAACGAGTAATTAATAATGAAATAATAAATAGTTAGAATAAATAATTCATATTTAAATAAATTTTTCATGAAAATTGGGTTACATTAAAATTAAATTAAATGGATAATATTTTCAAAGCTTAGCAATTATTGCTATTTTCAGATTTTTTTTTTAGAATATACCTTTTACAAACTGTAGTGTTGTTTTATACTTGAAGATGAAATCAACAAAATTGTTATTTTTGTGTCCTTATCTTATAAAATAGTAAAATAATATATGAATGCAAAAAAATAGATAATCCCTACTCTCTGTTGTATGCATATATCATACCTAAAGGGGTTAGAAGAGCCTCTATTATGAAGGGCTGTCCTACTGATTCCCAAGTATTCCTCTGTGATACATCCCTAACATGTGACTAGTTGGACTCTCACAAAAGAAAGAACGAGCGGCTAAAGACACAGGTTAAGCCATTGATCCAACATGTTAAAGTTTTCATTAATAAAATTTGACAGATAAAATACAACAACCATTAGTTATCGTTTATTCAAATTAGATTTAGTTGTAAAGAGAGCAACAATCCTATAGAGTTAACAACCAGCAATCATGTTTTATTAATTTCTTCCTGATACTTCTTTGTTTACTTAGACTTGCGCAGCCTTTGTTCCTTCCTAGCCATTTATGCCTTTGAAACTCTCCCTCTTTTTTTCCCAATTCCACTACAGGTGGAAGTTAGTTTTGGTTCAAGTGTGAATCCGACGAAAAGCAGCTGTTTTTGATTGTAAAATCTTTTTCCCATCACTGAATATCTTTCTTTTGTTTATATTTTTATGAGCATTTAACGAGTTTGTTGGAAAATATTGCTCAACCTATACATAATTCAATAGGAAACCAGACATAGATAAATTAGAGTACCTACACACACTTAGGTAGAGATACACACACTTGGAGTACCTAGTTTTTGGTTAGAACGTCATCACGAAAGATAAAAGAGGGAAACCAAGCACACTGTTGCAGAGACAGTTGGAGACTTTTTTTCATCATTAAAGTTTATGAAGGTATCTTTTTCCTTGGTGGTTTTATATTGTTTTTGGCAATGTTATTTGTGTTTATTTCCTATTATTTTTGCTGTAGACTGAGATTACTGGTTAATTAAGAACGAGTGAAAAGTTGACTGGTAAATTAGATTTTACAGTATATATTAGATTCGTCCCAAACTTCCCAAGATCACATTTTTATGATTACAATAGAATTGAAATGAGAAATTTGAAAAACAAAATCATTATTTAAAATGATTTCAATTGGAACGTAAATTCTTTCCAACTTATTCCAAAAAGCAAAGAATATATTATAAGGAAAGAGCAGTGGGAATATTGTGGGAAAAAGAAGTCTAATGAAGGCTTGGGGAAAGTTGAAAACCTCATGCTTGTTCTAAGTAGCTCGTTACCTGCTTTTGTCTTAAGCGTGCACAACAACCCTTGAACCACTCACCTAGAGCAGCCACAAAACACTCCTCCCCCCTACCCCTGTAGCCTTCCTTTTTCTTCATCTCCCTTTAAATAAAAGGACTTTTTATCTTTTATTTGCACCATAAATTACTAAACTCTCGACCCTTCCAATTAAATGCATATTCAATATTTGAACTTGATTATAATTTGAAAACCACAATTAACTTTGAAGAAGTCTTTTTACAAAAGGTAACATGAATTATTAAACACTAGAGATAAATAAATTCATATTATAAAGTTAAAGGCTTTACTTCCTCAAACATCTAATTTAATTAGCAATATAATTTAGTTAGCTATATGACCATCGCTGAGTTTTAAATTGTATGTAAATTCAAAACGTTTTTCGCTTGAGAAGTACTTATATGTGTTTAATTTATATCACTAGTTCAATTAGTCCTTTAGAAACTATTTTCACTGTATAACTTTACAGCAGCTCTCCAAATTAAATAGTCAGTCAAACGAAATTATTTAAGGTACTATTTGACTGTTTTGTTTATAGAAATATTACACGATTTCTAGCTTGTATTGACAGCTTGATTATACAGAGGAAGTTTACCTTATATAAGGTACTTATGGTATGGACTTATAATGAGGATCTGACATGAGACTACCTCAACATGGTAGCGGCTTAAGTTTGGTGTCTTAAAGTCATCTCAGAGAAATCATTTGCATACACATGATTGTTTAATTAAGGTAATGTTTGTTTCAGTAGTCTACACAAATATACTGGATCCAAGAAATCGTACATTCAATACTAGAATGATGCAAGCAGTTACCAAAACATTTCTGGTTCACTTAAACTGTTTAAGTAAGTATAAACTTTCAAATTTGTTCCAAATTTCGATTTGATTTCAAGGAACTGCAATTTTGATTAGATTTAATTATATGAAAAAAATTAGTTTTTGATTTTCTTATTTTATTATCAACAATGTTAAATCACGATATAACAGTTACAAAGTCTCTTTTTCAATAATTTAAAGCATTATCTAATTATTGTATAAATTAATAAGTTTATTTATTTATATATTATGATGACGCTTGCATCATTTTGCTAAATATGTTATATGATATTTTAATAATATGCTAAATGATGGAAACGTATGAATAGTTTTGAGTCTGAAGATGATATCTGAAATTCGTGTCTTCCATATTTCAGCAAATATACATTCTCTAAAGAAGTTGAAAGAAATAGAGAAGTTTGTAGAAATAGAACAGTTCGTGCCAATCTTATTAATATCTGAAGACTATGAACATCCAGAGAATTTCGATTCCCGGTCTTTGTTATAATATACCCGAGAACATAGTTTTCTTTATCTTAAACAAATATTGTTTGTTTAGTTTACATACTGATTTTAATACCTTAACGGAGAAAAATTTAGTATGTTATTAAAATGACACCTCATTGTCATGTTAAGGGTTAGGTCATTCACCCAGCCAATTATTGCTCTCACGGACTCACTAGCTACAAGCTACACCGAAAATTGACACCGTAGTGGCCAGTCAAAACGCGTTACGTAGAAACCTATTAAACCGATATCCTGACAACAAGAGATTAGTTTTTTTGCAAGTTTGAACGAAATGAGAGGAAACTCATCCAAATAACATACTATGTTCTGTTTAATAAAAAATGCATATATGTTACTTCAACATTGGAAAAAGTATCCAGAACTGGGAAACAACAGTTTAACAATTTTAATTGAAAAAGTTTAATAAAAGTTTAAAATAAACTTGAAAAATGAACGATTAAATGACACACAAATGTAGTATTCAATTTTGAGTTCAATTTTGAAAAAGAGATACCAGGAACTTTGATAAACAACGGAAAGAAACCAGCAGCAGCCAATTGTTGGCACGGTTCAAAAAACAGTTTGAAAAAAGATAGAAAGATATTATAAGAAAAAAGAGAGGGAAAAAGTGAAGTGTGAATGTGATAACAAGTCGCTATTAAAAAAATAATACTGATAAAACATTGGCAAGAGAACAGTAAGAGGAGTATAAAATGTTCTCCATTAGAACCATCTAAATGCAGTGTTTTGCTGTTTTTCTATGTTTGCATTGTAAACATTGTATTTTATATAAGTTATTCTAAACATATTCATATTTCTTTATTACTGTTGCAGTTAAAGTGATATTCATACAAAGAACAGTTCACTGACAACCACTATACGAAGTAATAAGCAAAACCTGAACTATTCATAAACAACTATTTTTTATATAAAATGAATTTACATTAATATTTTCAACATTTGAAAAAACTTAACCTTAATGTATTGGTTTTATACCATAAAGAATACAAAACATAGTTTTAAAAAATTATAGTGCTGGCATTACTTGATCTAGTTGTTTTGTAAAAATGACCAAAATATCGATAGCTACCATACTTATGGTGTTTCTATATCATTTTCCTATATTAACAAAATAATGATGTAAGATAATAACAGAAACTGGCCCCTTCGACTTGACTAGATGCCAAACTTAATTAAGCAACTGACTGATGATCATAATATTGGTAAATTACTTGGGTTTGTCAAATTGCTCGGAAAGGTATTAATTACAATTTCTGCTTCGTTTGGTAAGTTAATAATGAGTTGACATTATTCTCACTCGATCACTCATGTTATAATGTTTAACGAGAACTGCCTTATGAAGCTAATATTACAATAACAGATTGGATAGCATAACATTTAAAGTTTATGTAGTGTATTTAATACACTAAAGGTAAGAGGTTATGAGTAAGGGTATTGAAACCATACAAACAATGTTAATTTAATATTTGGAAAGAAAAAGGGCTATAGATTTATTAATATTGCAATAAAAATAAATAAATAAAATAAATAAATTAAATGATCAAAGCATTATATGAAATGGGGAAAAAAGACATCCCTATTATTTTTCCCCATTTCATATAGTGGTTTGATCATTGATAGTAATTTCACGTTTTATGTGAAATCTTATGGATGGTTCGCATTGAAACCATACAAACAATGTTAATTTAATATTTGGAAAGAAAAGGACCATATATTTATTATTTTGATTAATATATAGTTATATTAATTTATTAATATATTTATTAATATAATTTATATATTTATATTAATATTGAATATATTTATATTCAATATATTTATTAATATATTGATATATTTATTAATATTGAATTAAAAATTAAATAAATAAAAGAAATAAAGTAAACGATCAAACTTTTTTTTCCCATTTTATATAGTGGTTTGATCATTGATAGTTATTCACGTTTTATGTGAAATCTAGTTATATAAAAAAAATTAACGTTAAAATGAAAAAATGTTCATAGAAATATCAAATTTCTATACATTAATAAATATATAAAATATATGTAATCACCAGTAACTTATATAACCACCACTTATATACAATTGAACCAAAGTACGAGTATATTGGTTCCATTGTACTTTGTATGCATGTAGTTTTAAGATTATCATTAATTAATAATTTTATTATTTTTGATTATTTACGTATATATATACTGTAAATATAATTTTTCTAAGGTGTATAGTAATATAATTTTCAAGAAAATAATGTATTCCCTTTTAACTGTCAGATTATTAATAATCAATTAAAATAAATAATAAATATTAATTAATTAACAGGCACATGTTTTTTGTAATAATTTTTATCAAGTATTAAGTGTAATGCTTGCTATCAAAATATTGAATCACCCCAGTAGTGTAGCAAGTCGGAGGGGGGGAGGGTTAAAAATAGATAAAATTAAAATAATAAAAAGCAAACTAAAATCTGTAAATTCCTACCAAAATGAGTTTTTAAAGTCATAATTGTTTTTATGTTTTATTTGTATACTACTGTTTTTAAACAGATTTTCACCTGTAATATTTGTAAATTAAAAATAAATATATTTTAAATTGTTCAAAATTAGTTCTTTTAATGGGGATAAAAATTTATTAGATTTATTTACGTAGATAGTTAATTTAATTTAACAATTTTTTTTATGATTTGAATTATACGTTTCTGTTTGGAAAAAATCTTTAGTTTTCTTTGATGACGACTCTATATTTATACGAGTATTGCAATAAGTCTTAAGTCTGAGACCAATGACAGCAGTCTAAAATTAGACTGTCAATTGTAATTCCATTAAAATAAATATTTTCAGGACCTTCTGGAGTTTTGAATGTTAACGGATTATCAATATCAACGGTAATCTTGGCGAAGGGGGGGGGGGGGGGTTCAAATTTTACGACAGACCCAGGTGGCAAAAATTGTTCCACTGGGTCACCCAGTTAGGCTGTAGTTAATTAATTAGATTTTAATTTCTCTTAATAGATATTTCCATGACTTTACATAACTTCTACTAAGTAAGACCTGTAATAATCTTAAAATATTGGGTCAATTGTACTTTATATGCATGTAGTTTTAAGATTATCATTAGCTAATAATTTTATTAATTTTGGTTATTTACGTATATATACATAGTAAATATAATTTATTTAAGGTATATAGTAAATAAAACATCGAATACTACATAAGTGATTCTAAACATATTCATGTTTTTTTATGTGGTAGGTGTTACTCATTAATACTAGTTGAATAATAAAAACTAGTATTAATAGTATATTCTACATCATATTATATAAATATATTATATTATTAAACATAACTATGGCGTTAGTTATAATAATACATTACTGTTCTAAGCTAAAACAACTATAGACAATAAAAACTGTTACTTTAAATTGTACAATTCAATATTAAGTTAAAGTGAGTAGTAGAAATGCATTTTACAAATTATACCACAAATGATATTATGAGGTTTAGACATTCTGTCATAGTCCCTCAACAGACTCCTTGAACACTGTAGCTCTCATTCAAACCCTATGTCGTTCCAGGAGCCTATTGAAAATTGACAACGCTATTTTCAAATTACAACCAAATAGAAATGAAATTATCACCAGACAAAATCTTTCTTTATTATTTACTAATAATTAACTGTTATATATTTAAATTTGGAAATACTTTGCTACTATACAATGTACTTACTATTGTTTTTTTTTAAAAAAAAAATAACATTTCTTTTGATAGAGCAATCCAAAAAATTGTCTGTAATAAAGCTCTAAGCAATTTAGCAAAGTGAGTTGTGAAGTATGGAGATGGCGTTATGGTTTCGTTCAAATGTAAGAGGTAGGAGAGATGAGTTTGGTGAAAAACAGATATTCCCTAGTAAAGACAAATGGCTTCGATCAGAACTTGAGACATGATCATAACATCAATATATTTGTACCGTACTTCTTGAGAACAGGTGTCTGTCTGGTAATGCTAACATATATTCGTTTACCTAGTATTTATATTAATCATCTACTGGCCGTCATCTTCTTTTTACAGAAAAAAAAACATGGTTTCAATATATTGTCCTTATCTCTCTTACCAGAAACAGCCAACATTCATCTTCGCAAAAAGGAGAGTAATATTTCATTTTGCTATTTCATTTTTTCATCATAGCCAATTCACTTCTAATACTACTTCTAATTTAAAGGAATAATTACTCAATAAAAAATGAATAATATTAATTCAAATTACGCTCGTATAACCTGAAATCAATTTTAACCTAAAAATTCATAAAATACTTATAGAATGAATTTATCAACATATTCATTTAGCAGTTATAATTATTTGTTCCACTGCTTTAACTAACAGAAATTTTATTTTACATTTAATTTTATTCACGATTTTGAATTATTTGCCCACAGATGCTCCTGTGCAATGAATTTTCCTTTTCAGTTCAGAAATAATTCCAGATTTTTTCCGATAATAGTGTAAATTGACTTACCTTCTTAACAATAAGTTACGTGACATGAAGTTGCATAAACACGGAAGGAATTTTTAGCCCCTCCGAGAGGAAAAAACAAGATCTCAGAGAAGTTCTTACGAGTTAAAATTATTGAGTTTTTGTAAGAATATCTCAAACGATTAAGCGTTTAAATCAAATTTAATGCTATTTATTGGTTACTCATTTAAAAATGGTTATTAAATCAAAAGAAAAAAAATCATTTATTATACAAAATAACACTTCTAGAATCTAAAAATAAAAAAAATATTACTTTATTGTTTTATTTATACTTATATTGTTTACATATTTATATTATTATATTATATGTATATATATTATGTACGTTTCCTTTATATTTTACTATTCTATTTGTTAAAACTTCCCGTTAACCAATATGCGCCAATTTAACATTGTATGGATGCGTATGCATAAATTGTTTGAATATTTGTTTGAACAATTATTTTGACACAGACACCTGATGTGTTAAAAATAGTAAACTTATTGAACGGGGCTTACTATGACAGTGTTGCACGGCGAGAATATTTTAGTGTAATGGTTTCAACTCAGAGATTTAAGACAGTTATAACTGATCTAGATTCTTTCATTTTATATATGAAATTTGTATTACAATATGACGATGGTTATAACAGATAACCTTGAAAAATGTACAAACAGTCTGTACGTTGGACACTCTGATGCTGTATCAAGTTTTTACAAGAAGAATGTTATTCTCGAGACTAAACAACCCTTATACCGACAAATTCAAATAACGTTTAAGCAATTAGTAATAAGAACAAACTGAGTTGTAAACCAGTGCTAAAAAATACAAAACCAAGATCAATTAAAAAAGCAAATATACTGTGAAGTATACACTATTACTCCTCTGTGCTGTTCAGGATGGAAAAAAAGTTACACACTTTTATAACAAAAAGTTATAGGTGGACAAGATTGTTATGCTAATTCCGACCTACTCAAGTTTCTAAAAATAGATTTTATTTATTAAAACTACTTTCAAACAAAAGCTTTAATTCCTGCACAAAAGAACGTTCCATGATTTTTTATTCTTAAATAAGAATGTCCAATACATTATTAAATTAACTGAAGAAAAATTGGTGCTAACCTAATGCGTGTAAACCATGCATTAATATTTGATCCTATGTATTGCTCAACAATAAATCTTTAATACATTAGTTTCATTTTTATTCATTGGAACTCCTGATCAGAGCTACCACTGATGCCCTAGCCATACAACAATCAGGGTTACAGTAATAACATTCAAAAATTCATAGAGAATGAAAGAGTTTAAAATGTTCCATTAGCATAGTTAATAGAAGCCTGTAATAAGGAATGTCATAGAATACAATACTTGACTCTGAGAAGAAAGAAGACACTTCACCATTTCAAGAAACCCAATTATAAGGCTTCATAATTCTGCATACTACTTAAAGTACTGCATACATCTTAAAGACACAGCTGTTACCAGCATTTATATTATAATTAGTAATAATACATTCCGTCATACCTCGTAAAGTCTCTGAAAAGCTCGACCGGTTTCGGGTCCGCCTGGATCCCATCTTCAAGAGCACCTAACTGACTGTGAACGTTGTTTTCCTATAACCTACCTATATATAGCATCTACATTGTGTAATCAGTGTTGTGTGTGTAGGTAATTTTTTTTATTTTTTTTTCCTATTTCTTTAATTGTTATGTTTTTTTCTTTTATTGCTTATATAAAAAAAAAACATAACAATTAAAGAAATAGGAAAAAGAAAATTACCTACACACACAACACTGATTACACAATGTAGATGCTATATATAGGTAGGTTATAGGAAAACAGCATTCCTATACTATCCGACCCGAAACCGGTCGAGCTTTTCAGAGACTTTACGAGGTATGACGGAATGTATTATTACTAATTCTAATATTACTAACCTCAGTGGAACTAACCCATTAACTATATTTAGCATTTATATTGTTGAATTTAATTAACAAACCCTCTAATTAACTAGAAACCACGTTAATATTATCACAATCATATCTTCAAAAATCATTTAATTACATCATATATTTCATCACACAAAAATTGGGCTTAGAAGGTATTCCAAATATTTACTGTGATTAAAATGTAATTAATAATCTTCATTCTCCTGTAGTTCTTTATTTTAACACTACAGAAAATATACGTATTTTATCGTTACTAGTTCATTGTGGAAAATGTTACCTAAAATATACCCTGTATTGTCATCTTGAAAAAATATTTCCAACTAAAGATTATTACTTGATCTATTATAATAGTATTTAGATCACGTTTATTCATGAATTTAGGCTTAGTTATTATTACCATTTCTGCAATTTTTATTCTTGAAAAGAATGATATTGTAGCGCTGTTCAAGTTTAAGATCGAGAAAACGTGAGGATAGACACGATTTTAAGGTGGGGTCTTATAGGAAACACCATTACTCATTCTGTTTTAAAATAATTTAAACGGAATCCTTAAAAGAATAACATTACTGGAGAAAGGTAATAAATTACTTGTAATCTGAACAGATAAAATCGTCGAAATAGAATTTAGCCGAAGATAAGGGATTTAAATGGGAAAGAGGTGGCTAATCGACGTGGGATCCTGAATAAGGGATGGGTTGAGAATATAAATAAAATGAGTCTTGTTAGTATTCAGAGGGCAGTGATACCTTAGTCGATTAGGAACTAGGACTTGTGCACTCTCTTACCTACCCTTGTAACAGTCCCTTCGTCCTCCGCCAATTAATAAACCTTTCGGAAAGACTACCCCTTGGGTACACAGTGTAAGCAAATAACTTGCCTTTATATGTTAACTTGCTTTCATCTGTGTTGATAGCCTAAACGAATGCTTTCTTAATCAAATCGTTAAGGTGACAAATCTATTTTTTATAATAAATATTATAATGAAATAACATGCAATACTTTTGCTCGGTTATTATACATCGCTATTAGTTAAGATTAATTTAATAACTATAGCCCTGTTTAATGTTTAAAAAAACAATTTTAATAAATATATTAATTTTCATAATGTGTTTAAGATATAGGTTAGATTAGGTTGCAGTGGCAGTCGCACAAGGAAACACACGTAGGCCGAGCATTGGCCCTTTGTGATACCATACAATGAAGATTGATACTACAATGGGAGTCCTAAATTTTGCCTAACTCAAGTGTATTTAGAGTAGGGATCTTTAACAAGTAACGAGTACTTTAACGAGGAAATAACTGATATATTAATATTAATGTTTATCTGGTACGTTCTGTTGATATTTCGACCGGTTTTGAAACTCCAGGGCAGGAGAGCAGTTCTTAAACTGATCGAGATAAAAAGAGAGTATGAAAATTAAGATCAAATATTTCAGCAATGATATTACTCTGAATAAGTGTTAGTTTAGTATTATAATATCAAACTAATAATAAATACTTTACTGTATCTTATATACTTTATTGGTATATAATAATACTGACATGGTTTATGTACTCAGCTAAAAGACAATGGAGTCAAAAGATCTGCTAACAGTTAGTTAGACTGTTATAATAATTGCAAGATTTCACATTAACACATAAAATAACAATAAATGATCAAGCGACGATATGAAATGAAAAAAAAGGCTAAGATCTTTCAACCGTAACAAGCGGTCTTTGTCAGAGTCAAAACGCAACTGATTGGTTCTTGAGTCGGGCTTTAACTCTGACGAAGACCGCGTGTTACAGTTGAAAGATCATAGTCTGTTTTTACAATTTCATATTGTCGTTTGATCATTGTTATAATAATATATTTAGAGTTTGGTATAGACAGTATTGCTTCATATCGTAACAATAATTATTTGTAATAATAGACGTGTTCTCAAACTTGTAATATGAAAAAAAAAACAAACGTACAGAATAACATGTTGTATTTTTATAAATTATTGACTATAGAATAATGTATTTATTTTTACTTTATTAGTATAAAATAATAATTACTTAGTGTCAGAAGACGGATTCAGAATAATGGAGGAGCACCAAAGGTGGTCTTACGAGGTAAGATCGTATATTTACGAAACTACTAAATAATTACAAGTATTGCTATCAGTATAATTATAATAACACTTATAATTAAGTGTAGCAATAACAATTACTAACAATAACAACCACTGTGATAATAACAATAATATTATTTTATGTATTTGCCAACGATGACAAGAGTTCATAATGATCACGTGACATGAAAGGAAACGTCCAAAATACAGTAAAGAATCCAGAAATTGGCTTATGATTTTTCTGCTAAAGTATCTTCAAAAATTAGAGTCACACTAAATCAATGTGCGTCTATTACTTTGATTCAGAGTGTGGTTTAAATATGGATGTTTTTTCTATGGTTTCGAAATAAATCTATCAAATTAATGACTTTATATTGAGATAATCAGCTAAATTACTGAAGAATGAAATGATATAATTCGTACTTTTAAAAACTAAGGTCAAATGTTAGTTTTCAATTTATAAAATTGCAACATAATTATATTGAAATATAATTAAGGAAAATAAAATGTCTAAAAACTATGAATTGAATATTCTGAAAGCAAGCATACTGAAACGCATTTTGTGACACCATTTAGGTTTGCCAAGTCTATGTTAGCTTAGAACTAATGAAAACGTTATGAGGGTAGTGACAAAGCTCGTGCATATTTTACAACCTTGGGTAGCTGATAACAGCGTCATAACAGATATTACTTCTCTTTACAAATTACTAATGGTGGTTACTATCAATTACAACATAATTTTAATGATCAATAAACGGTAGAAATTTATCATAAATATTTATCATGAAATATCATGATCTAATAAATAATTAGATCATTTACCCTTTAACTATGGCAACTTCTTTGAGTGTGATACAATAAAACTTAGAAATCAAGAAAAAAAAATACGAATTATGCTTTTATACAATTTTGAATGCAACGTTTTCCAAATTTTTTGCTATTTCGATTTGATAAGAATGGCAGATGAAAATAATCTATTTTCAAATAATCATTTGTTTTGATCTGTCAAACGGTATGGCTTGTATCCTCCTCACAACCTTTCATAATCAATCATAAATACAAAATGTTTACACTCTTTGCAGAAAATAGATTTTCATTTTTTCTAAAATACTGAGATTATTTTTACTTACTAATTTTGTCAATTTTATGATAATACCAAAATTTTAAGACTTTTGAGTTAGTACGAAAAACTTTTTGTTTAAAATCACATTTTTCCTAAAAAGTAACTTTTCCATAATGCATTACTGCTAAACAAAATAGACCATTACTATAAAGTCCCACTCTACAGGACTCAATAACAGATCTTTTTATTTTTAATACAATTAGACACCTTTGTACACAGAATATATTACTTCAGCTGTCTGATCTAACTTGGCAGCACTCAAAAAATAAAGCACTATTATAGATTCCTACTCTATAGAACCTATTTAGGTGTAAATTACGAATTTGATCCATCACGCAGTGCGACTTCGAGTGCCCAACAACCATTTAGGATACCCACCCACAAACAAACATCATCAAAAAAAAATTTTTGGGACATCATAACTTGTAAATCCATCAAAATCTTGATAACATTTTGTTTATGACTTTTAATAATGAAGTTTATTTTTATAGTAAAGTAAAAATCATAAAAACTTTATTTGAAAATGAATAGAAAATGAACAGTTTTTTTAGTGTATTTGCCAATGCTTAATGAAGATTGCTGCCAAGTTAGATCAGATTGCTGAAGTAATATTTACAGAGACGTAAATAAGTCATAACGGTTATTAATTTTTTAATAAAGAACTGTTAAAACTTACATTCATGTCTGCGCTGTCATATTTTTAAATTGAATACTGTTGGATATACATTTGTTTTTCTTGAAGATTATAATCAATAACGATTTCATCTGATAAATTGATTCCGTCTTTTGCCAGCTAATCTTAATAGACTCGGGGTTATGTTTTATAAATGGTATAATATCAAACGGAGCCCAATTTCAGATATATTTAAATATATTAAACTTATTCAGAGCAGAAACGTTTTGGGGGAAGTTAAATGATTTTTTGCACGATTAAACTGATTTAATGTTAAGAATGGTGAACTATGAGTCGAGGGTGCGCTATCTCTGTGACTTGAAGCAGGGAACGCTCAAACGAGTTATACTGGTAACTGGGGACAAGCAAAGGACCTGCGCTTATCTAAGTCCCTTACAGATAGATAGCTCTCTCTCATCTAACCTACTTGCTTCCGCTAGATATAAACTCACTCCCATAACCTTCCAATAAATTTAGAGCCAGCACAGTATAGTTATCTAGAAAGATGGTAACCAACGTAATCAAATCATGATCATAAATAAATTTACTCATAAATCAATCTCAAATTTTACTTAAAGCAATTAAAGCGTTCTTATTAATTAATAATTCAATGAATAGTTATAATAGGCAATATTTGTCAAATTTTATACTACCACTGCATACAAAATATTTATTAAAACTAATTTAGTTTATAAATAATAAAAATGCAATATTTTGAGTCCTTATATTATCATAAAAATGAATTAATATACTTTGTTACTTATTAGTGAAAATCTGCTCAGATGTGTAATAAGTAATCATGTTACCATGAGCGTGAGAAATAATGTTAGTTCATTGATAGATTTTCTATACGGAATGTGAATCACAGAACATCCAGATAGCCAGCTATAACTACTTTTATAATGAGCTAAAACTCATGCAATTTTTAACATTTATATTTTGACTACAATAAATACGAAAGTTTAACCTTTTTTTAAATAGCCATGCGTTATATTACTGAAAAAGAATGTACACGTTTTTAAACTGTGTATTATATATCAATCAAACTCTACCAACTGTGATGTGTCAAAAGTTTTTCGGCCGAGCAATCTACAGTTTCATGAAAAAACCCTGAATACAACACCGCTTGTAAAATCCCAACCGGACATATACTTCACTCATGTTGGACAAAACCGCCACTCTTCCAAACTTAATACATTAATTCAAATAAACAAATTGCAAAGGTTTTCTAATACAGTAACTCTGCTTATCAAATCATAGATAGAGAACATGTTATATATAATAATATAATCATCAGTCGGCCATTGTTATCTAAATCATTTAGTTTCAAACATTCTTTCTAAATTTAATTCAAAATGTGTTGCTTCGTTAAAACCAAACTTCCGTCGGTTTTATTTCTACGTTTACTTATTTACTTTCTAGAAATATTTCTACTTTACTTATTCAGAAAAAAAATAATAGAGATTTAGGCTTCTGATATAAAAAGATTTGAGAAACGGCATCAGTCAAAATTCGATAACTACATGTATAATGTACTACATTACTATGTGATCACCTGTACATAAATCCCTTTTAAGCAAGTAAGTCAAGAGTGAATAATGCTTGTGTGTTGACTTCTGTATAATTTAATTACATGTTTTCAACATAAACATACGTTTTTAGCGCCCAGAGTCCAATAAAATAGGCTTCGCATTATTTTATTGGATAAGAGAGAGTTATCTCTCTCTCTCACTCTCTCTCTCTCTCTCTCTCTCTCTCTGCATTTGTATATGTGTGCGTAAATGTGGACCTGTTTGGGTGCATACAAGCACAATATCTCGAAAACCAAATGTTATAAAGAGCTAACATAATAAGTACTGTTAGGCCAAAATGAAAAAGCTAACTCAGAATCAACCAAAGCATCAATCATTAAATTTAGTACCAGCATTATTAAACTTCTCAACTTTCTTAGGAGATACTTAAACTGAAAAAATTTAGTTCTCTCAATTTTTTTTGCAATTTAATGTTTACATAATTTCAACTAAAATGGATGCAGTTTTGTCTTTTTGTTGACATGTAATACTAGAGGAAATTTGTTATCTCTACCAATGAGGACAAGGATTTACAGAACTGTTATAAAATAGAGAAAAATGAAATGTTAAGCTCCAATTGTGTTGATTTGTGCACTATATAAAAGGCAGTAAATTACAGACAATATATATATATTTATTTTAATATTTTGTACAGCTAATGCAACCTCTATATATTTAATATTCATGACTTATTAATAAAATTCTAAGTAAGCAAAGGTCACTTGTAACTGATAAATGAATATTAAATAGTGAACAAATATAAATGAAATTTGTATGTTTCTGAACTATAAAAACAGTCTAGTGCGTTCTATTTAAATGAGAAGGTACTAACTGTATTATCAACTTTTCTAGTTATGGATAGTGGAAAAAAATTATTTTATGCAATTAATGGAATTAATAAAGTGCGATTTATGTTTTGAAAATTTTTGATTACATTAATGGGCTACAGTTTGCGTGAATTAATAATCTCAAGTGGTACCATTAATTTAGGAATGACTCCAAAAATGTGATTTTTAAAAAATTAAGCATATCCTATTCTCCCAAATTTTTTTTTGTGAGGTCATCTGAACACGTAAAGTTTCAAAAAACTGTATAAGTATAACATTGGTGTTTATTTTTATATATAGACATTTAAGCTGGTGTTATTTCCAAAAAAGTTTATTATTTATGTTCTCTGTTTATTTTTATTAGTTTCTTCAAACCACACACGCTTGTGACAACACTGTTGGTCTTCTACCATCGGTTAGCGTTTAGCAAGCGTCCCTATTTCTTCTCTCCTGATGACGGTTAAACCGAAAATTAGAGTCTGTAATTGTGTTGCCTATTTAGTGTTTACCAATTGTTTACCCTGAAACATATATGCATATATAGACTTATAATCATAAAAAGACAGATGGAGAAGAAACATGAAACCATTAAGATATTTCGACATCCTTCATCATTAGAAAGGAAGAATAATCACCTTCACTCAAAGATTCTTTCCTGATGAAGAGTAATGTTAAAATACTGTAGTGAGTTTATATCTTGTGAATGTATAATTATAGCTATATATATTAAATTAGAAATGATTTTACAATAATCACTTCTATATATGAGCTTGTGAAACATTCTGTTTGTATTTTTAATTTAGACCGTTACAATTTTAAAGATAGCAACTCCTTTTTTTTAATTTGCTCTAGATACTTTTAGTGTCAATTAATACATTCAAAACTCTTTAATTAAATTTGTTTCCAAACTGGCCATCTGTGAAGAGTAGGAAATGATTTAGGGGGTTGTTTATGCTTTTGAAATTTATCCAATAGCTTCTGTGCTATGGTTATTATAATATTAATATAATAATAAATAATGGTACATACCGTTATAAAAAATAATCTGTCAATAGCAAAATAGAACCAACGATAGAGAGAAAAATTGTAATTGACCAGTGTTGGGATTTGATAAATGGGTAGGGAAGTAGGAACACCTGGGTCAAGGGGTGATGAAGGAGTGCGGGGGTGGGTGCAAGAGCCACGAGGGGTGACACCCCTGACCGGACAGCACTACCACTAATGCCTCCCCCCCACCACCCAATCCCATCAGCCTTCTAGAATTCCTAAAAGACCAATTTTTTCTCTCCTTCTCTACCAAATTCAACCCGTTTTTCATGCTACAATAGTGATCACTTCACCCATTTAAAAACCTTAAAAAATATTAGAAAGAATGGGATCATGATAAAAGATTGTCCTAGATAAATGAATCGACACCAGCCAATGATCAATCAGCCATAAATGGATTATAGCTTGCAAATAAGGGACCCAGTGGACGTTTTTAAATAATGCTCTTAAACGCCATAAACCAAACCTGCTGGGAAGCAAAAGAACAAACAATGCTTTTAAATATGTCTCCACCACTCCGAACCTAAATGTTTAATCAATATTTATGTTTCCATTCAAATTATAAATATATTATCACAAATTGTCTCTCTGAAATATAAACTGTTTAACTTTCATTATTTTTACATTTCCTCAGAACAAATTACAGTCAACCAGATTTATTTTCTATTTTAAATTTTCAATTTTTTGAAATGAATAATTTCCTTAAATAAAATTTCTTTTTAGATTAGTGTTCACATATTATTACTACAAAAACGCAAAGTCATAGGGAAAAAAAATTACATTGTTATTTCTTTTGTGCTGCCCAATGCACACCTTTTCCGCATTCTATTAACACATATATAACTTTATTCATAAACAGGCGTATCTATTGTTAATTTTTTTTAACAGAATTTGTTTTCTTGTTAAAAATACTGAAGTTGTGTGACACAAATGTCTTTACAATTTAGAAATCACAGTTTCTTATTTAATAGCTAAATTTGTAAAACTGTAGTAAATGTAATTTAAAGAAACGAGTATTCAATATCCTGTAAACAGAGAAGAGATATCGAAGTTAAACTAGTATACAACATAACTATGTCAGTTCAAAATTAAGAAACACTACCATAGTTCAAACAAATGAAACATCATCACAACGAATAACCTGCACTCAAAACCACAGTTCTAGCAGACCATTGTAGTTTACCTTGGGAAATAGGACACTAAAGTTTTTTAAATCTAAAAACGATTCTTAGCAATAACCACAGTTTTAAAAAGACTATGCATCTCTTTTTTAAAAGAATTCTTTGAAAGATCCCCAAAAGCAGCATAATAAACTCATTCGGAAAAGCTCAATCACTTACTAAACAAAGAAGTACTGTACCTGTAAAATGATCATAGATAAAATAAATGTACTTTCAAAATAATGAAAATCAAATCAAATAATAAACACAAAATAACAGGATTTTTAATCCTTTTCCATGTTCTGTACCAACCAGGAAAAAAGAAGAGCACTCAGAGAAGACGCAGTTATGGTGAAAAATCTTGGTAGAGACCAATAATAGTGTAAGCTGGATACCTGGGTATTGGATAGGGAGTGAAGTTATTTTGCAACCTTCTATTTGAAAAGAAAAAATTAAATTCAAACTGCTACTGTCCGGGCGTTTAGAAAGTACTATTAAAATCGTGGAATTTAAATGTTTAAATTAGTTATTATAGTTTAGTATCTTAGTTTATCTGTGTATATGTTACTTTTTGAGAGATTATATAAAATTAAAATTTATTATTAAATAATGTCATACTACACATCTTTTACAATACTACACACTACAATATGTTTTATTAAATATTAAATTAAAAATGCAACATTAAAAATAAAAAAATGTTTCATCTATTGTTCTATGAGCTGTTTTAGAGAAATTAACATGTTCTTCAGGGAAATAACTGCTAATAGAATGGCAAATTCACAGATTTAGTAAAAACATTTCGATTAGTAAAATAGAGAAATGTTTAAGTGTTAGAAGAATTGCACTGGACTTCTTGGATATACGAGCTTTTGATAGTCCATTCTTGCATCGATTCAATCAGCATGATTACTCTTATATAGATGTATTAATCCATAAGACTCAGAATGTATTAATACAATGCGAAAATAAACGAACAAGTATAAATGTAAAATTTTAAGGAGCCGTCAAAGTGATAACAAAGATAACCTGTAGTGGAAGTTTCCTTTTCAAAAAAGGGTATCCACTTTGGTGTACTATGCATTCAACAACGAATAATGCTACCGGTAAAAATAAGTTAACTCCCATTTTGGTATCTGAGTCAGATAAATGGTACTTATAGTATCTAATTTAGTTTTATAAACTCATTCCAACCAACTCAAATTTGTAAGAAAAACTATATTTTCTAAGGACGGGTGTCAAAATATACGTAAAAAATTTATCTTGTGTTTATAGTTACTACATTTGCAAGCTGCAGTTAATATCATATGAAGATGCAGAATCTCTGGCTGCGAGAGCTGGCAACTATTGATCACATTTCATCTGATGTGAGAAGTCACCTTGAAGAGAATAAAGATTTTGTGAAACCATATCTACAACCAACATATTTTTAGAACTATTTATTTAAAGACTGTTTTGAAGAACTATAAAGAAATTAAAATCCAAAGTTGATTTTCAAAATGACAAAGGATAGCTCAATAAGGCAGATACCGTTGCAGAGTGCACAATTTTTGAGGAGTCTGTGGCCATCAGCTTAATCCTAATAATAATAATAATAATAATAATAATAATATGTCTCATTGTTCTAGATCAACTAGTTCAAATTTGGTATAGCTAACCAATTTTTATAGTTGTAATAAAACAAATGAAATCATTAAAGTGATTATTTATAAAACATGCATATTTAGGCATGTATTGGCAACATAGAGTTAAAATAGGTATTTATATCCATGATTTTGGAAGGTAAAGTTAGTCTCATTGATGATGCAGCCATTGCAAAACCGGTCGGGCGACTTCACCAGCGATAGATGAGGTGTGACAGTTAATAATATCTTGATTATTTATAAGTTTAAAAGTTCGTTACTAGACGGTATTATTTAACTCCATCACAATAGACGTATTAAAATAAACCAAAAATCAATTTATTGTCAACGAGTAAGAAATTATGTGTATTTCTAATAAAACTGATTTTAAGTTAGTCCAGATTTATTCATTGATAATTCGATATGTAAGTTTATTCCTTAAGACTTTATTTCTTTCATTTCATAAATCATAATAAACAAACTGAAACATATTTTATTGTAAAATATCATACTAGGAATTTTTATGACATATTTATCATGCTTTTTTACACTTTAGTATTTCAGATTTAAAGCTAACTGTATAATATATTAATATATGCTCTAAAATATAATGTTTGAATTATGGCATGAGGGGAAGTCAAATGGTTTTATACCAAAACGTCAGCACCATTTGTCACTTGCACCCCCCCCCCCCCCCACTCCCCAATAAGAACCATTCATCATAAATAAACCCTATAGTAATTCTTTTTTTTAGAAATATAAAAAAAATATTCAATAAAAAAATTACAAAATTCAATATTTTATTTAAGGGACACATGGTTATGATTTGTTTAATGAAATTTTGAAATATAAAATGGTTACCCTAGAAGAGATAATTATTTCAAAAATAAAGAGAGAGCCAAGATATTTCAAATATACTGATTGATTTTCTTACTTTAAAACTTTATGTGCACAAAGAATTTTTAAATAAACTTAAAATATCAATAATAAAATAAATTTTGTAGCATTAGAGGCAACTGTTTTTCTTGTTCTTGAATATTCTCTTAAAAATGGCAACATACCCAAATTATTATAAGTACTTTTATAATTGCAGATTATAAATTTGAACAAGTGCACATATTAACAACTTCAATTAATATTAAATCTAACAATGATCAACAATATATCTATTTCATGGGAGTGATGACATTTTCATCTTTTCTATATAATTAGATATACTCTTAAACTTTTTTCCATTCGCCTCCTTTGACTTTAAGATAGCTTTACTGTTTGAAAATTTTCCAGAGATGAACTAAAACCAAAATCTGTAGAACTGAAAACCGACTCAGTTCGTATAACTTTGTATGCAACTTGTTTAGATAAGCCATTCTTAACTGCTCTACCAACAGTAACAGAGATCCCAGTGAAACTGCAAGGCATACCTCAAGATACTTACCCAATATCTATAAGTTGGTCAAATTAAAAATTAAAAACATATTTAGGTTAGCATAAATACAGATATACAACTAAGAAAGAGAACATGGTAACGATGAAAAAGAGAAAGATCTATAACTAAGCAGTAAAAAAAGCATATGAAAATACTATGCTCTAGAAATTACATTTATAGAGATTAAATCGGTGAGATTTGCCTTGCTGTTGTAAATCTGGTGAATTTCGAGAAAGAGGGACCTAAGTATTAACTTTTTATTATTGGGAGTGGAAGCAGGATGATAACTATTGAAGTGTAGATAGAGGTGAAGATTAAATGGCTTAGTATTGACCAAAGTAATGATGACTTATTTTGCGGGTGGTTTGTTTTTTTCAATGCAATTTTATATTCCACAAAGTCTGGTTTGACAACTATGTTTTTTTTTGCAAAGCAGCAGTTTGAGACCAACAGTGCTGTTACACTCGTGCCCGGTTCAAGTCAGGTCAGAAAAATAAACTAGGAATAAGTGAAGAGCTGAGAAAAAATAAGTGAATGTTTATAACATTTGATCTATTAAATATAATCAGGGAGTATTCGATAATATTTGTTAACTACATGGATTTTGCATAGGTAATCAATTTAGCTCCGGTCCCATCAATATGATGATTTTAATTATTTACATGCAAGAATAAATCATGTTTTTTTCCTGTCTACTTACGATGTATTGGAGTTGTTTTATACGGTGCCTTAAAAGATTTACCAGTTCAACCAATATAAATTTTATGACAGTTTTTGCTTGGAGTTTTATAAATACCACCGGACTCCAGTTCCCTGTGAGAATTTTTTATCAAAATATTGCCTACGATATTACGATTAGAAAACACTATATTAAAATCAAGTTTACGTACAAGCCTAGAGAGAGGGTCCAATGAATCATGATACGGTAAATCTATAGAATTTGACAATGAACGGGGCTCTGTTCAAATATTAGAGAAGATTTTTTTTTAGCTCCCTTGAAAGCTAAGTCAATATATATAATCGACTTTTTTATATGTATATATAATCGACCTTTATATATATATATATATATATATAATCAATGATCAAACCACAATAAGAAATGGGAAAACAAGACTAAGAGCTTTCAACCGTAACAAGCGGTCTTCGTCAGAGTCAACCCAACTGAGTTGGGTTTTTGACTCTGATGAAGACCGCTTGTTACGGTTGAAAGATCTTAGTCTTGTTTTCCCATTTCTTATTGTGGTTTGATCATTGATTGTTATTTCACGTGCTTATGTGAAATCTTTATATATATATATATATATATATATATATATATATATATTACATATAATACTTATGTACTATGCATATATATTTATATATGGGTTGGCTTGTGCTACTTAAAGTTTTTTATCTGTTTTTCTGTTTCCTTTAGTAAGGAACAAAAATCATATAATAAATTGGAATGAAACAAAGGAATCAATTTTTGTGCCTTCAGAAAGAAAGATAAATATTATTAAAAGTGCACTCATAAAGAACTTCTATGGAAATTTAATGAACAATGGTCCGGGACTTTGCAAACTGGATGAAATATTGATAAAAGAAATAAGTAAGGAGATCAAGACTCTTTCAATTTTAGGAACATTAAATTCAGACAGGGATGCCAGCAATCCTGAAGACTTCAATCAACCAAGTTAACTTGTTATTATATTTTTTGTTTAGTTCATTTAGCTCTCTGATCATGTTTTAACGAAAGGCCTTAGAGCATTGTATCTATTATAAATTTGTTTATTGTGGTTGTCTAATTCATATAAACTAAGTCGATAGATGTAGATAATATATGATGGTATTCATATAATGTTGTATTAAGTTCGGATTATTATGTTAGTCTTTCATCCCTGTAAAAAATAATACACATTTTTCAGGTTACTTAAGTATAGATTTGGTAGTTTCTACAATCTAATCTAGTCGTAAAAAGTATACAATATTTAGTTTTTTCAGTTTCATAAATATTCTTAAAAATATAAATTTGTCTAAAAATCTTAATTTAAACAATTACGTTACAATATTTGCAAAGTGAGATAACTCATTAATAAATTAAGTAAATAATTTATCTTATTGTATGGCAATAAAACTGTAAATTTTTTTTCAAAGAAAATATATCATGAAAGATAAGGAAAAAACCTCATTGTATAAATTAAGGTTAAATTAATGTGAAAAGGAGTCTTAAGATGATCTCTATAAGTAGCTTTAAAATATGTTTTCTTTGTAAAAATATGAAAGAAAAGAATTTTGTGAGGATTAAGAAAGAGAGAATATTGAGAGGAGAAAGAGAATTATAAGGAATAGAGGTATTGAAGATGAAAAGATTATGTGGGATAAAGAAGGAAGGGTCGGAATAGTAATTTAATCCCATACTTAGGAGAAATCATTTATGTAGGGAAGAGAGGGTCTTAGAGGAAGAAGATAGCAAGGGAGAATTATTACCTCATTTAGAAAGGGATATCGGAGCAGAAACCAATAAATGCGACTGGGATTGTTTGGAGGGACACATTAATATCAGAACTCTTGAAGGTGAGTACACAAGTTACTTCAATAATGTCTAGTGCAGGACTTGTCTTTCCGTAAACCATGTCAAACACACAACCTCTACATTCACTTAAGAGTAGTACTTAAGACGAGAAGTCTTAAACTTTTCATTCAAGAAGATTAAAGGAAATAACGTTTTTCACCATTTCTCAACCATAAATGAATTAAATGTTTTCAGTATTGTCCTACCTCTACATCTAAACCCCCTTCCCCCTTCAAACACACTAACCCTCCCTATCTCTCTCTCACTCACTCTCTCTCTCTCTCTCTCTCTCTCTTCTCTCTCTCTCTTTCACTCTCTCTCTCTTTATTATTATATATATATATAATATATATATATATATATATATATATATATATATATATATATATATATATATATATATATATATATATATATATATTATATATATATATAATATATATATATAGTTCACACAGGAAAGAGAAAAACAAATAAAAACACACACAAAAAAGACTCACAACGATATTTTGACATTCGTCGTCATTGGGTAGAAGTCATCTTACGATGACGAATGTAGTAATATCGTTGTGAGTCTTTTTCGTGTGTTTTTATTTGTTTTTCTCTTTCCTGTGTGGACTAGTAGTCCTGTTGGAACGTTTCGAGTTTATATATATATACAAGATTCCACATAAACACGTGAAATAACAATCAATGTTCAAACCACAATATGAAATAGAAAATATACTTTACTTTCTATTACTGTTACTTTCAACCCCAACAAGCGGTCATTATCACTTGAATTTTTAACTCTGACGAAGACTGCTTGTTAGGGCTGAAAGATCTTAAGTCTTTTTTTTTTCATTTCATATTTTGGTTTGATCACTGACATATGTATATATTTAAAAAACGTTATATCTGATTTCACTTTACTTAACTTCGTTGAATGTTTCACCAAACGTCGAAACTTTTTCTTCAATTCAATGTTGTTTAAATTAAGGATTAGGTCACCATACTATTTTGAATGTTTATTTGGCATGTTTTGGTAAGGAACAAGATATATGTGAATTGCTCCGAAAACAGGCAACAACTCATCTTCCTGATGACGAGACCATCGAAATATAACAGTGAGTTTCTGTTCATTTCGTGAATATGGATTATTTAGATCGTGGGACCACTTTTTTTAACTGGTTATATATGTACATATATATTAAAAAAATATTTCACATAAACACATGAAATAGCAATCAATGATCAAACCACTATATGGAATGGGGAAAAAATACTAAGATCTTTCAACCGTAACAAGTGGTCTTCGTCAGTGTCAAAAAACTCAACTGACGGTTGAAAGATCTTAATCCTTTTTCCCCATTTTGTATAGTGCTTTAATCATATATATACATATAACGGGATTTCACAATAAACACGTGAAATAACAATCACTGATCAACCCACAATAAAAAATGGGGGAAAAAAGGGCTATTATTATTAGTTTTTTGTCACATTTCTTATTCTGGTTTGAACATTGATATTTACACATATATATTTATATATGTCAGTCTTGACGATGCAGTTACAAGCGGGAATCATCGCCAGACACACCTTCCAGGAACATGGAAGAAAGCTCACCCGTCAAGACGTGGTACAAAACACCACCTTTCTAAACAAGTCAATGACCCAGCCAGATTACAATTATACGAAGCCCTAATAATCATGAAAAATAACCCATTAATCAATCGTCAACACACCGGGTTGTCACGCACACTGCAGCTTCTAGGTGACCAGCGACCAGCTACACGCCAGCCGACAGCCAATCATCGCTGAGTATTTAGACCAGCAACGAAAAATATATATATGTGCGACAAAAAGACGCAAGGAAGAATCAAAATGAAGAAAAATAAGCTCTGAGGCCTTTTAGACTATCTAATCAGAGAGTGATTACAAATAAATAAATAAATATATTTATATATACTTATATATAAGAAACGATCCACAAGGACTGTAAAAGTTTAAATTACACAAAGCACGACACAGAAAAAAAATAAAAAAGAACAATTACAGAATTCAATATTTCAAATTGTTGTTCGTTATCAGGAGTAGATTAGAAAAGAGGACAAAGTGAGAGAGATCTCCCCAAGTCGAAGGACGGAGCACGAATGTTTCTGTTATTCGTCATCAGGAGTAGACTAGAAGAGTGGACGAAGTGAGAGAGACCTCCCCACGTCGAAGGACGGAGCACGAATGATTCTGTTGTTCGTCCTCTCTTCTAGTCTACTCCTGATGACGAAGAACAGTTCGAAATATTGAATTCTGTAAGGGTTCTTTTTATTTTTTTTTTCTGTGTCGTGCTTTGTGTAATTTAAAGTTATAAGTGTATATATTATTTATAATAAAAAGTTATGATATTCATAAAATCACTAATAATGTTTATTTTGTTACAGCTTATGTTTATGTGTACATGATTTATTTTAACATCTGTTTCGTCCCTTATGATAGCATTCCAAATTTTGCTTTGTTGTATTAGAAACATTTAATCTTTGAAAGTTTGCTTTTAGAATATTCCTAACCTAGAGAAATAGGGTTACATTCTAATTATAATGAAACATTGCCTTGAAATACTTTATATTTGTGTATGAAACAACCCTTCCATAGGAGTAGTGTTTGTTTTGTGCCAATTATATTTAACAGTCTAACTTAGTAAAAGAGTAAGTAAAGCCAATTTACTGTTAACTAACACTAGTCAACAGGGAATGACTGTGATGTCCATTTGCTGTTTCTACAGCCACTGGCTAGACTTAATAATTTAACTGAACGTTAAACAAACAAAATTTCATCTGTTTAACATATATGTTCACTGGGCTCTATGACTCACTAAAGGGTAATCAAACCTTAACATGAAAATCTGCACCCAAAATAAACAATCACACACACCCATATACACTAGTAGCCAACCACCTCATTTCATGAAACCAGTTTTTTATTCTCTTTTGTTACAACATATTGAAGTTGTAGTAAGCTTCAAAACAAAACAATAAATAAATGAGTAAAAATTTAAATTTTAAATTTTAATTGGGAATCCTTGTAAGAATCAGTAAAGTTTAAGATAATTTTAAAAAGATATAATTAAAGTTGAATGGCTAAAAGCGTCATTGATTTTTTTAATGATTTTTTTTACATCACATGATAATAAATTTGATTGAAATGATTTCGTAGAATTATCTACTTTAGAAGTAGGTTCATCAAAAATGTAATACCTTTTCACTTAGATCATCCATCCATCATTTGTACAAGTGTAGTGTTCAATGTAAAAGAACTATGAATTAGAGGTTATTGTTTTTTTTTCTAAAAAGAAGAGGTGATAAATTAGAAGCTTTTAGTAGTTGATGTTGGAGGAAATGGAGGAAAGAGAAAAAGCGATATATCAGAGAGAGCGGCTGGGCCTCTGCCCAATTAAATAGTTAATGAAAAATGGCAACACCAGCTTGTGCAGAGGTGGCTTAGGAGGAGGTTGACAAATAAACAGGCTGCCCAGGGGAGGGGTCTGTCCTAACTGACCAGCCTTCTGATGGATAACTTCATCCCAGAGGCTAGAAAACAAAATTCACCACATAACACCCCCACCCGCTGACTCTTCATCACCATTAGACCCGCACGTCATACAGCTTCCAATCAGCCCGCCAATCTGTCAAACATATTTATCTTTTAACAGTCTTTTTCAATTTTCCAATATTTGCAAAATTGAAGAGAAGCAAAGGCAATAAAAAGTGTTTTTAGTCCAACAAATAGTGCTTTAAAATAATTGCTCTCAGAATTCTCTTAGTCACTTCAAAATTATTGTCCACTTCACTAACCGAGAACTTTAAACTATTTTGACACATCACTCCTGACTCTCCTCCAATCAACTTCCCACATGGGTGTCACTAAAAGAGTCTGTCAATTTTAAAATCATTTGTTATAACATAAAATATTATAACAGTTAAAATCTATTGTAAAATAACATTATAATAAAAAAATAAACTAGACAATATAGTAAACTCTCATCTTAACCTACTAGTTTCAGAAATTAGCTCGTCTTACAAATGTCTACTGTGGTTTTGTTCTTATCTTGACTGTTTATGTTATGTTTATTATGCGACTATTTATGTATTCAAATGAATCTTTAATCATTTTTATATTATATTTGCAGCTTATATCTTGTTTCTCTGTTTCTTTATCTTTCTCAAAATATTCGTATTTTGGTGAAACTGTGTATCCATGGTAAGAAGTCTCCTAGATGATGAGGTGTGGCGATTTTTTTTTTCTTATAATACTAAGTGAAACAAAGAAAAAATCTCGAACATTTGATGTAACTCATTGTTAATTTACTGCAAGGATGGACTAAAATATTGGTGAAACTATTTTACTTGGTTGAATATATTATACCAACATTAAATTCTTTGTATATCTCTTCCTTATTTTAGACGATATGTTCAAGATGAGCACCATTTGCTTTCCTTGAGACGCAGCGCAAGTTCCCAGTAATGTCCTCACAAACAGGCCAACTGATGGCTCAAATTTCGTCCCTCATGGTTGGCTTTATTTCCGTGGTGGACCAAAATTGGATTTTGATGATACATCTTTTCGGTAGACCCAGAAAAGAAATGCTAAATTCTCACCGTAAGATGACTACTTTAAGGCACTTTGTAAGTGTGAAAGTTTGCTCTAACTTATCGGAGAAAAGTTATTTATAATTAAGCAACGGCCATTAGATTTGCTGCTTACAATTGAAGATTTTAATAACCTCAACATAAGCATTAATTTATTTCCATTTTTTTGGGTCACCTTTATATTTTTATCATGGAACTTTGTTAACGATAATAACAAAAATGAATATTCCTCACGTTCCGGATGGAGGATTTGAAATAAAACTCTTATAATTACAAAAGTAGTAAGTCCATGCAGTTTTTCTCTTTTATCAGAAAAATATTTTCTATTATTAAAATAAAGAAATTTCTGGTTTTCAGCTTTATTTAAACCTATCAAATGAATAGTAATAAAAATATAATTTAAGAGAACATTTTCGCCTTTAAGTTCAAAAACTGTTTCTTTTTCATTTTAATCATTATATATGTAGAATATTATCATTATTATTAAATAACGTACTACATAATAATAATAATATGTAGAGTAACTCGGAAGTATTTATATTTTTTTGATTTCTATGATTTATTTTTTTAAATATTATTCTTACAAGAAATGAGTAAGAGACTAACGTATAACATGGAGTTTTATTTTAAATTCCATATGGGCAACCAGTTTCCTAAGCTGACTGAGGACTATATCAACTCATTACAAAAGAACCTCTTGTATCGCCAAATGTATAACCACTTAAATTTGTCCATCCAGTTTTTCTAAAGTTATCGATTTCTTAGAACCGATTTCTTTATCCTTCAACCAAGCACATAGATGGAGTTAATCTGTTAAGCATTAATAGTAAGTCAGATGTCACCTCTGAGATTTTGATTTTTCCTGTAGATTAAAAAAAAAATTACTTTACCAAATAAACAATTTTAAAAAAATATGAAGTTTATCCCTTCGTAAAATCATTTGATCCATTTCCAGATAATCTTCACGAATCAAATGGTATCTGACATAAACTTTTAAACAATTCCATCCTGTACCCTCATTCTATCTTGTCCCCATTTTTCGTAAAAATATACGATACATAATTCATAAATAAGTAAAAATACTGAAAATAGGGAATGTAAAATTTATTTTAGAATATACGATCTATACAAGTATCCTTATATGGTAAGTATATTTTATAAGTTAAAACTTTTATCTTTATTTATTTCTTCTACCAGAAAAAATATTTAGACGATATATGTTAAAAATCTGTTAACAGGATATTGGTCACTGCTTCGAAATATCATGTAACACTGTAATCATTCCATGCATGTCACCAGCAAGAAAGCTCTAACATAGGACGCTAAAAGGGATTCAATGGAGAAAGCAAACTTCCCCGCAAATGTCATCTCAGACTTTCTCCCTTAACAGATTTTCACACTTTCCTCTCAAAATAATTTTTCTTATTTTTCGTCTTATCCGAAAATATTTATTAATCGTAGTAGTTAAGTGATAATCCATGTTAATTTGTACATAACTTTTTAAATGAATATCTTTTTTGGACCATTGGTTTTCATAGAAATTATTGTTCTATATAATGAAAATATTGGTTTGAGATGACATATGACTGTTTTATACATATTTTAAATGTGTATTTGAATACAAATTATAATGTATTTATAATTATTTAGCAATAAAGAATAGAAGTACATCCACATTCACAGATATATATATATATATATATATATATATATATATATATATATTAATAAAAGTATCGACCGTGGAATAGAAACAAAACTAAAGTTTATCGGGACTCGGTCAGTTCTTCAGGTTAAAATTAAACTCTCATTGCCAACGTTCCGGTCTTTATTTAAAACCTTTTTCATGGGCAGGAGTATAAATTTTGAAACAGAAAAACTAAGTTTTACATTACAAATTATTTTACAAAGAAAAATTGTATGTGGATTTTAACAAAAACTGTAGTCTGAAAGAAAGCGTGACACTGAACTCTAGACTGCTTGTTACGGTTGAAAGATCTTAGTCTTGTTTTCCCATTTCATATTGTGGTTTGATCATTGATTGTTATTTCACGTGTTTATGTGAAATCTTTACATATATATATGAATGATCAAACCGAAACGTTGGCAACGAGAGCTTCATTTTTTATCCTAGAAAATTGACCGAATCCCGATTAGAGAACACACCTATATATATTTAGTTTGAAATAAAGAATTTAGTAACTGTGTATTTTATCTTTTTTCTTCCTTGTTTTGTGTATTTTAAAGTTTTATAGTCCGAGGAGACCGTTTCTTTAATGTAGTACATACAAAGAAGTTTTTGTTTCTATGGGTTTTTGAGAAATCAGTTGAGATTTTGACTCTGACGAAACCACTTGTTAGGTTGAAAGATCTTGGACTTTACTTTCCATTTCATACTGTGGTTTGATCAGAGTGCAAGATTCACTAAATAAATCAAATATCAAATTTAGTAGTTGATTCATCCTTTTTGGTAAATATCCGTTTCAACATAGCTGGAGACATCCTAAAGTTCTGTTATTGTAATATCAGAAGTTATCTAATATTTTTTCTGAAGGAGAGTTATCACGAGTGTTAGAACTTATAATAAATAAATTTCGACTGAAATGGCAGAATTGAAATGTAAATCACATTCAAACTCAGATTTTTATTAAATGAAAAAATACCTACAATAAAGCACTGTATATAATTGAATAATTTTCATTTCTGGAAACAACAGAGAAAAGTTCAATGGTTAGAACTTATTTCGTTTTTAACATAGTCGAATGATATGCACGTTCACACTATAGTTGACGTGTATCCCCTCGAAAAAGTTAGTGTCAGAATATTGGCAGGAAGGCAATATTCAGAGGAAAATTTATCTATGTTTATTCAGTTCATTAAAGTTGAGTGCTCGAAACTGACAAATATTTGTTAGCAACATGTTGGCTGCTGTAATCCTGACCTCTTTAAATAAATAAAAAATTAAAATTGTATCTATCATTTGTCTAAAATAGTATATCTTGTTTAGTACCATTAGTACAGAAAATAGAGTATCTTAAATAAAAAAAAATCAAATTAATTATATGTACTTGCATGTTTCGAAGCTGTTTTCTTTGCTACATACAGATGCATAACATGAGCTAACCTGAAACAAATAATACAAATTGTTATCCTTTTTCACCATTCATGAGGATAATTTTTTAAATTAAGAATGCGTAGAATGACCTGATCATCAACTTTGAATAAAAATAATAAAAATGAGTGAAGAAAATCATTCTCCTTTTGCATTTGATAAAGTGCATTCATTTCACAGAAAGAGTAATCAAATTGTCAATTTTTTTTAATATTTCATAAGGTCAACATAAGTAAAACAACATCACATAATTGTTGTATGCAGTACTTCAAAGTGACATGCTTCTTATATCTGTGCTTTGTGGATAGAGCATTTAATACATGGCGGTAGCCATAGACATTCAAATTAGCGACTTAATTTTATTTACTAAAAAACTGTATAAATAAAAAGCTATATTTTATCATAAATTAATAAGTATCATGTATCAATTACCTAAAACTATTCCACGAACTAATAAACTAACTATTTTGTCATGAGGTAGAAAAATGTGAATCACTCCGAAGACATGAAGGGACTGATTAATATATATATATATTAATATTAATATATTAATTATATATATATTAATATATATATATATTTTCGGTTTTTCATTCTCGTTGGTCGTTGCTTATATTTATAAATTTATAAATACAAATATATTTGCAAAAGTTGGAACCAGTCCTTCAATGAAAAGTATATTGTTAAATAACGCCCATACTTGGGTTGCATGTGTTTACTACATAGTTCTCCAATTTTTGAAATTCCTTCCTCGTCTCTTCGTTAAAACTGTAAAGCTTACCACATATATTACATGTGAAAATGTTTCGTATGTATTGTATTCAAAAGTTATGAATATATATATATTAGTAAGTTTATACCTATTATTTTTATAGCATAGATCATAGAATAATTTTGGCATTAAAATATAATATTAGATGTCAGTACAACCAATGAAATTATTTAATACTTAATATATGAATTGGATTTCATAATAGGTTCTATTTGAAAGGAGATCAAAATATAATATTAGATGTCAGGACAACCAATGAAATTATTTAATACTTAATATATGAATAGGATTTCATAATAGGTTCTACTTGAAAGGAGATGAGAAATATTTAATGAAGTGAAAAGGAAAGGATAGTAAGATGAATCTGTAAGATAATTCCACTTATAAGAAGCTTCTTAGGGAATTTGAAACAGTCAGATTGAAGTAAATTTTGATAATGCTGTAATGCGGATTCCAAAGAAATGAGACATATTCTATAATTAAATGAAGTAATATCTTACGTTAAGACAGGGAGAAGCCAATATTGCTATCTTACTGTTGTTGGTGTCGTAGGACCGGTTTTACATGCTGTTAAACGGCACTAATAATAGTGGATGCGATCCGACTGTACCTCTATTCTTAATTTAATACTTGATCTTAGGGTTGTGCATCTAACGTAATAAAGTTTCAGCGATTGTTTTATTTTTATTAAAATCTTCCTAGAGTTATAGAGATATTTCCCCGTATCCGTATATTCTGAAACTGCCTGAATCAGGCTGTTTATGAATTACTGTTTATCTGAATTATCACCATCTGTTTACATTTTGTAATCCGCCTATCAGTAATATAACTATAATATAATATAATATAATATAATATAATATAACAGTAATATAATTCATTCTTCCATAGAAATTGATGTTAATTTTTGTTACGTAAGGTGTGGTCATGATTCATTCATTTGCAGGTCATTCCATTGGAGGAGTTAATAATTGTCATATCATAATTACAGCGATTTCTAAACGGAATCTTTATTAAATTCATGAGTATCTCCACAGTTTTATAGATAACTTTTAATCTGCTGGTATAGATTATATACGTTTTTATCTGATATTTTAACTGTAACAAATCCATTATCTGAAAGTTAAGCACAGGTGCTCTGCAATACAGATCTGAGAAAACAAATATACTAGTATTTTAGGGAAAAAATCGGAAAAATGAATTATTATTATATTTTTTTACTTTCTCATAATTTTTTTCTTGATACTAAATAATGGTGAATTCTAGAATATTAATGCGAAAATTCTTAAACTAGCAACTGTAAAAAGCACTGGAAGAAAATAATATTCGTCGATAAAGAAATGCGTAATTTTTCGTTCAAGCAACCAGATGAAAATTTTATGACAACCTCATTTAAAATTAAAGTATAAAAAACTAAAGCAGACTACCAAGAACATTTAGGAAAATATAGGAGCTATTTTCTCCTGGGAATGAAAAAAATAACTTAAAATCTTACTTGCACTTCTTTGTCACAAGCCCTTTTTCTTTGAAGTAAGATTGGAAGGAAAAAATTAAACTTCCTTCGAAAGTTGAAGAAATATAATGGAACAGTAGGAATGAGGGTGTCCAGACGAAGGAGGGTTGAGAGAGCTTTTCAATAAGAATAAAAAGACTGTAAATCATCCCCAAAACGGAGCAGATTGCATCAGGCAATATTCAGCCCTGGAACCACCCCAATATGCAAACTGAGCAAACTGACTGTAATCACTTCTCAGCTCCAAAATCTAAACCCTTCCTCATTTTTTTTTTTTTTCAAGGTTTGCAAACAAGTTTTTCAAGCCGTCTAACAAAAGATATAACCACTTCCAGTGTCAAGAGTTGATGAGTCGTTCACAATCTTGTTTCCTGTTATTTGTTTACACAAATTTAAATAGAAGCAAAAAGATTTTAAATCCCTGAAATAAAAGACGACTTTTTTCAGAAAAACCACATTTCATCTGTAAACTAAAGCAAATAAATATACATTAAATATCAAATTAAAAGGCGAAGGAACATTAATTAATTAAAGTTAATTATTAGTGACTATTATTTAATACTTTTATTCCTCATTCACTTCCCCATTATTCATGTCTAATTATATTATAATTCGATACAAGTACTATTTCTTATTATTATTGATATGCTTTCTTTATTTTCATTCCATTTCTCATCTCGTCCCCTTCACCTTACTAATATTTTTTTCTGAATTTATTGGTTTAATGTACTAACTGTCCATCAGTTACAATTGTCACCTATCTGACCAGACCTTGAAATGACAACATATGTCGAAATATTGATATGTATTATGTCAGTTCTGTGTGTTTTTCAATAATTATTTTACTCTTTAACGTAAATATTTAGTAAGATTTAGGAATAACCATGTGAAGTAGAAATCATTGTTTAGCCACAAACATTAATTCTTAGGAGAGAAACCTTTTGAATAAGGAACTAGTACTTGTGGCTCAAAGAAGGAAAGAAGCAAGAGGAGAGTACTTCTTTGACAATCTTGAGATCTTAGCATCCACTGGTAACAGGGATCTGTGTAGATTTATTGTTCTCTCGAGATGGTTCGAGTGGACCAGGGACGGAGGAGAATAGCAGCAATTCTTTTTTGAGGTTTCACAAGGTGCCGGCTTGAGGCCTGTGTATGTTCTCTCTCGGGACGGCCATTGTAACCTAACCTAACCTACCTGGTTCTTGTTACAGCTATGCGCTATATACATATAGGAGCTACATAATAACAATGGATACAAAAAAGAAAAAAAATTATGTCTCTTAGGATATTTTACAGTGTTCGTAAATCTACCGTAAACTTATGCCTTGTAACATTAATCATGTATAATCATATCAAACTCGAGATGGAAATTTTTCAAAATTCTTTGAAAAATTTAATACTAGCTAATGAATACAGAAGCGCACTAACATTTTCATTAGAGTAAAATACAATATGTGGAAATAAACTGTATTTCAGTACAATAGAATAGGACACTTGCAATATCATAGTTTTAATAAAACTATCGTCAGGAAATAAAGGAGAGTGATCAAGGAAGTACAAGAACTTGAGCAAAGGGGGCTGTCACAGACAGAGACAACTGGTGACATTGCTTAGAAGATAATAGGACAAATGGCATAGTCGAAACCAGCAATGTCAGACTCAACTCAAACCAAAAGATCAACAAAGACAATCATAAGTCTGATACTTCACTTAACTGTAAGCCTCAGTCCATTACAAATACTTTTCCTCACTCGGGGAGTTTGTTCTCACTAATTATACTGGCATGCGGACTGTCATGACCTACGAATGAATTCTTACGGACTTTCACAGCCTTAACAAAAGAATCCCGAAACTTAAAATGAGAACTCCATCTCTCCATAAAAGCAACTATTTTTAAACATATATTTCTTTAAATAAATCACCCACATTGAATTTGATAATAAAAAAGTACTCATTACAATGGTTTAATGATGTATGTTTCCCATATCAATGAATACTTTCTCATTCAATCTATTTTCAAGGAAGCAACAATAGAACAAAGAATGAAGACTATATTTTTATAAGATTTTATCCACAAGTATGATTTTTAAAATACCAAATGACGAATGTTAACAAATTTACTACAGATCCAATGTAATGTTATTGCTTATTTGAAAGGGACAATATTTCGGTGTACCTGGACCGTATAACAGCAAAATATGACTTAAAATATGAGTAAGCACTTAATTAATCCAGTGAAGAATAATATATATATATATATATATATATATATATATATATATATATATATATATATATATATATATATATATATAAGCAGAATATATCACACATTTTCGCTAAATATTAATAAACTTATAAAAGATCATGCATTTGATTAACTTCTCATAATTATCTGCTTTATAATTAACTGCTTTACGACTTCCTAATGAACTGTTCACTCATCCATTCAAGTAATTTTAAGGTCATTAGGTCATTTCAATAGTACAGAAAATACAGGTCAGTAAATTTCCGTAATATACTTTCGATATATATTCCAAAATTTAATATTATTCGTATCATTTTTATTCTTTAATTAATCTAAGGAATACGTCAATTTGAAGGTCAATGTTAATTTTATTTTTATTTGAAAATATCATATTTCATGAATTAAAATAATGTCATTCGAGGGTCAGTTATAGCTTGTTGTTGCGCTAGTGATCTCATGGAGAGATAATATGTGTGAATTGCTAAGGTTTTAACAGTGTGTGATATTTTTCAAAGAAAAGTTGGAATAGATCCAAATGGGTGCTTGTAGTATTGGGAAAGACTTTAAATTATAGTAGTTTAAATCAGCACTAAAAGTTAATATGATAAAGGAATGTATACTTTCCTTTTGGAAAACATTCACACGTATGCACTAAATCTAAAGACTTTTGTTTAAAATATAGTAAACAAACTATTGTTGTTGTAAGTTAACTTTTGTTGAAAATAGGTTAAAGAATAACTCAGTTTTCATCTTTGAATAATTCGCAATTCATAAACTGCTGGTAATTCCTACTGGTTTAAGCATATATTTCAAGGTGATTTGGTTGCTTATTAAAAATTAGCATATGTCTTTACGTGAGAGAACCTTTCATAAGTTTAAATACTTTTTCAGAGATATACAGAATAAAAGAAGACTTGGAAATAAACAAAGCGATTTGTGAGAATAAAACTGTTGTTGTCTTGTTTTGTATAAAAGAGCAGCTTTTACGATATGGCGAATATGTGTCGAACGAACGACGAATACTTACAAGATAAGGAAACCCAGCTGGTTCATTCTCATCACGTATCCCCAATGTAATTGGCTGGGAAGAAAACTAGATTTTAACTTGCCTAACGTGCATGAAATTCTTTCAAACTGAGATTTTCACTTTTATAACTTTCCTCAACTTATATTCTGACATGTTGGTTTATTTTGCAGAAACGACAAAATCGCTTTACCTACTACCTGATCAAGGAATCATGCAGCATAAAATATACACTATAACCAGTGTTATACATATAAATAAATTTAATCATTAAAAATAAAACAACTGTATAGGAAAAGTGTAGTTTATTAAATAAAATAATTTATGATAATGTTATTTCTTTTCTTTAATTTTAGATAATAATAGATCGAATTTTACTATTATAATGCTAATTATTAATATATAAATGACCGGACTGAAAGTGAGGAAGACGGGAGAGAGAAGAGGGAAAGAGACGGAGAATGATAAAAAATAGGAGAAGAGGGAGAGAGATAGAGAATGAATAGAATGACAAAACAAGAGAGTTTGCTAGATAGGAGAAGAGGAAAATAAGAGTTAGGAATATGTAAGAACAGAAAAAGGATGGGTAATAAGTAGTAGGTATGGGTATAATAAGTAGTAGGTATGGGTATAATAAGTAGAAGGTATGGGTATAATAAGTAGAGGGTAAACAGGAAAGTGTTTTTGTAAAAGGAAAAAAACTTTTGTGAAATATATGTGTGAGAGAACCGAAGCTTTATCCTACACTTTGGATTAATACATTTATTTCCTGCCATTTTGACCGATATATACACAAATATTAATTTAAAAGCTTTTTTGAGCCACCTTTGTTAAAATGGGTGCATATTACACAATCATCAAAAAGAAAATATTTTATTTCATAATAGAATAGCGTCAGTTATTAAAACAAGCTCTTCTGGTAGATGTGGGTCAAATATGAATTTTAATATTCGTTGCAGAAAAACCGAAAACAAGAAAACGATGTTAACAAACGTTTATAATAACATAATAGTTGATTTTAAAAAACAAAAACCTCTTCTTGATTTATGTAAATAGAAACATTTGCTTTCCATTGAAAAAGATAACCATAACAAAAAGAGAATTCTATTAACCATAATACATGCCTTGTTGTCATAAGGCCAGTGTTTGCACTGAATGCTTTCTTTCCGCATTGAAATATTATTTCTTTCCTAAATTTAAATTTGCATAGCTCCACCTGTTCGGTTTTTTGAAACATATTCAATATTTCTAAAAAGGTATGACATACAATGGATAACAAAATAATAATAATAATAAAGTTATTATATTAAAGTTACGGAAAATAACATATATTAAAGTTATCAAAATATTAATATTTTATCAATCACTGAAAATATTTAAGAGGATCTAAGATATATAGATGTGCCAACAAAATAATATATGTTTATTTATATTATTGTTTAAATCATCTTTAATAACATGAACTCCATATTAAAGAGAAGAAAAAGTCTTGGTGACATGGAGTTGGGCATGGCATCCACACAGTGCCTTGAGACCACTCAAGGCCTCGTGACGTGACGTTTCTTCTAAACCCAAGAATGGTCGCAAAGTTGACTCCAAAACCAAGAATGGTTCTACATTTCCTTCTATGTAAGAAGAAGTATCTTTACGTCAAATAGGGTTGGTTGATAAAGAATTAGACTACCGAGTCTTTACCAGTAGCCATCGATGGGTCCTGAGTTAATTAGTACCCGTCTTTGGACTATTGGGCGATACACACCTCGTGAAGAAAGATATAACTCTACAGAGTATGCAGTAGTTATTTGGCTAAAACTGTCGTATAAGATGTTTGTAAAAAATTCAGTGGAAACCATGTCAAAGTTTTCCAATTTATGTTAAATTTATGTTTCATGATAAGTAACAACACATTCTATAAATAATTAAATAAAAGTTGTTAATTTGATTAAATTAATAACACTATAATGTAGTCCATTATATCCTAGTATCCCTGATAGCTATAAAGTACAAATTTATTATTTCATTTCCAATTTTACTTCTAACTTGAAATACATTTCACGATATACTACATTCTATATTGATTGAATATACGAGTAGGAACATAGTTAATATAATTTAAATATGGACTTCGAATAATGCAGTGCCTTTTTTTCAAAAAAACCTTGATATACACTAAATTTATATTCTCACTAATATTCTGTTTTCCAGGATCCATAAATAAATATTAGATCTATCTTTTCAATATCATATTTCATTAATATATTAAAAATAAACACTGAATAATTTGAAAAAAAAGTATATTAAATTTTTTTAAGAAATTTAATATCAAAATTGAAAATATATTTCTTACTTCATAGATATAAAAAATTTACCGAATTTCATTAAATAAAGATTTTCATTTCAAAGGGAAGCCTATATTTAACATTTTATGATGAAAAGAGGGCTCAATTCACCTTTATGACAAGAATTAAAATGGACAGACAAACCGTTATTTAATTTTCTCTTTCTAGTTATAAACTTCAGAATGAAACATAATATTAGATTTTAATTTTTATTAATATGACTCTTTCCTTAATAACTCAGAAAAAAAATCATTATATTTATTACAAAACTTGTTTAATTAATAGCATTTATAAACTTCATATTTTAAAAACAATATGAAACCTCTTAAAAACTTAGAAACATTATTATCTGGAGGAAATATAAAAAAAAATGAACAGATGATTCACTGATAAATAAATGGAATTTAATTATTCTTCTAGAATTTTTTTAAAAAAAAAATTCAAAGAAAAAATGTATTTCTAGTGGTATAATCAATATTGAAGTCTTGACAAAGAAAGTTTTATTTTTATAAATAACCAAATTTTTTCTAAATAAGATAAAAAAATATGTATACAAAATTACAAGGTATTGGAAAAATACGAACAAAATAATGACCACTGTTTTAAACAATTTGAGTAAAATAAATGAACTATAAAGAAGGAGTATTGTTTACAGTAATCTGTTGCAATATTGTTGACCAGGAACAATGAATTTCTGATTAGATCCAACACTTGTCAAAAACAACTCGTTTTGAAAGAAACAAGACAATACACTAGGATGGTAGCTGAATTAATAATTCATGTAGTGACAATGACACTACCCTGCCTTCCACTGCCCATGTGTCACCCTAACATACTCCTTATACTTGCTATTTCTTCAGTTATTTTCGTTCATTTTTTTTCCTTAATAAAACCAAGTATTCAATAAAGTAGACAATCCTTATTACCATAAATTATAGTATACTTAGAGAAAGAATATATTTCATTTTATTGTTCTTATCTAGGTTATAACCAAATTCTTATTAAAAAAAAAAATAGTAACCATTTACTGTTAAAGGTTAATCAAAGAAACTTAAAGAAATCTGGTCCATTCAGCAAGAAAAGTTTAGTTTTTAATACTTCTAAATCCATAATTTTACGAAATTAGAAAACTAATAATAGAAATTATAGGCTACCAATTTTGAAAACTAGAGCACAAAAAATCGCTCAGAAATATTTAAAATAATGGTATATTAAAGAAAAAAAATACAATTTCAAAAATTACTTAAAATTGTAGGGTAAAAAGATAATGAAATGGTCTCCAAATATAAAAAATTAATCGTATAAATAACGCGTTTTGAACACGTAGTGTTCTTCTTCAGGCATTAACTAAAAAATACAATGTCATCAGAGAGTTATATATAGTACAAAGTAAATATAGTACAAAATAAAAATAAAATATGGAAGGGAGTACGAACTAAGGGCGAGTGTCTCTGGTATGAACCCTTAGATTCGTACTCTCTTCCATATTTTATTTTTATTTTGTACTATATTTACTTTGTACTCTTGATAACTCTCTGATGACATTGTATTTTTTAGTTATTGCCTGAGGAAGAACACTACGTTTTTTTAAATGTTACTACGATAAATTTTTATATGTGGAGATCATTTCATTAGCTTTTTACCCTATAATGAGTAAATACCAAATAATAACTGATTGTACTACGTTAGAATTATTTAAACATGATACACATTTCTTCATATCTATCCCAGTACTTGTTTTATCGTAGTGTTATAAAGAAACGAAAGATGTGTCAACCATTAAAGAAAATCAAATTGTTTTCAATGTATACAAAGTTTTATTTCAATTCAGTTACTTAAATTTGTTTAATGAACTGATCCAGCTTTTAGGAGTTCAGAATATTTATTTAAATATATTCGTATTTTTAAAAAATATTTAATTAATATATATTTTTACTGTTCAACCTGACGTGTGAAATTGTGAGCTTTTATAGCATAATGAATAAGAATACTAAAAGAAACCTAGATATAATTATTTCTCATTCTCTTTGAAATTTGAACCTTTGGTTAGTACCAGCCATGCATTGTTGTTCCACAAAATAAGCTATGATCTGTCAATTTTCGATTACAAGCGTCAAATGTATCAGTGGAACTTAGAGGGATTCAAAAAAAAAAGAAAGAAAAATCGACCTTCCCACTCACACACACATACTTCAGTCATCATCATAAAAGTTCTAAATACTGTTTCAGAAGACCTCAAATATGTTAATATGTAAATGAAATATTACAAGTGAAAGTTATGTTATAAGTGTAATAAATGAATAAATTACAACAAATATGGATCAATTATAGAAATAGTAAGTTAGGTAAAATAAATATTTGTGAAAATATGAGGAAGATAATATTATAAAAGAGTTTATGTAAATATATATATTTGAGCAGTGTAAAAGAGAAGCTAAAGCAGGTGGGCTGAAACATAAGGGCTCTGGGGGAAAATAGTGAATTCACAGTAAATAAAAGAATTAGCTGGACTGTTTTAAAATATTTCATAAATTAGTGGATTATAAACAAGAAATAGTAATAATGATTTGGTATCATAAACGTGAAATAATACTTCTTTGTTTTATTTAATTTAGACAAAAATATTAATAATAGATTCACCAAAATTTGTGACCTCTATTTCAATATAGAATGATAAAAATATTGGTATAAGGCAAATTAAATTCATTTTGATTGTAGCCTTAATTGGATTTCAAATTATAGAACTTGACGGATTATAGAACTTTACAAATTAATTAAATTATAAAGTTATAAATTAACTTAAGTAGAATAAATAGAAATTGAGTAGGAAACTTCATTTGCAAGAGTGCAGTATAAGTTTCATTAGAGAAGCAATCCAGAACTAAAAATTTCATATTGTTGTCCTACTAATAACTTGATAATGTCATGATAAAAATGTTAATGCTTTGGGATGTAACTCAATTTCAAGTTGAATTTAACTAGGTATAAACAGAAGAGGGATTGAGTGCTGGTGTTAATTAAAGGACATCTAAAAGTTTAGAGTTGGAGGGTCTATTGTTTGTATTGCCAAAGTGTTTTGGTTATGTCTGCGTTGAGCACTAGATAAGGCTTGGGTTGGAGGCCTGACTATTTTGTTAGACAGTTAGCTTTTGCCCAAAGTCTAACTTGTCTTGATATGGGCAGATTCAAATGACCATAGTTTTGATTAAGAGAAACAGACAGAACTAGAGAGTCTCGTCTAGTACCAATCAGCTGCAATAATAATTACCAAAATCACTGTCATACTTTTGTTAATATGTAATATATCCCATCATTTTTGTCTGGTCTCTCTGACTAAAAGTGCTTACCACTAATACGAATTCTTCCCCATTGTTATATTAATTAACAGTGTAACAGCAGAGATGCTAAACTATGAAAAATGACTTAATTAACCTAGATTTAACATATTTGACATTCGACATACATCAATAAATTATTTATAAGAATACAAAACTTCTCACTATATAGATTACATATTATATCATTATAATGAATTCATTATAATCGATTGAAACTTAAAACCCAAATTAGCTCATAGTAGTAAACTAAACACATATAAAAAAACCTGGAGTAGCCGCCACTCAACTTTACTATAAGTAAACTAATATCATACTTCTTGGGTATATAATAAATGATGTTCCATTTAGGTATAATATTAATGTCTAAATGGGAGATGTTTATTTTCTTTCATTCTTGGAGGTAGTGCAGATAGTGATTCATTCACTTATCAATACATGTGCTTATTTTTGTATATCACATCACTGATGCATAGTGGTTTCGTGTGAAACCAGAAAAAAAAACATAAATATAGATAAGATATATTCTTTTTAAAAAAAACTATCCTGTAAATTAATAGAATTCTTAAGGCGATCAGAACGCCTTACGCGGTTACGATTGAAAGATCATAGTCTTTTTTTCCTATTTCTTATTGTGGTTATAATAACATTGATTGTTATATCACGTGTTTATTGTGAAATCGTGTTATTTATATATATTTGTTTATAATGCATGTATAAAGGGGCAAACAATTAGAAAAGGCTGGCTATCATAGAAGTCAATAACTTGGATCACCATGCAACAGGCAAGTGGTGGCAAGGGTATATGTGAGAGTACACAAGTCGAGAGGTTATTTTCTTTTTCAAATTAACGTTCACATACAATATTAATAAATTAAAAAAGAGAAAAAAAATGGTTATTATTATTATTGAAGATTATGATTACTGAGAAATGAAAGAAGGATTTAATTTTTTTTTTCATTTAATTCCATTCTTTTGTAAATAAATAAATATATGGATTATTAGAACTCATATCTACAGCACTTGTAAACAAACACAATAAACTATCACAACGAAGAGGTCAAAAGTTTATTTTATTACTTAAAGCATGAATTTAATGATTTTATATATTTTTGAAAAGCAGAAAATGACTTCCTCAATAAATTCCTAAAATAAATATAAGTCAAACATCAAACAAAAGCACAGGTGAGTTCAAGGCTATTGAAACATGCGAGATAGGTATGTAGCATTATAGAAAATTATATTAGACAGAATTCCTTCAAAGTTATTGAGATGCCTCAACAAAGAGAGGTTACTTTCAAAGAGAATGGAGGAACGCATAAACGAGAAAAATATTTAATCAGAGTTATCTGAATAAAAATGCTTTTGTCTTTTAAAAAAGCTGAAGTTTTTAACCAGCTGATATGTTGAAATATAAACTGAAGTCGTTTTGACACATAAAATATACTCGTAGTTGTTACATATTGATCAAAATTTTTTAAGACGTCTTGTAATAACCACTCTCTTCCTCGTAGATGACACAGAACAGCCTAAATCTCATTTCTGTATACATAACATACATTTCATTTAAATTTTCTTGAAGCATTTTTTTTCCTTTATATTTTTCTTATTAATAAAAGTGCTAGATGAACCATCGCAATATCTTCTGACAATAGATTCAAATTTTTAATGACTGAATGAGCAAATCGAAAATATAATATAGGCACTGACTTGTGGCACTGGAATTACTCAGGTTTAAACTCAAGATTGAAAGTAAAATACTATGAATGATTCCCCAATAACAATCAAACCACAGGTGAAAAATACAGGCAAATTAAAAAGCTATGTTGGTTTTGTCATTTAATAATAGAATGCACTTATTCTTTTATAGGAATTATATCAAGTTTTAAATAAAATATTGCTGTATTTATATTTACAGCTCTTTTCAACCAACTATTGTAATTCATATTTAATATTGCTTTATAACCATTGTTGATAACAATTTTTGTACCTGATTATTATAAACCATGATTTTAGAGTATCTTGTGAAATGGAAGTCGAAGTTGAAATTACAATAACGAAATGAATTGTGCCCAAGATATTCTCAAAAATTAATTTTTCTTGTCAAAAACCACTCCATCACACTATAAAAACATAAGAACTCGCTACAAAATTTTGAGATTGTCGTCATCAAGAATGAATAAGGCACTCGGAGGACAAGCCGAGACTAATGTCTTCTTTTTTCAGAATCACTCTGTCAGGGTTACTACCTTACAAAGGGAGAGGAGAGAAGGTTTAATTTAATAATAAATCATAGTAATAATACAATAAAAAGAAATTAATTAACTAATTAAATATTATTTATTTATGTACTCCGATTTTCTTCCAATGATCAAATAATTTCAAGTTATGATTCATATTCACGACAGATTTAAAGTTTAAATATTAATTATAAAACAAAAATTAATTTTTAATGTTGTTTATAAACGACAATAAAGCGTCATATGTTTAATAGTTTCAAATTCAACCATGAATTCTGAATTTTTAATGGTTTCGTCATATGTTTAATGGTTTCAAATCCAACCATGAATTCTGAATCTTTTCATACATAAAAGACGTAAATATTGAGAGATAAATAAATTTGAAACATTGAAAAATAAATAGCTAATGTTTCATTAAAAAATATGTTTATATGGGTTAAGTGACACACACAATAATTTTCCTTATACAAAAGGAAATGGTGGTATAATAAATAGACTGGTGCTGGAGGGTGATGCTCGGCAAACGACGATTGTTTTGAACACTTCGAGTTAGTGGAGTCTTAATTTTTAATATCCAACCCATTCTGGCTTTAATAGATTTATAGCTCGAATAAAAATCTAGTGTTTTCCAATACAATCATAAATTATTTTTACGCAGCTATATAACTTTATAGGAGAAGAATGGAGTTTAGGTTTTGCAAAAAAAAAACTTTTAAAATAAAAAAGATGAAATTTGTAATACTATTAACATTTTATTGTTAATAATACGGTAATATAAACCTCATTTATATCTCTGTTCATACATTATGTAAATATGTATAAAATATTTTTTTATATCTGCTCATCTGTTGTGAATTCAATAGCTTTAAACCTTGTTAGTTTTACATACTAATCAAGATTGACTATCAATAGGTAATACCTTTACTTATTGCTTGTCTATATTTTGCTTCGCCTCAAATAATATGTATTGCTTATACAGCAATTTCATTGATGTAACATAAATTCATTGATTTTCTTTATCCATAGAATTTCCCGGGATTATCTTATGAAGTTTAAAGGATACTCCTCCTCTCTGAAAAGATAATGAATAACTGCCTTCAGAGTGTACTAAAAAAAAAGGGTGAAATTAAAAATTAAATTCTGATAAAATTTATGTGAGGCTAGTAATTTATAGCGTGAGCATATGAAGCAGAAGAGCTTGAGAAACTCTTAAAGTTGGTTCTGTATAACCAGGAGATAAGAAGCACACAGGAAAATTAGCAGAATAGAATCAATAGTCGAATCAAGCATTTAAACACCTTCGAATGTTACTTACAACTATTTGAGTGTAAGTTATGACTGATTTATTATACCAAGTTATAATACATATCTGTAGAAGTCTGAGTACAGCAGCTATTTTAAAGGAATCTTGTAACACTTTCATTAGTGCAAAATAAGTAATATTCATGATTTAAAAGATCCATTCTTATATTTCTTTATCATATTATATCAAGACTAAATTTCGATACATAAATACTAAAAAAACTGTAATATATTTCTGAATGTTCCATTGCTAGTTCGATGAAAACATGCGCAAGAAAGTTAAACTAAATGACAAGGATATAAGGAAGTGATACAAGTGTTATTTCAATGAATGGTCCTATTGAACAGTAACCGTTGTGTAGCTCAGTCGTATTTATTATTTTTTTAATCTTTCTATCTATATTTCGCTTTTTTCTGACCCTACTTCTACTAGTCATACACAATTATGTTCTCTACTTGCCGGCAGTGCTCGTGATGAAAGCTTATCTCAAGAGGATATTAAAATCTGTTAACAAATAAACGTAAAACATGTTTTAACGTTCTTAAGTTCAATTTTTATTTACTACTGAAAATTTACAAACCTTTTGAAATGCCTGATCGACCATGAAGAACTCATTGACTTTTGTTATGGTTGTCTGACTGAGAGATCTTCTGCTGTTATCAACCACTTTCTATTGCCAATATTACGTAGTCAACTCTCTTATTGCAAGGACTCTTTCCTTCAGCTTCAATTTACTTCAAATTCTCAGTAGTTTTTCTGTACCCTTGAACCTTGATCATTCTCTTCTCATAATTACCATGGATTTCACCACTCACAACCCTGGATGCTCTCCGGTATATTCTTGAACAGTGAACTCCACTCCTCGATCTCCCTTTAATTGTACTGCTAATATGGCTGATTTTGTCATTATGCATATTACCTTCTGTTTTGATGGTGATTATTATCATCAAATCAGAAATACTGCTGTGGATACAACGATGCTCTTTTACTAACCTATTTATAGTGAAATTTTAGCAAGATTTCCTTACCACTCGTGAAATCCTCGTCATCTTGTATACCTTCATTACAAACGTTATTTTTTTTATCGTTTTTACTACAGGGAATATTAGTTTATATAATTTCATAACCTTTCAAACTTTCTGATGTTCTATTTCCTTGATGCACCAAGTGCCCGAGAACTTCATTCATTTCCTGAATGTCACTGTCTGGAAATAAATTTTCCACCTCCCTCTGCAGCACGTCATTTTAATAGCTGCTCTTCCTCAAAAAAGTTATCTCCAGATCTGTGTCTCTATGGCAACATCTAGTTTGTAAAAATATTTAAATAGCTTCCTAATTGACGAATTGAAAAATATATTATCACATCGTGCTTTTCAAAACATCACGTAAAACATCAGGCAGAGTGAAGTTTAATGGTTAGATGATGTTGCAGAAAGTGCAGGTTGTTTTAAGAAGTATAGGGAACATATGATTATTACTGATTAAATACAAGTAACTGTTTAGTTTTATAACCAGATACGTTGCACAGTTACAACGCCAGTGGCATAGCATCATTTTTGCCGCCCGGGGCCGTCGCCTTATTACAGCATTCGTTTATATGAAGTTGTCATCATAGATAACCAAAGATTTTCCTAAACAAAAACGCAAATTAAATTAACTGGCTACGCAAATAAATATAATAAACTATCAACCACTTAAAAAGATAGTTTTGAGAAATTTAAAATATATTTATTTTTAATTTGCTATTATGTACTACACTTGAAAAAACGTTGAAAACAGTGTTAAACACATAGAACATAAAATAAAAAACAATTATGACCTTAAAAACTCATTTAGGTATAAAATTTCTGATTTTTTGTTATTTTTTTTATAATTTTAATTTTTTCTATTTTTACAAACTCAAAATGCCACCCCCACCCCCCTTTGCTACGCCACTGTACAACACAGACACTGCTTCATGACTTTAGGAATATTAAGAAATTTGTTCAAGGATGGAGTTTTCTGCTGTGATATAGTCGGATATATTACTGAGAAAAGAAATAAAGGAGGAAGTCTAGAGTATAGGAAATCTAGTATAGTATATATTGTTGAATAATTGTTCAACGATTGTGCCAAGTTTTGTTCATCAAGAAAAAAACAGCAATAAAGAAGATAAAAACATAGAACCTACACCCTTTCATGGGTTCAGACGGAAGTACAGGTAGTATCCCTGCTGACACAAGATGACTCATTATTAAATTAGGGTATCACTACGTTCGGAACTGACTGAGGTGAAATCTACAGTTTTGATTATTCCAACAAAATTGGTGAATACCTATCGCTGGGAATCTCGGTATGATCATATTATAACAGTGGGTATGCCAGCTATTATACTTTTATAACTATTGTTCGTTTGTTACTTTACTGTGAACAGTTAAGAATATGGAATCATTACCCAGCCCAGCGTCAGCGTTGAGGATTGGTATTAGCATGTTGATCCTATGATGGGTAAAGTTACTGAAGGACCAGACATCAGTGAAAGTTACTGGAAAAGGTCTAGGTAATGTTTAACATGGAGGCAAACAAATGAAGCAAATGTCACTGCAACTTGTGTATAAGAGAGGAAGAAATTGATGACCTAAAAGAAAACCTTGCTTCAACTTTGCATGAAAAACTTTAAAAAAAAAGGAGACCCACAGCTGTGACTATTTTTTTGTTTCAAGTAATCAACTTCAAAAGTCTTTTTTATGATATATACATTTTTTTTTGGTTTTTATCTGTTATCTGTTTATTTTATACTTTTATTTATATAATTTAACTCTGTTTTATTTATATTTTGTCCTTTATCAATGCTCGTAACTCTCTTCTGATTTTACCCTCTTTTCCTTAGTAGTCAGACTGTTGTTTTGCAAGCTCCTCGTTTCAAGCCATGAACACATCTTCCGGAGAACGACAGCTTTGTAATAGTTTCTATAGAGTTATACATATTTGGTATCAAAAATAGGTTTCAAATGAAACATAAACAAAACTAATTAGATATTATATCAACAACTGTCGTCACGGGTGCTGTAGCTGGAAGGCTTGGGAACGCCAGTGAATCAAAACAGGAGAAGAAGGCGCATGCACGACAAGTGAGGAGAGATCTGGTGTATTTTAACTTGATATCAAGCTCTCCTTAGTTAACAGCTAATCAGTAGTGCCACAGTATTTGAAATCAATGTTGGATATTGTAGGGGAAAAAGGTAAATGAAATAGTTTTCACATGTATAAATTTAATAATATAAACAACGCGTTTAGAACTCCTAGTGTTCCTCTTCAGGCATTAACCAAGGATGAGTGCCTGAAGAAGAACACTATGTATTCGAAACGCGTAGTTTATATTAATAAATTTCTATATGTGAAGACTATTTCATTAACTTTTTTGCCCTCCAATGAGTAAATTCTATATAATTACAGATTGCACTACCTTAGAATGTTAAATACATTACCGTTTATGTATTGTATTCTATTTCCTCAGCATTTGTTCAGTAAGATTGGAATAACACTCAGTGTTTTTCTAATAAATAACTGTAATAAAGTGACTAAAATTAAATAGTTTATCTCTTACTTCTGCAATTAATTACAATTCCCATAAATTAAGTACTTTTTTTAAATTAATTGAAATAGTTTTATCGGGTATATAGAAAGAATAATAGTTTTTGAATTACCCTTTGAATTAAAAAGTTCTACTGAATGTATTTGCAATAAAAGTGTAAATAAAAAGCTAACTACCTTTAGCAAACACCTTAATATTAATTATTGTAATGGTAGTATCTTTAATTAAGATTGCAATTAAAAGTGACTTATATTTAGAAGCACTAATATTATTAATATCCAAACAGTGAATCAAAATTGATAATCCCTTGTTTAGGAAAGTTTAGTATTAAATTATGTTATGAATTTTTATTATATAAAGCATTTTCAGAAATCAGTTAACAGGAAAAAAGACATACACAAGTGAAGACTAACAAATATTGCAAATTGAATCAATATCATGATAACTTCTGTGTTAAGAAAAAATACACCAGCCACATCCAATTCTTTAAATATCTAGGCAGTTAATTAACTTCTGCAATTGAAAAAAATGCCTTTGGAATTTAAATTAATTAAAAAAAATTGGAATCTATCTCCATTAGACAATCTCTTTTTCCAGCTAAATGAATTCATTTTAATTGTTTTTAATTAAAAGTTTCTTTTTGCGAATGGAAGTAGAAGATTATTATCTATCGCTTTTATGCTATTGTTTTGAAAGATTTCCTTTTGCTTGGATAAAAAATATTTCTTTTAAGGGAATTACTAAGAAGTCAGAAGTATATTTGGATGATAATCAAAGATTTCTATTGGTGATTTAAAGAAAAAAAAAACGGAAAAAATCACATACTGAATCAAGAAATCTTACCGAAATTCTACACCCTGTTTATTTCAGAATTCTCCCATTTCCTCTAGATCAGTGGTTCTTAACCTGGGTTCGATCGAACCCTAGGGGTTTGAAGAGTTGGTCCCAGGGGTTCGGCGGAGCCTACGATAACATTGGTCAACAGCAGAAGTCACATTAATTTACACGTATGTAATTCGTTGTGATTACATGTACTGTGTACATTGAAATCTTTGGACAAGGTGATATTCATGCACGGTTCATTTTGTGCACCAGTAAAAAAAAATACGCCTATGACTTGAATTTGTAAAAATATCATACTTTATTTTTCACCAAAGAAGGGTTCGGTGAATGCGCCAATCAAACTGGTGGGGTTCGGTACCCTCAAAAGGTTAAGAACCTCTGCTCTAGATCTTATCAGTTTTCGTCAAATTACGAGACACTACTCGCTTTACCTCTCCTTCACTGCATTGACCTTGCAGAATAGGATAGATCCATCTTGAATAACCACAATAGATATAGATCTTTATCTGAAATGAAAACAAATTCGGCCTATTTATTCAGGGCTCTATGTAGGTACTATTAGTATGCTTGTTGCTTATGCATTTTGACCACGAGTGGTCCTTGAAATAGGAAAATATTTTCTTAACAGAACAAAACCGAAAAACAAACCACTATATGAAATATGAATAAATAATATAATTAATAATTCAAGATAGATGAAACCTACAAGGGTACAGTTAATGAAAACTATTCCTGCAGCATAATATGAGTTTTCAAAAAAAAAAAAATGAAATAATCAACAACAATTTTAACCTAAGGATGGAATAATTATTTTCCAAGTTAAACTAAAAAAAAAAAAAACCAGTATAGAAAAATCAGTAAACATAACTTGAATTACTATGCAATTACTGTAAGAATCATACAGGTGCAACATAGATTGTCCTTTTACAAATGGATGAGATAGTTGTGAATCTGTGTGTTCAATCAGACTGTGACAGCGTTACATGATGAAAATCAGTCGTCGAGCTTCCGGGTTGATTTAATAACTGACAGTAATAGAGGTTAGTCAACTTGCAGTGCAGTAAATTTTAGAATTTTTTTTTCAAGAGTGTAATACTATCATGAAACGCGCAAACCTCTGAAACTCCATTTTTGAAAATATTCAATTGAAAGTTTTTAAAAACACATTTAAAAAAAAAACCGTGAACAATATTTCGTCCTAGGAAAAGGTAGAACACGATAGAGGCACAGGCGATTTAAACAAGTTAACGAACTATAATTTCCTGATCTAGCCTAACCCAATAGCTGTCAATGACTAGGTGGAGTATACATTAACTTTATTGTGTGACGACCTCTAATTTATTATTCTACTTTATTTATGTTAATCAATCAAATTAAAAAAAAACATATCAAACAAACCGGGAAATGTATAACATTACTTCATAAATAAGTCTGAATAAAATAGTTTTATTATTTATAAGTAAAAGAGTACAACAATTTAATCAGAAAGTTCAAAAATTCTCTCAGAAAGTAGAAGTTATAACTAACAGAATAACTCATATTCAAGCAGACTTTTAATGAAACTACATATTGTATAAAAAAGAAATGAAAATTTACGCTAAAAAATATGCAAACAAAAAATAAATAATACGTATGAGAGAGAGAGAGGTACTATTTATAAATAAGAGAAAGGGCCAGTTGCTTTTATGGACACGAAGTGGTAGGGACAAGTCGCTAAAAGCACGCTCTTCGTCATGCTTGAAAAATGGATGCAGGATGCTTTCAAGGAAGGGCTTTTATAGATAAATGGGAAAAAGAACCTAGCTGTAACGGCGCTTCAATGTTTCCTATATTGATGTTTCCAGTAGTAACTGTTTGGAAACTTCAATGAATGTCTTTTCCAATAGAAATATTTTATTATTTTATATGTGTCTCATAATATATCACAAGTATTAAGCAGTAATATATAAACAAAATTAAAACAATTAAAATTGTTATAAAAGAAGATATAAATAAACTAATAGTTATTGAAAGACATAAATTTTCTTTATCTTCCCTAATGTCTGCCTGAATCCTTCCAACTCCTCTTTTAATCCCTATTTTACCTCTCTTACTCTCTCTCTCTCTCTCTCTCTCTCTCTCTCTCTCTCTCTCTCTCTCTCTTTCTCTCTCTCTCTTTTTTAATTATCTTAATAATATATGAATCTGATGATCGGCCAATACTTATATTTCTCACGACAAAGTAATCGAAATATAGTAGTCAGTTTCTGTGACTTGTATTAAGTCTGCTATTATGTCTCTTTCTTATCTCTCCTGAAGACGGTTCAACCGAAAATTAGAGACTGCAAGTGTGTGTTTTTAATTTCTCTATGTTTCTTTATGTACATTGAACATTGAATTGTATTTGACCATTTTGGATCGAATTTTCATCAAAAAAGTATATATATATATATATATATATATATATATCTTTATAAATAAAATAATGATTTTGTCTGTACATTGCTTAGAACTGACTCATTTCAAGTTTTCTTTACATTTCATACATTGGAGAAACCGAATCCACCCTTAGAAAAGTTTCTGTCGGTTTGTCTGTTTGTCCGCAAAACATTGTCACAGGTAAACTCAGCTACCATAAGACATATAAAGCTGAAACTTTTACAGTAGATTTGTATAGGTCTAACTTAAAATATAGGCTCTGAATTGATTGGAAATTCAACGTAGAAGTGAAGTTATGTACGTTTAACGCAAAAATGTTTGTCACAAGTAAACTCAGCCACCATAAGACATGGCGAGCTGAAACTTTGACACTGGATTTGTGTATGCCTAACTTAAAATATGGGCTCTAAATAGATTATTAATTCAGTACAGAAGCGAAGTTATGGGGCTTTTAGCTGTATTTTCCTAACTTCATAGACAAGTTTGTTTTGAAAATACACAGGTGTGGCAAGTAGGTATTGTTAGTTGATTTTAATTTCAATTGAGCATATGAATATATTGCGTATTTGACATCATTGAAATGGTGTTTCACAGAGTTGAGGATGTACTATCTATTGAGAATAAATGTTTTGTAAACGAGCAATTCTCAGCCCTTAATATGAACAGGCAGGAGAAATCAACAAACAAGTTATTACGCTATATGAAGCCGAGGAAAGAACTTACAAGTCAGTAAAAAGATTGGATTAGTGATGAAGAAGCAGTTCATTATCTAATTGAATTTCTTGACTCTGAATTTATTTCTCCTGGACTGCCTGCTCATGAGTAAAAACTTAAAGTAGGAGCAATTTATAGCAGTAACAAATTTCATGTTACGAAACATGAGTGCCCCAAAAACTGTGCAACGGGACACGACTCTGAGTTCGTGCTCTACACAGATATGCCATAGAGGCGGACATAATGACTGGATGTGGTATTGGGGAGTCTACGCGTACCATTGATTCCGAGCCACTGTCTGTTTCCGTTCAAATGATTGCAAAGTCCCGTCAGAGTCTATTTCGCAATGACGTTAACTAAGTCGCAAAGGGAGACTTTAACCCAGGAATTCAAGTTAGCGAAACCAAGTTTTTCTCACAAGGTCAACTGTAGTTTACTTGCTCAATAGTCAGAGGTTTCAACTGATTGTTCTTCCATGAACCTGAAGGACAGACAGCTAATGTAGTGTATACAGAGGCATTTGTTTAACACTGTACTAATAATGGTGTTTTCTACTATTCTATAATTTTTAATTATAGTATTAGTAATATACTATAATTGATATTTTGGAATACCATGTATAATAGAATTTTTGATTCCGTCAAAGACGGGTACATTTGCTAGTATATATATATATAAACTAGAATTTAAAAAAAGAGATAACATTGAAAGGAAACCACTGAACTCACTACTATATTTCGATGTCCTCGTCTTCAGGAAAAGAAGTGAATCGCTCCAAAGGCTGATAACGACTCAGCCTTTCATACTCATATATATATATATATATATATATAAATGAACTCAAAAAGGAAATAATTAGTAAATATTAAAAAAACTCACTTTGATGTTTCAACGAATTGTCATCATCAGAAAAAAAGATTTGACTCGCTTAAGTTTACTGTGACTCATCCCTTGTGTGAGTCGCAGAAAAGTAATGGAATAACATATGCCGGGAGAAAAAAAGACACAAATTATAGAAATTAAAGAAAAATAAAATAAATAAATGATAAAAATAATATAATACATAAATAATATATTAATAATAAAAATAATATAACATATTTATTAATAATTAAATATAATATAATAATATTTATATAATTTATATTTATAAGTAATATAATAAATAAATGCATATAAAAATTTTATAAATTATAATGAAATAAACCAAGGAAGGCAAATAGAAGAATTACACTCCAGTTCTCTGTGAAAGCTTTAATTGATAAATCACCTACGTTGCTATCATTAACAATAAACTAATAAAAGTCAAGATTTTGAGCAAGGCTAGGAAGAGGTTCCTCAATGACTTATGATACGGTTAACTTCTGGCATTTGATATTTAAAGGACATTTGGAATCCATAAGTTAAGCTATGGTATTGATATTGATATTGATCTGGTATTGATATACCAGGAGGGGTCTTTCAATGATAGCGTGTTAGTAGTAATTTATCTAATCTCATCATTAAGGAATTCAAGGTGAAAATTACATCTGTTTTTCCAGCCCTCAAAAATATATGATTAACAGAGGGCTTGAAAAAAAAAAAAATTCTTGGATCGAAAGAATAAAAATAGACATAAGTGAGAACATGTTACCATTTTTTGTATAAACTAAAACATAACTCTATAGACAATCTGAGGAAAACTAATAATGGCCATCAGCAATTTACTTCTTCTTCCATTATTGATTGCATTGTATTCATAGATTTGGAATATTTGCACAACATATCAATATATTTGAACCATTTAACTGTATTACGCACAACTGAAGTTAATATTTTTACTTCAAAAATATGTCACATAAAACTGAAATAGGGGTGCAAGACCTAATTTTTGTTTCTAAAATCTATTTTCAGATTGAAAATGATAATGAACTCCCCCCCCCCCCCTACAATAATTTAATTAACTGGATAATAGTAGTGGCAGGTAAGGGCAGGGAATAATTAACTAGTTCATCCTGCAGAAAGCTCAAGCCATCAGTTCCAGCCATATTGGTTAAAAGGAACCATACATCAAAACTACTCAATCTAAATTCTTCCTTAATACTGACTATTTTTAATTTACTAATAAAATCTATACATGGCTGCCTGAATTTTTACCATTTATTGGGCTATAAACCCTAACCAACCATATGAATCAGGCATATGAATCCAGTCTCGGGATTAACCATATTGGAAAATTATGTTTATGAATCTTGATCAATCCATGCACATAAGACAATGAAGGGAATTTTGGCATATAATTCAGTTATTAATTCGGATTGACTTAGCGTTAACCTTTTTATTAAAATCACTGTTGACTTTATACAAATGATTGGACAGAAACTTAGAATAAATATTAGAATAATGAAGTTTTAATTTATCTATGTATTTTTTTTAATTTAAGATTACGGTTACTTTCCATTTATCAACTTTAGCAATTTTTATTGTATTCTTCTTTTTAAGTTTAGAGTGATAAAACTTAAACATCTAAACGTTTGGGTACACTAAAAACATCGTTCAATTCTTTAAGTTTGTAAATTAATTTATTGTAAATTTATTTATTTTAAAATAATCCTCTAACTATAACCATTTATGTTTTGTTGTTAATTACAAGATATTTCACATCTCTATTTTTAGTATGATAGTTGAAAGGTGTTTTTTTGAGAATTGTTTCACGCTATACCAAACCTGAAGAAAGAACAGAAGAAGAATATCTGGTGGTTGAAGAATGAAAACTTTGAATTATGTCAAAATAGAAAGACAAGTGTAACAATGTACACAGATGTTTGTACAAAATAATTATTATATAACGTACCTATATATATACATATATATATAAAGATTTTACATAAACACGTGAAATAACAATCAATGATCAAACCACAATACGAAAATGGGAAAACAAGACTAAGATCTTTCAACCGTAACAAGCGGTTTTCGTCAGAGTCAAAAATCCAACTGACGAAGTCCGCTTGTTACGGTTGAAAGATCTTAGTCTCGTTTTCCCATTTTCTTATTGTGGTTTGATCATTGATTGTTATTTCACGTGTTTATGTGAAATCTTTATATATATAAATGCGTTTGCATATCTGGGGCATAAATATAAAATAAATAAACCAAATACTGCAACTGATATTTTGAACAACAGTTCGTTATCAAAGAAAGATCAGAAGATATGATTGAAAGTGAGAAATCCATCTGTCCGGCGCACATTTACCTTCTCAGAAAGCTAAATGATCTTGAAAACAAAAGCCGAGTTTGTCTCAATTAAAACTTACAATATAGAATTTTCGATGATTTTTTTTTATATTTGTTAGATTTATTTAGGTCTACATTATTTAATTTTTCATTCATTTGTTTATTTTACTTTATTATATTATTTCTTCATACAATTAACTTTCATTATTTTATTTCATATTTATAAATATGTGCTTTTATCTCTTGGTTTTTCTTACTTATTTACATTAACTTTTAAATCTACTTTTTTTTCTGATCGCATAAGATTGCTGGCCTAGAGTTTGTCAAGCGTTGTTATGCTAGTCACCTAGGAAACATTGAATACCCACATTTACCAAACTGTCATAATTATAACCAAATTGTATGGTTATTTTGTTGATTATCATTTTAAATATGAAATTAATTATTATTACAAAACTTTGGCTTTGCGATGAGGATAATATGTTTTGTAACTGAGATGTTTGTTTTTTATAATTCAACAGAAATGTAATAGTGAATCTTTCATATTAACAGAATAAGTTGCCACAATTCAATTCAGAAGTGGCAAGAATCCAATTCACATGGAAGAAGAGATAAATTGTAAATTTCCCTTTTAGATATCTTTATTTATGGATCCCCTGAAAACATACTATTTAGTATACACATAAAACCGACCAGTATCCTTTAATATATATTTCATTTATTTAACTATCTCCATACTTCTATTCTGGCCGTACCAAAACTGTTAAAATATTATATTTTAATCTTCCGTTTTTTAAAGTATCGGGAGTTTCTTTCATAAATTCTTAACTCATTGCCAGAACGTAGAACCTATTAATAAATTAGGGGCGTGTAATGAACTGATAGATGTAAAATAAATTTTACTAGCTTTGTGTTGGGACTTGAACTAGGAAAACCTTGGAATTTAAGATAGAATAATTTCTTGTAACAATTTATTTCACAGAACCTTCCTTCCTAATGTGATGTCTGTCAAAGATAGCAGGTAATTGAACTCAATATGACGTTAGCTACTTGAACTTTTTGAATGTATGTTGCATCAAGTAATTATGCCATCCTGTAATTTCCCTTCAATAGTGATAGGATGGAATGAGTTGGGAAGTGAAACAGAAGTATCCTTGCCTTTAGTTTACTCTGGCTCTTGAAAACTTATACTCAGATAACTTTGGTCCCAAGTCTTACCTAATCATAACAAAAGATATATACGATATATGGGGTGGTAATTGAGTGATTAAGCGCCTCTAATAGCATCTAACACTCAACCCGACTTTCGGCCTTCACGAGGCTACCCTGTTAACCTGCTATATGCAGGGACAAACGAAAGAGGAAGAGAAGGTGATTAGGGGCTGGGCCTGACCACCTTCGTTTCCCATCCTTCCTAATCCCCAAATCCCCTCTTTTTATCTCAGCCCCAATCTAAGGTGTTATGCAATCCGTACCGAAGGATGGATGATACAGGGGTTTCTGTATTATGAACGGAGCCTCAAGGACACCAGGCGACCCCCTTGAGTAAATAGTCTTACTCCGGTATGCGGTGCTCTGCCGGAGCGGACAAAATACCACCGATAGAGCTTCAGGGATTTTCCCCCGTAAGGAGATGGAAGTCTGGAGACCATCTTACGGAAGCGCAGAGGGTCCAGAAGAGCTAACTAGTGGGAACCTCCCACAAGTGCACCTGAGGGCCCGAAGAAGGAGAAAGGAAGTAGTTTCTTCCGAAACATAGGGAGCCTGAATGGACATTATCAATGATGGTTTGTGCAGATTCTGCAAAGATGAAGAAACACCGTTGCACCTGCTGATAACTTGTAAGGGAACTTTGCTGCATAGAGGCAGGTGCTTCGGAACACTCAACAAACCATAGAAAAACTTTTACCGCTGGAACCAGCAAAAGTGCTGAGCTTCTTGGAGGCGTTGAAGCTAACTGCTGGAGTACTTTAGTTCAGAACAGGGGAAGTACAATAGTTTTTTTTAAGACGCAGTGCTATAGTCACCCTCAAAAATGAAAATAAATAAATAAAAATATAAGATATATTACCTATTTACAGGTCAATTTAAGAAATCAGTATTAATGCACAGCATTGTATGTCGAACCCATTTCCTAAGCTTAATAGTAATATTAACTTAAAATTGTTTTTTAATGATAATGAGCTCTGGAAGCCCAGTACTATGTGCGTAAATTCATTTCACCTCCTTACAAAAAAAAAAAATAGTGATAACCTAGTCAGTATGTTAATTAAAAACTATAGAACTAGTATATAAAGAAATTTACGATGTAATTCCGAACAAACGAAATTCCGTGTCAATTTTGTTTGAAAATATACATAAACCAACTGATGAATCATTAAAATTGCATGTCAAACAACATCAATATTCCATAATTGAAGGTGAACAAAGCTGATTTACTTTTGCATATAAATAATGAGTTACATGATATAAATTAAACAGAAGCTTAGATTGAAATGGGTATAATCTACGACCATAGAGCTCTGACTTGAAAATAGCGATAGCGAGGTACATTCAGTCTATTAGTCAATCATGAATTGTTTGAACTTATTAATTGATCTACACAATGGGTATACTTGCAAACAGTTCTGTACATTATTATCATATCTTCTTATCTATTTATAAGTAACAGTATACAGCAATGATCTGATTTTGTTATTTTATATCTTATAAAAATGTAATTATATTTATTTTATTCCAAAACGTATTAAATTTATTTACATTTATATATATACATCTTTTTAAAATATAAAAATATAAATTTATTACATATACATATTTACATATTTATATATAAAATTTATGAAATTAATATCATTCATTTTTTCAACATTATTTCATCTAATAGTAATTTTGTTTTATTAGTACTATTAAATATCATAAACTTTATATTAGAAGAATTCAACTATAAATTATAGTTTTTTGCCATAATAATTCTGTTGCCTTACATTTCAGCCATTTAAGTGGACAACTAGTTTCTATCCTGAAGTTGGTCTATGGATAGTTGAAACATAACGCTAATTGATTACTTTGTTAATAAGCTGAGATCGTGTGCTCTACTCATTACAAGAGTTTAACTGCTGATAATTATAGAAGAACGTCAAGGTTGCATTCCAAATCTCTGACAAAGTCACTGACTACATTTGAAACCAGAGAAACAACTAGATTAATGATATGAAAGACATTGCTGGTAAGCTGAAGTAGCGGAAGTAATAGGATATGGGGAAAGGGTTATGAAAGTCACCAGAGTAAAAGAAAGGAGGAGTTTTGGGGTTTATCATTCTATAAAGTTGGAAAAGGGAAAGAAAATCCCATGGGAGCCAGGGAGACAGTGAAGAGCCTACATTTATAAAACAGACAAGACCTCTACTCCTGCAGGTGATGTTGCCTCATAAAATATCGACTTAGGTCGACCAGTTAGATATCTTCTTATCGTTTCACTGTTGTTCTGCGTCACTGTCAAGGCTCAACTGACATCACTCTCTAAGTCAACTTTGCATTACAAATAAACATTTTGCAAAACATTATAGCGAATATATAACTTTATGCCGAACTAAGTAGTCATAAAACAAACTGGACACAAAATGCTTAATAGAAATGAAAGATATGAAGAGTACTTTAATTCCAAAAAACAACTGATTGTCCTTAAAATTATGACAACCTGCAATTTGTCAAAATGATTGATTAATTGTTTAGTTCATACATTAATAAGATGATATTAATCTATGTTTTTTTCCTTTCCCATATTCCATATGAATAATCCAGGGTCAGGATATTAACTTTGGTTAAAATAGATATCTTGTATTTTTTATGCATATTTAACATGTGTAAATATAGACTACGCATAAAACAAGATTTTATAACTTGTGAAATAATACTCAAAAATTTTCGTTTATTCAATACATGACTTGAATGAGGATCAATTTTTTCTCATTTCAGAATTTTTTTCGGTGATTTAGACGTTGAGATATCTACTAATTATATGTATGAACCAAAATTGTGCAGCGAAAACACGCAAAACTCTTTATGATATTTCAACATCTGTCATCACCAGGTGGTTGTTGATAGATGTTAGAAACGTTGCCTAACTGTTTCAAAGTGAGACTCTCTTTGCTTTACCTTCAATAGAATAGCATAGATCAAGATATAGCAAGATTAGCAAGAATAGCAATATTCGTTGTTTAACAGCATATATTAAGAGAAAGTTATATGTTTACATAGCTTCGGTTAATAATAAGAGTTTTTAGAATTTAATTAATTAAAATAAACCATCGTTTTTAGAAGAAATGCTCAATGGAGTAACACCAAGTTTAGTAGTTTTAACAATATAAATATTATATTATAAACGGATGGCAAGTGTACTCGATGACGTGGTTTTTATCATGTGCTAGTGTTACAAGATGACGAGAGTCATCGAAATGTTTGTTGGCTTAGCTTCAAAAAAACAAAAAAAAATCTTCCCCTGGCAGTGGTTTTATCTATTTAATGGACACCCCATTAGGGGGTGTCTTTCATCGATTATCGTTATACAAACAAACCGCCACTTTCTCTTCCTTATTGTCACAGGCTCTGGTTGCACACTTTTCATCTCTTCAAACCTAAATCCCTTCTTAGTCTTGGAGAAACTGGGAAAATACCAAGTGCTTCTAAAGATGTTGTGATACATTTCTGAGTAACAATAGAATCATATCAAAAAAAGCAAAGCTCTACAGATACTGCTTGTTTGTTATCAATTCAGTTCGTTGTTATATATATTTTTTATTTGAAACTGGAAAAGAGATATAAAGAAACGAATTTACTATTGTACTTTAAAGGTATAAAATAATTTGGAACTACCTCGAAAATGACGTTCTAACATGACAAATTTTATTATTGAAAATTTGCAAAAAATACTGCCTCATTCACCTTATATTTTGAGTAAGGCGTCATAGAAGTAAGAGAAAAGCAGAACATTAAAACTAGAAAAATGATTGCTATCTAAGGTATCTGTTTAAGTATTCCATTATATGTCTTTGTTATCAATACCGGCTATGCTGAGAAATGACACCCTGTATTGTGAACTGATCACGAATAAACTTACTGAGTTTAACATATGAATATCTTATTTCATTTTAAATTAATTAACTTTTAAGTACACCGATAAACTATTGAATTGATTATTTCTAAAATTGCAAAATGAGATAACCAAGGCAACAAAGTCAAAAAAGAGAAATAAAATAAACGGTTAATATAATTTAATCCATGAAAAAGTAAAAGTACAGAACAAACCAAAAAGTATATGCTTTATCTTAGAACAAATTTAACTAGATGCCTATCCTCGGTACTTATTAAAGAAAAACCAGTGTAATTAAAAAAAATATATAGAAGTATAAATATGATGGTTTTGTTTCGTAAACACACTGTCAATGTAATCGTTGAGTTTGTATTTCGCGGGCTTTGGATAGTTTTTTTAGTTAGATAAAAAAGAAACTTTTTATTCTAACGTTTCGACGTACATTTGAGTTCTCTTCAGAGCTAGAATATTGTAAAATATATTACAGTCTAAAGAGAACATAAATATACGTCAAAACGTCGGCATAATGAAGTTTCTTCAAAACCTATCCAAAGCCCTCAAAATACATCAAATTACAAATGTAGATATAATTATATTTATCAACGACCAAATCAAGTAAGAAAAATAACTGAGATGTTTTAACCAATATAGGTGGTCTTCGTTAGAGTTTGATATTAAGACTAACTCAGAATCAAACTAACTGATACTCAGAAGAAAACCACTTTTCTTTTAATGACAGCTTATGGTCTTAGTCATTTCACCGATTTCCTTACTGCAGTTTAGACGTTGATTTTTATTTTACGCGGTTATATTGATGTCTATTTGTATGTGTCAATATAATGTAGTTTAGTGTCACCTGTTCATTGAAAATAGACATTTTTTGTTGAGATTGGCAAAATGTTTTATGTGTAAAAAATTTTTTAATGTAATACTTAAATTTTCTGTTTCAAAATATTGTTTTTCTGCTAATGAAAAAGGTCTTAATTAAAAACAGAAACGATGGCAATGAGACATTAATTTGAACCTAAAGAATTGACCGAGTCCTGATAGAAAACTTTATTTTGTTTCTACTATACGTTCCATATATATACAAGTACTCCACAAACGATTTAATCACGTTGAAGCTTACAAAAATCTCGTAGCTCTTCTTCCCTCGGAGAGGATGTTAAACCGTCAGTCCTCAGCCGGTATGTTACTGTATACCCGTTAATGCTGTCTACTCTAAATACACTTCAGTTAGGCAAACTATAGGACTTCCAAAGTAGAATGTTTATTGTGGGCATTATAGCTGTACGTTCTGTCGTGGTATGGCAACGGGAACCTAACCAAACAACAATATTATAACATAACATATTGAACACTTGAGATAAAAAATTCAGATTACATTAAGAAATGTTTTTTACGCTGAATATTTGTTTCCTTGAAATAAATGTAGGTTGAAGATTTCTAACTACTTATTTGTGTAGAATTGCATTAAAGTTAAAATTTCACAAGATTCACATTCGCTATGAATATTTGGTTCAGTAAATTAGAAATGTGTATGATTAATATTTAATGAGGCTTGTATATGAATATTTATAGGAGACAACAATATAAATCATATTAAAATAAAGCAATCAGTCAGTTCAGTTATAATTCATTTTTTTTTTTTTTTGTTAGGCTTATGTCAGTTTAAAAAGAAAAGATACTGAAATCCTTGGGATTCAACAAGCAATCTGACCAGCTCTATAAGTAATTCGATGGTATTTTTCAAGAAAGCAAACCAGAAAGTTTTGGGTAAAAAATCCTCAGTCTGAAGTAAATGTGTCTGTAGGACATTTTTCTACTTAAATCAAACTTTAGAAAGTCAGAAAGATTTACAGTGAACAGTGATAATTCTCATCTATTCTACTCTTGCTTTGCCCCTATATTCAGAAACAGTATAAATCAAATAAAATATCTCCCTCCACCTACATTTCACGGTTCGTTACCTCAGCCCTTCTACCACCAAACTAACCAACGCCTCTTGCATCCCTTATCAGATTTTATATCCCGTCTATTTGATTAAACTTCTTCTAGAGTGACAAAAATACACTCAAATTTAATAAATCAAATCATTTTTGTTCTAGATTTATAGAAAGATATACTATGAACATATTAAATGTAAACTACGGCGATCAATATGACACTAAAACAGATGTTTTTATGATTCGAATCAGAAATAAAATCGTTGGGAAAGAGGAAAGCGACAAATCTTTGAAAACCAAACACGTTTTCATTACTAGAAAATAAATATCATATTTCTGGTGGATGTTTCCTTTAACTTTAGCACTTACTTTGTAAGTACTAAACATAATCCTTACTCAAAATGTTTCTCAAAGAACATTTTGGTGTACAATTTTATCTATCATATAAGTTAATAACTTTACGTTTGCTATTAATTCTAATAACATTACCGACAAAATATAATATATTTACTTTTAATCAATACAACAGTTACAGATTATATTAAAGATATTATGTTTATTACAATAAAGAAACCATTGTATTTGATATTTGAAATGAAATGATATTTGAATTCGCCAGGAGATATATTGAACATGGCGTACTACTACAAAGTAGAGAACCATTATACACTCTGAAACATAGCTGATCTACAATCTAAATTATAAATGATCATTTTTAATCTGAAAGTCCAAGAAGTATAGTCAACTAACTGTAGACTAGTGTAAGATTATTCAATCTTATTTACCTCATAGTTGACATTCATCGTAGAATTTATCTGTGGCTCATAAAATGATTATAACCTAAGCTATTACTTGCACCTACATTCGTTCATCGATGAACTTCTTCAATTGTTCTGACAAAAACTAGAAGTTAAATATAAATATCATATTTAATTTGAATGTTCTAAGTGCAGAAAACACTTTGCGTCTCTTTTCTAGAAAATAGGGAAGATTTCTTTAGCACATAATAAATTTAGTATGAACCATTTTATCCCATGTGGCAGTACACAGAGCAGGTTGAAAGTTGAACCACAGCTATGTTGTAACTTTTCATGGAATAAAATAATACTTTTTCTTCTTTTTTTTTATTGTTATTATCACTTCCTATTATATTAATTGGAAATAGTCTAATGACAAAAACAGTAACCAAAAAGTCTCAGGCCATCAAGAATTTCTACTACAAGACAGATGAATTTCAAAAGCAGCAGAATAGAAAAACAAAATTTTTACGCCCATAAATCATTAAAATTTCTTTCTTACGGACAATGGTATCATTATATATTAGATTAGTGTTTAGTTTAGTTTAGTGTTTAATTCGTAAGCAACACAACTAGTAAACCACTCGTCTTATCTACTGGAGAAGCTCTTTTGAGCACTAGCAAGTACCTAAATTAGGTAATAAAGTAAAACGGAGTTCTCCCTCAGAGATGTTTTTATGAAGATACAATGATTAGTAATTTAAATGAATACTTTAATAAAGCTAATCCATATTAGTAATTAATTCACAATTGTATCTAGTGAAACCAAGTTTTATTTTAGACATAATTTCCATTGATCAGTAAACAGGAATGGGTACTAATTAATATGATATTTGAAAGTGCAGTCGACATGAGTAATGAGATCCAGTAAGTGTTAGTTGGACCAGGTGTGTGTATCACGATACCATCAGGAAGTGTGGTGACCACACTTTGAACTAACAAAGTTTTCAATGATTTATTGGAATCTTATTGTTTGGTTACATTTAATTTACCATTATTTACTGTTTTCCAAATTGTAATGTGGACTATTTCTACAGTACAAGTAACATCAAGGTGATATAAAATTAAACAAACGCTTGTTTAGATAAGCAAACACTTTCACTCTAAACTGAAATGATATAAAATTATTCATAGAAATTTATCTAAAAAGAGCAGTATTTTTTTAATGTTTTTGGTTTTAAAGAGAATTATATTCAATGATGTGAGCGCTTTACTCACATCATTGTACCAGCAACGTACAGTTGTTTGTCTACCTTTGTAATAGTGGGTCCAAAGCTTAATGATGTCAGTATCTTGAGTTACTTAAACAAACTCGTTAACAAGACACAGTGTGCTTTTCAATGACACTTAGAACTTGGTGAATTATTGCCAGATTGGCTTCGTCTAAAAGAAATATCAAGTGACTGGGTGTTTGTAATGAAATGGACAATGATGACGATACATCGTTTCGTTTCTTCTGAAACACCTTTCAGAAGAATATGCGGCGTCAAATTTGCTACGCGTTTCAGAAAAGCGCGTAAAAATCCACATTTGCTTTCACTGTGAGCTTGCAATTTTTTAATTCACTTTGCAGCTTGTCATATGAGATGGATTTATTATAAACTACACAGATCATCCTTTACCTACTGGTGAAAACAAGAAGAATCGAATAGAGTGCTGTTCTTTACTACTGGGGAATTAAACTAAATCCATTCATTTTACAGACGCTATCAATCTTCACAATGTGATATTTTGGATATCACAAAGTCAACGTTATTTAGTTGAGAATACAAGAGATGCTCTTATGTTAACATCTTCAATACTGATTCTCATAACAAGATGTTTGGTCCTTATTCTTTCAAAGTATACAGCTGTGTTTCCCAAACTTTTTCGAGTGACTGCCCCCTTGGGTCCATAAACATATAGCTCAACACCCGTGAATAATAATCAGATTCCTAGATTAAATAACCAAATGAGTAACATTTTAATAATGAAATTAAAATAATTACTAATCGAATATTTATTTATAATCCAATAGATGTATTGTTTCATAGCATATTTATGCAAAAGAATTAATACACAATAAAAGAAACTTAGGTGAGAAAAGATACTTTTAACATAAAAATGAATTATCAAAACAAATAATTTTAAGAAAACGTTTCCTAGATGTTTACATGTCGTGTTTACACTTAAATTTAGAAACTATATTGCATGAACATTTTCAATTTATGGAAATAGAATCCCCACTCCTTTTTTGCATTACCGCCCACTTTGGGAGACACTGGTATACAGGAATATACTACCTTGATTTATAATGAATTGTCTATAAAGGACTCTATTTCTATCATACTCTGTACTACCTCTTACATATTTTTTAAATGAAGAAAGCCACTATCAAAGCATTGTTCAGTAAGAGTCCAAAGACATCCCCATTTCTGTTTGTTCTAACAGATCACCAATCTTTACAGCGGTTTCTTTTTCTTGATGAGCTACGTAAAAGAACAAATTTTTGTTCCACCATTCTTCATAAACATTCATGGTCTGATGTAACACAGTAGCAGGAAAAATTTCTTTTAAACCATGCTATACTTAAAAAAATGAGTATATAGAATTATTCCATAGCATTATGTTACTTCTGATGTCATTTGTGGTCAAATTTAACAATAGTAAAAAAAGTAAATAAAACTTAATTATGATAGGTAAAGAAATGTTGACCTGTTTAGTTTTTTGCGTTTAGCTTACATAAATATTAATAATGAAATTGTGACAGTTTTTTTGAATATCCCTCCGTATTAATTTATTTAACAGTTTACGCTTTTACGAATAAACATAATTTAAATAAAATTTTACTGATGTATCAAGATATTAATTTTAATTAAATGCCATTAAAATTTTAATGCTCTCATTATAAATATTTAATTCTTAAATTCAATTCAATACACTATGAGATTGTCTTAAGTTTATTGATAAACGGAATCCTCTAAGAAGTTTCCAAGCTTTCAAAACAACTTGAAGAGAATTGTAATTTAGGAAACATTCCCTCTTTTCCACGGTCTTCTTTGATGTTTACCAAAGATCCAAGTGTCATTTTCATTAATGAAGATGTATTCCAGTTGGTTTATTCTCCAAAAAATTCTCATTCTTACAATAAATTTTAGCTTTGAAAAATACTTTTTACATGCAATGTTTACTCTTTTAAAACAAGTTTCATATTTAATGAGACTTTACTTGTGAAATAAAACTGTAATTTTTTTTCGAATTTTATCCTCACATATTAATGTTATTGAAATATAATATGTATACTTTTATAATATTATCCTTTTCATTATAACAAGAAATATATTAATAAAAATGAAATGTTCTTTTTCATTATTGAATTATTCAATTTCAATAATAATTTCAATTTCAATAGTTCTTTTCATTAAAAATAAGTTCCTTTATGGACTTGAATTAGTTTTAAAAAAGTTACATGAGGCGTTATGAAAGATTTCTGCTTGAATTAGACAATTTAAATGTCCTTCTTCAGGATCAAAGTCAAAAAAATTGGAATAGAGAAAAAAGAACTGCCTAATGAATCTGATTATTTAACAAAAGGCTCAAAACTACAGAAAATAGATAAAAATTTCATTCCAATCTGTACATTTTAACAGATATATATACAATGTTTTAAGAAAAGATATTTAATTTTTTTTTTCTTTTTTTGATTTGTTCACCTGTACCTGAATGGTTCTGGATTATAATGAGATAATAGAAAACCGTTGTGTTGCCTCATACCAGTTTTTATATTTAATGTTTCCATATTTGACAGTACCATATTTTGAATACTCAATTATTTTTTATTATATAGTCAACTGATTATTATATAACATAATAAGATATATATTATATATAACATAATAAGATATATATTATATATAACATAATAAGTTGTTATTATATAATAACTGACTGGTTGTTACTGAGTAATGTAAGGAAATTTTGAGAAATTTCTATTACTACTATGCTAGATAGTAACAAGTGAAAATTCAAAGGAAACACCATATCACTGGAATTTAGTCTCTTTGTAGAAGTTGCTTTGATCTCTCAACACAAAATAATCAAAAACATTCCAGATTAAATTTTTGATTAACTAAGCGACAAACCCAAATTAATATTTAAATAAATTTTTACAAGGATAAGGATTAGATAACTTATAAAACGAATTTAGTGGCCTGTAAGAAAACATAGTGAAACTTTTCTTCATAATATTCATCTATGAACGAAATGAAACATTAGATTTTGTAAATAGAAAATTTTTTTTATATAACGGCATGTTTTAGCAGCTTTTTTCCAACATGACACGGTTTATCTCTAATGTTTAACAGTGTGAATGATTTTTATAGAACAAAGTTCTATAAAAAGTGTATTGTGTTCATATGTAAATGCTAGTGACACAAGGAGGTATGCTAATCAGCTTCACGTTTTTGGACTTATACTGACAAGAGCATAAACATTGAGTATTTCTCAAATATTTTGAACGTCACTGTCCCATGTAAAGTTATTCTCATAATCTCTCCGTGGGGATGTGTTGTTAGAATTACGTCATAATATACTTGCAAACTGTCATGAAATGGGTGGTTGTAACATTGTGATCTGTGGCACATTATTGAGGTTTATTGTGGCTTAGTTGCATCCAGACTCTATTACCGAAGATTGCAGCTTCTATTGTTATCCATCATTCCAGATTATTCGTGTGAATAACGGAAAATGCAATAGACGTTGCACGTTGCCCTGTTACCGATAATCGTAAAGCAATCTGTCGCGTCATTCCCCTTCGGTTGCTGAAGCATGTTTCAAAGACAAACACGTCATGTCACTGGAGTTCAGGCACTTTGAAAGACTCGCTTTCATCTCTACACTTCATTTGTCCTATTCTTTACCTGTATGACATCAGATAATAGTTAGATTTCAACTCTAAAGAACAAAAATACAAATTTATGATCTTCAAAGTACAATAAATCTGGCAATATACTGAACAGGTTATACATTGTCATTACGTAAAATAGGTCCCAGAAACAAATTAGTACCACATACTGCCCTAATACTACTGCTTAGTTGTTGGGTACAACAATAATGAAAATAAAATAACGCATATATTAAAAAAAAATAATTATTATCTACCATTGGCATAAGTATTATAGAAATAGTTATTGTATTACTGTGGAAGACTACTAGTTGTTCTATTAGAGATTAATTTAAGTTTTGAAAATTAATTTGAGATCATTTTCTTATTTCTAATAAGTGACTTTTTGTTTTCATATTAATCTTAAATTTATTTCACTCATCGGCTATATTAGAATTGATTTGATTTGGGCAATTCATCAAATGAGTGTTCAGCTGGAGGATATTTTTATAATTATTCAATTCTTGATCTTATTCTTGTTGGTAAAATCATGTTGCATCTTTTCATTCTTAATTTCGCTGGTCTCTGATAGAAGAACCCACCTTTTTTAGCTAGTTTTTTAAATTCCATTTAGCAGTAACAATCAAAGATAGACATCAGAAAGAGGGAATGACAAGAGAAGGAGAGAATATTACCACTCGCAAATTAAAACATATTTTAGACTCTGGTAATCAATAAAACGCAAAAGCAATTGTGTTTGGTTTTCAGCAGCACGAAAGCATACGACACGAGGACCAGTACCCACTGGCATCTTCGTGCCGAACATACCAAATACGGTTATCCAAACTACATTTCCTCATACGTCATAAATAACTTCTTTGATTCTTATTAGCTTTTCTCATACGCTTGGACGTTTTATTATTCATTTCACATCAGTTCTCATTTGACAAAAGTAATTAAAGATTTATAGAATTGAGTTTTTGTAAGACTTGTCTGCTTTGGTTAATCGGGTTTTTCAAGTATAATAATTATTTATGGCTGTCAATCCGACATAGATAACACATAATAAATATCCCAATCACTAATGTCCTGTAAATTATAATATTAGCAAATTCATATAATATTATAACTAATAATGAAAAATATAATGATTTACTCATATCCATATCCCTTATCTTTTGGAGAAAGATAAATAAATTATAGAAAAATAGTTTTTGTTATTCATTTCCTCTAGGAGGAGGTAGGAGAGAGTGATTAATATTCCCGCAGAGCTTAAGCTTACAGCTTTACCCCATATTACATTTCCAATCAATAACGACCAAGATATGGGGAAAGGACTTCAATCATTATGACACAAGATGTATCAATAAAGTACATCACAATTTATATCACACTCTTTAAAAATATTTTTGCTCAAAAGGACGATCACAATTTTAAACACCGAACTTTAAAAAGTTGAATCTGCCAACAACGAAAACCAATGAATGTCCTTCACCATCAAAAGGTTTTCAATTATTTCAATTAAATGTTCCTATCAAAAATTAAACATTGATTTAAATAATTATAATGGTTAATAATTAATTCTTACCCATTGAAATTCTTACTAAATTGAAATTTATTAAAAGAGATATTAGAATTCAAATATAATAATATTATATTATCACAGAAAAGTATTAATATAATATAATTAAATATAACGTTGTTTTATAAATTAAAAAAAGAAGAAATGATGATATTGTTATTATAAAGGGACATTATATGGAAACTGGACAGGTAATTAGAAAAAAAAAACATACACTAAAACTCTTTAATAGTTAATTCTCATTGAATTTCTAAATATAGTACTTTGCTGACTTTGATAATGACCTAAATTTATAGCTTTGTCAAAAATAAATGGAAAGGAAAATGTAATAAAAATAAAATAAAAGACATTGATTATATTGATTTCACTTAATTAAATAATTAGAAAGGAAAATAAGAGGAAGAATAATTAGTATATTTAAAAAAAAAAAGAACAATTTGAAATTATGCTAGGCATCTTGATAAGAGAGTTTAGAGGAAGGATCATAGAGTGGTGAATCAAGATGTGGTAAAGGAAAGGGCAGGGAAATATCGAGGTTTTCCTGTTTCTGGTTGGCAAAGTAATATATTTAGGCAGGAGCTATCTGACTTCCTGAGGGGGATAGAGATTTGTTGGGCACTCGTCCTTCGTGATGGAACCAAGATAGCAGCTAAATCGACTTGAACTCCCATAGTCTACATCGATTCTACATTAAAAGACAACTGACGTAAACAATCTCGCAGACTGACACTCGGCAACGCCTCTCTAGTTCACCAGCCGACACTTTCATCAGTTAATTGATATTAATATAGGCATCACTGGTAATAGGCAACAAATCTTACAAACTCTTTGTGCCTTCTAATTGCACTTTACTGTTTAAGTGAATATCAGAAAGGAAAAATAAATACTACTAACAACATGACGGTAAAAAATTAACATTACAATTATCACCTTTATTTACATCGAATTTAAATACTATTTTCTTCCATAAATAATTTTTAGTTAAGTGTTGAGATAAATAGAATATGATATACAGGGTGTCCATAAAGTCCGTTAGCGTTTTAAAAAAAATATACCCTTATTTGTAGCTGGGATAGAAATGATCTGTAAAAAGGATTAGAAAGAAGTAAATCTATATTTTTTAATGTTTTATTGAAATTTTATCCACTTAACCTCCACCATGTGGTAACCTCTTCCATACAGATAAATCACGAATTTCCTAACAGATGAATCGGAAGAGGTAAACCATTTCATTTATCTTCACGCCAGACTTGACTCCATTAGATTTTTCTTATAGGGGTATGTGAAAACAACTGTTTATGCACCTAAATCTTGTTCATTTGAAGATTTGAAAGCTAAAATAACTAATAAGATTTTACAGATTATTGTAAATCAGTTGGCGCATGTTTTCCGTAAACTGAAAAAGCGTATACCCTCTATATTGCTAATAATGGAGGACTGTGGAAACTAAAAATTATTTTTAGAATAAAACCTTAAAAAATGTAGGTTTACTTCCTTCTAATCTTTTTTACAGATTATTTCTATCGTAAATACGAATAAAGTTATAATTTTTTTAAACTGCACGTGGACTTTATGGACACCCTGTATATATAGAAGATTTCACATAAACACATTAAATAACAGTCAATGATCGGCATTCAAACTGAAGTTGGATTTTAGACTCTGACAAAGACCGCTTGTTATTGTTGAAAGATCTTAGTCTTTTTCCCCATTTCATATTGTGGTTTGATCATATAAATATATTTATATCCTAAATTCAAAACCTTCTCTCCAAGTTTTCAATAATTTTCACATTAGTCAGTAAAAATTTATGAATTGAAAGCAATCTATGAATATATAAGTTTCAAATATGACGGGAAAGCATTGTGCAGAGAAAAATATTATGACCTACAATAGATAGCCGGGAACGAGTCGGTTAACTCGATTCCAGAGGAAGCAGATCTACATGATACGAGTACTATAAAGGAAGTGTAGGATAGATACTGAACTGCATGCAAGAATAAGAATCTTAATGAACCTGAACTGCTCAAATGTTAACCGGTCCTTGACCATATGTAAAAATTACCCTATGAAAAAAAAGTATTCTCTATGATTTCCTAGTTCAGAAATGCACTTGCAGGTAACTACTTGAAAATATACAGGGTTCATATTAAACTGTGCCATTCATTCATATAGGTTTAATGAATTCCCATTTTACTAAACTTAATGAATATGAAAGCCTTATTTGTAAAAATATGAACTATTTTAGAAGAAAAAAGGAGAACAGAAAAATCAAGTTGGTAATATAAATGACATCATTTCATAATATTCTATTTTATATACATTAAAACATGTTTCTTATCAAACACAGAAGTACTAATATTGATTCATATATATTTTGATTTAGGACTTAATGACGAATTTAAAAAAAAATATATTATATGTTAAAAAAAAAGTTTAAAAATCAATGAAAACAAAAATCCTCTTTTCATGTATCTAGACATTGCCTCTTTAGATTTACGACACTAATGTTTAGCACAAATAAAGTGAATGTATTTTAAAACATACATGAACTTACTAACTCTACAAGTAGGTTTGTAAAAATGTAAATTTTTAATGGGTAAATAAAATTTAAGTTATTTTTTTTATTTTCAGCAATATTAATTAATGTTTCAGTAAATTTCTCCATGTTTAAAAAATGTTAAGAGACAGTAAGGTGATGTTTTTTGTTTTTTAATAAAGTGAATTACCTAGAAATAAGTTTCTACTACTTCTACTACTGAAGTATAGTGCAGTTTGTTATACACATGTATAACTCTAGGAATGGTACATTCTTCTATGATTGAGATTACCTACGTGATGGCTCATAGAAGAACATTCAGCAAATTGTGGTTGTCTTACTATGGTTACTTTGTTCATATAGGTGTTTTATAAACTGTCACTCCCAATATCGTAGAGACCGGGAGTGACTTGCAAAAGACCGGAGGGTGATGTGGTTTTGATACCTTGATACTTCTTTATTACAATTAGTCGTTATTTTATAAATTATAAAAGGCTGCACACGAGTTGTTACAGTTTTTTACGGTTGGCACTACGTAAGCTTGTGGGGAAGCTTCTACTCTTACGCATCAGAGTACGGTCTCAGCGTACCAGAACGTTACGGTCTCTGGCAATCTCAGGCGTACAGGTTTCCCCAATTCTCAGCTTACCTTCAGTACCATTAGCCCAGGTAATGGTTAGTTCAAACCAACTGGCATATTCCAATGTAATAAAACATGTGCGTACATGACTGTCTATGCCATGCTAACAAGATCTTACATTCGCTATTCCACTTTTCTACTGAACTCATCTTGTTTCCTCTCCTTCTGATGAAGGTCAAGAAAACGAAAGGTCGTCGTGACCTTTGACGAGGTCGAAATATTGAAGTGAGTCGCCTACTCTTTCTACGAGTCTCTTGAAATCATTTTATTTTTGTCCAAGAGAACATATTTCTCTTGAAGAAATATGAAATATGAAGAGTTTCATATTTTCAACAGTAATATGTAACAACATTTATAATAAATGTTTACATTAGCCTTTTATAAACAAAAATATTTCAGCCACAAACTTTAAAAATATAATTATAATTCAAATGTATAGATCTTCTTGTAATTTCTGAATCGATTCGAATCTTTACAATTTTAACAAAAGAGTAGCAAATCATGTTCAAAATTTAGATCAGTTATATTTGAAAGAATGTATAATATTATAAAGGCAAAATTAATTTCTGTATTATTTAATGGTATTAAAGGCTTTGAGAAATATCTTAAAATATTGCAAAATGCCTAACACTTGGAAAAGTAATTACCTTTCTCTATTCATATTAGGAGAGAAAGAGGGAATGAGAGAGTGAAATTACATTGAGGAGGTGAAGGAATTCATTCGGCTGGTACAAGCCGAACAATAAGACTTGTAGACTGGGATTTGAGGGTAAAAGAGGTCTGAACCTGTCAAAGCTTTCAGTTAAAATACTCGCACTCTCGATTTCATAAAAAAAAAGTTATCTTGAGAAGATTTTACTCCAAAAATAAAGATTAAATTCATTCCATTTTTGCAGTTATTTAGTTAAAAATAACAGCTATTACGTTCTTAAGATATCAAAAGGGTACTTTTTATAATGTGACTGGACGAGAAAAGAAAAATAACTTTGTTTGTATCAATGTTTGAAAAAAAAGGGTCATAGTTTTTTTTTGGGAATATTTTGACTACAACAGAAATATTTAGAAGTAATTTTGTTTGAGGGTTCCTCTTTTAGCTTTTTTGATTTTGTAGAGGAAATCGGAAGGACACCCATTGGTGGCACTCCGTAAGTATATTTAATCTTTATGGCGAGAGAAGGCCATGGCCATTTCTGTTTTAGTCGTCTTTGGTGGTTTGTGGGGATTACTGGTTGAGACGTCACAATTAAAGCCATTGTGTCTTAAATTAAAACGAATATTGGTCTTAATGGGAAACATTAATATCTATTTGAAATGCTTAAAATGAATTCTGATTTATTAGTTACATTGTTTTATTTATATAGTCACAAAAACATTGCACCCTTGCCTTGTGCTAATACACTACAGAAAAATATCCAAGAGTTGTGAAATAAACTGCGTTACTTACCCTGCACAAGTCTTACTTCCCGTAATAAGAAACCGTATTTACATATTAAGGAGTAAAGACGTACGGGAACTCTCTTGATCCAGTTTTTCACAGTCAGGTCAGAGACTGGATGTTAATTAACCAGAATGACAAGACTACTATTACAATATTTTGGAAATATAACATGATTTTTTTCTATGAATGATTAAATTTTGTCCATATAATGAAGAATAATGAACAAAATGAAGTCTGTAACATCTCTCTCCCTGACTGGTAGTCACACGCGTCAACTTTGCAATGCTTTAAACTCACTTCAAATATCCATTATTTTATTTTCTTCAATTCAACAATATTACCAGCTACAAGTGAGTCATTAAGATCAGCTAATTAAATTAATGGATATTGTATATTAAAAAGTCTAGAGAATTATATACATTAATTAATGTAACGATTGGCCCTGATGTGTTCGATCAGATAGATTATATGAAGATACCGGATATAATTTTATGACTAGTCATGTACTTGCAGGGTTATAACGCAATAATAACTGCTAAATTTTATGTTGATTCTTTTACAAATATAAAATAAAGAATAGTTTACAGAGTGAATAATTATTAAAAACTATGAGAACTGACAGCCAAAAAGAAACGATCAATAACTCTTCTTGGAGGCATGGAAGCTCCCTCATTGTCCGCTACAGTAAATTAAGACTGAACAAATATATAATTTCATTTAAAAATAATTTGTGAAAACTTGTTCAATGTTGGCTAATTTTGGGAAATCGAGACGAGAGGCAGGTTTAAGAGAGGATTGGAATGTTTAAAACTCCAAGTAAATCCTGCTGTTATCAAGAATTTTAATAATCGCTCAGCTTATGTACTATCAGTTTCAATTTTTATATTAAAATTGTTTTTTAACCTCTTATTATGAGCTGCCCGCTTATCGCTCAAATATCAGACTGTTTATTTTGCCATATAGAATCTACTACATAAGAATTATTCTGAGCTAGTTATTTCATAATAAGGTTAGGATAGAAATATTGAATTGTATTTACAATTCAATCTTTAACAAGTGCCTAACATTGTACAGGCTCGGGACCGACAACTTATCATCCTCTCCAAAGGACGGAGTGCAAAAAATTTTTCAACTTCTGAGTGAATCAATCGAGGGTCGGAGTAAAGATCCAACTCATGGTCTAACAGTCCAGAAGTCTGGCCCTTATTTAAAAATGAAGTACTAATGGATTCTTAGTTACTTACGTTTGATATAGTAAATATAACTTTCTATTGCTTCCATTGTCCATACAGTATCAAAGTGTAGGTTTCATTTTCTTAATTAATTTCTTAAATTTCATCTGTATTAACTTTCATTTAAATGATTATCACATGATTTCCGTAAAAAAATCCTTATTTTTTTAATGATTGTTTCTGGAATCAGTGCCAATTACATACCTTGAATTTAAATTTGATATAAAATTTTGATTTTAATATTATTATTTGTGTTATTCTTTGTCAACAGAACCTATTTTTCTAATAGACTCATGATTAAATACATCATTTTTCAATACCCAATTTTCATGAAGAAATATTTAGCAAAATTTATAAACAATCAATGTTTTCCCAATAATTTGTATATGCTTAGTTGAAGGTAGTTATTATTTTTTTATTTTTTATACCATCTTGATCATTAGTATTCACTAAGAACACGTGAGTAAATTACGTAATAAACAAAAACGGAATAAACTAAATGTTGGTTCTGGCATCAGGTCTACTCATTTGTTGACTATATTATACATCCATTAAAGATTGACTTTAATTATTTAAAATTAGATTTCAAAAAAGAATATTTTTAGCCATAAATAAACTTTCAAATTATAAATGTTATATATAACTTAATATTAGCATGAAAACTTGTGGAAACAATTATATTTACCTTAAGTTTGCCATTACTAACTTGCTGCCAAAATTGCTTCATTTAACTTAGTCCCAAGAATTTATAAGGGAAGGCAGGTAAACACAAAATTTACATCTCATCACAATTGCGTTTAATCTGTTTAGCTAGCAAAACCTATGTAATGCATTACTCAATACAATACTTTCTGGAATAATCAGATATTTATAATTTCAATTTAATTAGGCGAAGACGAGTCGTTCCAAAAAAGCCTACTATAAATAACCGAAGAAACTATGATGAAAATAATGAAATAAAAGAATAATTTTAATCCATTTTAGGACATGAATAAACTAAAACTAACTAAATTGAAATCAATATAAGTGTTTATTATAAATATATAAAGCAATGAGTATACAAAAACTAAGTTATTTATAAGTATATAAATGAATAGGAGTGATTATATATATAAAATATATAATATATTTATATTATAAATATATAAATTTATCCAAACTGGACACAATAACAGTTAAAAATTGAAGATAGGTAGCACACAAAGTAAAGAAACACACTTAAGAACTCAAATTTTCGGGCAATCCGTCTTCAGGAGAAAAGAGAAAGGGAGACCAAGCACGTTGTAGACGCAACGGCTAGTAACTAGTTACGGGTAACTAGTAACGGATTGATTTACTAGATGAGTTGATAAAGAGTTTCTTTAGATGTACGGTCACTCTTAACTAATAAACCTCTGGGTATAACTATCTGGAAAATTTTGACAACTTTCACCTTACCCATATACGTAAAACAGCATTTACTCAAAATGAATTTTCAAAGACCACAAATGAAATTGTATCTATAAAATAGATTTTATCCTGAATCAGTCAGGACACAATGGAAATCGTATCTATTACCTAAATTTTGACCTGAATTAGCTAGGATAGGAGAGGGATACAGCCCTTTTAACACATTATATATAACCTATTCTGACGAATTTAAACCATATGTATTAGACACTAAATTAAAGAAAATTTTTTTTAAAAAACTTTATATAAAACATTTCTTTTATTGCACAAAAGCCGTACCTCTTCCTATCCTCGTAACGATAATGAAAATAGCCAAAAATTGAAAATGAGTTGTAACACTTAGTTATCCCTAAGCCACTGATCTCCCTTCCATATTTCGATATCTGTCGTCATCAGGAAGAAGTACGAAGTACTAGCGTTGATAAGTAACGCTTCACACACTCTCTCTCTCTCTCTCTCTCTGTCCGTATTTCTTTCTTTATATATAATTCCTGATTTTTAATAAAAAAAAACATATGTGGTTTTTCAGGTTGGTATATAAATATAGTTCTTCTATTGTATTTGAAAGTCTATATTCTCGTCAATTATTACAAATTATATATACGAGTATGTGACTACAGTTATAGGTTTTTGTTTAAGTATAGGATATATTCCAAAAAAATACCTGAAGGTTTTTCTTTGCGATATAAATAATAAAGTTAAATCTAGACCCTCTAAAGAAATACGATCCTAATTAATTACTTGCTCTGCCTTTGACTACTTGTTGGTATTCAACTATTGCTCAAGAATTGTAGCGTTTAAGAATGGTGGGATTTTAAAAAGCTGATTTATAAAGGATTTGATGAGCAGTCATAAAGGGGGTATTTACAAAATTACTGGAATACATTTCAACCTCAGTAATATTGGAAAACCTGGTAAGTTTCTTAAATTTTGAATTAAATAACACCAATAGAGTTTTAAACTCTTTAAAAAGAAGACATTAAATGTCTTAAAATTTAAAAAGAAGACATTTCATTTTTTATCGACATTTCAATGTTTAGCGCTTGCCATAATTTGCATATGATATATGCGTTTCATAATCTCTTTAACGAATGGGTAACTCTTATATATTTACTAGTAAGATCATAAAACATGAATAGTTGATGAGCTTACATAATGAACGGGGAATTAACATTCCCTGTAAATTATCCTACATTACCCTGCATTCGAATATTTCAGGTTAGTTAATATTATAATATACATACATTATATTAAATAAAACAATCTTAAATGTTGTTCAATTTGTTTTTAACCAATTAAAAAGATTATGATACTTTGGAATACTTTAACGCATTATAAATTGATTAATACAGACTTAAATCGTATATATATGAAATAAATGAATTGGAAGTGGAAATAGAGAAATTAATAGGTTTTCATAAGGAACATATTAGAAGCGTCTTGGCAGGTAGTAAATTTTAAGATATTACTGGAACACCTGTTGTGGGGTCCAGTATTCTGCTGAAATCAACCCCTATGATAAACGCTGCACGTCTGGCAAGATCGCTAATTGCATTAGAGGGTGTCCAAGGTGCAAATATATTGGAACTACCCTTAATTACCAAATATCCTCCACCCTTAAATCACAACCCTTTCATAATTGACTAGCTCGAAACAATATTGCCTTAGGCTAATGAAATGATCCAAACCTACAATCAGAATGAATTACATTTCAGTTTTGCACTTACAAAATATATTAGGATCCATTTAATATTTAGCTAATAGTGTAAATTAACTCATTAGATATTAAAATTCAATTCTATATCTTTACAAATGTAATTCTTGCATATCACGAAAATCGGGCTTGTTATTTTACTTATTTTGTAATAATATTTTGTAATACTTAGGAAACGGAAGAAGGAATTTGATAAATAATTCCCTTTATTATTATATTCAATTATTAATGAAAAAAAATATACGAATCAGTTTTTATAAAAAGAAGTAATACGAAAAAGAAGTTTATAAAAAAACAATGCGTAATTGAATAATTAATCGCTGAACTAAAATTGAAATTAAAATAACGCATTTTAGTTTAAATTCAGAAGGCAAACATATTTATATGAATATTTCATTGAATTTCCAACAGTGTCACTGAGAAGGTGAAAAATGGAAGGTTTTTAAAGATTGGACTACAGTTGAAACTGAAAAATAATGGACAAAGAGAATACCGTAATCACACTACGGAGGAGACAGTTTTGGTGATGAAAGCTGGTATGTTCACCGCAACGGTATTGCGTTTGTTGTTTAACAAGAGAATATTAAAGTCAAATAAGAATATTTTATTTTTGTTTTTGATCCACTTATGAAAAATAATGGTGCACAACATTTTTTTTGTTCGATATCAAAAGAATTTAAAATAATTCAATGGTTAATATCTAAACAGGATATTGTTCAAAAATTGTAATTATTCATATAGCATATCTATGCTTCTGTTGGCATCAAATCTACAACTACTCGCCATAAAGTGTCTTCAAAAATGTTGGTCACTATTGAAATTAACATTTATGAGGATATTATTTATTGTGTTTATTGATCTTTACATAAATGGTTCGTAATTGCCACAGGTATTTAATGTTTCCTCAATGACCTTTGTATACTCCATTTAGTGAACATGAGTTCATTTTTCGGATTTACTAAGAATTCAAAATTGATATCCCAGTAAGTTTTAAAAGCAACTAATGTAATGGTGTTTTCAAAATAAATTATCGGTCAAATTATATTTCTGACGTCTTATTGTAAAAAGCTATGACTACGTTTGCTTATTCATTTAGACTCATATACGTCAGACTATATATATTGAAATATTCATTTAATATAATTGTTTGAATATTTTTAATGAAGAGTATAATTTCTGATTTGGTATTAGGAGTAAATACTCCACAACACCAGGTTATATAACTAGTAATTAAAACAAATATATTGTAACCGATATTTGTTTTAAACTAACTAAATTTATATAATTATGATAAAATAACTTTAAAGTTGACCTGGAGATATATGATGTTCGACTTTCTTTATCTTGGTCAGTACAGGGAGTTTATAATCATAAAATTGCTATTTTCTACACACACAGTACACCAATTTCAAAAGGGATAATTAAATAGATTTACCATTCTCTAGTAAAAGTGCAATCACTAGAAGGGATTGAGACCAATTTGAATAAGAAAATAGTCCTTATTTGAAAGAAGATTTCCTTTTTATAACCGAATACACATTTCTTTTGAAACAGACAGTTTCTTCATCTGTGACCTCAAATTATTAGGAAAGGAAGATAATTCTCTACCCCATCATCCCCGTTTTACTCAATATGGTTAGTTTTCCAAATGATTTAAAAAGTCATATCTATGCAATATTTATATATGTCACTTCCACAATTTTATACAGAAGACATCCATCCGATATTTATACCAAAGTTTTAAAAAAAAAATTAAAAAGAAAGTTATCTACCAATATGTCTACCGCAACATCTGTCAGAGATTGGCGTAATTGACAAAGTTGTTCAAATGAAATCAAACTGGAAACTTATTTCTCATTTCCTCTTAAAAGCATACATTTCAATTTTAACGTTAGGGAGCATTTCACGGTTTGTCATTAACAGAGATATATTTTAATGCCAACATTTCTGAGGCACATGCCATGTCGTTGCACAGAAGTAAAACATTTAATCATTAGAATTATATTAAGTAAAAGTGTTTCTATTATTATTTTGTCATTCTCTGACATACAACTCTAGCTATACATATAGTGTATTAAATAGATTATAATTTTTGTCACACCCATATCTGACTCTTTAATGAAAAATATTGAAATATTTTTTTCTCCTTTCAAACAGTAATAATACGGTAATAATCAGTAATATAACTGTTACTGTTTATAAAATGTAACTGTAATAAACAGTAGTAAACAGATAATTGATTTTCTGTTTAATAATAACGGCCTTTATTCCACTATACGTCATTCTTGAATATCAAGTCTTCAATGGTCTCTAACCGTCTCTGAACCAATGCGGTTGGTTTCCCTCACTTACCTCTCCTGAAGACTGTTCAAACCAAAAATTTCCCTATGATTTTCCAAGGAGGCAATTATTATTGCTGTTTTTTTTGTGTTTATTTTTTCTTCTTCTTTGTGTTTTAGTCTTTTTCATATATTATATATTTCTATATTTCTGTTTTATTTATTTAATTGTTTCCCTTCTTTCTCCATCATTTTCTGTCTCAATGGTTGGTCAGATTATATTGCAGCGCTTGCTTGTCTAACCAGAGCTCAATCTAAGTTTGTCTCTCCAAGCCATTAAATTCCTGATTACAACGGATATTCAACTACTGAAGTGAGTTTCTGTCAGTTTTTTACTGTGTTTTTCTTGTCCTTAATATTATATATCAATATTTATGCCGTAGTAAGAAATTTATAAATAGGACTAACAACTTATACCAAAACATCTTGTCTTCGTCAGACTCACATTCGAACTGAAAGCAGTGAAACATAACATATGATATGGTATTAAGAAGGAAATGAATCAAGAAAAGCATTTGAATGGGCATAAAGGCATGTCAGGATAGACAAAGGAGGAAAGCATATCAGGTTTGAAACCTGGTATGCTTTCCTCCTTTGAAGGAAGCATACTTGAAGTGGTATAGGTTATTTAAATATTTATATACTAATAAAGTTATTTCAAGTTTAAATATTAAAAATTTATTTATATAGTAATTGCATCAATCCTGTGTTTATAGTTTTGATAAATTTAATTAATTAATTTATTAAAGTTAATTGAAATGACTTATACCTCACAGAATTGATCTTTCATTCGTAATAATTTTAACTTTTAAACAATTTATAACAAGATTCTCATTATTTATATACAAAAATATGGCAGTACTTGTTTACCTTTAACGCCAGTGTTGATGTTGTTTGGCGTAAAATTTTAATGATTTATCAGCCTGATCTCTGCATATTTTATGACATTTACAGGGAAATTCGTAAATCCTACTTGACTTCAGATCTATGAGTTTGATTAAAAAAGTTTTAATTAATCAAATTACCTAAGTTATAACCATTAAAAAAACTAAATTAAAATCTAAACCATGGTTTAAAGTTAATCATGCATTAAATTAAATAAAAGCTAAAATTATTGATTATGAAGGACTGAATTCTTAACTGAAAGTTGTTATCCCCATTTCTCAATTTCTTAATGTAGTTTATCAGTTGATTTTAACGTCTCATTGATTACTGCAAAACGACATATATATGAGCCCTAAATTACCATATAACAATCACAATTAAGAATACTAATTTACTTGACTATGTAACTGGTTATGGCAAAAGAGCCATACGCACTCATCTGATCAGATAAGATGTTAATTTAGAAAGTATATTTAACAAGTGAACATTCAAAAGAAGAGAGGAAACGAAAAATGGCTAGTGTATAATGGCTATTTGAAAGATATATAAGGAATGAATAAAATAAAAAAAATAAAAAATAAAGACGTTAATAAAAGAAATTTGATTTTAACAAACAATGAAAATAGGGGATATATATATATACATAAATCATAAATAATATATATATATATATATATATATATATATATATATACGAAAGGCCTTAGAGCATTGTTTCAAAAATTGTTTTCATTGTGGTAAATTAATCCATATATATATGTTGAATGCCAGATTAGATATTGCAAAAGACGAGCCATATATATATATATATATATATATATATATATATTAAGACAACCAGAACTGCTTGTCTTAATTTTTAATTTTATTTCTTCTGTTCGCCTCTACTTCATTACTTCCTGAACCGGGCGCGTGTGGCCGCACAGTCGGTTAACGGGATGGTTTCCTGCCGTTGTTTCCGGCGTGCTTGGTCACCTATTCTCTTTTCTCCTGAAGACGGATCATCCAAAAATTTGAGTTTGTAAGTGTGTCTCTTTCTCTGTGTGTTGCTTTTCTCCGTTTTTGAGCTGATATATATATAATATAAAACGAACATAAATTCTCAAGTATTTAATTAAGAACCAAACCAATTTCAGAATTTTTGTTATGAAGAAATTAATATCTTTGTAATATCATATTGCTTTATACTTTAAACTGTCTTTTTTATATTTATTCCAAAATGTATGTCTTAAAAATTCTTCTGTTTTAAGCAGGACTGCTCCCAGTATCAGAAGCCAGATATCGCATCACTTCTAAACACATTCTTGCCACCCATTTCCTCCTCATGATGATTGTGTTAAAAATACAAACAGTACTTGTGCTTATTCAGTATGAGATGACATTTGAATTTATATATTTATATATTCCAAAATAATTCATAGAAAGTGTTAAAAAGGTATAACAATATTGAACGAGTCAATCAAAATTCTAATAAATAAAAGCTTTTGATTGATCAAAGTGAAAAAAAACTATGTAAAAACAATTGTGTCTTTATGGACTAAAATATGAAATCATAAGATAGAAAACAGAAATTAAAAAAAAATAAATATCACTTATATTGATTCAGGGTGTACCAAAGTACCGCTATTAATACATCGTTATAGAAATGTTCCGATATTTGAATTAACTGTTACATTGTTTTTTAGTGCTTATAAAAAATTTATTACTTTATAAAAGTGGGCAGGTAGAGTAGATAAATTCTTTTCTACAGTTGGATTGTAAGAAGGTTGGACCTTTTAACAAGATGGCCTGGTGCCAAGAGCCTTGCTCTGTATCCGAGAAGTTTATTTCTCCACTTCCATTTCTACTATTGTAAGCCAGAAATTGCCTTTAATCTTTGAAAAAAATCCATTGCCAACCGTATATTGTTTCACTGTCCTTTTAACAAAAGTTAATATCACAGGGATTTCCTTTTACACTTCTTTTTCAGTTTATGAACTTGTTGTTTTTTTTATGAATTTTTCGGTTTCATTTATGTACATATATCATTGAAATACAACTAAAAATAGATTAATATTATAAAAATAACTTATGCAATAAGATAACCATGCATAATTAGTATCTAAAAAACAATAATATTATACGCAATTAAAATTAATTTGGCAGGCACTTTGGCGAGAAAAATAAATATAATACATTATTGGTGTTTTTAGCAGTGCCTATCCTACTAGAGGGTCAACAACTTTTGAGCTGCCATAGTATGAAATTATGGTTTAATTTAAAGCATGATTGAGCCGTATTACCAGTGTATGGGAACGTGATGTCTCCCATCCAAGAGCTGACCACACCTAAGGTATTCTAACTTGGGTCAGCTAAAGAGAACCGGTGACTCCAAGTGACTATGGCTGTTGGTTAATAGATTTAAAGAACTGTTTTCCAATTGCACTGAACCTTCTTAAATGAAAAAAAAAATTAAATACACTGAAAATGTATGTTCAAATAGATGTCTATTTATAGTTCTGTAATTACTTAAAACTCACAATACAACATAAAATCGCTTAGTTATTTAGATCCAGATTATAAGTTAATCCAGTTTTAGTAATTTTTAAATATATAATTATGATATAAAACAGAATATTGCCCCTGATTTTCATCTCAACAGAAACACACTAGTTGCTATGAGTGTGCCGCTCTATATTAAAAGTGTTACCAATTCAAGTCAGCGTTACTAATTAGTTTGTTATATTATTATAGTTTTACGTTACTACTAATTTATTATTGCTTTCAACATTACCCAAGGTTGTCTTTTACGTACTTAAACAATTGGTTTTATTAAATGAAGTGAAAAATGGATTTGTTCATGAATTGGTAGAAATTACTATCCTACCTGAATATTAAGAGAACATGAAATATATAACCTCAAAATTTTCTGTATTGTTTTTTCAATAAGTACGTACTACTTAGTACGTGAACAATGATGAAACATTATAACATTTCTTTTTCAATACAAACCTATTTCATTATAATTGGTTTTCTATATAACCTGCTCCGTACATATTTCTGTATATACACTCAAGCAGTCATTAGTCAAAAAACACTCAACTAGTTACACGCACAGGTATAATAAATTTGCAATCCAACAGGACAAAAGATGAAAATTGATCAAAAATTGACATTTCCAATTTTCATCTTTTTCTTATAGTAATGCAAAAATTGAAGTTAATGAAGTTAAATTCTTTTTTCTTAACGTTTTGATTATTTTTAACTACCTTCATGGATTTAATAACAATTTAAAGCTTATCTCGTTCCATATTTCGAGGTGAAGGCATGTAAGTAATTGAATAAAGTTGATTGACGGTACGAGCACAGGGTTCCTTCTCCATGCGTCACCTTCTATTATTATGCTAAAGCATATTAAAGGTAATTAAGTTATCTTTACCTCTTCTGGTTAAATTTTAGTCAAATTTGATGATAAACTCAAATAAATTTAGGAATTAATAAAATAAACTGTATTCAATGTCATCTATTTAACTTTACTCTTATATTAGTTACTTAATTTTGTTATTAATATAAAACTCATAGATAATCAGAACAAATTACAAAACTTAGTTAGAGAACATTTTCTGTTTTCAATTCTAATAGTTTATATATATTACTTTCAAAAATTTGAAGCTTCTAGCTATAAAAGTTTTAAATTATACTGAAAAGTCGACTTTTAATTTGATTTTAATAGACAAAACTGGCTTATTATTAATATAATTTTTTCAACGTACATTTACAACAACCTTATAGCAAATTTGAAAACGTTCTTTGAAAAAAAATTATCCTACATTTTAAATAAAAATTGTCTTAAAACAACATGTTTTCCGATATTTTCAGACAAAATAGGCATATATTCAAGTTTTAATTGGGAAATGTTGTCTTAAGTCTTCATTGTAAAAGTAGGTAAGATAAACCATGTACGAGATCCACTGGTTATTGAAACATAAGCCATGTTATGATTTCTTGTAAGAGATATTTTCTAAAACAAAATCTACACCTTCGCTTTTCTAAAATATTATTACTGTGTAGCTCTACTAATGATAATATATGCATCAGTGGTGTGATATACAAAAAAATAAGCATATATATTGCTACGTGGATTAGTCATTATCTATCTCCACAAATGAAAAATTAATAAAAATCTGCCATTTAGACATTCGTATTATGCCTAAATGGGACATTATATATTTTATACCCATGGATTTTGATATTATGTTTACTTATAGTAAAGTTAAGTGTAGGCCACACCAGATTTTTTACTACCCATATGTTACAATTTAATAAATTATTATTTCATATAGACATTACTTTCAACATCTGTTTGTAAAAATTGTAAACCATTGTTCTAAATAAGCTGTTAAATTTTAACTCTAAGTAAAATTTCCAAATCGCTTAATGATGTCAGTGACAGTAAAGACTTTTGAAATAACATAACGAAAACATAATCACATGTGATAAAATAATTTCAAAATATTATCCCAAAATTAATATTAATTTTAGGAAGACAATCTATTTTTGTGGTAGTTTTAAATTTCAAGTTTGATTTCTGTTTGATGATTAGGCAAGCGAAAAGCATTAAGTCCTTCAGTCCTGAAAATCTATGCTACTAGGAATTTCAAAGAATCAATGATAATTAAACAGAAATGAGTTAGTTAACCATATTTTGTCAGTGATTTTAACCATTTTTTTTCTTTGGTATAAGCCATTTTTATTAATATTTGGGTGGAATCCCGCACATCAGGACTGAAAGTTCGAATTGGCTCTCATTAAAAAAATTCAAATGCAGTATTTTCTATTTCTCATAAGATCCAAAATTGGTTTCTCTTTCTTAAAAATATGCTTATATAAATTGAAATTCATTGTAGAGTAAAAAGCTAATGAAATCGTCTCCACATATAAAAATTTAATGGTATAAACAACTGTCAGTTGTACCACATACACTCACCCTTAGTTAATGCCTGAGAAAGAACACTAAGTGTTCAAAACGCATTGTTTATACTATTAAATTTTTATATGTGCAGACCATTTCATTAGCTTTTTATCCTACAATGAGTAGATACCACATAATAACTGATTGCACTACGATAGAATTGAAATTCAGAACTTATGGTCATTTAGAATATTGATAATACTAAGATACTAAAGAAAAGCAGTAAAGAAATACTGAATACACACAAAAACCTTTACAACATTGGATAACATACCTTTGAACAAAGTAAAGAGTATGAATTAAGTAAAGGTATGTAACCATCGCAGTAACTTGACTATCCACTTTGGCAGATTTCCTCTTTGTCGGTGTTTAGCAGGGACTGCGTTCGTTGCAACTCTGAGTTTATTTTTTTTTTTAAATTACTTTATTATATTACAACTACTCTTAGAGGGAAAATAAGTAATGCTGATCTATGATACATAAAAGAGAAGTAAAAGAGTGGAGAAACCACCTAGTGGTAGTACTCCATATAAATAGAAGAGTTTATCAGAAGTATAATATGATGACATATCTAGAATTGACTCTAAACCACTTTTGGTATCTTATAACAAAGAGATATCGTTCTCAGAAAACCTCAAACAGGCTTGCACTAAGAATTCTCATCCACTGTTCACCCTTTCTTGGTGGTGCGACTTTTCTATATTATGAATAAAGTGACTTTTGAGTCTTTTCGGGTGGAATCCTATCCAAAACTCAAATCAATATGATTAAAAAACTAATTTTGTTTTCGTAAACTATCTATTTAAATGGCACACAAGAACGTAGAAATAGATGTCCAAATGGAATTTAAATATTTTTTATAAAAAATTTCATGATTGAGGAGACTTAGAAAAAACACTTTTGAAAAAATACTGACTTATCAAAATAATAACGTGTAATTTTTTGCAAAAAAAAGTCAAATAAGAAGGCTATTATAAAAAATAATAGCCATACAATTCTCTTTGAAAAAATATGCAGTTAAATATTTTTAACAGTGTTTTAACAATATCAATTTTTGTGATAAAAACTTTATGGGTTGGATCACACCCTATGGGATCGAAAGACTGAAGTGTCTCTGTCGGGTTAAACTACTGTTAACATAATACGTCACTACTCCAATTCAAAAAGAAAAAATCACCTAAATGAACGATTGTATATTTATTCTTAAATGGAACAAACTAAGTGAAATCATCACGAACATATTAAAACAGTGGTTTAGTAACCTCAAAAGGAAATACTTCCAGTAAAGTTAACGTGGCTTTATACTATACTAGAGTGCACTTCATTCATTAAAATGTGAATCTATTTGAGAACAAAATAATGAAATGATGTCTGGTTGTGTAAAATGTTTTTTTAGTACAATTCTGACTCTTTATGTCTGTTTTTGAATTTATGTCATAAAATTGCTAACTGCTAACTATTAATAAATGAATATCCAATAATAAATTGGATAATAAATGAATTATCCAATATGAATAGGTAGGAATTAATTTGTGCAATATAGATAAATATGAATAGCTTTAATAAGAAATTGAAGGATAAGGAGGATCAAATTGTCTTAATGTAGGGAAGAAGTTTGCTAATTGTATCCTATTGTAAAGGGCCTCATTTATCTAAGCAAAGGGTCTAGAAACATTTAAAGTATATGGGCCAACTAATCAAGTTGGTGAATACACAAGAGCTAACTTTGAAATTCACACTTTATGTACAGGAATTATAACTAGAGCAAATAAATGGAGTGAAACATTAATACAGAAAATTAGCTAATATATGTAAAATTATGAAATTATTTTTTATTGTTTTATGCACAAAAATAAAAACCTCTGAATGAATATTATCACTTAAAATAAATAATTGTTCTATTATAATGAAATATATTTATAATTTAAATTAGACATGAAACAAACATTGATAAATTATACTTTTTCTTAAGAACTGTTTGTTAACTATTTCAACTATAAAATATTTCTTTTTTCAGTCATGGTTCTTTAAAAAAGTTAACTTTAAAATATTGTTAGCTATAATAACTGAGTCTCAGAGCCAAAAAATTAACTATTTTAAAATAATAAGTACATTATGACTTATAGACAAAATGGAATAATTCAGTCATCTTCTTTAACCAAGGCTTATGCTATTTTCTTGAATATCATTCTTTTGTATTTTAAACCACATTAATCATACATTAATGTGTATTAAAATTAACTAAAGATACGAGACTTAGAATATGCAGAAAACTATAAATTACTATTAAATACTGTTACTAAATTTAATAAATTAAAAAAGATATTTAGCTATAAAATAGTATCACTATAAATGTTTAGAAGCTGTTTTAATCCATCTTATTTCTGTTCAATTTGTCACAAAAAACGAAGAATCACTAAAATTATTGATTTGTATGAATATATCACTTTTTTTTCTTAGATTTGATTTTAAATTGCATGTATATAAAATTAATGTTCAAAAAAGCAATTGTGTTGTTATACAAATGATATACGATAAAAATAATAAAAATAGAAATATAATAAAGTACATATAATAGCAATCTTATATTATATCAATCATGCTCATTATTAACAATAAATATAAACAACTCATAAACTGAAGATACTGTTGAACAGGATATGACATTAAGTATTATTATTTAGTATTATTATTAGTCTTTTATCTTCATTAATATTAGTTTAATGTTAATAAATTGAATATCTATTTTAAAATATAATTGATTTTGGTTATTAGGTAACTTTGTAAATACGTATTAACAGAATAAAACTTAATTTATCTGCAAGGTAAGTTTGAATGGAGAGTCATGGAAGTAGTGAAGCCAAAGAGGATACAATATTTGATCTTCAGGAAGACGATAACTAGAACCTTGTTGAGATAAATTGGTTTTGAGAAAGAGGAGGTGACCGAAGATGATTTCTGGTCAAGAGTGGACCATGAAAAGGGATCATTTGATATGGATTAGGCTGCATTGACGTCCACTGAGAAAATTTCCAACAACTACCAACAAAGAAACCGAGTTTCTTCCTTAAAAGCTAGAATATACTTCTTTGCTTCCTTTATAGGATGAGCAAATAAGATATAAACGTGATCAGAAAAAAATTCTCCCGAAATAAATTACTTTCAAAATATATATAAGGAAAATCTTTATGATAGAATTTCATATTTTCCCCATATTTGCTATATTATTGGGAATGCTTGAAATAAATTTAACTATCATAAATAATCACGCTAAAAGTTTCTAAATTAATATTGAAGTAAATACTCACTGTATAGATTTCTTCAACTCTAAAACAATAAATGAGGGTACTGTTATTATTAATAATAAACTCTATATCATGTTTATAACAATGTTCATGCTTTTAGTTCTCAGTGCAACTATAAATGCCTTTGTTCAAAGGAATGTGCCTGTAAACGCTTTAAAAACATTCAAGCAAATATTTATAACATGCAAAATATTAACTTTTTTCACTTAGACGAAGAATTGGATATTTTATCAGTGAAGCTAGATAATAGCAATTTCATAGCAATATTTACATAAATAACAGAACTGGAATTCTTTACATAAATTGTTAGTAGGTTAGAAAAAAAGACTAAAATAAAACGAGAAAATAAAACACTAATTTCTTTGAAAATAAATTTGCAAATCATATATATTAACATATGTAATTATGTAAGTATGTGTAAGTTGATAGGTATAAATGTATAGTATGTGTACATAATAGGCCAGTCATCGCCTGCATTTACAGCGACTCACTTTTTTATATATCTACCTGATGACGACGCGGTCGAAATGTAGTAGTGAGTTTATGTGATCTCATTTATGTGTATTTTTTCTATGAATCGAGTGTCTATATATAAATAAATTTATAAATATAGATATACAAATTCAATGAAACGGTCTATTTAACTTTATATAAAATGTATAAAGTATATATAAATTATATAAAAATTATAGGAAAAGTAACAAAAATACAAAGGGACATAATTCCTTTTTGCATTTCACAATTGTGATTTCTCTGGATGTTTAATCTCTTTTAAGTAACAAACCGATTGATTTAGCTTTTGAATTAATAAAACAGGAATGGAATAAAAATGAGTTACATATTTTCCTCTCAAACAGAACTTTCTTTCCATTCTTATTTGTGAAGCCGAATATTTTGTATATATTGAAGTTATGTAAAAACAAAAATTTGGACTGTATATGGGCTCTCCGATATAACTCATACACATTGGTTAAATAACTGAAGTATTGAAATAGTGAGAAAATACTAAAACTCAAGAAACTCTAATCGGGTGATTTGTTTCAAATTATTGAGAAAAGAGAAATAGATGTATTAAATGCATTTAATTAAAATCATAATTGACTTAAATTCACATATATGATAGAAAAAGATGGCATTTATCCATTTTTTTATAAATAAAAGTTATAAGGGGAAGTCAATGGTAAAATTTTAACGATCTGGTACAAAAAACCTACTAGTGCTGAAAAGGTACTGGACTATTACTTTTCCCATACTGTGAAACAGAAATTAATTTGTTATGAATCTTGTGAAAAAAAGTCATAGAAGTAAGTTCTTCATGCTTCATATATAAAAATACGGAAAGAGTAAAAGAGTAACAACAGAAAAATAGTTATTCTGGAAATAAAGATGTACTAAAGAGTACAAACATTTATCTACCAGAAAAGAGCACAGTAATTCCTCTGTCAATGACAGAAAGAAACAAAATAATACGAGTAGTACATATTTTCAAAGGTTTTTTTCATATATGTTATATATGTAAATGCTTGTCTATGCGTATACATACAAATTTATAAATGATTTTTTTTTAACTAACTTTATTATTAAATAAATTTCAATAAAAATAATATTAAATGAAATATAATAAAAAAACCCTTTCTTAATAGAGTTGTGAAAGTTATTTTTATTCGAATTTTCGTTTTAGCAGGAATGAAATGGTATTAAGGGGGAAGGTTGCGAGAAAGGGAATTACTGTTGTCGGTGGGAGGAAGGGACGGAATACTGTTAAGAAGCAATAATTGAATAAGAGAACCAGGGGACTCATCACCGATATCTCGTTTATTTCTCCTATAAATCCACTCCATTATTGTCCATACAGGTGCCATTTATAATTACCACAAAACAGACATTGATTTCTTTTTTTAAGGATTTTTTTTATTAACTCCTTTAACTTAACAGTAGAACTCTATTGACACTTTAAACTCCAAAGCCTTTACCATTACACAGATAACTATAATAAATAATAAGGTATTGTTTTCTTGACTACAAATTAATAACAAACAATTTTTCTTCTTCTCGGAATTTGGTCGGGGTTAATATAAGGAATCACCTTTTTTGCCAACGTTTCGTCTTTATTTTAAGACATCCTCAGGGCTATAAACTAACAAAAACAAAAAGTAGCAGCACATGCAATGACAGATAACGATATTTGTTGGTTTGGTAATAGAAGCTAGCTTTGAGTAAGTTTTTTTTAATTTTTTATTTGTTATGATGATTGTAAAGCAGGAATGACAAATGTCCATTGTTTTTTGTTTTTGTTAGTTTATAACCCTGAGAATGTCTTAAAATAAAGACGAAACGTTGACCAAATTCCGAGAAGAAGAAAAATTGTTTACAATAAATAATGTCATAGTTAGTCATATTGTATTTTTTAAGGAAATTACTTCCCGGTTTCAAACATAATTTGGAAACGAAAGTAAATATTCTATTTCAAATTGTTCTATTCTTTTATTAAATTTTGTCACAGACAAGGTAAATTTATCAACAAAGTAACTTCGAATTATTTATTACAATGTCTTTTTAAAATTTACTATTAACGCCAGAATACGTTTAAATATATTAATAACAGTAGTTGAATTCATCTCATGACGTTCAACAAGACATGTTTTTTGATAACAAGATAACAATATTTAAATTTCAAACTTTATTGCAATAAATTTACAAATATCAAGACCCTAGTGATATTTAAATATCCTTCAGTTCACTGCATACCTATTATGTTGTAATTTATGACTAATAGTTTCTGTTTTAAACAACATGTATAGTGATGGACAAACATATATCGATATTATATTATATTATATTGCTCAGGCAATCACAATCATAGCTCAAGCAATGGAATATACCGGCTTACTGCTCAAGCCATGACAATCATAGCTCAAGCCATGGAATATACCGACTTACTGCTCAGGCCATGAGAATCATAGCTCAAGCCATGGAATATACCGACTTACTGCTCAGGCCATGAGAATCATAGCTCAAGCCATGGAATATACCGACTTACTGCTCAGGCCATGACAATCATAGCTCAAGCCATGGAATATACCGACTTACTGCTCAGGCCATGACAATCATAGCTCAAGCCATGGAATATACCGACTTACTGCTCAGGCCATGACAATCATAGCTCAAGCCATGGAATATACCGACTTACTGCTCAGGCCATGAGAATCATAGCTCAAGCCATGGAATATACCGACTTACTGCTCAGGCTATGACAATCATAGCTCAAGCCATGGAATATACCGACTTACTGCTCAGGCCATGACAATCATAGCTCAAGCCATGGAATATACCGGCTTACTGCTCAAGCCATGACATAATATCACGAACCTAAAAAATGTTTATAATGAATCATTATATCGTATAATTCTGAGCTTTATTATTAAAAGAGTTTCGGTTACTGCATTTTAGAACTTCTGTTTCAAAGCCATTTAAAACTTTGTTGTCATAAAATGTGGAAAATTTTATTGAATAAAAATCATTTATTGATTTGAATAAAATTAATTTATTGTTAATTTCATCTTTAAGAAATATAGAAGATCCAAATTTCAACAACCTCAAAAGAAAATGTTTTAAAACCAAAATTCTCACATTTCTGGGCTGACAAGAGTAAAAATGGACATAAGGAAGTGCATTGGTAGATTTTCTATATACACTAGAATGTTAATCATTATAATGAAGTATGAACAAGGACATCTAATCATCAATTAATCTAAGCATAAGCAATTATCCCTAGTAAGAATAAATGTTTGTCAGTCAAATTTATTTTCGTCTTGAAAATGACAGGTACATATTTTAAATAACTGGACTATAGTGGTTTAAGATTGGCGGGGGGTACAGTTATCCAGTTTTTACAGTAGAAAATTGGAAAACTGAAGTGAAGGCTAATAGTAAGAAAAGAATTCACAACTAAACAAATAAGTTTCTATTCTTTTTTATTACTTATCTATTTAATTTACTAGTCATATCTATGTTCTTTTTAATATTTCTGATAAATTTCTATCAATTAATATGCTTTCAAGACAACTTAAACATTTGATAAATTATATGAATCCAAGCACACAGGACTTAAAGCAATGTACAGGAAATCATTTTGATGATTTTTGAAAAAACAATGAAAGATATATACAGTGACATATAGTATTTAATTAATTATATAAAAAAAAGGATACCATGAAAAAATGGAAAGCATGTTAACTTGAGTTAAGGTCTAATCCTTTGGATAGCATAAACAATAAGTATTCAAAGATAAATAAAAAGATAAATACTCTTTCATAAATCAACACAAATTAATTTCTAAATTTACTACATATTCATGCAAAAGAATAATATTACACAGGTGATAAAATCACTGAAGTTTAAGCCACAAGGAAAAAGGAAAACAATGGAATTAAATGCTCTGAGGCGTTTTACTTTGTGTCATCAGAAAGCAAACAAAGTCAAAGGCCTCATCTATTTCTATTGCTTTCCATTTAGCCAGTGGTTTAAACATAATACTCGTATATATAAAGATTTCACATAAACACGTGAAATAACAATCAATGATCAAGCCAGAATATGAAAATGGAAAAACAAGACTAAGATCTTTCAACCGCAACAAGCGGTCTTCGTCAGAGTCAAAAGCCCAACAGACATACCTGTCTAAACCTGACAGGTATAGGTACAGGTACAGGTAGATGCATCAACATATTTTTTTTTTACAATTTGTATAATAGCTAATCAATTATATTTTAAAAATAATAAAAAAATCTACCGGTTAGAAGATGTAAAAGTAGTCTTGTGTTTAAGTTACCAACATGGTGGAGATAATTGGTGCAGAACGAGGCTTGCTTGATGAGGAAACAATATTCTCTTTAGACATTTTCAAGCACTAATCACTCTAAAGAAGGGAGAATTTAGAATTTGTTTATTAATGATGAAACATTTTTTGCATTATCATTGTTGATTATAATACTTAAGGATTATGCCGTGGTGTTTAACTCTATTGCATTGTGTATTCTGAAAATATATTCTTTGAAGCTATACTCTGTACACTAGGTCGATCAACTATATCTTTTGCCCATGACATCAAAACAATGATGTTCTGCAATGGTTTCACCAACTCTTAAATAACTTTTGACCAACATCAACTTCGCCCAAACCAGTTTTTGAACTTCTTTGTCCTTCCTGTATGTGAATGGATCTCACAGAGGAAAGGGCATTCAAATCCGCTTATATTAAATTCACTAACTCTGTCATCCTTTCACCGTAACAAATACCTACTCTGTTCTATAAATTATTCTATTTGTTACATTCATATCTAGTGACAATGGAGATGATAATATAATTGCATTAATAATTATATTAATAGGTTTGAAATAATAAGTTTGAAATAATAGATCCGTGTCCCATCAGAACCCTACTTCTTCGATTTAATATTCTGACCAAGCAAATGATTATGAATATCATGAATGTGTATTAAACTTATCTTACTGAAAAAAATGAATTTCAAATAACTCAACATGCATAAAATATCTCCTGAAGTTCCACTCGTAATACTTTATTATCTACAAATGTTGTCATGACAAAAAAAAATAATTTTGGAGATAAATACAGTTAATGGGTTAGTTCCACTGAGGTTAGTAATATTAGAATTGACTTTACGAGGTATGACGGAATGTATTATTACTAATTCTAATTTTGGAGATGGTCTCTATATATTATCGCCTATACACTGGGTAATACCAGATTAAAGTATTATTAAATAATATATATTTAATTTAGAGATGGGGTGATTTTTAATTATATTTTAAGTTATATATGACTAATTTCAGTTCAATTTTATAGTTTTAAGAAATTTATTTACATATCACGTTAGTTATTCAGATGATCCTAAGCAAATTGTATGCGACCTTTAAATAACAATTCTGTCTGACAGGATTTCTGATAGAATTAAATATAAAGTTAATGTAAATAAATTTTCCCATATGTACAGTGGGTTATTTGTTATTTCAAACTAAGTTTTAAATTTTTAGACCTGTATTGTATTTTGAGGTAAACAGAACGTTTTCAAACATTTTTTTTGAATTATTTTTGTGAGTTCTTTTTTAACACAATTTTAATCTTCTATATTTAACCATTAGAATTTTGTTTTCCGTAATCACAAAATGTACCATAACAGCAATTCTTGTCCATTCAATTTTTACAAAGAAGTATTCAGTTGATTTTCTCATAAGGTTCTAATTCTAGTTATAACTTTATTTTGATCTGTCAAATCAAATTACCTTTCAAAAACTTTTAGAATCAATGGAAAGTCAATTTTTTTTATTTTACTTCAAATCTGACTAGTATAGCTAATGAAAAATTCTAAAGTTCTTCTCAGTTAATGTTGCTTTTAGTTTAATATTAATCCCAGGATTTCAACATCTCACCTTAGTAGTTTAAAAGTTAAAAAAATGTCGTCTAAAATTACATTTTGTCAAAAAAAAAGTTACTGTCCATTGATTCAAATTTCACATGACAGTTATATTGTATTTATTGTAACTTAAAAAGTTATTTTTAATCAGGGACCTGCTTTTATGGTTATTAATGAGATATTTTGCCGCTATCCTATGTTTTAATTAAACCAAAATTATTTAGGGTTGAGATCAGTAAAGTTTGTCTTATGTCTTTTTTTTTGCATATAGTTAATTCTTCGTGATTATGCACTGGAATTTTTCATGACCCACATGAAATAACTAAAGTCTGAAGAAGCTAAGAACTTGGGATTTGCAGTTCCAACAACAAGTATGCTAATTAACCTCCCTGACTGGAGGATGGGATAGTCGATGAAGTTAAAAACATTACAAGGAGTCTGAAACTAACAAAAAGAAATTACTATTAGGTATTACTCAGGTATGTGTTAATTCGTATGTGTTAAAATATAAATTGAAGGGCAAAAGTAAATTTTACTTTATCAATGAATTGATTTTGGTGCCAAACCACTGAATGATGCATGGCACAGCAAACTGGAAGCAGAGGAAGGACAAGATAAGCACACTTGTCTGACAGACAGAGATGGAATACGGTAGTGCGAATAGGCCGTGAAACACTTATCTGGATGTCATTTTGTGCTGTCGATCACGAGGATAGCATCCACTGTGCATTCCAAATACGATGTCAAGAAAACCCAATGCTTTTCAAGCACACTGATATTCTGTAGAAATTCTTTTAATTACTTGATCTTAAAAACGGATTGATTCAAAGTTGTTAAAGTTTAACTTATACAGACAAACGATAAGTCATTCGGGCCACCTAGTTTTTATTAAATATTGCATTATTATAATTAACCAATTATCCAGTATAAAACCTATAATCATGTTCACTTTTTTAAGCAAATGTTTTCTATTTGAATAAGATTTACCTTGAAAATAATTGTTTCATAAATGAGACCCTCATAACAAGAAAGGCAGTTGTTCAGATTCAGCGTAAGTCAATGGGTTCTAATATAAATAATTACATTATAACATTAATAAAACAAATGTTAAAAAGGGATATAAAATGCCTTGACAACGAAACATCCAACAATCTTCTTCAGTTTTATGCTCATTTTTCAAACAATTTAATGTTCAAGGAAATGCATTTAAAAAAAAAAATCACAAAGGTAATGAAATTTACTGTACTTTGTTGTCAAACACAAAGTACATTTTCTATTACAGTAAACACAAACCTTACAGAACTATTCAAATTCTCGTAATATTTAAGTGATTTGTTTCAATCTAGAGACAAGTATTCTATATTCCTAAGTTTTTACATCACTATAAGTAAAGAATAGTAACTATAAAAAAAAAACAGATATCTAGATTTTGAGGAATTTACGTGCTTTGAGGTTCTACAAAATCTTTTTAATAGGGGCCTGGCTTATTATATACAAAGGAGGGTGCATACATAATAAGTATAAAATATGCATAAGTGTAATTACTATATAAAATGCTACCCGTAAAGGGACACCTAGTTACTTATTAATATTGAATTACCTAAGAAGAAGTTTTACAATGACTACCGGTGTTTGATCACGTTTTCAGTTTTTTTTTCCCAAGGTATATAAGATTTCCCAAAGTATACATTTGTTGTTTTGCACCCTTTGTAGTTATGAGCGAGGAGAGAAACTCCCGCATTTCTGTTTGCTGCAGTTCAAGTTTATGATAAGTAGAAATCTGTAAGAAGTACTTAACATCTTACAGTCTTGGGACGGACTGCATTATGCCCAATACGAGAGACAGCTTGAAAGATCTGCCAGATACTACATAGAGAATCTAGAACCATCACAAAGCTTCAGACAATATTATTCCAAATGAATGTAAAATAAAACAGATATTGAATACTGCTGGAGAGGGATACATACAGTGAATATAAACTGAATTGTTTTTAATTAACTAATGAGAAAATTACCTTTACTCGAAAAGTATGTTATATTTTTTTTAAAAAAAAAAACAAAAATAATATAAAATGGCTCTTCACTTATTAATTGATTGGAGTTAGTTTTACAGTTTATACTGAAGATGGGAGGTCTTCATTTTTTAGAGTTGTCCGCTTGCGTAACTCTAAACGGTTTATTGTACATTAAAAAATTTATGATATGCAATTAATGATATTTATGATTTTATGAAACATATTAAGATTTTATGGTAGTTACCATATAACTACCAAAGAAGCAAATAAAGAATTTGAGTTCATAATTAAGATTTAATGATATTTATGATATTTAATTCAATTTTTGTATCCATAGTTGAATATTTATCTTATTGTTAAATCTATTTCAGCTATAAAAGATATAAAATCATTAAAACCGTAATTAAAGTGTTACAAGAAAAGTGATGTGTTTTCAATATAATCAACAAGAAGTGACTTTGACAGGTCTTGATCTGAGGAGTGTTCCTTTCCCGGACGAGAAACACAGACGTGCTTCGATCAATAGTCAGCACTTAGTATATTAAAGTCCTCAAGTCCCAAACAGACAGAGCTATTAATAACTTACTCCTTACTCTTTTTCTTTATTATGTTTATTGCACATAGGCAACTTGTAACAACTCTTTGGTATTAACAATACTAAAAAATAAGTTTTAAAATCTATTTATCACCGTTAAAATAACATTTTATTTAAATTTAAATGATTATCCAACCTACATTCTGCCAAAAACTGTTATGTTCCTAATTTATGTTTTGAATCATAAAACGATAAATCGAAACCTACATAACTGTGCTCATTTTACTACATATATAATCAGAGTGAAAATTCAGAAATGAAAATACAAAAATTAATTTTTTTTTAGACATTTATCGTTATCAGGAGGATGAAATGACTGCTCGACGATCGATGTCAAAATTTCGTTTTGAAAACTTGGGTTACCATCTGTGATTTTATTGTTTTTACTAAAATGCATATTTATTAATAATGACTAATATAAATCTAGAGAATAATATAAATATGTGTTTTTCTCAATCACTCTCTCTCTCTCTGTCTCTCTTTTACATTCATTATGACGTAAAAAAAAACTCTATGCTCTGTCTTGTCTAAACATCTTAAGGGGTATCATAATATTGACGAAGTATCTCTGGTCCAACTCGATTGGGAACACTACTTTTCTGAAAATTGAATTCACTAGTGCTTTTAAACTATTTATGAATAAAAAAAAGGAATTGAATTGTAAGTTACTTTTCCTAAACGTTTTTATAACAACTATTTAAAGAGCAATAATCTCGGCGTATTATAAATGCATTGGTTACGGTAAATCCTCTGCATTCATCAGTACCATCATTCATCAATATCTGAAGGCTCCTTGTGTTTTGAACTTTGCAATAGATGGCTACAAACTATTTCACAGTAGTCTCTTAACTGACTTAAACCCTGCACTCATTAATAACCTCTGCACCCTTAGAGGAAGGCTAGAAGGAAAACAGACATGGCTCTTCTCTTTCATGTACTGACAGGCCATAGAAGTATAATGTTATAGAGCGCCTTTAATCGGTGGCCGTCTACTTTCTGTATTAATCCCTTTGTTAAATCCTAAGCCCAAATATATAATTACTTATATATAAATACATAATATGAACCTTGAACCAACATATACAAATAAAAATTATTAAATTAAAAGTCTAAAGAGTATGTTTTTTACCTACTTATGATTTGCATATTCTTACATTTATTCAGATCACCATGGGTTAGTAAAATATTGGCTTCTAAACATATGTTTTTGGATGACCTGGATGTTTCAAAAAATCTTAAAAAATAAACGAAAAACAATGATTTATTGTGCTACTTTTGGAGGAGATACATTATTATACTTATAACTTCATATATATACTAGCTTCTGTTAATGGTAATCTGAACATTAATTGCATTATAAAACCATTATTGCATCCTGCTAATTCTAGTTCATAATATCATATAACTGAGAGTGCGTAAGAAAAAATAATGTTGATCTTCTAGAGCCCAACAGCAAAATCATTAATATTTTTGGAATTCGAGTGTTCACTTTTTACAGAACTAGAAGACCTAATATCTGTAGATATTTCAACATCGTAGGACCATTCAACAGTTTATGAGTGTGTGTCGCCCAGCATAGGGTGTTCTAAATCTTTATTAGTATCTGGCACCCTTAGAGCTGATCATGTGTGGACTTTCTATAGTTTAAAGACATAATTATTCTTATCTAGTTTTTTTTAAAAAAAGAGTATTTTTTTGAAGGTAAAGAAAATTCAAAAATAAAATCAATTGAAACAATGAAAATAAAAAAAAATAATGATTTTATTTAATATGCATCATGTATATATAAATTTCAAAAAAAAAAAATTGTACCAAAGAAAAAGAGTAACTAATTTAAAAGAGTAATTAAAAGAGTAACCCACATAAAAGAGTAATTAATGTGGGTTCATGTAACCATTGAGACTTATGATATAGGTAATAAATCCAAACTCCCAAAAAAAAAAAAATGCTGTTGTTGTACAGTTGTAAATTGATTAAACTTCTCATTTAATAAAGAAATAGTTAAAGTACTAAAAAGAACTCTGCAATTTATGGTTAACATTATTAAGGAACTAAAAAAATCAGTCCTCTCTTTATAGTCATATCATAAGCCGGTATAAAACCCTGATAAGACAAATCAAGGTCCTTGTTGTTTTGTTCAGCTTAAGTAGGCCAGAATGTGATAAGGGCGAATTAAAAGGAAAAATCTGATGACAAATGAAATACCCTGTTATCGCGTTCTTTCTTTACCAGCACAGCTATCTCTCTCAACATAGCTCCTGGCGGTCAACATTACAATTCATTGCTGTCATTTCATATAAATGACGTAGTATTCCATTTCTTATCAACATAAGATTCTTTTAATGAATACCAATATAAGTGTAAATAACAGGATTCCACATAAACATGTGAAATAACAATCCATGATCAAACCACAATATGAAATGGGGAAAAAAGACTAAAAATCTGGAACACTTAATGATTTTGTGGAGGTCATCCTTGCAAATTTATAGTTTGATCATTAATAAGTGTAAGTAAATACAGAATTTTGTTGATTTCAGGCTCATTGCTAATTTTTGTAATGAGGGTTATAACTATGAATCAGTGAAGCAATTAAAATAGATATTATTTTTCAAATTCAACTAAAAAAGAATGAAAACACAAATAAATCAACCAAATATATTTGAATTCTTCATTTAGGAAAAAAAACAGCACAAGATAAACTTGAATTGGTATCATAGAAACTTCAGTGGAAAAATTAGATAGAGGCTCATAAGTAAAATTTGCAGAAATCACAACACCATGGAGTGTGGTCATTCTTGAAAGGTGGCTGAATGTGTATTTTAATATTTATGGCTATTCAGTAACCACATTACTACCAAAGCAGCAAATAAAGAAGATGAGTTCAAACATCGTTATTACAATAATTATGTAGCCACCTAAGAATAAGTGTCCTTAAAATAAGTCTTTTTATAAACATGTAAATAGTAATTTTATAACTTGGTCATCTTACCTAGTATGTGTCTTAAGAGATAATTAAAAATACGTTCATTAAGTTTGTTAACAGTTATTTGATGTTCATTCAAACCCACCGATAGTAATATTCCTTTGGGAGAAGAGGTCTGTAAGGAAAAAGGCTTTAACGTTTGGAGATTTACGTAAGATATGAAATGTGCCTTCTAAAAGATATGAAATAAACAAACATCAAACAGTTAAGATAAGGACTATCATGAAAGTGATATTCATAAAGCATTCATGCTTCAAAATATCATTCATGCCAAAATCATGAAGCATTCTGAATCTGAAATCTTCTACACTTTGCTGAATAGCTAATAGAACAGACAGTCAGACGATTCCTTCCAAAACTTCAAAGCGAACAAGTTAAAAACAGAACTTCTGAAACAAGAATGAGGGGAAATCCGTAAAAAGTAAATTTGATAGTGAAAACAGGAGTTACAAGAAAAGTTGAGAGAGTGATTACTTCATTGTTTACGAATGGAGGTTGTTTAGTGTTTTTGTAAGTTGTTTCGGTGCTTAAGGGATATAATGTAAATACAACTAGGATATTTAACTTGTTTCTAAAGGATGGTGGTATACCTTCTAAGCAAGGACTGTAGGGAATTATTAACAAATTCTTAGTCATTTTTTTAAAATGCTACAATTAGCTTTTTATTGGGTACATTCGGGAGGTGATATTTTGTAAATACTGACTTGATGAATTTTTTGCATCGATTATTTTAACGATACTGCTATAATGTTCACACTTAAACATTCGATATGGTTTCTACTGTTCCTTCAATTAATACTGATCTCTCAGTTCACAGTTTTTGATAAATATACATAAGTGATATGTTGTTGCAAACGTTATAGTTAATATTTAAAACTTAGATTTATTACTTTATTACTTCTGCGACTATCAGTTTTAAATTAAGTGAATATAAACACTAAAAAATAGACGCTACATAAACATAATCCAGTCGTTTAAGGCTAGCTATTTTTTCTGATTTCTAAAGATTTGAACGTCTTACTTTTCTTAATATTCGATTTATCAATTTTTAGTTCATTTAACAAGTTGAAATTAAATTTACAATTATATAATTATGGATTAATATAGTTGACAGAAACTTTTGCTTTAATAATCAGAAATTTTTTTTTATATAAATGTATACTTGAGAGACAAGAAGTCTGGAGTTGGCTTTATTCCCAAACTACAAGGTCTGAACAAGGCCCTCGAGCCAGTGGGGGGCAGCACCGAATGTGGACGTGAATACATATTACAACCTGTTGCTTTCCAGCAACCTTCGATCAGATAAGTGTCACTTCATTCTTGTCTTGTCCTTTGAATCCTTCCAGTTAAGGAAGTAATTGATATCTTTGATCACTTTTTTATAATAAATTAAACAAAAAGCATAAGAATATAGACATTATGTTAATTTGCCCAGAAATCTTACAACAGTGACGTTAATTATTAAAAAAGAATTTTCTTTTTAAATCTTACTTGCACTATCAAGTTATAGTTTCTTTCGAAAATATTATCGAACTGCAATCGGTTCTAATATAATAGGAATGATTTCTAATATATTGCATGAATATCCATTGCATGAATATCTATTGCATGAATATCCATTGCATGAATATCCATTGAATGAATATCCATTGCATGAATATCCATTGCATGAATATATATTGCATGAATATCCGTCCTAGAATATTTATAGTTTTAAAATATTTAAAACTTTTCAGTGAAATTTTGCTGGATAGTCTAGTAAACAACACTATGGTAAACAACATCCAAGATTAATGGTTCAAAACTAGTCATAACAATTAAATTAGAAGCATAATTACTCTTAAATTGGATAAAACAGTGGTAGATTTATTTTTAAAAAAATATAACATATAACAACAAGCTATAGATAATGCAAATTCTAACAATATTCTCTAATTGTTACAGTCACAATCGTAATATATAGAGTCAGTTTGAGTATACAACTGAGATGAATATGAGAAAACTGTCTCTTCTAGAATGTTGTCAAAAGTTATACCAAAGGTAATAATTAGCATACCTATAGTCTGCAGAAAAGAAGTAGATATCGTGCGCTGGCAGAAGGTTGATTGGAAGCCAACATTACAGTCATGCATAAGCTGACAGCAAAATATGAAAACTTAAGAAGTATATCTATGAGATAGATAAATAACGAATTATGAAACAAATGAGTTTTCAATACATTCTACGCCTTGTTCTTTTTATAAATTTTTATTATCCCTCTCTTCTTCTTAACAGTAGCTATTTTTTGATGGGGCGCACTAAGCTTCCCTCTTTACCAATAAGTTGAAAATTTTAAATCATAAATCTATTTCAGGTGCCTCTTAGATTTATTTTTAAACTTTTGTTTACAAATGAGAACGTTGTTCGTTTTGGATCTTTTTTTGATATAATATAAGTCTATGTTCATGATTAGTGGTGAGTAAAGATGCTTTAGAGTTTGCCTTCTCTTGAAAAAGATGGATATACAGTCTACGCTTCAAAACAGCTATATCCAGGAAGCACAGTCCCTATTTAAATAAGCTATATTGACAGATAATTTAGCTTTACTTTGTACTGAACTTCCACGTACTTAACCTTAAAACCCATATGTGTTTTAGCACCATTACTCAATTATGAAATCACTAGTATCAATTATGATAGGGTGTTGAATGATTTCAGTATTGCTTACAGGTTTACACAATTATAGGGAGTTTTTAGAAATTGTGATGCGTGTACGACTGCATATACATTGTGCGAAATACTCTCATGAAATCTAATGCCAACTACTCTATTACAAAGAAAAAAAAATCTGGAAATATAGAATTTCATATAAGAAACTCTGTATTTTACAAAAGAAATATATGAGCCGCTTGAAAATTGCATTATATATTTTATAATAATAATAATAATCAAACTTTACAAAAATAATAGTAATATATTTGTTTACGGACCCGTGAAACCGCTTTCTTCCTTAAGGGTTAATGTTTCCAAACCAACACCTACAAAGACAGGAAATTTTCTAGTTGTTTTAAAAAATTCTGAATACCAATAGGAAGTAGCATTTCATACAAACTTATTGATAACAATAAAGGTATTAATAATAAAGAAAGCAGTCGGATAAAAAAGTCTATTAGTAATAAATAATCTGCAATACGTTGTTTCCATGATCTTTATTTCTCAATTTCAGTAAAGGAAATTCAATTTCCGGATTTTCAGCGAAAAAAAACCAGTAGGTCTTTTAAAAATATGTTTGAGAAATTAAAATGATAACGATTATTATAGTTAAAATATTCAAAATTTGAATTGTTAGAAAAATATTTTAATGTAATAAACATAAAAATAATTAGGCCTTCATAGCATTTCAGAAAAAAAATAAAATCAAGTATGTAGTCTAACTGAATGATGCATTTCAAAAGTTTTTATTAAAATATTCCACTAACGAGCAATATAAAAAAAAACCGGTTTTTGGCAAAAAAGTGACATTCCCGTCATGCATAATTCTTCCCAAACAATAGGGATCATCTACACTATGGGGCCCATTTTTGTGTAAAGTATCAACTTGTTCTATCAAAGATTCTGGACCGTAGCGTGGTAAAAAGCAATGCTAACACATTCACCCACCCACACACTCACAGACATCATCGAGAAAACATCATAAAACCACTTCTGGGACCTCAAAACATGTAATTCCGTTAAAATCTCGAGATCGAATTTTTTCACGATCACTATACTTTACTTACAGTAAAGTAAAAGTATAAAATACATTTCTTATTACGTTTCGACTGTTTTTGTTGGCAGAATAAGAAACAGTACGTTCAATGGATGACAGCTGAGTTCTCATTACTCGAATAACATGAAAAGTGGTAAACGATATTACTGTTAATCAATTGTGTTTGGCTTGCTCACCCAATTCAAGTAAGAGGATTTGTAATGTTGTGTAGTATATGTCTGCTGTATTCGAAATGTCAAATATAACTTCTAGGTACTTTTCTAGGTCAAATGGCCACCACATGATAAAGTAAAATTCAAAATATATGAAATTACTCTATACAATTCTGTAAAATATATAACAAATATTATCACATTATTAAGTAAAAAGTAAAAAAAAATTGCAGGTTATAATTTTTAGGAAATTCTAAAACCAGCATATGCAGTTTAATCATCCAGTTTATGAAATTTCGTTCAGGCACAAACATATTTGTTATTCCGGTGTTGCAAATACATTAAATGTCGTTAACGCAGAGGCTGCTGTGTACTTTAATGAAACATATATATATATATATATATATATATATATATATATATAACCACAATATATAATGGGGAGAAAAAGACTAACATCTTTCAACCTTAACAAGCGGTCTTTGTCATAATCATAAAACCCAACTGATTTTATTTTCATATTGTGATTTGATCGTTGATTGCTATTTCATGTGTTTGTGTGAAGTGTATAGTATATATATATATATATTCTATATTTTGTTATTGAGGGCTAGGTCAAATAAAAGAAAATAAACTCCTTCCTAGGCCGACGTTTCGATGTATTTGTACATCATCTTCAGGGCTAAAATTAGAGTAAGAACTATAATACATTTACCAAAACAATCTACAACTCACATAGAGAACTAACACAAATTTTTTTTTGAGACCAACATATATATATATATATATATAAAATAAAATAAATTCAAAACGAAGGAAACACACAGAAAGACACAGACATAACTCACATCGATATTTCGACCATCGTCGTCATCAGGAGGTGTGAAGAGCGAAGAGCGAAGAGTCCCGCAGGAAGACAGGGCGGTACTTCCTGCGGGACTCTTCGCTCTTCGCTCTTCACACCTCCTGATGACGACGATGGTCGAAATATCGATGTGAGTTATGTCTGTGTCTTTCTGTGTGTTTCCTTCGTTTTGAATTTTTTTTATTTTAAAAAAGTCCGCTGGACCGTTTCTCTTAATTGTATATATATATATATATATATATATATATATATATATATATATATATATATATACGAGTAAATATATATATACTCACAATAAGAACACTAAGAAATGAAACAGAAACTCGCTATTATATTTTGATGCCCTGTCAATCAGGATGAGAGATGTAAGTCACTCGGAAAACAGGCAACGATTGCCTAAATAGATTAAATCTATAGAAAATAACTTTTTATTTTCAAATTTGAGTTTTGGAAATTTGAGTTACATAAATAATGTATACATGTAATGAACATAATCATTTGAAAATTAAATTTACATTTGAAGTGTTTATTTTTTTGCCAACGTCTTTGCTTCATCAGAAAAAACATTAACCTAGGTTCGTACTTTGTGTTTCTTTAATCCATTATTACTAAATTATGCTAATATTTGCTATTTTTTAACATATCTGTTTAAAAAAGATATAGTTAACATATATTTACTGTAAATTCTTTGCTTCTTAGATTAAATCAATGTTGGGTCCAACTAAGCTTTACTATCTCATAGCTAATAACGTAACTTCAAAAATAAAATTGTAACAATTTAAGAGCGTCAGGATAAGTATTAAAATGAGGAGTTGAAAAAAAAGTATAAAAATAATTTTTATTTACTTATTTGGAAACTAAGCGAAAAATAGAAATCGATTTAACAAGCATAGTTCTGCAGTGTTGAGACATTGTTTAAAAAAAAAAAAAAGAAAAGAGTAATTCTCTAAACACACGCACAATGGCGTGACCACAGATTTCAGAAGATCTAACTGAAAGTGTTTTTTTTTTTATAAGCAGCTGTCATAATTTATCTGTTCAATACATAATTTGATGCGAATTTAATCATGTTATCAGTAGAATTCGTTCAAAATCAGTGATACTGTTTAATATAATTAGAGTGTGAAAATTTATTGAATCGATTCACAATATTACTTTGGTTAATCACAGCAATAAATCTGTAATCTCTATCGTTATTGATTTCAGGTTTGTACCAGCAAACATTCTTGAGATTTATTTTACCCAATCAAGGATTTAGGGTGTAACTCAGGTGCCTATGGTAATAGTATTAGATTGATCAAAACTAGTACTACATTTTATTTTTCGGACTGAAACATATTATGTAAATAAAAACAGTAAGTTTAAATACAGAAACGAAAATTAAAATAATATAAGCAGTTTACTTTATAATTTTGGTTCCACCGTGTAAGAATAGTTATGAGAACCGAACAGAGAAAAATGTTTAATGAAAATGAAGTTAAACTTTTTTTTAACTGTCTATCAGTACGTTCTTTCTTTTCATTCGAATAAAATAATTTTCCTCTATTATTATAGAGGAAATTTGCACACAATTAAAGCAGTATAGTATCAAAGTGTAGAGTAAGTACAGTTTTATCCTATTAGTATTTTTTCAACTAGTAAGTATAATTGTCAGGATAAGGAAGATAAATTGATTAGAGGAAATCAGGAATCAAGTTTGAGACATTTAAAAAGGGTGTAAAAACCAAGGAGAAATTCAGAATTTTGATACTCTAGAGTGAACAATGTGAGTTTGAATTCATCTGAAAATGTTCTTTGGTGATGTAAACTCCTTGGAAAGAAGTATAGTTCCGATTATTAGTGATTCTAGTTTAAATAAACTATTTAGTACGTTTAGAATACTATTCCTATATTATTTAATCTATAAGAATTATAATCGTCTGTAGGAAATCATTTTGGCTTCTATCCAGTTTATAACATGATTCCAATAATCTGTATGGAAACTGAAGCATTATATTGGCCTGATATACATTTAGCGTGTTTATATTTTTTACAAGCAAACTCATCGTTCTATATTATGACAATATTTTCAAGTAACTTTATAAACACCAATATCTTTAGTGCTTTTAAAGAGTTTTTAGTTGACTTCTAATAAATTTTGTTGCCAACAGTAGTGAAAAAATATAATATATTAATTGACACCAATATATAAAAGTATATCATTTTATATTAAATAGGTTTGTATCACTGAATTGACATAGCTTTCTGTATTATTTTAAAGATTTGCGAGAATTATACAGAATAGAAACAAAAAAACAGTTTTTTGTTTAAATGTTCCTGAGAGCAACTTTATAACAGTTTCAAAAAACATTTGCCTAAATACCAGTTTTTCATATTTTCTTGGAGACCAAAATAAAAGTAACATAATCAAGTATAAATGGATAAGAATACTTACAAAATTGCAAGGTTCAATAAGATAATATTATAAATTCAGCTGTATAATAAACTGAAACTGAAACTGAAGGAAAGTAAAAATAATTAACCTATGGCTAGACAATTTATGTAAATATGTAAATAATTTTTGTTTATTTTTTTCCAAATATAGACTGATTTTAAATATTTTAAAACGTTGATTCCAAATTTTTCGACAATTAATGCGTGGGCAACGCAATTATTTGATTGCAGTTGCGAGAGATAAAAAGAAAATAAAGAGATCATTACAAATTGAAAAAAAAAAGGACAAACTGATTTTTACTTAAAAACTAATTATTATAAAAAGTTATTTATTATTAAGTTTTTAAAGTTTGTTTAAATTGGTTTCATCACTAAATGTATGTTTATCACAGTTATTAATATTCATAGGAAGTATTTACCAATACACTTCTTTGCAAATGCGGTAAGTTCTGGATCATCTAAATGGTAATTTCTATTTTATTATCTAAATAGTTAATTGCTCTTTCTATCCATTAATAGGGAATGTTATTGGTTTAACAGAATTTATTAATATATTTAACAAACTAAAGAGTGTCAGCATTAGAGAGAAATTAATTGCAAAATGAAACCCTTTTTTTTCCTTGCACATAGGATCTGTACCCATGTCCAAAGACGTTTGTATCAGATGTCAGATAATGTTTTCAATTTGTTACAAACTCCTTTTGTTCTCCCTAGCCTGTCAAGCCTTTATTTCTTTTTCCCTTTACCTTTTTGCTTCTTCAAAAACATATTTCTTACCCGTTACCATAAATTAATAAACAAATTTGTGAAAATATATGTATCTCAATAATGTTAAGAGCATTGGAAATGAGTTATTTCAAACAATAGCTTTGTTCATAATGTTATCTTCCAAAATGCAAGCTAAACTCGTTAGTCATTAATAGTTCCGTGGTAAGCAGAGTATCTATACTAAGACTACAGTAGATTAATCTAATACCTTATTTTTTTCCTTAGTTTATATAAGTAATAAGAAACATGGTAGAATTAGACCGAAGCTAAAATTATGTGATGTAAGCTCAGTATGTGATTAATATTATGATACAATTCATTGAGTCTTCATCAACGATTTTAAATGATGAAATACTCCAAAAACCACTAATTGTTTATTTAAATCAAACTCAATTTTGATTAAAGAAATATTTATTTTTAAAGTTTTTCATCAGTAAATAGAATTTCTAGTCATTTCAGAGCCAGTTTGCTTTGACTTGACAAACACTTTCTCTTCTTTTCTTACTGTTTACTGTTTTTAATATTCTCTTTATACCTCTCTCTGACCGAGTGGTTCCGAACCTGAACTTTGGCGTTTTATTTGAGTTTTATATGCGCATTCACAGAACCTTTCTTTAGTGAAAAGTAAAATATGTTTTTTTTTTTCAAATTCAAGTCATAGGTGTATGTTTTTTTTTAAAGGTACACAAAATGAACCATCCATGAATATCACATTACTTAAAGACCAAAAACCAACAGTGCATGAACTCACGACAAATTACATGCCTACAAATCAGTGTGACTTCTGCTATTGACCTCTGTGGTTGAGGCTCTGCCGAACCCGTAAGATTGGACAAAAACCGTAACAGACAAGGTCATCTCAGCATTTTAGAATTTCGTATTTTTATGTATGCCGATTTTGGTATGACTTTTTGTTGAGCAATACTGACAAATTCTATTACTGTTTATGTGTTACATTCCAACATTGTAATTATTATATATGTTAGCGAGTAACAAAGATGTTGGTAAGTAAGGAATAGTATAACATAATTTATAATATTTAAATAAACTATAAACGAAAAATTGAGAATTTTATATTCAATACCTTGAAATGAAAGAATTGCTGGAACTTCTTTTACCTGCAACACATTGCATTAAATTAGTATATAAACTCCTTTGTTCATATAGAATACAATATAAAATTATATCTGTATAAAATATAAAAACATAAAATGTTTTAATAAAATTCACAATTTTTTACCTCATTGTTTCCATTTAGAAGATATATTAATTATTTTGAAGAATAAATGAAGCAAATGCACTTCAAAGGTATTGAAATATATCAATAATCATTTTGGTGGAATAAAGAGTTGTGATCATAAAGTTGAAATGTTTTGTAATGTATTATAAATATGATGAAATCAGTAAGTAAACGTTACAAGCTAATTAATCATGAAGTTAATAATGATTTGATGATTTAAATATTGAGAATATGTATATTTGTTTGTAATAATATTCACAGAATCACAACAACATATCTCAGAAATTACAAGAAGTCTGGAAATGATTTGTTTTGGATTCATTTGAAAGTTTTAAATACATAATGAAAAAAACGGCTACATTAATATTTCAAATAATTATATCTATAGCTTCTTAGTGTCGAGACACAAGGTAACTTTATTTAGGTAAGTTTTACTCTTTTGAAATGATCAGTTGAAGATTGGTTGGAGAGTTCTTACTGTTAGTACTGAAGATTGGTTGGAGAGGTCTTACTGTTAGTACTGAAGATTGGTTGGAGAGTTCTTACTGTTAGTACTGAAGATTGGTTGGAGAGTTCTTACTGTTAGTACTGAAGATTGGTTGGAGAGTTCTTACTGTTAGTACTGAAGATTGGTTGGAGAGTTCTTACTGTTAGTACTGAAGATTGGTTGGAGAGTTCTTACTGTTAGTACTGAAGATTGGTTGGAGAGTTCTTACTGTTAGTACTGAAGATTGGTTGGAGAGTTCTTACTGTTAGTACTGAAGATTGGTTGGAGAGGTCTTACTGTCAGTACTGAAGATTGGTTGGAGAGTTCTTACTGTTAGTACTGAAGATTGGACGCTTGCTTCTCGGTTGTCACCCCTGACTTTTTTGTGGGATATAGGAAATCTTTCCCATTCAACCTGACTATTCGACATCAGGAAATTATTAAAAATTCCACTTTAGTATAGTTAACTACGGCAAAATTTAGCATTCCTTATTGTAGGAATCAGCATCGTTTATCATAAATTACATCTTTAATAAAGTTCGAATGATCTTCTCAATTGAATAATCTGAACTCTCAGTTTAATCAAAGTAATTACCTTGATTTCATTAACCATTCAATATTCAATTTAAAGTATTTAGAAATAATAATGGCATTAAATATTGTTAGCGATTAGGTTATTGTCTATAACTGAAGGGAGTTAATATAAATCAGTTTTAAATATTAAAACTACTTAGTATAATATTGAATTTATTTTCCTTTAAATGAAATATTTATTTTTAATTTCGATTTAATTCACTTGCAACTTAAGACCAAGTTGATCTGTATGAATTCTATGAAACTTCAGTTATTATTCAACTAACCTATTATATCTAACGACTTAATTTCGACTTATAAATACCTTTATAAGAAAAGTATTTAGTTATTCATAACAATTTACTTTGTTTTTAGAACACTTGATAGGTAGAATAAAAATTAATTTTTCATCCATATTCTGTCACTAAATAAGTTCTCTTTAATGATTTCGTTGTTTATTAATAAAACTCATAAGTCATTATGAAGTTTTATAAAACTGTATATATTTATAATAAGTTTTATAAAAAACTGAGTTTTTCATGAAACTTATACAAAACTGTAAGTGATACTCTTATAGTTATGTATTCCTATGCAACTATAAGACTGATAATTTTTTATTTATCAATTTTTTATTTATAAAAAATTTCATTTTTTTTTATTTCATTAAAGACATATATGAATATATTTACAACATTAACGGAAAGTTATTTAAAACATGAGTATGTACAAATTACTTAACTAGAAGTTATTAAACAATATAACCCAACATAATACATTTTTATTTTACATGAATAACGATAAAAGATAGTTTTATTAATATGAGTTATGGTTTTGTTCCTTTTTATTAATTTGATGGCATGTTACGTTACTTATTTGTATGTCATGTAGTAAATAAGTTGTCAAAAGTTAACAACAGGGATGTTTTATGCTTCAATCAGGGAATGGGAAGAAAAAAAAACAGACATTTTTGATAAAGTGAAAAATAATGTACGAAGGTGTTCGAAAAGTTAAAAGAAAGAAGAAAGAGGGTTTTAAGAGGGGTTGAAGGTAGATCAAGGCAATATTGTATCTGGGGAGGCAAATCGATATCCATTGGGCAAAATGAGTAGAGCACCAAATGTCACCCTCCTTCGCGCTTCCCTAATCTCTTACCACTGTCTCCCATCGGCTTACAAATATAATACCACAAACCCAGACATTTTTCTTATATTCACCTTCTATAAAAAAAAACAAAAAAAACAGCGCAATAACAACTTAAATCGATGACTGAAGAAGCAATTTTAAATATAATTTATAGTAAAACCTTTCCACATCGTAAAACAGGTGTTCCCAATCTTTAGTATTGAAAGAACCCTATCTACGGTTCTACTATCATTTGTCAAATAAAATTGATATTAGGATTAAAAAAAGGACACTGAGCTGCTTTGGTCTCTCTGTATTGAGATTATTCATGTTTTACTTTACTTTAACATGACTCATTCACATATATTTCACTCTGAGTCTCATACACAACCCATTTTTTGTATAAATTGTTTTTAGAAAAATGCCTTTTAGCAAATTGTTCATATATTTCTTATATTTATTTTTTCTATGATTTATTATCCTGTCGAAATATTTATTTTACTTTACAATCAGCTTTCACATGTTATACTTTTTTTGTTAAATCATTTCGGTATCCTCCGACTCAGAGTGGTATTAAGAGACCTGAATGTGTTGCAAAAGGCTTCCGGATTACAAAACACCTCCTCTCAGTCAAGCAGTCTGCTGCTCCGTTTTTTTTTTTTTTGTATTTTACTAATAACAATACTTAAATTACTCAATAATATGTTTTTGGTTATTTCTTGATAGAAGTCAAGATTTTGAAAATACTTTTTATTAAGGGAGCAAGAATTTTAAATCTTCATTTAATATAAAATGAAATGAATCCAATAAACATCCTAGCGTTTGCATTACATATAAACGTTATATGTAATTCGCGAATGTAATGTTGGTTAAGAGTGAGAAATGACTAACATTTTTTGCAGAAAATCAAAATTCAGATTCTGTTCGTCCAATGCAGTTACTATTCATCAATTACGACAAGGATCTGATGAAGTATGAAGCAAGTTTTTTTTTTTTGGTGTCAATGCAAATAGCTAACACCATTTTGCGTGTTGATTGAAATAGATTAAACTAGAAAAACTAGACAACTGAACTAAACTGAATAAATGGTTTTACAAATATTAACCTGAAAATATAAAACACTGATTAAATGAAATATGATTATGAAAAGCCTGATGTACAACTGAACTACAGAAGCTGTAACATGATCCTCCCTGTAAAATTTCTCAACGTATTTCATGGAACTTTACACAACAAAAATTTCAGCGTACAAAACACTTCTTTATATAGACACCTTACGTTTTATAGTTCATTTAAAACATGAATTACAAAAAACCCAACTCCCTCATACTTTGAATATTTCAATACGTTTAGAACTTAGTAAAAGTTTAAAAACATGTGAGATACAGTTTTGTTTCTGTCTAATACCTCTGTAATTAGGTTTAAATTACGATAAAAAATGCAATAAATATCAATAAAAACGTCACTAAATACGTCAATAGTGGCCAAGTTATCAGTAGGGACTAAAAATTTTGTTTTCTTACATAAGGTGTAAAAACTTTGGAAATTACAAAAAAATCTTAGTATTTTATCCATATCATAAAAAACAAAAAGTTACTTATTAAATATCTGGACAATAATTAACTTGAGTTAAAGAAAATTAGGACTCTCTATTCATAAACCTTCTAAATTATATTATGAAACTCAATTGTAGGTGTTCTAGTAATCTTTTGGGGGTATCATCACTTAGAAATTTAGAAAACCTTAGAAACTATTGCCCAAAATTCAAGGTATATATTTACATTTTAGAGGTTATTTTTAGTTAAATTTTGATTTTAATCCATTAAACAGTGTGGCCTGTAGACTTCTCATAAATATATGAATATACACCTACCAACCTTTACACAGACACAGACAAACACACAGAAATAAACACAGACACACACAGATACATACATCATAAAAAAATGTCAATAATTAACTTTAGGGACCTTAAAAATTCTAAATTTGTTAAAATTGGGTTGTCAAAATTTTTTTATGACCTCTATACTCTACTGATATTAAAGGAAAAAAAAGAAGAAAGAAAAGAATAAAAGAAAATTGTTTTTCTGATAAAGTAAGAAAAATATTGCTACTCATAAATGTCAAGGGTGCTTTCTACATAAAACCTAATTCTGTAAAAAGTTTATAGTATGAAATCCAGTTTTGTTTAAAGCAAAAATGGAATCATATATAACATACAAGCCGATATAAAGGTATAACTTGGAAAATGACAGCTGAGGGTGTCGAAGAAAGCTCACTTATTCTGTTTACCCAGCAGTAATCGCTGCTTCATATATATTTTACTCACCCTTCACATTTTATTGTGACATAGCATTCTTTTATTGATCAAACTTTATTTCTTATATTTTCTAAATCCTTTAGGAATCAGTCATAAACAATAAAGAAATAGTTTCTATGAATGCAAACACCAATACGAGATAACTTCAGATAATTCGTTTAGACTGTAAAAATGAACAGTGATTTATACATTGATCAAACTTTATTTCTTACATTTTCTAAATCCTTTAGAAATTAGTCATAAGCAATAAAAAAAATAGACTCTATGAATGCAAACACCAATATGAGAGGACTTCAGACAGTTCGTTTAGACTGTAAAAATGAACATTGTGAACAGTAATAATATCACGAGTACATACAATATTGTGCATAAAATATTGTATACAATGCGCGTGAAAGCATTTATAAAGAATATTATGAAAAAAAAATATCATAAGGCATGACCTAAATGAAATAGATATACCTCAGCATGGTGAGACGTAATTTTGTTCTGTTCGGTCTGACAAAGCTGAAAGAAGACTGACGTGTTGCGACCTGTATCCAACTATAGGGTTCAAAAGTTCGCTTACGTTCATTCTCCTGGGAAAACTAACCCCACTATATCTTAACATTGCATCATAATTTATCATGAGAGAAAATAAATGTCTCATAGTATTTCTGAAACAATCTTCTGTTGTACTAATCAAAAGGAAATGGTATTCCCGAGTTTTTCATTCTTTCTCTGATTCAACTTCAATGCACTAATTAAGAAGAAAAAAGTTTAGCAGAAAGTTTATATAAATTGGTAGTCATTGATTTAAAATAAATTTCATATTTTTACAGCAATATCAAATTAAAATTAATAATTATAATTTAGTTTCAAGATATCAAAACTTTTTTCATATTACTTCCAGAAATAATTTAATTTGTTTCATCGATTAAAAATAAGTTTAAAACACAATAGTTTAACTTTACTATTAGTAATGTATTATAGTAAAGCTGTATTGGATTTGAAATTTCGACATAATTACAATTTTTTAGTCCCCTGAATGTGGGACTATAAAATGTACTGGCGGGATTCTGTACTGTATTTTGGCGGGAATGTATTTAAAAGATTGTAACGACGCTACGGCTCTAGGTGTCAGACAAAAAATTGTGAAATTTAGCTAATAAATATTTATGGTTGTTATAAAACCTGTATAGCTTTTGGACAAAAGCCAATAATGGTAAAGATATTATATTGTACATTATACAAAAACAGTTCTTTGTTCTTCTAACAATTATAGAATGTGAAATTCAGTGTATAATATCACCATAGCATAAGAATTACTGATAAAAAATTATAGTTTTAGTGAACTGCTTAATGTTGGGTGTATATACTTTATATACTTTAATAGAACCTATTATCGACAGAATTGGATAGTCAATGGAACTCATTGTTGTTGACAACTTTTTTTCTCCTAAACTATTAATCCAGAGTGTTGAAACATTTAATACATTTTAATATATAGTGTGAAAATGATAATAAAATTAACATAAATGCCAGAATACCAGGTATACCAAATATGACAAAAATCAGAATTTTTTAAAAATAAAAAATGACAGCTTCGCTATAAACTAAATTTTTTGACTTATGATTCATTCTGACAATTTGTGGGTGCCACAGAAGTTAAACCATTAGACAGATAGTAACAAAAGTATACGTCGAAATAGTTCCTTTGATAAGATGAGCTAAATAACTTTTCATCAAAATTACATTGCCGAAGTGTGCGTTATCGTCCATTCTACGATTTAAGAATTGTATTTTGACGTTTAACGGCTAAACTATATTGAATGCCTCAGAAGATAAACAAAATTTTTTGTAAATGCACAACTATGCTCAATTTTAAGTTTTCACAATTATAATAAGATAACTGAAAACACAATTCTAACAGTAATGTAAGTGTACATTAGGCTTATAAAAGTAGCGCCAGTTTTGTGAGTACAAAACTGTAGGATATAATAAATAAACATTTCTGAAGCTGAAATCCCGTTTTCTAGATTTCAGGCTGCCAGATAATTAGATTATGATTAGTATTGGCATTATAGTATAGCTTTTTGGTTTTTTGTTTTTTCCTCCAAAGTCGTCCCCCTACTTGGAGGGAGATTATTATAATATTTTCACATGCTCCATTTGTTATTATGTGTGTAATATTGTTCACTATGTTATATGAAATCTATGTTATTTATGAATTTATAAAAAATATGAAATAAATATGTTATCTGTTCAATTTTGCTTGGTGGCCAGTATTATAGTATAGTATTACACAAACTCTGACGGCCAGCAATCCCATCGGATTATCAATCTTTAACAAGATTTGGTATTCCTATCTTTTAAATGAGTGACACCTATTCCGTTGGTCTTCTCAGAAATGTGGCTTGCTTTTGATTTAATAAGAGTAAAATCAAAAATAAAGCAAACTTTCCCCTTATGTAGCAGTTATGGTGTAAGCATATTGAGCACGAGTGTTATACAAAAATAGGTACACCCACAAATTTAATTTTTTTTCGGGTGCCTCAAATATCAACTCGATCTACACCTTCAATGCACTTTCATCCAATCAAGTGCTTATTTATAGCTGAAGGAGAGCTGATTGACTGTGTAAATTTAATGGATATATTCTAGTCCTTTGTGGAGTGCCTCGAGGACCAAAAGTTTGATTGCGTTCTCTCTTGTTGAATTATGTACTTGGGATAAACAAGGGTTAAGCGAATTGTGGGTTTATTTTGTATTTGAATTAAACGGTTTAATCGATCTAAGGAAGAATGTTACTTGCATTAGACACTGTCGCAACTATTTGAATATAATTCGTAAAAAAATATCACGTTTAGGGCAGTAAAGCACAATGAAGCTTATGTGTGCTACTATTTAGTCAATTTTTGCCCATGATGAAATGTGTTTCCCATAAGGAATCCATGCGGAAACACAAAAACTTTATATATCAGGACAGCACATTTAATAATCTTGAATAATCTTCTCCGACTTTCATAAATTTGAAATTAAAACCAAATTTCATGTTACTTTCGATGAATTCTCATTGAATAGTAATTTTAAGTTAATTTAGTAATTAGTTAACAGATATAATTATTTTTTTAACTGAAAACCTTTGATTGCAAGTTGAATTACCTAAAGAATTAGCAGTATTATTTGTCAAAAAGAGGACATTTTACACCACTCCAGTTTACTCTTTCGATGTTATGTTTAATCTAAGCTTATATAACAGTAGCGAAAATATCTTTGATATTTAGGTGCCAAAGAGTTCATGATATTATTTACAGGTTTTAAGAATCTTATATTCTTTTTCTAAAAAACTATTAAACATCCAACAATTTTCAATTAAATTAAGAAAAAATTTATAAATATTGATTGTATGGCTTATAAAAATTTGTCTAAAGGCCTAGTACAATGAAGAATGTAGCATATAAAACTTGCTACTTCCCAAGGTAGCAGCCTTTAGGAAGGTTTTCAAACTTTCCTGCAATGAAACACTTAAGAAATATCGACATTTTAACCAAAAACTCTGTGTATTGTCTAGGACAGGCAATATAAAAAAAAGGATATCCTTAGAGTGTACCTTTTTTGGTATTCATCTCTTATTATTTTTATTTTTTATCTCTGTTATCTCTTAAAATCTATCAGATGTATCAATAATTCATATGAATGATAATCGTAGATTTCAAATTGACTAATTAAACGTAAGATCACTAAACCAATTATGTTTAAAAACAGTTTGAAATATTATATATATGTCATAATGTTTTTTCATATGGAAAAAAGATACGTACAGATATTAAATCTAAGATAGTGCAATAAGTTATTATGTGGTATTTACTCATTGTAGGGTAAAAAGCTAATGAAATGGTCTCCACATATTGCAATTTATTAGAATAAAAAACACGTTTCGAACACATAGTGTTCATCTACAGCCATTAAAGAAGGTTGAGTACAACAGTTGTATCACAGACACTCCCCTCAGTTAATGCCTGAAGAAGAACACTAGGTGTTCAAAATTCGTTGTTTATACTATTAAATTTCGCTATGTGGAGAATATTTAATTAGCTTTTTACCCTACAATGAGACATTAACTCTTACTTACATGAATTACCCTCTGAGTATAATTCATCTTAAAATTGTTTCAAAACTGGCTGTAAGAGTTAATTAATTACAAAAATAAAAAGAAGAAGGATAAAAAGAGAACTGGAAGGGAATCAGTTTGACCTGCTTGTCCGCAGTATATTGATAATGACTTTTGTAAAGTTGGCGGTCCAACAAGCCGACAGAGTTAGAGCGAGCTTGAACAGGTTTCTTAATAGAAGTGGTGAACAAAGCCGTGGTCAGACTTAACTCAATTTCCTTCGCCTCCTAGACGAGAAACATTTCTAATTAAATTTTACCATCTCATCTAATTTTAACTTTTCGCGCAAAAAATAACAGAAAAATAATTATTCTTTTAAAGAAATCGGAAAATATAGTTACTAACCTAAGTTTTCATTCAATCAAAATTGATTTACTAACTTCCTTATTAATTTCAAAATGTAATTTTCATGATATAATTAACTGTAGCTAGCAATTATATTGCCATATTTAATAAAAATTTGTGTTTTAATATTATTTTAACTCTTGCTAGTCTCTAGTATCAGTGGTCAATACCATTCGCGGATATGATGTTTTTCATTTTATTATTAAAGCTAATTATTTTTATTATACGATGATGAAGGACGGAAAGAAACTCAATGACCGCTGCGTAGCATGTTTTCTTTTTGTCTGCGGAATGATTTGGTTCAAGGGTTAAGGTTTTTGATTCTATCAAAGATAATCAAAAATTTGATAGAACATAAGGGCAGTTACCCTTATGTTGGGGTGAGTAACTGCCTCTTTTTGGAGACTACACTCTTCACGTTTCAAACACTCCAACAACAAAGCAAAGCGACCACGTTTGAAAGTAACACAATTGATTCTTTTATTAAGGGTTTAAATGTTTTGCTAGCAACTTTGAGCTCATGCATATCAGTGGTCTTTAAAGTATGGTAAACATACACTATGAGTGCAGCAAAAAATTCTAGGCGTTCTTAGAATATCTCTTCCATAAACTATTTATCCTGGGCTTAGTGCACTGTAGGACATGACTTTCGTCAAACAGGGCACTAGCTGTGCCACATGTGGGAGTGCTACGCACTCAAAAGCTATGCTCCTATCGTCACCAATCCTATACATATAACACCGCCCTTCCATCTCAGTATATTGCATAATATGTCATACATGATTTACTTGCCATATGACTCATCTATTTTGAAACAATAGAATGCTAGTAAATGACTTATTTTTGCCCTCGATTGTTACAAAAAGTTGGGAAAGTTACAATTTATACAAAAAAAATGTAAAAAAATGAAATAAGAAAAATCTTTTATAAACAACTTTTCATCACTAAGTGATTTGATTCTGAAACAAAATATATCGAAAAAAGTAAAAAGACTCTTAGCTAAATAACTAAATAAATCTAAATTCAAAATTTGTAGTAATTTGTCGACCTTTCTATTGACTCTGACGAAGACCGCTTGTTACGGTTGAAAGATCTTAGCCTTTTTTCCCATTTTCTTATTGTGGTTTGATCATTCATATATATTCATAATTACAAATTAAATATTGAGGAATACGCGACATCTAACTTAAGTTTATAAATTACGCATGCATAGCATCAAATGTAATCTTATAATTTGATCTACATCCAGCTATAAGTTGCATTTTCTGCAATGACAATTATTAAAAGAAATTAATGAAATAAATCAGAGTTACAACCAGGTCTTATTTCATTAAGTGGGATTTAAACCAGATTTCTCAAACTGTTAGCAACTTCAATCAATTTACCCATTTGAAATTATAATTCAGCAGTTAATATTAATTAATATTTATATATAATTAAAATAAGTGTTTTGAATAACTAAGTAATATACAATGTGTTTATTTTATGATTAAATAAATGAGACTTGATGACTAGTAATTATACAAATAATCTATGTTCAAGTTTGATTGGATTTTTATGGATGGAGTGAAGGAAAAAGTGATAGTTAGCACACAGAGAACCAATGTAGGAGAGATGGAAATATGGGGTACAACCTTTTTTTTATTTATTATTCTTTTAAACACATGCATTCAAACCCTACTACCTCAATTGCAGTAAACTTCTCAGGAAATGTAGTGCTGCAGCTACACAAATAAAATATTGAATACTTTTAGACTTCATAAATACAATGAACCTCACATAGCTTGTTAAGGGATGGAAAAAAAAATAATAAAAGTTATTTTTACTACGATATAAGGCCTATTAGCTTGTAATTTCTTTTCTTAGATTAAAAATGTTCTCCGTAACGTCTTATGTACCTTGATGAAATTCTTTGGACGAAAAGTCATAAGCAAGGTCAAAAATTAGAGATAGAACTAAATATTCTATCTCTGATAAGTTTCAGTATGGAACATTTGAGGATTTCTAAATTATAATAAACCTAATAGAAAGCATGCTTAACATAACATGAGTGACAATAAACAAATGTATCAAAATTACTCTCTTAGCACAGTACATGTAGGTTTGTGCACAGTTTGATTACCTGCTTTACCTGTCATTTTGAGAGTTGTACAATAAAAGAAAAATATTAAACGTTGTAAACAATGGAAACCATATTAGGCTGTATGCTAAATATTAATATTAATTTTATTACATGTAATAATGAATTATTCACGATTTTAACTTTTTTATGATTGTTGTATCTTAAGTATCAGGCGTAAAAAGGCAAAAGGATTTTAACTTTTAATGATATTTTTTCATAAATTTAAAACTTTAAACACCTAGAAACGAATAACTCATGCGAGATGTCACCTTTTTTTATTTTTTAAAAAGATAAATTATCCATGTGCATGATAAATTTATTTATTAAATAGAGCTTACATTTTATCTCTATGTTAGCAGTACAGTGAAGTAGTAAGATTGTTTTTCGATAGCTCTTTGCTGCCATTACTGTGAGTAAATAAAAATAACTGTTAAATTATGTATCTATAAAAAAGAATATCTGGGTTGGTAAAAATGTTTTCAACATAAACCTGGATTTCAAAGTATCTATACATTTGCAGTAACCTTCCAAAAAAGAAATTAACTCGAATGTTGAGTTTATAGGAAAGAGAGGTAACTTATTATTGTATATATTTTTTCTAACTCTTTAGCATTTTACTGCAGTAGGTGACACTCTTGATGTAAACAAAGAATCAAACAACCAACCAAAAACCCTGTCAAAAGAGTTTCAGTAGCATTTAGATAAATTATAGTTTGAAAAAGCTTAAATGTGGTTTGTTTCGTGAAACATTTTTTTTAAAGGATCTATACAGAAGTGATATTCTATTGGTGGATTCGTGCACCCCAAAGTTGGGGTGGCTAAAAGCAAACACTCTGCGAGACAACCCTCCCAAAGCTGTCACCTTCACCCTTCTCGATCTTATTCAAGATGAACGAGCCATAAAAGCCTCTTCAATAAGTTTCCTCAGCAAGATGCTTGTATTCTGTAAGCCTTTCATAAGATGTTTCTTCTTCAGCTGAGGAAAACTATAAAAACCACATAAAAGGTAAAGTGAATTTACTCAAATGTAGCAAATAATAATACATAAAACTTACCACCAAAAATTTAAGTTAGTACATGAAATGGAAATATAATCATATAATCAGTGGTAGGCTATTGATTTTACCAACAACAAATTCTTGATGACCATTATCCTTTTGAAAATGATGTTTGTTTTCTTTCCTTTCTTTGTTCACAAGGAATTTTCAAAAAAAATATACAGTTTAGAAAGAAACTGAACATTCATATGAACTGGAAAAAATCTCAGTTAAACAGTTAAAATAAAAAAAATAAAGGATCACTACTTTTTTCAGGGTTCTTTTAATGTCACTTTATTATGACGTTTTGTGTTTTTTAAAGGAAAATTGAAACTAAAAATTATAGTACAAAACTTTGAAACACATTACCATTCATTTCGTTTTACTCTGCACATCCCACTATGAGAAGTAGTAAGACCGACATATGGATGACAGTTTTCTGAAAAAGTTTCTGAATTGTCACTTTAACTCTTCTTAGTATGCAAGTGGTCTACAAGGCTACGTCTATGTCTACTTTGCTTATGACAATATACGAATCCGCAAAACTGTCTTGTCAGAAAGACTCTTTAGGCAACTCGCAACCCCGTTTTCTTTAATCATTAGATATTCTGGCTGGTTTCAACCCGTTGGCTCAAAGAGCTGTAAGGTCACTTATGTAGCTATCTTTAAGATATAACAATGTAAGCTCGTAAAACAGGAGTTTGTATACATGAAAACTGATAACCTTTGCCTGTGCACCTTTTACATAGTAAAAATTCAATTTTTTTTATTAGTGAACCTTCAATCAGAATAGCTAAGAGATAATTGTACATATGTTATTATTGATACATCTTTTATATTATCCACCTAGGATTTCCAACATTGTAAGCACCATTAACTGAAAAATTTTAAAGATGATGATGAGAGGTCAACCCAGAAAATATTCTGTTCACGACAATTTTCGAAAAAATGCCGTTTGGGGTAGGGGGTCTAATTAGCTTCAGAATTTTACAGAGGAATCTATATTGAAAAACTTGACCCGGCTTTAAGAAATAACAATGATAAATTTTCATTCTTTTATTAATTTTTACATGTAACGAAATTGAATGAAAAGGTTTTTTAAAATAAGTTGGTACAATATCCCGAGAAGTTCTTTTTCAGAAACATACAATTCTCCTTGTTTCTCATTATGTTAATTTTATTTCATTAATTAAGCCCTTAAGCCAAAATCCTATTCCTCTTACTACCTTCTTTGATAAAATAAATATTTTAAACGAATAATCTTACTTGTCGAATTATTAATTTCTTATTAATAAATTAATAATTTAATTTTTTTTTTTAGTGTCATCTTATTTTCATGAGATAAAATAACTGATCTTATTCTTATTTTAATATATTATTCTTTGCTAGTTTGTGTAAAAAAAAAGAAGCCTGTATATAATATTTATAAATCTTTCACTCGAAAATCAGGTTAAGTAGTCACTGAATTATCCAGAAAATTGATGAAAACATGGAAGTCAATTAATAATTTTGCAAAATTATGCAGAATCTAATGGCTTAAGCTGTCAAATAGAATGAATAGATACACAAGTAGAAATACAACATAAAAAGGGGTAAACCTCAGTTTTACTCAGTATAATGAACGAATTCGAAAACCCGTCTCATGAAGAAAAAAAATGAGTCATAGATGTTTACTAGTCTAATAGTTAAAAAGATTTCACATAAACACGTGGAATAACAATCAATGATCAAACCACAACTACGTAATAGATCAGAAATTATAAACATTAGTAACGGTCTCTTCAAACTTGATACTTTCGTTACGATGGCAATAGCCTCTTCTAAGAGGGTTGACAGCTAGCGGATAGTTTTTTACTCTTTCTTAATATACTCCTTTGTTTCCCCAAACATCCCTTTCTGGACATTAGTCCTTTCCTACGCTTTCACCCTTTTAAAATACCACTCTTCCCTCCCCACTCTTTTCAACCCCTCACCAGATGTTTCTGCATCTAGTGTTTCAGTTTGGTTTTTGACTCTGACGAGGACCACTTGTTACGGTTGAAAGACTTTAGTCTTGTTTTCGCATTTCATTTTGTGGTTTGATCATTAGTCTAATAGTATGTATAGAATTAACTACAAACATAATTGAAACAAATTTTCATTAAAACCTATCCGGTAACCTATTATATTTGTAATTCACAATCTTAAAATGCCTATGTAGCAACTATACTAATACAATAAAATCCCTGTGTTTGTCAAATACATCTACAGTTCTATATTAAATAGAATGTAAGTTATTTTGCACTTTGGTGGTCTATAATTATATCTGAGGCATCTATAAATCATGAAAACGTCAATGGTTCCAATAGAATTCCAGTGACTAATCCCACGGTTCCCTTCTCGATAAGACCACTCATCCGTATATTTCTTGGTCCACTCTACGCCCTCTCTATATTGACTCACTCCCCTTAAAAACGCTCCACTGACTCGTAATTTCATATAAATTTCTCATGCTTCTTTACATATTCATGAAAGTATAACCAAAATAGTTAAAATCAAGAAATATTCTTTGAATTATTTCTAAGAATATTTTAGATTTCAAAATGAGAGTATTTTTTTTACAAGAAATCATAAAACTACACCCATCGGGAAAAAAAACACAGAGAAAGAACTGGAACTTTGCCTGACGACCGGACAATCCAATTGCTAGCAAAAATATAGGATAATTTCCAATATCAAAATAGTGATTATATATATTACTGTAAGATTGCAGCAAAATCTTCGCTTAAGTGTATTGCATTATAGTTCACGCCAGTTACCACCTGCTCAGCGCAAAATCTGTTATTAGTAAGGTGAAAATATATATTGTATTAAAAATTTGGAAGTTACTTTGTTGATTAATTTACCGTGTCTACGAAAAAGTTGAATTAAAAAATTGAAAACATTTTGAAATAGAAAAGTATTTACTTTCGTTTTAAAATTATGTTTGAAACCGGGAAATAATTTCCTTATAAAATAAAATATGACTAACTATGTCATTATGAATTATAGTTATCTGTGTAATGGTAAAGGCTTTTTGGAGTTTAAAGTGTAAATAGAGTTCTATTGTTAAGTTAAAGGAGTTAATAAAAAAATTCTTAAAACAGGAAATCAATGTCTGTTTTGTGGTAATTATAAATGGCACCTGTATGGACAATAATGGAGTGGATTTATAGGAGAAATAAACGAGATATCGGTGATGAGTCCCCTGGTTCTCTTATTCAATCATTGCTTCTTAACGGCATTCAGTCTGAGTTCGGTTTTGACACTGACGAAGACCGCATTTTACAGCTGAAAAATCTTAGCCTTATTTCTCTTTTCTTATTGTAGATTGAACATTAAGTTAAGTTATTCTTGAATAAAATTTAAGATTTTCGGTTCTTTGATCCATATTTCTATTATAATTTAATGGTTTTAAAAATATTCTTATTGATGTTAACACTATTTGCTCTTCAATCATATGAAATAGGTATTTTAGAAAAACAAATCTACGTCTCACTGTATTAGAGAGACTTTTTGTTTTTTCTTTGTGCTCGTTACATGGGATTTTAGTCTCAGTGAGCCTGTGAATATCTCTAGCTATCTATAGGGATCCCTACAAAAACTACTCCATGCCTTCAGATAAAGGTAGTAGTAAGCTGGCTTAGTATGTGTTGCATAATATTGTAATTGTGGTAACCACTTTATATTGCTATAAAGAAATACTGAACAAACTTTATCCTAGTTCCCTTATTCCGACTACTATCACTATATGACTAGTCACACACCCGACTCTATGTTATTAAATCGTATTTAATGTGTACTCGTGTAGCCCAATAAACTATAGTATGGAAGGGTAATTTGTAAATGAGCCATTTCAACTGATTCATAATGAGTGTGCTTTGAGCAATTGAATGACAAACCACGGAAAATATGACAGAAGCCATATTAGTCTGCCTGCTTTACTCCGGAGTACTGTAGGGAAATATTTAATTAAATAACTTCTTCCCAAAACTAATTGCGGTAACTTAAAATATACCATTAGTCTTATTTTCATGCGCATAAATCATAATACTCCCTCCTTTAAATAAATTATTTAACAATTTTATGAGTATTTTCGTTAATGTGGAGGTGAGCGAAATGCTGACTTTTATTTTTGAAATTCATACTTTTTAAAGCAGTTTTTTGGGCACTACTTAATCTGCTTCCTTCTCAAATCAAGGTATTAACGTAAAATTCCATTCACATAATGGTCTCGTAGACGAATAGTACTTTGTTTGACTAGGAGATTTAAAACGAAATAATTTCCAAATAGATAACATGAATGCACTTTTTCTGTTACAGCAGTAATTAAAAGCTAAACAATTTTTCTCTCCATTCATGTTCATATATCAAATTTCATTTCGTTTCTGTGTAACAGCGCAATATTTACCAAAAACACAAACATAGCTGAAAAGTGTTGCGTATGTCACCGCTAGAGGTTTCTTTTTCATTATACTCTAAATTCAAATAGTTGTTGGCCAAGCATTTTAGTTTGTGCTCCTAGTGACTGTGATTCTGGCGCAAGGTTAGGCCCATAGTTCTCCTCGAATTCCACGTCACTACGTGAAAAGAAAGCGTCTGCCGGTTGCCCTAATAATAAATACTGTGATTGAATACCTATATCAACTACAAGGTACATATTGCTCTGTGTAATCTTTTATAAACATATAGTACTCAGGCTCATTAAGTATTGTATTTGAAAAAACAGGCACTAAAAAACTTACTTTAAAACATGAACTACAATACTGAATTCTAAGTACCTCAGTCACAACCCACACATTTAAATAATCTGGAAAGGACTACAATTAACTTACTACTAAAGTGTGCTATAATTACTCAAATTGGATTTAAAAAAAAATTACTGGATTATAATACAGATACACCATAAAACTAATTATACTTAAAGTTATAATTCTTTGGCCAAAAGCAATCTTTTGGATATTCTACGTATGTTCAAATTGGAACAATAAATATGATTATCCTACTCTGCCTTCACAAAGATATCAGCCATCAAGCATTCCAAATATTTATTCAATATTATTATAATTTAAAAAATTATAATAACTTTTCTTTGTCAGGTTTTTTTAAAATAACATGTTTTAATGATTAAATTTCACTAGAACAATGGAATAAATAATATTCGCTCAAAACTCTGTTAAATTAGAAAACTTCAATAATTACTAAATTTTTTTATATTTATCATCAAATTTAATTTGCTTAAATTCTATTTAAGATTTTTATTTAACAATCGCACATATATGAGTATATTCTATATAATATGTCTACTCATTTTAACTCATTTATCATAATAGAATACATATTTATAACTAAATATTGGCTCTAATATAACTTTCTTTCAATTACCTTAATATTCTACTCCCTAGAATGAATTTATTGAAGTAGAATTTCTTATATAATCCTCTTTTTCGACTGAATTAAGAAATACAGAAAATTAAGCTTTCATTTATGAAATACCCTTTTACTATTAAACATAATATCTTTTTGAAAAAGATCACCAGACGTTTGTTATAATATAAGCGGGTTAAAGCAAGGCTATTTAAAGGATAAATAGAAATAGCGGGTCATTAACCTGCCAATAGTTGTTACTTCTAATAGCATTGATGTTTTTTACAATTATATTTGTAAATTGAACCATGTTATTATTATTTATCAAATGTACATTTTACAGTTAAGAAGAGGGCTTAATTTAAATAATTGATATTAATAATGAGCATTTCCTAATTTTACCAATTGAATAAAGTACAAAAATTTAAATCATATCTATAGTTTACCATATAGAACAAATATAAACAATTTGAAGGATAATTTAGTTGTTTTAATTTTTTTTAATAACTTAAACATATAAAATGGTCTGATATTTTTGTTTAGCTAAAAATAGCTATTTCCTTCTTTCACGCTGTCTTATAATAACAATTATTCAAAATGATTTACCCGGTTAACCTTAAAATTTACCATAACGCCTCTTTAGTAAATGTAATTTTAATAGCAAATACCTCAACTCACCTGCCACACAATTTTCTATTTCTAGATATTTCATTTTGAACTGTTAAACCACATGACTTGTATTGTGCCTTCTCAAGCTTTCAGATTGAATCATAAGTAAAAATTTTTATATTTTATTGTAAAACAAATATTTTCAGTAGTTTGAAAAATCTGAGGGTGTTTTCGGTTATTTCTTTGTAGTTATTGTGACAATGCCAAATTTTCAAGGTACTAGAATATGTAGTATAGAAAAAAATGTTGGCCAAAAAATATTTTAGCCAAAAAAATGACTTTACCGTCAGGCATAATTTCTCCCAAAATATACAGTACATGTACACTATAAGGCTCACTTTTGTGTAAAATATTAATTAAATCCATGACAAAATTCTGGACTGTAGGGATCACACAATATTTTCATGATTACCCACACACACACACACACACACATATATATATATATATATATACAGGTAGATAACATATCGGGAGAATTTGACTGAAGATATTAGTAAACCTGTATATGGTGAAGGGTTAGAACATTATAATCGAAGTTATGGCTGACATTTAGAAGTCAACGCTATGGGATTTCATTTTAAAATATTATAGATCTATCTATTCAAGAACTCGATGTTTGCAGAATGAATTTCATGAGTTCATTGCTATTGCAGTGGAAGTCCCTATGTAGAAAGGAGCAACGAACCAAACATTTGCTGGTAAAAAAAACTTCACCTAAAAGAAAAATTTGTCAAAAGAAAATCAAAAGGAAACACAAAAATGAAATTTTTTCTCTAACAGGCTGTTGATTTGAAACTATTTATTTTATTTGCTATTGAAATCTATAAGGACAATATTTAAGTTTATTTTATCGTAGTTGAAGGTATTTAAATTATCACTTATGTAGAACCTAACTCTATATTTAAGCCTAGATACTCTGTAAGTGCCATAAAGAACCTTGACCAGACAACCATAAAGGTTATTTTCTTTATTGAACTAATTATGGCCACATAATGCAATAAATAACACGCTTATGGACTCATATGCACAAATCTACCCTCCCACAATCATAAAAAATCTCAAAAATGACATCTAGTATTCTCAAAACTCAAAATACGTGACAGTAAAAAAAATGTTATTACTTGAAACATATTACTTTTATGAAATACATGGTTTAAAAACAAAACATGTTCCATTTATTTTTATATTCATGGAATAAAAACATAATGCTCAATTATTTGCATTTACTGTTAAAATTCAGGTTAAAATGGGAGACAAGAAGAAGAAATGCATCAATCACAAGCGGAATACTTCTTTAATCAATATTACCTCAACTTGACACTATCTCTCATCATTCTGGGATTTAATATCACTGTATTTCCTCACATAAACAATTCACCTACGATGTATTCTACTACCTAATGGCAACTTTATGTTGTTTATGATATATTTATTTCTACCTTATGGAAACAAAATCTTTTGAGGGATTATTACGAGTTCCAATCAATTAAAAGTTAACATGATATTTTTAAAATCGGTAAACATATCAAAACCAAAATGATTACTTATGATTACAAATATAACAACACTGGTTGATAATTACATGTAATAATACATAATTACATAATTTACATATACATGTAAATAACTATTAAAAATGTTAAATATATATTAAGTTAATGTTTATTGGTACTTATTTGGTAATTATAATTTTAATATGTATTAATTTCTAGACCATTGTATATTACATTTTTTTAATATTGCGCTATATTTTACTTTAATTAAGGAAGTTTTACCACCTTTGCTTTTGTTTGTGACACTATGTGTACCAATACATACTATGTGTGGCATATGAACTTCGAACGAGTTCAATAGGACCACATGAATTCTCTTAGGTTTGGTATTTTCAATGAAACCTATAATAATCTCTGTCGTACTGCAAAATGCTTGAAATTATACGAGTTGGAACCAGCATGTAATTATTTTGTAAAGAAATCCTAAAGAAGTTTTGATTTATGTTTGTGTCAATGTATATGTATCTGAGTTATTTTGTTTTTATTTTTGCTTATCCTAATATATGAAAGAGGCCTATGGGAGGGGCAGATGTGAATGGATATGAAAAAGCGCGAGAACACCGGGGGTTGAGAAGCAGGGGTTTCCATGGTGACAGGAGAGTTGGAGAGCGTCTGTGGAAAGCTAAGCCCTGCCTGAGGCTCGAATCCATAACCTAATCCTCCAGGTGAAAGTCTCTAACGGAAAACAAAAACCAAACCATTTCCCCGACTCCTTTCGTCACCCAGCAAACTGGATATCTTTGTGTCAACGCCCAGCATCCTTGCTAATGCACAATTTCTAACCAAAATAAATCCAAAAATCCAATTCAAATCAAAGCCTTTTGTGGAGATGCATACAAAAATAGTTCTTAATTTAACTTTAACTTTGACCCAAAAGGAAAACTAAAAATAAGAAAATGTAGAAATACAAATAAATAAAAAAAAAAGAAGAAATATAAGGGAAGGTTGTTTTTAATATAAATGGTTGTATGCAAAACGAGACCTATGATAAGAAATGAAATAAGAGTATCTTCAAATGAATGTTTGATAGTAACTTTTCAAAGGTTTTTCTTTGACTAATAATGTTTGAATAGTTTTTGATTCATGAACATGACACTCTAACATCTGCAAAGAATATTCATTAATTCTCTGTATAATCGTTGTTAGAAATTTAAAAACTAATAATATTCGGAGAGACTTGGTTACCCCTTAAGTCCTCTGAATCCTACAAAGCACTACGAAAAGGTTTTGGAGACATACGAGGGTTAGTCAAAAAGTTCTCAGACAAATGACATAATTGGTGCCATTTACAGGTGGAAACATAGATTATAAAAGTGTATAGACAACAATGGAGCTTTTGTAGAAAAATAAAAGTAATGAGTTGTTAAATAAAGAAATTATGGAATTTGTCTGAGAACTTTTTGACTACCCCTCGTAACTTGTGAAGGAAAGACTGTCTATATTCTACAGAAAATGAAACAATTACATGGGAAAATTAAAGAACAGACTCATTGAGTGAGTCAACTAAATAAATTTCAATTTAAAAACCAATCTCAGTTTATGTTCTTAATCTCGTATTACGTAAAAATTCCATGGTATATTTGTATTTAACTCCTCTAACGAATAATTTTCATTCAAATTTTGGAGGGTCCAAAAGATAACAAAAAATATAGAGATTCATATTTGTTATTTAATTGATATGATTGACAATAATAATATACTTTTAGTAATAAACAATCAATGTTGTTTTTTGTTCGTAGCCATATTGGATGTTTTCTATTAATTGTATATTCCTTTATGATTGGTTAAACTTAACCATGTCAGAATCTTCCAAATAAACTACACATTACTCCTATGGAGCAACACTGAAAAGTAAAGCCTTTATGCATGGGTACTAGAAACAAAAACAAATTCCAAGTTACTGAAAGCATAAAATTATTGCAAAATCTAAAAAAAGTTATCTTTAATTGGAAGTCACTGTAATTTGGTTAATATGTCAAGATTAATCTAGTATTTTTTTTAGCAACCTGTTAAGGCAAAATTTAACTTTAAAAATTCTTACCCGGTTTATTATAAATTATAGTTTCTCTTAGCAGGTTTTAATAACTTAAAATAAATAAAAAAATATTTTTTTTTTACTGTTGAAATAAGCATTTATAAATTATATCCTAATATTGAAAATAATGAAGTTACTCCCCAATAAAGGGTAAAATAAAGAATGATAGGGTTGAGACGTAATTAGATTTGGCAGTGTGTTCACCATTGTGGTAATTATGATTCCAGAGGGATTGCAGAAGGTATTAGCATAAGTCAGCCTGCTAGATTGAACTATCCCAGAGGGTGGAAGCTAGTCATGCAACTCCCAGAGGAAACAGACTTCATCTTCTCAAATACTCAAGCTAAGCTAAATCAACTGGAAACGAAACTTCAAAATTAATTTTAATTAAGATAGCTTTAATAAGTATATATATAATTAAGTTAGTTTGATTTTGTTGACATATTTCATATTAAAAACTAATGTAATGCTTAAAACAATTTCAAAGAAAACATATTTTTCTTTTAAATTTATTGTTAATATTAAATGTTGAAACTCATAACTACAATACAAAAGTATATTTTAAAAGAAATTCTACTTATCTATATCATACTGTTCACATTTATGAAGAACCATCAAACTGTAACGTTTCGTCAAAGTAACACCAAGTATTTTTGATTTTGATAGAACCCTTTTTGATACCCGATCAAGAAATATTTTAAAATTTCTTTCTTTGGTTTGAACAATTATTTTTACTTAATAAATTTATTGTGAAATTGATACATATACTTATGACTGCATTAGTAAGAAAAAGACATATGGATAATTGAAGTACAAAATGAACTGGTCATAAATAAAATATAGAAATTAATTAGTTCTACTTTAGTTTTTTAACCTTATGTAACCTCTTTTTTATTTATTTTGTTGTCACTATCTGATACAACTTGTAAAGCCTCAATTTTGATTTTGGTTTTGATTATCTCTAGTGGTTGTTGTTTCATATATATAATGGTATATTTAGAAAACATTCCTTCTTTACTATTTTTTTTTTTGTTGAACAATATGACAACTCATTTTTACTATTTTTCTGCCAACTTTTCTAGTTTAGAACTGCAGTCTTTATGTTTTCAGAAACTTTGTGATGAGTTCTACAAGCATAACTCCACTTTGACTTTTAACTTTATTTACAATAAAGATCTATAAATAGTACATATATTCTTGCCAGATGTTTCGTTAGTATTTTTGTTACTAATCAAATGAAAGTTTACAATTAATAATACATTAGTTTTTAGATTTAAACAAATATATTTAACAAATTTCCTGAAAGTATAGGGATGGATGTAGGAAAAATAAATAAAAAAATAAGTAGAACCATAGTAAAAAGCAGAAATGTAAAAATGAGAAACTTAATATTTATATATATACTTAAAATAAACTGACACATAGAAAGAAACGTAACAGAGACTCACTTTTCTTTCTATTTGTTACAAATTATTTTAAGAGTTATCACTCCTTCTGGATCGCATTTCAATAATACACACACACACACACACACACACACACGCACATATATATATATATTATTGAAAATGACACCAAATTTAGCTGATACCTGTTTCTTAACAAGTTTCTCAATTTTTCTAAATAACACTCTCGTTATTTCGTCTACACAATAAAGTACATCTCCTATGGTCGACATGTTTCGAATGATCAACATTCATCATCAGGACGTGAATAAGATCTAATGTGAAAACCTGGTTTATTATATACACAGAGAAGGTAGAAGGGGGGGTTTTTTCCATAAAGTTTAAGTATAGTTGGGCGTTAATCTGTGGGGTGAGTGGCCTCCTGGCCTGCGCCGCTACCTGCAAGGGTTTCTGGCTGCCCTTGATGCGAGCTAAACAGCTTCAAAATATTCAGGTGGAAAATAGTAGCCGTATTTTGAAGCTGTTTAGCTCGCATCAAGGGCAGCCAGAAACCCTTGCAGGTAGCGGCGCAGGCCGGGAGGCCACTCACCCCACAGATTAACGCCCAACTATACTTAAACTTTATGGAAAAAACCCCCCCTTCTACCTTCTCTGTGTATATAATAAACCAGGTTTTCACATTAGATCTTATTCACGTCCTGATGATGAATGTTGATCATTCGAAACGTGTCGACCATAGGAGATGTACTTTATTGTGTAGACGAAATAACGAGAGTGTTATTTAGAAAAATTGAGAAACTTGTTAAGAAACAGGTATCAGCTAAATTTGGTGTCATTTTCAATAATGTGTGTATCAAGGAAGGACTGCTACAAAAATTTACGAATATATATATATATACTTTTTTGTTGGAAATACGATCCTAAACGGACAAATATAGTTCAATGTAGAAAAAGAAACATAGAGAAATAAAAAGCACACACTGCAGTTTGGTTTTTCTCTCTTATTTCTCCTGAAGACGGTTCAAACCGAAAATTAGAGACTAAGTGTGTGTTTTTGATTTCCCTATGTCTTTTTTTCTACATTAAACTATATATATATATACCAATTAGATGAAACGATTCTTCAAACTGAATAAACTAGAATTTTCAAAAGACACACAGAAAAAAAATCACTGAACTCACTGCTATATTTCGATGTCCTCGTCGTGAGGAATAGATATGTATATATATGTGTGGAATAAAATAAAAGGTTTGTATGGATAATAAACACATGAATACATAGAAAATGAGACAAAAAATAACTACAGGACTCACTTCGATATTTAAACTTTCGTCGTCATCAGGAAGAAGTACGAATTACTTCTTCTTTCTAACGATTATCAAAACATCGAAGTGAGTTCTGTCGTGGTTTTCTATGCTTTTTTCTATGTGTTAATATATATAAATTACATGATGGGTAGGTGCGTGGGTGTGAAAGTGCGTTGTTTGAGATATATAAATGTACGTTAGTATTCATGTGTGTAATGTTTCTCCCTAAGAGACATGATTCTCCCCAGCCACCCCGTTACTACCGGTTGCATGTTGTTTTAGGCCTGCTTTCCGTTGAAACTTGGAGTCAGTATATCACGCACGATGACAGTGGCTATCTCTCTCCACCACTCCAGTCCAATTTAAAAAAGAGCTATTCCAGAAATACTCCAACACATTGTTTACTATATTGCTGTAGACATGGGAAAGTTTATTATGTCCTAAGCATCAAGCATGATTTAGATCGGCATCCATGCTTATCTTTGTAAATTATGCTAAATAATTTAATGAAACATATTACTTACATAGTAATAAATCTTTAGAACTATCCAAATCATATATTATTAAAACCAAATCTGGAATTTGTCAGTTTTCTAGCTTCAAATCAAGCTCATACACGCTAACGTTTCAGTTTATCCTAAATATTTTTTATAAGTGTACAAAATAGTGAAACACAGAAATTACACTAATCCCAAATAAACACATACACAATTATTATTATAATGAGTGTAGTTATACGAGTAGTAATAACCTCTTACAGTACAAGAACTCACAAAAATCAAAATTCATGGAATGAGGACCATAAGACTTTTACATTACTGGAAAAGGGAACTACAATATTAACCTTACAAAACCTTTTCTCAGACTGTTATTAATATAAGTGGTACTATCAAGAGTAACAATCATGCAGTGTAGCGACATTAAAGGGAAAACATTTAAACACATTTCCAACTTAAAATTGCTAAAAACAGTTTAATATACTTGAATAAATAATATTAGAATCCAATATACTCCTACTGCGATTAATTGAAATTTAATATTTAATATGTGATATTTAAGGTTTGAATTCATTAATTTAAATTATTCATATTGAATAAGAATATTAAAATAATATTGTGTCAAGAACGGCTTTTGTATCGCGTGTTACATTATTTGTATTTTACATTTTGAGTTAGATTGCTTTGTAACACTTTAAAGTTAGAAAGTTAGAAGGAAAACTAAGAATGCGTGGAATAAAAAAACGGATACAGAAAACCTAAGTAAAATATATATGATATTACTTAGTGATTTGTAAAAATACTCCATGAAATCACTCCCTACCAGAAAAAACTAGTAAGAAAACTAGAGAAAACGAGCAAAAAAGTCGTAAATGCGGAAGCTGCTGTCTACTTTAATATATATATATAACAATTAAAAGAAACGGTCCAGCAGACTTTTTTAAATAATATATATATATATATATATATATATATATATTATTTGGTGGTAAGGTGGCTGCACTGCGTGTCATTGTATTGTTGTTTACATCGGCCAGTGGACGCATGGAAATCATGTAGTTTCCTGGACCTTTTTTCTTGTTTGATATAGTTTTAATGAGTTCTTAGGGTTGTTTTGATTTATCAAGTCTGATTAGAAGGTTCAAAAAGCTGTCACTGGGGCAGCACACTAGCTGATTTGAACACAAACTGCTATGTAATTAGTTTCTCATAATAGAAAAATACCAAGCTAATTATGTATATTAATTAAATAATGTAATATAATTATGTTTAATGTTATAGTAACTAAACTCTGTATTGATGTAGACCAGAAGATGTCTACAAATATAGACGAAACGTCGGATTAAAGGTGTTGCATTATTGAAGCTAGAGCAAACCTCGATAAGAAAGAAAAAAAATATTATATATATATATATATATATATATTATATATATATATATATATATATATATAAAAGATTTCACATAAACACGTGAAACAACAATCAATGATCAAATGACTAAGATCTTTAAACCGTAACAAGCAGTCTTCATCATAGTTGGGATTTTGACGTTGACGAAGACCACCTGTTACGGTTGAAAGATCTTAGCCTTTTCTTTCCATTCCATATTGTGCTTTGATCATATATATATATATATATATATATATATATATATATATATATATATATATAAAAGACTACACATAAAAAACGGGAACACTTACTGGATCAATATTTCAACACAATATTCATCATCAGGAAGAGAGTAGAAGGGAAGAAGAAGAGGTACTTGAGTTCAAGAGTATGGATGGAAGTACTTGACGGATATTTAAAAATGTTTTTTTAATATAAAAGCGTTCAAGAGTTTCAATGTATAGATACAGTACCATGCTTTAAATTTCGTGCTTGCTTTTATTAGATATTTATTTTAAAGTGGTAGTTTCAATATACAATATAAATGTATATTGAAACTGCCACTTTAAAATAAAGTGGAATTAATTTTATCATAATAATACCACTGATGAATATCTTACTTTATAGCATGCTTCTTGATAGTTCGTTAACGTATTTATTTCATATTTTTAAGATAAAAGTATACACAGAGTTAATGAAAATGGTTGTAATACTTTAAGACAGAGTGACTAAAGCTTATGCCAGGTAATTTACTGTACTATTGACTGAGACAGTGAACCGAAATTCCCGTCACTCCTTAGCATCAGGGCCTTAATTATAAGGTTCCAATTTCAAAACCCCCTCTCCTTCTGTAGACCGCCTCACCAGGAGGACGAGGGAGAACTGGCCTTTTCACTAATGAAGCTAAAATAACTTTACTCAGGCACAAAATTAATTGAAAATGAAATATAAATTTATTTTAAATATGTTTTGTTCTAGAAAATAATAATTGTTTAAAATATTCAGTAGCAAAATGATAATTTAGCGTCAATATAAGTTAAATCTCACTAGTATTGCCATATCATTTAAAATAAAGAAAATTTTTTGAGGAACAAGTTTTGTAGAAATTTTAAGAAGGAAAACACCTTTCTTAACATCTTAAGAAAACTAAGAAAAACCTTATTGAATTCGATAACAATAAATGTGAAACGCTGTAAATATACCGTAATTTATCCTGTCATTTTTTAGTACTATCAGTTGAGGGAGGAAGAAATTCCACTAAATCTTCCCAAGAAGACTAACTTCTACTGAAAGAGAATTCTATATGTACCTACCTGTTTCATAACTGACGGACGTAATTATATTGCCAGTTGTTGAAACATTACTGAAATTCAATTTACAGAACTTTTCTGACACTAATTTTTTCAGAAAGAGAGAAAAAAAAGGAAGTTAAAACTTCAAATAAAATTTATTTGTTATGTATTATAGCAAAACATGAAAGAATGATAACTTTTCCGTTATAAATAAAACAAAAAAATTAACATACAAAAAATTTTAGTAAAAAATAAAATAAATAAACCTGTTCCATTTCGTCCTATTTAATCCAAAAAAAAAAGTTTGTTGAAGCAAGTAAATATATTTATATTATTAAATTAATCACAGAGTTAACTTCACTTTTTAATCTTCTCTTTGCCTAAAGGGTTGGTTAATCCCTAATCGAATCAAGCTAAAAGGGAATATTTAATGGTGCTACTTTTTAAGTAATTGAGAAAAGTTCTTATATGTAGGGAACTGAACTATACAACGAAGTCCCTAGAATTAGCTGTGTGCCGTGTATTTTAGTAAAACATTAGTAAACACGGAGTATAAATTATAAATATAGATGAAAGTGTAATAAAGATATATATATATATATATATTGGAGACTGTCTCCAACCGTCTCTTAACCAATGCGCTTGGTTTCCCTCTCTTATCTCTCCTGAAGACGGTTCAAACCGAAAATTAGAGACTGTAAGTGTGTTCTTTTGATTTCTCTATGTTTCTATTTCTATATTCAACTATATATATATATATATATATATATAACAGATTCAATAATATATCGACCGTTTGATAGAATAGGTGTGTTCTCTAATCGGTGTTCGGTCAATTTTCCAGGATAAAAAATTAAACTCTCGTTGCCAACGTTTCGGTTTTATTTAAAACCTTTTTCATAGAAACTTTAGTCTAGTCGAAGGTTTTGTCCGGTTAACATTGTTGTTCCTTTAAATAATGTAAATTTCATTTTCTTCGTTAAAAAAATTCTTACTTTTGTAAGTAATATTGTTTTATGTATCTCTGAAATATTTCTGCTTGTAATATTCATAAGTTGTAACAATCCATTTTAACATTGTGTATATGTTTGATGTTGATATGTGATTTCTTATTATCCTTTGTTTATATCTATTACATATCTGACCTAAATATTTTAATAAAATAAATTCAATGAAAGAAAACACACATGGAAAACACAAAAACTGGTTATGATATTTCAATATTAGTTTCATAGTCAGAAACTGCTTAGGTATTAACTGTATATCACTTGCAACACTCAAGTGAAATTACAGATTTTTCTTCAGAATTAATCAGAATTAATTTTTCTCAGAATGAATATAAATTGTGTACATCGTTACGAATCTTAATCATAGTGGGTTACAAAATGATGATTTCCTTGTATTTAAATGATCCGAACATTACAACATACGCCAAATTCATTAATATAAAATAGATTAGGTATAATATTTAATTGTTTATCTAGTGAAATAAATATTCAAATATATACGTTCCGTTTATTGTTAATTTATATTTTGTCGTCATGTTAATTAATGCTGAACTGTCCAAAAGCATGTGGTATATGGTTTGGGCTGTAGCGTTTTCACAAGAACATGCTGGTTTATCTTGTAGTTTAAACTTGTGTAAATATCCTTTTAATCTACTGAATGCTTTTAAGAACTGGCTTATTAGCTAGGTGACTTTGATGTGACTAGGTAGAGGTGGTAGGTGGCGGAAACGGTAGAGGTGGTCAATATACATTTACCCTTCACAAGCGTAAAGGTATTGACAGTCTAGAGGTGACCAGGCTACAGGGTTTTTGGAAGAGTTTGAGTGTGTGTGTGTGTGTGTCTGGTAAACCACAAAGAATACCATAATATATTAAAACTCTGCATATAGCGTTTGCTTAGTGTGCTATCAAAATATTTGTAAAAGACCCAGGATTTTACTTTGAAACCCTCTCCATTAATTTCTTCTTTGTATTAACTTAGTAAAGTATGTTTATGTAACCAAAATGTATTAAAGTTTAAAACTATTAACAAATTACTCTAAGAATCTACAAAAGTAAACTTGTTTTCTAAACAGTATAAATTGTGGAAATACCGGAAAAAGTATATCCCTACATAAAAACTTGGAAGGTTACTAAGTCTTCTTGTTTTTTTATGGTTTAAACTTCATTGATTGGGTCACGTCATATATATATATATATATAGCCTTGTATATTTCTTAAATGCCTTCTCAAGTTTTCTGACATTATTCCTCCATCTTTCAGGTACCATATAAACCAACTCACCGAAAGATTTGTTTTTATTTTCGGTATTTACATTGGGTCCGACGTTTCAGTCTACACTTACCATTATCAAGGAATTATTTTTACAATTTTTTACAATTCTTAATTTATTGCTTATTTACACTAACATCACTTAATTCAACTCATTTAAACATAATAATAAAATACACATTTAAAATTTACAATCTACAAATAAACCTAAAAATAACCTTGTGTTAACAGGTTTGTTTCTAAATACCCTACATGAATTTTACACAACATTACTTAAATCACTATATAGCTGTTATGTCTTTTTCATGTATGTAACTTTTATGTAATTTTGGAATTACATGTATGTAAATTTTGGAAAAACAATTAGCCTGATGATTAAGGTTTGGCTTTTTCTCCTTTATACTTAACGATTTAATTATATGCAGCCTCGTATGGTTATTTTCTTGATATGATACTTCAATGTTGTCTTCCAGCGTTTACCTATTTAGCTTGATTATATGTATTTTCATTGTGTGTTCTTTCGGTGCTCCGGTTGCAAAGTGCATCGTAAGTCTGCGTGAAAATGACTTTCATAAGTGCAAAAAAAGTAATGTTGTGTAAAATTCATGTAGGGTATTTATACTGTGCCAAGTTATAAGAAGTTCGATAATTCTAATAAACTAGAGGGATCCAGGCAATGCGTATGATAAGTTGTAACTCTCCACATGTTACAGTGGACTTGGTTGATTATTCAAAATTATTTTCTATTTTGATTTATACACTTGATTTTAATGTTTATTTAAATTTTCTTAATGTTTTTAAATTGTGTCAGTTCATGTTTAAATAAGTTGGACGAAATCATGTTACACCTGACGATGATTTCAGGGAAATCGAAAGCTTGTAAATAAAAAATATAGTACATATTTCATAACCTATAGAGTTATTTCTTCGATATCTCTGGGACAACTCCTCTATAAAATCTCGCCCTACCAAAGAAAACTAGAAAGCACTAGTAAGAAAGTCGTAAATGTGGAAGCTGCCGTCCTTTTTAATAATAATACATACACACACACATTTATATATATATATATATATTCATTTTGATTTTTCCCCTATGGCATTTTTGTCTCATATACATATCTTAGGTGTTGCTGGTCTGAATACTGGGCTGTGACTGGCTGTTGTTGTTATATATATATATATATATATATATATATATATATATACTTCAATGTGCATAAAGAAACATAGATAAATTATAAACAAAAACTTACAGTCTCTAATTTTTGGTTGAACCGTCTTCAGGAGAGATAAGAGAGGGAAACCAAGCGCACTGGTACAGAGACGGTTGGAGACCAACAATGTTGCCACATACGCACCCGGTCATAGAGAATAAGGTAGACAAGAATCAATTTAAATTAAAATAGGAAAATGAAGAATAATTGTAAGTACCAAAACAAATAAAATAATAAAAAAATAAAAAAAATATAATAAAAAATAAAAACTGAGGGATGAACAGAAGAAATGATACAAAAATAAATAAAAATTAAAAATTATTGAATAAGCTTTAATAAAAAATAGATAATAAGACTTAAAATAAATTAAATAAATAAAAAATATATTTTATGCTTTAACATTAAAGCATAATATGCTTAATTAAAGATATATTAATGATACGTATAATATAACGTAAATCTTTAAGATATACGTTAACAATAACGTTAATAACGTTAATAACGTTAACTACAACATATCAATAAGAAGTTATGTTAAAGATATATTGTGCTTTTATCTTATATATTTTTCATTTATTTGATTTATTCTCTATTCTCTATTTTTTATTAAAGCTTATTCAATAATTTTTAATTTTTATTTTTTTTTGTATCATTTCTTCTGTTCATCCTTCAGTTTTTATTTTTTATTATATTTTGTTATTATTTTATTTGTTTTTGTATTTACTATTATTCTTCATATTCCTATTTTAATTTAAATTGATTCTTGTCTACCTTATTCTCTATGACCGGGCGCGTATGTGGCACATTGTTGGTCTCCAACCGTCTCTGTACCAGTGCGCTTGGTTTCCCTCTCTTATCCCTCCTGAAGACGGTTCAACGGAAAATTAAAGACTGTAAGTTTGTGTTTTTAATTTCTCTGTTTCGTTATGTACATTGAAGTGTATTTGTCCATTTCGGATCGTATTTTCATCGAAAAAGTATATATATATATATATATATATATATATATATAATATATATATATTCAGATTAAGAAGAAAATGAGGATTTTTTTGTGAAAAAAGCATAAAGTAAAGGAATCCTTAAATTTTTTGGACTACTCCGTTTTTAGGAGAAACAAGTCATAGAATATCACGGGTGGAGTTGAAAATTAGTTTCCAGATATTTAAAAATACCCTGAAGTCAATGTTATAATAGTAGCCAGGTCACTGTTGTAATATATAAATATCCAATCATTTATACATTTAATATATATATATATATATATATATATATATATAAATTATATATATATATTATTATACATTTGTTTTATAAATTATATTAAATGTTCTTTTATTATGAATTAAAAAATTAATTTATTTTCAAATTTTTAATGGTGTTTCGCATATAAAACCTGATGTTAGAAACATTTGTGTTTCCTTTTGCGTTTTGGTCAGCTAAAGAATTTAAACCAGACGGTGTTCGTTTATATTTAAAGATAAGGACGTCGTTGCTGTTCAAAGTTACGACCTACTGCAGTTATTACTGTCCCTAGGTGATATCTGTCTTTATATATGTTGCTGCCTTCTTTAAACATAACTCTCCAGGTTGATAGGATTTTTTAAATCGTGTTGTAGACTTACTGTCTAGCTGTAAACAAACCGTTATTTCGCACCATCGATATTGTTCTTCTTCGTACATCTATATATACCGAATCCTTTTTCTCTCTGCATATCACTAGTTTTGTTCACGTTATTATTTGCTTTATTTCATCGATTTTGGAGTGTTGATTTGTGAATAGAAGAACAAATAATATTACATCAGAATTCAGTAAGTAGCTTCAATTCTGAGACCTAACTAGTGAGTAGAGTAAAGAAGTCAAACTATTTCTGGAAAACAGAAAAATAGAGATATGAAGTAAGCTATTTTACATTGACCTATAAATCAATATCTCTATCATAGAAATCGTATAACAAAAAATATTTAATCATATATTATACCAACAATCTCAACATAATCGAAGTATACGTTATTATAATTAAACTTCACATAAAAATCTGTTGTGATAAATATTAAGAAAAAGAATGTAAAATAAATTCAAAATTTCAAACTTAATTGTCAAAATATTTACCTTACTTAGTGTACTTTTAATTAGTTAAAAAATTTTTCGATTAAACTTTTTCGATCCGAAGCAGACAAATAACGTTGAATGTAGATGAAGAAACATTAATAGAGAAATTAAGAACGCACACTGACACCATGTAATTTTCGGTTTGAACTGTCTTCAGGAGACATAAGAGAGGGAAACCAAGCGCAGTGGTACGGATCTCCAACCGTCTTTGTACCAGTGCGTTTGGTTTCCCTCTCTATCTTTCTTGAAGACAGTTTAAACCATAAATTAGAGAGTGTTAGAGTATATTTTTAATTTCTTTATATTTGTTCATCTACATTGAACTTTAAATACTAATATAGGATCACTGATATTAGTGTAAATGATATTAAAAGATGTATAATTCATCTTATCTCATGTAGCAGTGTTGAAGTCTGCTAGATTGGTTTCAGCTGTGTCCATCTTCAAAGAGGATTACTGTTTTTTTGTTGCTTGTTTTTATATAACGTGAGAAAATGGAAAGAACGACTCAAAAACCAGTATACGAGGTAGGATCGATTTTAATCTATAGTGAATAATTTTCATCTCTTCAGGTAACATATTTTGTTAGTCCTGCTCTATTGTTTCTGGGTAACACGTATTGAAATCATGAAAATATTACATCTTCAAATGTTGACAAATTCACTTGTTTTGAAGACTCTAAGGTTTTTCTTTGACGTTTTTTTTCTTTTATTAGTAGATTTGTTTGTGAATTTGTGTGTGAGTGTGTGCGTATGTGTGTGCATGTCTGTGTGCGTGCTTCCTCGTGTGGTGTGTGTGTGTGAGTGAGTACGTGTGAGTGCGTTTAGGGTTTAGTTGGATGTGTATTCAAATATTTGTGAGCACGTATAGGCCACCCATATTAAGGGATTTAATTTATATTTTAACAAATTTTAAGTTCTATAGCGTAGATGTTCTCTACTCTATAGGACCTAAAAGGCCAAGCATTGTATTGAGCAATGTGGTCTCACGGAAAAGTTACATATTCATGATTGTAGACTTTTATTCACCTAAAAGTATAAACTGATACAGTTCAGATCGGGTTGAAACGTTATTAATATAGTATATATTATTTGTATAATGAAAATGCTGAATTAATTGGACAAAATTCACACATACATACATACACAATTTTTGATCAGGAGAAGGTCAAATAGAACCTTAAGTTTTATTAATAATGCGTTGCTTGTTTGATTGTACGAATCAGATTTATACGAAAAAATATCTTGAAATATATAATAAAGATACTTTGGATTTTCGATTTGTCTGGAAGATAGAAAACTTTAGAAAGCCATCCAGGAGAAGAACAGTGTTTGGAAGATCAGACGGTTAATTTCCCTTATTTTGGACATAGTTTGAAATAAACTATTCTATATCATTTTTAGCTTTAACTAAGCTCTATTTATTGTTATAAATGCAGGTGAGGTAGTTAGATTGGTGTAGATGAACTGACAGTGCAAGCTATGATTGACATGAAGCATTGATGTGATGGTCAATGCAAGGCCTAATCCACAGCAAGTATCATGGACGTCCTGAACCAAACTAGCTTACACAGATAATGCACCTTAAATTTCACATAGTCTTCTTTTTTTGCATTTCTACTTAATATTTTACAAAAAAATTAAAAATGTTAATGTAATATAGATTAGCTTATGCATTAAATACATATTATTTCCGTATTATATTTATATATTTATGTGACATATTTATTTAAATGTAATAACCTTATTCTCCTTAAAGTATCATAGATATTGAGATGGAATTCGTTTAAAATAGGGAAGTTCAAGTATCTTAGGTATTAATACAAATGTTTATCATATTTTTTTTAAATTGTCACAGATATGCATTATAATTCTCAAGAATTAACAGTAGGAATGCAGTTATATTATTATTAATATAATATTTTTTAATCGTGTAAGCACAATATGTATGTTTGTGTATACATATGTCTCATGCTAAGTACGGACATTATTAATACTGGTCATAATCTTCACATGACCCATGTTAATACGTGGTCACATGACATTGTTATGAAAAATGAATCAAACAACAACGTCATTAAAGCTAAACCACTGAGATATTCAGTTAAAACTATATATAACAAAAAAATTGTCCTACTTGTACGTATGTACAAGTGTGCAAACAAGTGTACAAGTGTGTAAACTATATAACGAGAAGGATCAATATAATATTTACAAGTCTCGAGTATCCTTATGAATAATGAAAGATGATACATTGTTCCTTCCTAAATAATTTGAAATTTGATCTTTCTTCAACAGAAAAGTTTATAAACGAACAAATAAATATTCTGAAAATGTTAATATACTTTAATATATCTGTATAGGTTTGTTCGGCTGTTTAATTTCCTCCTCTTTGTTTGTAGGTAAACAAAATTAGCTTCGTTATACCTCCTACATGAGGTTTTTATCATACGAATGTATTCTTGTGTGTCTATTTATTTCCATATTTATGTCCAAACGGAAAAAAACTTAAAACTATCTAATCAAAACGATAAACAAACTACAGAATGCTTAGGGCCATAAAATATTCAAGAAGAGAACACTACTCAAGAAAAGGATATTCAAAAGCAATGAATGAATATTGAATGAACAAAAAAAACGAGGATTCAAATTATGAAATATCTAATAAATTGTGACGTTGCTAAAATTAATAATTGCTTGCTTCATTTAAATTGAAAATTTTCAGGGAATATTTCAATGTCTATTTACCTTAAACTTTCAGTTTATTATCAACTCATAGTGACATCAAGTATTCTATGCAAATTTTTTAATTAATTTCACAACCTGATATACCAGTATCAGTATTTTTTTAAGCATATTAATATAAATATATAATATAATAAAGTATCCATGATATATTTATCAGAAAGTAAGTATCTGTGATAATATATATCCAACTCATGTAATAGTTCAGATAATTTAAAGGCACTGAGTTTAAAAGAACCTTGTTTTTTTTTGTATAATAACTATGTTATTAAATTTAATATTATTATTTGAAATAATGTTAGATAAAAAAAAATCATCCAAGAGAGTAAATTATTCGTTTTAATGTAAATACTTTATTTAATAACTTTGAACTGTTCAACTCCAAGAAATCAATTTTAATTATTAAATCTTAAAAAGTAATTTTCTATTGCGCAAACACTCCGTTGTACTGTATTTGTTTGTAGTTCAATAGTTTGTTTGTGTTGGTAGTTTATGATTATTTCTTGAGTCAAAGTGGTAGAAGGTTACTACACTGGTTGTAAACTATAGAATTAGGGGTAAAATCAAATATATATGATTTGTAGGTTTGAAGCCTGAGAATTGCTACATCGTTGGCTGAAATATATCACTCTACTGAAATTGAGTATTTGCGATGAACAAGTTTTGTTTTTAATCTTTACACTCTCAAATGGAAATCACCAAAAAGATTCAATTAAAATGTTTCACAAAATAGTTATCAATGAAAACATAAAGTAGTATCTTAAACTCGTTGAAAAATAGAAGTACTAAACAATCTTAATTCTGTATTCCAGATTAGCTAGCTGCAAAGTTGAAATAACTGGTATCGTAAGGAACTTTTATCTCTTGCTTCAAGAAAATTTTCCGGTACGAAAAGAGCAAAAGTACGAAGCTGCTTAAACTTTTGTTTTTGGTCCAAGAAGATAATTATTGAACGATTGATGATTATTTAAAAAACCAATCATTGTCATTATTGGATGCTAGCTAATTTATCTAGTTGAATAAAGCAGAGTTAAAAAATGGCTAATTTTTTAGCAAGTTTATTTTCTTGGTAAAACGTTCATAGGGACCAAATTTTTTGAATGATCAAAAATAAATTTTAATATTTATGTGGACTGTTAATTTTGTAACATGAAAAAGAAAATATATATATATATATATAGTTGTTTGAAATATACTGATAAAGACATCTGTTTGTTGGAAAACTAAATCCTTATTAATTAATCACTTGACGTACTATAATCTTATTCTCATAATAAAATAGATTTAATTTTAATTCTTTCACTTATGTATAAGTTTTTGAAAACTTGTGATACTAAAGTTATCATTCAATTTACTGTACGTGCTGTAATTTAAAACGGTAGTCACCAACCTTTTTTGACCTATCACGCAATTTTTACAACGTTGTTAGCTTATCGCCCACTAAGAGAAAACAAGAACATTTGTAACTGAATCTAATATCTATAGAGTTACAAAAAAAGAAATACTGAAAAGTCTATTATGTCAACCATTAACATTTAATGAGAGGCTTGTTCTCCTTGTGTGCATGCATGCGTTAAAGATGATCACGGAGTCCAACGGTTTCATTCTATCAGTAGAAAAGGTTTGATTGCATATGAGACCATACGTAGTTGTGTGTTGGTGGGCGAAGTGATGAATTCATATTGTAGGTAGTCGATAGAATATTGCCTAAATATCGTTTTCATTTTGGGTGACATTAAAAAACTAAAATATTTGATAGCACGAAACTATCACATACAACGCATATAAGCCTCGCTGACTTACTGAAACTACGAGTGAAACCACCTATTATTACACACAGGAAACGGTCATAAGTCAACGGGTGAGTCTACCACGTCTAGTGTTGAATGGCCTATGAGTTGCTTATCTTCTTTAAAAGTCAGCTTCACTGAAATGAAAGTAAAAGTAAACTGCAGTGAAACTGTATTTTTCTTTTTCGCCCATCTATCGTCCAAAGGCCATTCATCGCCTATTGGCCTCTTGTTGCCCACCTGAGTTGCCGAATCGTTCAAATTCGCGACCGACCGCAGCTTTAGATTTTAATGTGACGATGGAAGTATACTCTGTTTGATTATATAAAATTGTCTGTTTATATCGGATAGAAATATCAAACGTATAACCTATGCTACGGGTATGCAGGAAAATACAGTAATAAAATACGGGAGATTGTCTTATCTTCTTTTAAAATCTTTACATAGTAATTGAATTCCATTTCCCCATACATAGTACTAATAAAATATGTTAGCCTACATTTTTATTTTCAATTAATATAAGCTCTTTTAATTTGCTTCTTTTGTAGCTAAGAAAAGAAAAAAAATAACAAAACTTTAAAGAAGTTTAACATAAAATTGTAATATAAAAGCAAAAATAAAATAAAATAAAAAAGAAGCAGGCTAAAAAAAAACAAGTTGAGTGGTTTCCAACCTTTTTTGTTCCGTTTTCCTTTTCCAGTCATTTTTTCACTAGTGAACCCCTACAATGAAATTGGTTAAGCCACCAAAATGAACAAAAATATTTCTGAGTAAAAAATTAATATATTCATCTAAAATGGCTGACATTGTTATTCTGATTTAGCTATGGGCCTATTTATATAAAATTCCATCTTTGACTTTTCTTCTTATATATTTCTCAACTCCATCTATACGAAAGCTGAGGTATATAGTTAAAAAGGCTCCAAGTCGCAGAAGCTTCGTTTGGCGAGCTTTCTCAGTAGTTCTTATTCCCTTGTGTCAAAGTACCTAACAGAGGGTGGACTTATCGTTACACAATTAATATCCTACCCATTATTATCGCAGAAAAGGGTACTATGTTTTAAATTGGGAAACTTCCAACCAAGGGAATCTTTTGTGAACATTATGGCGGCCTTGTAGAAAACTTTATGAAGGGCAGTGTGACTACTTTATTGGCTTTTGGCTCAATATTAGTATTTTCTATTATACTAATGTAGAAAAATAATCGTGAGAAAGGTGTTTTAAGTATGTGTTTCTTATTTCTTTATAAATAAATGCTTATCAATTTAGTTGTAATCATATAACTTTATATGTATTCTAATAAAATAACAAAAATAAAACGGGAATATAAAACAGTACAGAGACCTGTCTCCTTATACAAGATTTCACATGAACACGTGAAATAACAATCAATGAACAAACGACGATATGAAATGGGAAAAAATACTAAGATCTTTCAACTTTGATAAGCAGTCTTCGTCAGAGCCGAAAACCGAACTCAGTTGGGTTTTTGACTCTGACGAAAATCACTCGTTACGGTTGAAAGATCGTAACTTTTTTTCCCATTTCATATTGTGATTTGATTATTGCCTCTTATGTGGAAGGAAGACAAAGTAACAAGTTTACATTTGCCATGTACGTCTGTTTAAAACTACAAAAGTGTTATCATCTGTGAAAAATTTAGGTAGATATTAACTTTATAAATTGTTAAAGTTTGTATCATTTAGAAAAAGTACTATTTAGAAAATTTAACTTAAATATAACACTAACTTTATTGGTTTGCAAAAAAACTTATCTTACTTAACCTTCATAATAAAATATTCAAATTTTACGAACGCATTGTACATAGTTATTGTAATTGTCATATTAAAGGTTAAATATTTTTAAAATCTAAATGTAATTTAATTTTTTTTTCTCAACGCCACCTTTTTACTATGCAGTCGTTAGGCATCCAACAGCATAATATAAATATACTTTTTGAAAACAGTTTAAAAAAAAATACAAAAAAATTTGTATTTCTTTTGAAAAATTCAAAAACAATAAATTACTATTTCCAATGATATCAATATTTCATTTTAAGTAATAGATAAATTGAAAGATTGCAATTGTCAAATAATGTACTGCAGGGGTTTAGACACGAGAAGTTCGTTCATATGGTTAGCTTTCTGAAATGGGCAATTCACAGTAATTCCCTTCCCTACAGAAGAGATACTTTTCTAACTAATCGCACTCTATTCACATTATTCATGTCACTGTATTTCTTTAGGTAATTTCACGGTTTCTGAATAGGACACAGAATTTCTTTTCTCTTTCCTTGAAAGAAATTTCAATCAAGGACATGTTTAAAGAAATAGAATTTAACTAGAAATGTCACCAGGTTAGTAACGGATGGAACAAAAATGACCACAGAATGATTGATAGCAGTAACTGCTGAAAGATGAGGAAGACCAGTGGTGAGATGGAGAGATACACAATAAATCTGGATGGAATAATAGAGAACGCTCCTTAGTCCAATAGTGGGCAATTACTGAATGTAATGTTTACTAAATTTGACGACTTTTTAAGTTAATTGTCTTCAACTTAATAAAAAGGGCTGTTATTATTCGCTAATTTATTTGGTTTATTAAAAAAAAATCATCTGTTAACTAATTATACAGTCTATTTATTAAGGAAGTATGTATTTCATTATACTTTTTCATATAATTTATAATTATGTTTATTATATAATAAACATTGTAACATTGTTGCTACAGTTAAAATATTTAGTTGCTATAAATTTGATTTTTATTTATATTATCATTTATTTAGTATGAAAATAAAGCTTGTTAACAATTATTATAAACTCTCTCTCTCTCTATGGAAGAACATCACCTTGTGCAAACAAAAGGAACACAATCAACCAACTTTAGAGTAGCTGTTCTCTCAAGTAAACAGGGGGGCAACAATCACATTGAAACCAAGATAGACTAAACTAAAATAGAAACATAATATTTTTAAACTTTTCAAGCACAATCATACATTACCTACTATTATATAACTACAAATATTATATTTTAATAAAATATTTCTAATATTATATAATATATATATATATATATTATATTATAATACAATTGTTTGAATCATTCAAAAATAATAAAATACTATTTACAATGATATGAATATTTCATTTTCAGTAATACGTAAATTGAAGGGAACGTACCTAACATGTAAATGTTCCTATAAAATATAGTGCACAAATTAGAAAGTTTTAAAATTGTATGTTAATAGACGTACATATTGACTTACTATTTATTTATTCACTTATTTGAAATGTATACAATATATAATATTATGTATTATTATATACATGAAAGATCTATGATATACATAAACGATCAATATTATTTGGTAAATAATACGGATTGTTTGAAATTTAAATTTCAAATATCATAAATATTTGCATGATGTGACATAAATTACACGCAAAGATAGATGGAATAATAGCGAAATTGTAGGGGGATTGCTTTTTCTACCAAATGCAATCTCAATTCGTATTATCCACGGTATTAGAGTATTTTTCCCTTAATCATTCTCCTGTCCTAAAACGAAATATTACTTTAAATATAATTCAGATTTTTATTTTTTATACTAAATAATTCTATTTTTGCCATTGACAAAGGCTACTACTAGTGAAGAACTGTTAGATACTTTTTAGATGACAAAATATAATTTAATTAGTTTATGAAAAGAAATGTTTTTTTTTTTTTTAAAGAAAAAGAAGTCACCTAAATAGTGATACCTGTGAAAAGTTCTACAATTTTTTTTTCTGAATTACCACTTGAAAAACATGTAGAATAATTTTTATAAAAATATTCGTAATTTTGGTGAACATTGTATCGTTCAAGGTTAGTCGCAAATAAGAAAAACTAATTTCATACGACATCTCAGTTAAACTAATTTTATTTTTCACGAATACCACCATTTTTAGAAATAAATGTAAAGTTCCCATCAGAAGTGAATATAAATTGAAATTATAGAACCCTATGACCAAAATTTTATCATCATTACAAGGGACAATGTTTAAGGATAATGAAATTTCAGGGAACAAACAAACGACAGTCAGTAAGGCTAGAATTAAAAAGAAAGAATATTAGAACAGTTATTCTTTTAATTCAACACTAGCACAATTGAGTTATTTAAATTTAATTTTTAGTGTATTACATTTTAGGTATTTTTGAGTTATATAACAGGTAGAATTTTTAAATGTACATGATTGAAGTCTATATAATTTCATCTATCCTTCTTAAATCATATAAATTGATATTTAATTTGTTAATTTTTTATTTAATAGTTATTTTACTTTTAATGATATCATAATGGCTTATGTACAAGAACAATATACACAAAAAAGATATAGAACTTCTTAAGATGAAATAAAAAATTAGATTGGTCAGTTAGTAGGGATAACGTTGGGAACATGGTTCCATTAAAGCGATGGAACAAATAATGAAAAAACTATTTATTTTTTATTTACATTATTTTAAACTGTATGTACGCTAATATTTAGAGGTAACAGAAAAACTTGCTCGTGAAAATTTTAAGGAAATGAGAATTGAATGTCTCTTTGGAATTTCTGTAGTGAAAACAAAACACAAATATGTTTGTTTTCTATCACCCAAACTTGTAAGGCTTTCACCTTTTAGTGCTGTTCTGGGAGCGGAAAGTGTGACTCATTTATTATTTGGCACCTATTAGTACTAGGCGATGCACATTACCTGTTAATTATACTTTGGGATTCTTAAATGTTGCCTAACTCAAGTAGGAAATCTTTAACGAGGACCTCATAATTAATATGTTCAGGCTCGGGAGCGACGGTTTAGCGTCCTATTCAAGGGACGACGTGTTTACATTTATTCTCCAAGTAAATAAATCGAGGGCCAGGTGATTATCGAACCCTGGAGCAACCAGTTCAGAGGCGAGCACTGACTAACCAATACTGGGCTAGCCTGACTCAGATTAGGACAACATACAAGCAGTCAACAGCTGATAATTATTTATTTAGATTACACAGTAAAAGCTATTATAAAATATATTCCATACCCAGGAAGTTTTATATTAAGTTTACTTATAGTAAATGGGAGTACTATACTCCACTCCAGATTTTATTAAAATTGTTATATAGTAATACAGTTATAAATACCCAAATTAATATAAATAAGTTTTATGACTTTAATATATTTCTATAAAGCAAAATATTAATTCACTTTCAAGAAGAAACAATGATATCGCTAAAAATATAAATTATTTACACCTTAATCAAGTAGAAAGGGCTACGTTTTGTATGATTTGTAATTAATGATATAGATTTATGTTATTTGCTAATAAATCATGAATATTGTTTAATGATACCTTGTTATAACCTCATAACAACTTTGTCATTTTAAAAAGAAAAAGACGGGAACGTCCGTCTAGTAAGCAGGGCATTTCATTTGTTTGGACGCCTTACGAATTGCCTTGAATGAGCCATATTGAGGATAAATTCTTCAAAATAATAACAGCAGTGTTAAAATTTCTATCAAATCACAACAAAAACACCTCCAAAAATTATTTTATGTCCAAAATGAGACATTATAATTACAAAATTACAATGCATTCACTTCATAAATTTATTAAAGTGTTCTAAATTATTCTTTGAAAAAATCCATGAAAAAAGGTAAAATTTGATGATTTGAATAAAAAAAATGATAAATCATTGAATAATTCTATTAAATTCATAAAAATAATATCTTTTTAACTCCCACTTGTCATAAATGATAATTTATGAAATTAAATAAAACAAAAATGTAATTAACTGACAAACTAGATTGAACAAGAACTTTTTTGCAAATAAGTCTAGTAAAGCTTTCTATATTTTGACCATGAAAGTTTTTTACTGAAAAAATGTTTATTTTCTATGTTCAAGAAAGCTTCAGTATTATTCAGTATTTTTACCTACCAGTGTTTTAGAAAATTATGCATTTTATGACTACAATTTAATCATGTTTAAAGTAAGGACATTATAAATGTAAAGAATAGCGTAAAAACTATAATAGTAAAGTGAAGAAGAAAAATCAAGAGAATATGATAATCATCAAAAACATTTGTTTTTTATATAAAAAAAGGAAATCTTTTGTCAAAAAAAAGTTTCTTACAAGCAAACTGCGACTTAAATGAAAATAATAGCTATTTTAAGCAGTGATAGAAATAAAGCATCACTGTACAGAAGGAATTGATATTTGTTGTGGAAGAGGCTGGAGGGAATAACCCAATTAGAGAAGGAGATTGTTGTTTGGAGACAGGAGGCTATGGAGATGCTAATCACGCCTTTAGCTGAGTGATTTCCAATGCAGTCGGCGTCTCTCCTCTCTCAGATGGGGCGGCAAACAATTCCTTCGCCTAGACATCGTCACCCTTACACCCATACATTATTTATTCAAATCAATTAAAAATCACGATTGATTTAATTACTTTGAAATAAGATTTCAACAACTGATTTCAGTCCACTTCAAAGCTCTATAATATAATCAAATTACATGAGATTAATTGTGTCCCAGTCACCGAAAGACTTTCTTCAGGTATACTAAGTACAAATGTTAAAGATTAGTAAATAGTCCATGTTATATTTACTCGAAATAAGAAATTTTGAGTACGCTGTTTTTTAGAGATCATTTAAAGCAGGTGCTTAAATGACGTACATGCCAGATACATATTTGACATTGGTTCTTTGATAATACTCAGTTTCAAATGCTGTAAAATCATATGTCAGTTCGTATTATACATCTCTACTCCAAGAATATTGGGTTTCAAATGCAGTAACCTCGTATGCCAGATAGGTATTAGTTATCTCTATTATAATAACAGTCGGTTTCAAATCCTGTAAACTCGTATGCAGACACATATAAGACATATTTACTCTAATAATATTCGGTTTCAAATCCTGTAAACTCGTATGTAGACACATATAAGAGATATCTACTTTTATAATATTTGGTTTCAAATCCTGTAAACTCGTATTCAGACACATATAAGACATATCTACTCTAATAATAGTCGGTTTCAAATCCTGTAAACTCGTATACAGACACGTATAAGACATATCTACTCTAATAATATTCGGTTTCAAATCCTGTAAACTCGTATGTAGACACGTATAAGACATATCTACTCTAATAATATTCCGTATCAAATTCTGTAAACTCGTATGTCAGATACGTATTACACATTTCTAATCGAATAATATTGGGGTTCAAATGCTGTAAACTCGTATGTCTGACACATATTAGACATCTCTGCTCTAATAATATTCAACTAGAATAATTTTAGCCTTCTAGGTATAAACCTTAGGTAGCATAACTTTCGAGGAATATCAGATTCCTCGTAACAGATAACAATAACAGATTCACCGTACCTTCAACTTCTAGAAGTTGAAGTTCTAATGCCTATAATATATGCGATGCGAGAATTTATGCTAAGATAAAAACGACATTAAGTTTTTTTTTGTTTTGTGTTTTTTTTTAGCTTTCAGAGGATGAAGTTCAAATTTATATATTTTAAGCCAGAACAGGGAGCTGATTCCCTTTACATTACGAGTCTATAGCAAACAATATTTTTTTTTTATTTGATCAAGAATGAGAAATATGGAGTTTGTTAGCTAAGCACCTGGTCTTGTAGGACACTCATATACTCGAACAAGTATAAGAATTTGGTCTTGTTGACTGACCAGGCACTACACTAAAACTTTAAGTGTTTGCTAAGCACCTGGTCTTGTAGGACAGTCATATACTCGAACAAGCACTAGAGTTTCGTCTTGTTGACCGACCAGACACTACACTAAAACTTTAAGAGCTTTACTTTGTTCTAAGATTATAAAAATCTCAGAAAGAATTCATCTGAATTAGAGGATAGCATTCCAGGACCATCAGAGCTAAGACGTAATGAATTTATAAACGATATTTTCTTTATTTAAAATAAAATGTCGTTTAACAATGGAAATGAACTTCATAATTAAATAAAACTATTTAGTATCCGTAGGCTTTATAATCATCCTGTAGTTTCTTGTTAATCAAAAACAGTAAACGCTTTCACTAGCTTCCGGTAAGCACTTAAATAACTTTACATCTATAAAAAATTAAAACTATTTATATCATATTAACACCTTTACAATTTTTGATATTCTGATTCATAAATTTTGGATTACCGTTTTAATTTAGTAAGTGATATTTACTAAAAAAAATTAACATGAAATAATATTATACATGGCAGAAAATGAAATAGAACTGGAATCTTATCTAAAACAGGCAAATTTAGGGATTAAATTTCATAAAACATAACAAACCCCATTGAAAAATAAATGTTCTCTATCAATGAATTATTTCAATGGCAGTATTTCATTTGGGCTTTTATTTATCATCTGTAGATGGTGTAGAGGTATGAAAATTTCCATTAAAGTGAAAATGCTGATATCCAATGTTCAAGAGAAACACTCATTTTGGTTCCCCTTGAGAACTATAAAATAGATTTTGAAAGTAGTTTGTGCATGTTTATGTTTTTCTCATAACATTAACCTAGTTATGATAGAGAATATTTAAATTCACATATATCAGACAGGGTACAACGTGTATACAACAACAAAGTTATTATAAAATAATACACTTGTAGGACTTAGATTAAGTAAGTATAACATATAAACAATAATTAAGTGGTTTAATAATATACACTCATATAAATTAACTAAAATAATAAATGAAAGTAGTATCAGAATTCTTTAGAGTAATGGTGCTGACGTACATTTAATTTTGTTTGTTTGTTTGTTTTTAATCTACACAATTACGATAATTAAAATAAAATTACAATGAAATATGCCTATTAACTAAAATATGTCTATTGAAATATTACCCAGAAAGTGTTTAATCTGAGTAATAGATTACCCCAGATCTGATCTCTTACTCTTAAAATAAGGTAAGAGATCACATGCATTTTAATTTTGTTGTTCTATCAACTTAATACATAGTATATTATGTGATACCAAATGCATGAGTATACTCGTATATGTGTGTGTGAGTGTGTGTCTGAGTGTTTGGGTGTGTTTATATTGTGTGTATGTGTTTATATGTGTCTGTGCAGCCAAAACAGATATATATATATATATATATATTTGATTTCATAGAAAAACAGAAAAAAACGAAACGTTGTGATCCATCCAAACAATGAAACCAAACAATTGTTCAAGTGAGGAGAGAAATTTGTTCAGATTCTACCAATCACAAGAATAAATCAATAACCTTATTAAACTAACATTAACAATACTTTGGTTTAATAATATATGTTAAGTTTATTTTCTCATTGGACTAATCCAAGACATTTAGTTACTGAAGTTCATATTTTTTTTACAAAAAAGAAAGAAAATGATAATACTGACGTTCCTGTAACTGTGTTAAAATGTATTAAAATAATTAAAGTCAGTTAAATGGCTTTCGTATGAAATATTTTACACTATAACGAGGTCCCTTGACCTAGATAAGACTTATGAAATTATATAACCGTTTCAATTTCCATTATTTTAGTTATTCTTTAACCATATACTCAACTGCATTGCTTTTATCATTCCATTAGAACAAACAGTAACAATTATTTAACTTCTGAAGTCGGTTATCAATAATGAAGATAGTGTGCAGTAATTATTTTCAAATAAGTTCAATATGTTTGAAAAACTAGAAAGAAATCATATTAATGAAAAAGAAAATCTAAATGTATAATTTATAAATAATTTTTTTGGCTGTTATAATGATATATTCCTTCCTGTTTGCTGTACAATGGTCACTAAAAATAGCATTATTGTGAATAAAAAAATTTAGTAACGGGATACAGCATTTGCGACAGAACTAATTGGAAAACTGATATTGGTAATTTCAAAAGTGTACAACGTAAAAAAAAAAGAGTGGACATGCGAAGTATTGATGTTTTCTATGGAATTTTCCTATGTTTGAAAAATTGAGGTTGTTTCGGACATGATACGAAGGGGAGATCAGCAAAAGGATGTAGAGGGGGAGGAATGAAGAGAATGGGATAAAGGGAGTAGAAAAGAAGGGAAGTCGGGTGACAGATGTGAAGAAGAGAGAGGGAAAGGGGAAGGGAGGAGATTTGGCACATTTAAGCAAACAGCAGCAGTTAGGTTCATCATTACGGCGAGAGTCTGATAAATGTTAGAGGCAGGCGTTCATTAAAAGAAAGACCGAGGGTGTGTCTTTGGGGTGTACAGGCAGAGTCCTATAATTGGAAGGGTCGGTAAAACGAAAAAAAAAACCTCCGCCACCCCTTCTCTCAATGAATGGGCAAAAAAAAAAACAAGAGGGACGGATTCTCTTGCTTTACCCTCAGAGTACGGGGTTTGAAAAAAAAAGCATGTTCCCTACCTCAAAGGTCTTGCACGTTATTAAAATAATCACCATTAAAGTCTTCATGATGGTATAATGTATAAATCAAAAACAAATTATTCTCTTCAACAGCTTCCTTCAGTAATGAAAAATAACCGCCTTAAACGAATTATTATGTAATTGCCTAAATGTTTACTTTAAAATTACTCTAATCAAGTAGCCTGCAAATATTCTTTTCACTGATTTCTGAATCCAGTTAATTTTATAATTTGCTATTGTTATAACTGAACAAAATATGACGATAGAATTTCAACAACACTGTTATACTAATCACATATTTTTTTAATATTTTGGGCAATTTAACTCTGTTAAAGTCAATTCAGAGATCTCATACATTGGAAAAAACTGTAACTTTATGCTATTTCTAAAGCAAGTCTATTTGGACGCCCAATCGTTTACTAGAACTACTTCTGAGAAAATAGAAATTTTATTGTTAGTGCCACAGAGGTTTTTGGTTCGAATGAAGAACTCAATCTTTGTACCTTGTAACTCATCGTATTATTCATTCATGACGGTTTACCAAAAGAATCATACTCCACTCAATCGCTTTTTGACTATATTCAAAAACACTTTTTATAATAGACTTCTATGAACAAAAAAAAAAGGAAAAAAAAGAAAATGAAAACAAGATCAGTTGATACAGGATCACAAACAACATTTTATGCAAAAAAAATAAAATTAAAAACAATTTTGGAAATACAAGAAAAAAAAATGCTCAAAGGTATTACAAAAAATCCTAGTTAAAAAAACATTGCATTATGTTTTTTTGTCAAACATTTAACGAACGTAATCACGGTTTATTAATTTGCTAACTCTTTTTTTTGTTCCAGTAATATTCTACTTTTAAAAATTTTACTCCTTACATTCATTTTAATGAATTTCAAATAATGAAAGAATTTCAATTTCTTTTTAAACTTAAAGAAATTTTACATATTGTGATTGATGTACTAATATGAAGCGATTCTGATTTTCTTTCACTAGGCTATGGGGCAATACACCTATACTTTCTAGTCCTTTATTATCAAGTTTTAAAAATGCAATATTAATTATCACCAAAAAGAATGTCCTATTATTTTCAAAAGTAATTTCTAATGTATATATATATATATATTAAAACAACAAGATCATTATAACTATCTGCATTAAAAAACAAAAGCATTGATATTTAAATTATGAAATTGCAGTGTTTTCCAGCAATTTATGAAGAAAATAGTCTTTGAAATTATGGATAGAAAAGTAATATAGTCAAATAGGTTTTTGCGTCAACTTTAGAACTTTATAAAACTAATAAATAACAATGGAGAGATAAAGATTCCTTTGTTTCAATTGAACTTTTGGAAATAATTTACTTACACTAGAAGAAGGATGTGTAATTCCAAAATCGGACGCTTGTGTCTATGATGTATTACATACCAAACTCTGTTACTTGGTCTATTGTTCAGATATAGTGTTGAACTCTTTATATACAATGTTTGATAATCAATATAATTAGACACATCTGAAAACAAACGAAACAACTTTTCTTTTGAATCCTTTGAGGGAAACGTGGAAGATGTCTTAACTATTTCAATAAATTAAATAATAATTTGAATAGCATAAAAAAATATTAAAATAATAATGATATTTTCTTTATAGTATCCCAGTCAATCAATGATTTGGTTGAACAACTTTCCATTAATTAGCCTATCAACTAACCTCTACTTTAATGGGTCTTTAAAAACTTAATTAAAAAGGACAAAAGTTTTTTAAACAAGAATTGAATTTTATAACCTCTTTCTTTTATTTCCATTAATAACTTTCTGATACTCAATCAATAAGAGCAATTTATGTCACCTTAAAATGATAAAGTTTTAAATTTACATTTCAATTCCTTAAAATATTTTGCTAAAACAAGCAAAAAATTAAATCATATTACTTGATACTGCACTGAATGAGAAAGATTTGTCTCCTTCTACTTATTGTTTTTATGAGAGTTGATACCAAAAATTTAGTAATAAGTGTTAGCCCTCACGCATGTTTATGTATCTAAATATTTATTTGGATGTCGACTTCTCACGCGAGACAACTTTTCCTTCTGTCGATGGAACAAATGAAAATATTGAAAGTTAATCACAGTATTTTGAATTAATTCGCGTATCTATCTATTTTTAATAGATATAACAGGAAAAGTATGTCTGAAGTACTAAATTGATGTTCAAAATTAACTAAAACTTTAGGACTCCTAAAAAATTAGGACTCTCTTTGAGTTAAGTAAAATTTAGAACTCCCACTGTAGAATGAAACTTCATTGTGTGGTATCACAAAGGGCCAATGCTTGGCCTACCTGTGTTCCCTTGTGGGACTGCCACTCCAACCTAACCTAACCTATCACTGCTGTTTATTTTAATTCTAATTTTTTAATCCTGATTGTTGGATATATTTCGAAAAATAATAATAGAGGCAGATATATTGTGACGTGCCTGGATTTAATACAAGTTTGAATACAAGTCAGTTGAGTTTTGAGAAGCTATATATATATAACACCAGCATAATTTCTTTCTACTGTAAGTAAACCAGTCTGAAAGTCAATGAGCACAAGAAATTATAATAATGAACATCTCAGACGTACTTGTTGAATACAAATACCTCTTTATAATCTCAACTAATAAACTTAGCTTCTCAATACACTAGGATATTTCCTTTGAAATAATCCTCTAAAATGAGTTTAGACGTGTCTGTGTATCCGTTTTAATTGAATATCACCCTGTGATAAAAGTTTCTATTTACTTCATGTCTTATTAAATTTCTAAGAAGGACAATATTCCTACATTTATTAGATACCATTCTATTACATCCATGAAGAAAAATAAATATCATTATATTAATGAAATAAAAGAAAGAAAAAATTAACGAGACGGATAGCAAAATTAATAGAAATTTAAGTTTATATTTTACAGCATATTACTGATATATGTTTGTATGTATAATGTACAATAACAGTTTAATACACTTTGGGACGTTTATTGCAGTTAAGTTTGTACTGGTATATGATATGTTGTTCCGTAATTGAATATATTTAGACCTTCCGTTTTAAATTGTTTATGTTAAGATATTTAGAAAATACAGTACTACATGCAGTTGTATTCTTGGTATACTATAATGTTTTGTATTAAATTAGTATAGGTTGCCATACCGTGAAAATAATGAAATGAATGATTACGCTGTATGGTGACATGGTTATTTGTTCTGCATTAGATTGCCTAGGTAGAGCTATTTACAGTATACAACATTTCAATAAAGTATGAGTAAGATAGCTTCTAAGTTTAGATTTTATTTCCACTTGTACTAGATTGTTTTACGTAGAAATACAAATTATATTGATAAACAATCGTTGTTTCACATTTTTCAAATATTGAGTTGTTATATACAAAATAGCTTCACGATATATTGGTCTAGAATTACTATTCAAATTGACAATAATATTCTGAGGTGGATTCATTAATCTAGTCAATATTTAGTTGTAAGTATTTAATTAATTTAATTGAATTTAATTATTGATATCCCTATCATCAATAAGCACTTCTCTTCAAATTTATGTTTCCTTTCATACAATCCGTGAATAATCGATCTTATCAGAAGCTGTGCTAAGATAATCACATTGATATAGCTGTTATTTTCTAAAAACATACATGCTGTTTAAATCACAGAGGTTAGTTCAAATCATATTAGCGCATAAAACCATGGGCCTCGTATGGAAAAGTAAGAGTTGTAAAAGGTATTCTGGATGTTATCCACCTTCAAGAAGAACTACTTGAAGATAAACAGCATACAAAACCAGTAGAGCAACTCCTGCTCCCAAATACATGTTATGAGGGCACCATCTACTAATATTATTCATTACCATAGCTGCTCTTGATCTTATTTTACCTTTTTGATAAATAGTATAGAACATGTACGTTGTTTGACTACTCTTTTTTTTTAGCTAGTTTAGTTTACTAACAATTTACAACTTTTGATTACATTTACACTTTTCCGTTTACACATCTAATCAATTGCGTTTTATAAATTTACTTACTCCGGAGTTAATTTTACTAAAATTTTTGTTAAAATTCACCTCAAAATTTTCATATTACAATAATTGAGCTGATTATATTTTTTATTTAAAGATTGAACATATTGTGTGGTATTTTATTTTTTGACTGTTTCTTTGTAAAGAACATCTTAATTGATCATTCAGTCATTTATATTGCTTTAAAGTTCCTCTCCGTAGAAAACTGTAATCACATTAAACATTTTCTCATTCTGAACACAAACACAAACTGGTTGTTACAATTTGTAAGTGATTTCAAAAGTATTTAGATTCGCAAGTGCGCTTGGTAACCCTATCTTTTCTCTCCTGATGACAGTTAAACCAAAAATTAGAAACTATAAGTGAATTTTTCTACTCGTAAGTGCGCTTGGTAACCCTATCTATTCTCTCCTGATGACGGTTAAACCAAAATTTAGAAACTATAAGTGAATTTTTCTACTCGCAAGTGCGCTTGGTAACCCTGTTTATTCTCTCCTGATGACGGTTAAACCAAAAATTAGAGACTATAAGTGATTTTTTCTACTTTCTGTGTACCCATGATTTACTCTGGAATATATATGACCCACCTTTTATCTTTGTGAGTAAAGGAAACGAGTCTTTTCAATTTAATCAGAAATAAATTATTATATGATATCAAGTTGGTAAAATATTATTTGTCTCTAAGGCTGAATGATTAAGCCGGCTTAATAGTTATTCAATATAATCAGAAGAGCTGGAGTTACAGGCTAAGTCACCGCTTAATCTCACCTACTGTGTTTCCCTTGTTTCATATCCAGCTAATCCAGCCAATTTACCGTATTCAAGCAGAGAATAACGATTCCTCTAGACTTGTTCGTCAATTAATTACACGCTTCTAACAGTCTGTACCATGTAATTCTCATAGAAGAATCCCTTTTGTGAAAGGGTTCGAGTGACCTTTTCCAGCCGCCATTTTTACTTGACTAACCTTTGTTACACATTAAATCCTGACTAGAGATCAAATCAAATGTCAACAAATTAATGATCTAAATCAAAAATGTTGGAATAATTACTATTTAAAATCACACTATTTATTCGTTTATAACAATTTTCTCAATATATATATATATATTGACTAGAGAAAATGGTATAGATGGACAATTACCATTTCTAAATATTTTTATTGACCATCCTCATATAAATTTAAATTTGTTTCTTTAAATGTTTAACCAAATTATACTTGAAGATGACTTATATACAGTCGAAAGCTTGTGTAAGTAAAATATATATTGGTTGCTAATTCGTTTAACTTGTCATGATTTGTTAACGTAACTGGTAAAGTTCAAATGTCTCTGGCAAAATTAATTTGGGATTTACCTCATAATGAAAGAAAAATAATCAGAAAATTAGAGATAGTCAGCAAAAAAGTCGTTAATGCAGAGGCTGCTGCATATTTCAATTCAACTTGTTTAAAAGAAGATTTGCTGCCTACCTATACAAATATAAAAAGATTTCACATAAACACGTGAAATAACAATCAATGATCAAACCACAATAAGAAATGGGAAAACAAACATGGGAGAACTTGATACGGTTGAAAGATCTTAGTCTTGTTTTCCCATTTCTTATTGTGGTTTCATCATACAACTATATATACATATATATATATATAAAACAGATTCAATAATATATCGACCGTTTAATAAAATATGTGTGTTCTCTAATTGGGATTTGGTCAATTCTCAACAAAAAAAATCAAACTCTAATCATAGGCAGAAGAAAGAATTTTTTAACCAAGGAAATGAAATTTACATCATTTAAAGGAACAACAATGTTAACCGGACAAAACCTTCGACTAGAATTAATATATAAAGTATAAATATATGATATATTTAAACGAGTTTTCATCGACATATTCAACGATATATAATTTTCAACGAAAATTATATTTTACTTGATACCAATTTTATTTAACAAATCATGATTTGTTAAACACCTAATAATTTAAATAATTTGTTTGTTACATAATTTCAAGAAGAGCAAAAACTTAAGTAAACTAACGTAGAATATGAAATTTGATGGAGTATCTGAGTTTATGGCCAAATGATTTATGCTATGTTGGTGGGACTGCGTGCTCATGACTGTACTAGCCTTCATGAGAAATGCAGGATCAGACTAGAATTTAAATTCTTTGCTACGAATAGTATGTCTGCTACCACTAGACCTGACTTCAAACTTCGAATATATGTCTGCTACCACTAGACCTAACTTCAAACTTCGAATAGTATGTCTGCTACCACCAGACCTAACTTCAAACTTCGAATAGTATATCTGCTACCACTAGACCTGACTTCAAACTTCGAATAGTATGTCTGCTACCACCAGACCTAACTTCAAACTTCGAATAGTATGTCTGCTACCACTAGACCTAACTTCAAACTTCGAATAGTATGTCTGCTACCACCAGACCTAACTTCAAACTTCGAATAGTATGTCTGCTACCACTAGACCTGACTTCAAACTTCGAATAGTATGTCTGCTACCACTAGACCCAACTTCAAACTTCGAATAGTAAGTCTGCTACCACCAGACCTGACTTCAGACTTCGAATATTAAGTCTGCTACCACTAGACCTAACTTCAAACTTCGAATAGTATGTCTGCTACCACTAGACCTGACTTCAAACTTCGAATAGTATGTCTGCTACCACTAGACCTAACTTCAAACTTCGAATAGTATGTCTGCTACCACTAGACCTGACTTCAAACTTCGAATAGTATGTCTGCTACCACTAGACCTAACTTCAAACTTCGAATAGTATTTTTTTTCCTACCAAGAGAACTCCTATTCAGAGGGAGATTATTACGATATTTCTACAAACTCCATTTTTTATTTTACATGTTTAATATAGTTCATTACCTACCTAATTAGTGAAATAAAATTTAAAAATAACTCTATAAACAAGCATAAATATTAAAGTAAATTAAAATACAATATATTACCACATGTCTACATACTACAAAACATTATATTACAATAGCAACAATTTACGAGTATTCAATTATATATTCATATAGCAACAATATATGAATAAAAGTTATGTTAATTAACAACTTCAAATATCAGATTCCAGTATGCAATTATGAATTCGATGATTGTGTAAGGTCTTTGGTATTTAAGAACAATTAAGTAAATCGGATAAAATTTCAATTTTGTTTGGTGACCAGTTCAATCCATGTAAGCTTGCAGTGACTGGTGAATGTAATAAAAGAAAATAATTTTATAAAAAAAAAATTGTAACATAACTTATCTTCAAAAAATGGGATATTAAAATAAATATTAAAACATTCAATACATTAAACAGTATATTAATCATTATCGTAGAAAATAATTAAATATTAAAATAGAAGAAGTAAAAAAAAATGGAGAAGTGTTGAACTCTTTTTAAGGGAATGCCATTATTGAGGCCACAACGACTTGAGTAGAACTGAAGCGCCTTTCCAATATTTAATTTTGTTCTTGATGCGATGTAGAAATAGCTTTGAGTTTTACATAAATAGAATTCTTCGAATGTCTAATAAATAGAACTTCTATTAATTTTTAATCGTTTAAAACTCATTGACATAGCTTTCAATCAGTATATCAATGAACAGAAACTGCTTATCGTCATTAGTATTGGGGCCTGTAGCACTTTTTATCAAAAACAAATTGATATAAGCAAGCTGATTGTTACAAAAACTTAGATATTATTGAAGATGATTTATTATCAAAATATAAAACTTAGTTCCTTACATTTATACAAAGACTTGTACTATCAATGTTTTTGAAAAATTCCATTTATAATTGTTAAACAACAATAATAATGGACACCTAAATAGCATAATTGCTAGGGCTAGCTTCTGCTCCCCAGTTGTGGGTCGTTTGTTCAGATTTTGACCAAATCAAATATTTGGTATTTATACTCACAAATCAGTTTTAATAACCTATCAGCACGTCAAGGACCATCAAATAGTAAATACTGAATTGTTAACCAATGCAGAATTAAACGTTAGAATTAATGCAGAAAAATTAAACGTTAGTACAGCTCAGGTTAGCGGTGAAATATAAATTGATTGAACTAATAGTAGTACGGTAATAGATGGTTCACTCGAGTCAGGTTTTCCTAAATTGACGCTGATCATTAAATTAAGAGATACATTTATGTCCTCCTCTAAGATAAATAATTTCATGTATGTCAATAACTATTATGTCAATATTGCTCCTAATTACTTTAAAATAGACAGAGAGAGGATGTTTCTGTAAATTCGGCTGAAATTGTCCATGTCTGTTGACAAATTTCAGCTTTTATCTGTTATTTCAAGTCATTAATTGCATTCCTTATTTGTGTTCATTAAATTATTATTGACCGCTTTTCTAAATAAAAAAAAATTATTGTAGGGAACAGTTATTTTTACCAAAAAAAATGTTGTCCTAAGTCATGTGTCATCAGTTTAATGATGTAAAACTCAATTTTCTAAGTCGTATTATGTTTGCAAGTATATTTGAGAGTGGATATAGAAATACTGGAATGAATCGTATGCCCTATGTTCTTTTGCTTCATGATAGGGATGCTTGGTTGACCATTAAAGTTTATTCTTTAATTTTGTATGATATTAATAGGGTGTTACACAAAAGGGTAATAGGGTGCACTACAAACGGTGTGCACTTTTTGGAGGAACAAGAATAATCATTGGGAATGGAATAGTGGTGCGTGCTATTTTTTGCAGCAACAATATTTATACCTTCGGGCATTTTTTTAAATATTTGCTATGGTCTCAACTTTTATTTTAAATCCGTTATATTTACCCATATTACTTCATCTTATATATTGATATTTTTATTCAATTTATTCAAATCCAAGTTTTGTGATTATATCTCTCCATACGTTTCAATTGAATGTTTACATATCAACTATTTTTTCCCAACCGCCTATGCATGGGTATGTTTAGTCTCTCTTCAGTAATTCCATTGATGATGGTTGAAACTAAGGTTTTTCGGTTGAGATAGCCTCAAGTTTCTCCATATTTTTGAATCATTACCCATATGAAAAAAAGAAATATATGAAAAAAAATATGAAAAAGAATGTATAGTGAAAATAACACAAGCATTTGCATACAAAACTCAAGAAGGAGAGCCAATCAGGCGGTGTATTCCTCCTGATGATAACGGATGTCAAAATATCGAAAAGCTTGTCTTTAGGTATATGTCTGTGATTTTTTTTTACGTAATCGTATTTTCAGTTCAGACATATCATTTTGTTTTGATTTTTATTTATACACATATACATCAAGGTTCCAACCACAATAAGAAATGAGAAAGAAAAGCTTAAGAGCTTTCAACCGTAACAAGCGGTCTTCGTCAGATTTGACTCTGACATGTGTAAAATTATGTTATACATAATCATATATAAATTGATATTGTTCTTCAGCTATTTACAATACTTCTGCTTTTCGTCATGACCAAACTGGACATTTGAAGTTGCTCAGTTTGCTTTCGTCTTATCACCATTCAACTTCCTTTCCTGAGGACGATCGTTAAAAAGGTCGAAATACTGAATGTGAGTACTAGTATCTGATTTTTATAAGTGGTTTTTTAACTTTCCAAAGCATGTTGTTTTTGATTAATGTTCTCAAACCCATTTCCAAATTCTTGCTATTATTAAAACGTTGGTTTTTAATTAACGTATTAATTGGGAAGTCTTCGTTTATGTATATGAGTGTAGTTTAAAATTAAAAATGTTAAAAACTTTAAACTATTTGTTTTTAAAAAATATTCATCGCAGTATTATTTTTTTATTTTCTAAATTCAGTACAATTTACACTTTAAGTTTGTTTTTTTTTTTCAAAAGATTCGGGTCTTATGGATTGGAAAATTGATCAGCAATGACTGGAAGCGAATTCCCTTTCTTAACAGATTACATTCCGTAAGAAACCAATTTTCCACTGCTTAAATCACTTCATAAAAGCAAATGAATGGTTGACATTCCATTGGGACTCGTTGTTATAGTAAACTACATTAGGTCAATTCAACAGAATACACAGTTAACAAATCATTTTTGAAAGCTCTTAGTAAAATATTTGTAAGATAGTGAATAGAAAAATCTATTATAACCAAAGGTACAATTTTTTGATAATTTCACGCCTATAACTTCTTATGCTGTTTTACTAACATTTTGTAATAGTAAAACATGTAAAACAAATTCTTCTTAGGTAAAGGTTCATAACGACAAATTCAGAAAAACATATAATATAATGAGGTAAATCCAATCAAATTTATGCAATTTTAATTATCCCATGGTTTGACTCTGACGAATATAAGTGATATTTCTTAGCCCCATAGAATTTATGCATGAAACTGTGATATATGCGCTAAATATAATATAAGGTATCTAATGGTGTAATTATGTCAGAATAACGTAATAATACTAATTTTTCATGAATTAATTTATTTTATTTCATAAGTAAATTTGGTTTATGATTTTTTTCAGTAATAATAAATAATTTATCTGACTAGAAAACTCTTATAAAAAACAGTTTTATTTCAATTATAAAAGTTCTATCGTCTTACGAAAGCAATACAAATTCTCTTTCACCTTAATACCTCTAAAGTTAATATTCAGAAGTCGGATTTCCTTAAAAAGCAGTACAATATTTCTTCAGAAAGAACTAAACGCCTGGTAGGAGTTTCTGTTTTCTTTTATACAGTCGATATTGAGACGGGCAAACCTTATTTACCAGCCAGCTCGATTATATTCATATCTATTGGGAATCCATCTCTTTCTCCTCCAAAGGCCTCTGAATATAAATGTTCAAGTAATCCGTACGGATTGTTTTCTTGCGTTATTTTTAGTTGAAGATAAACAATATTTTCGGCTTTTGAAAAAAAAAATTGTACATATATTACTATAATGGACAGATCAATCATTTACTAAAATATATTTTTTTTTTATCTATATACAATAAATATTGATTCAATAACAACAAATCATAATGAATTAGAGCAGTTGAATGGGTAAAATTGATTATTTTTGTAAGTTTTACCAACTCAAAATGTATATAACATAATACAATGATTTCACCCTTCTAGATAAATATGCTCACTAAAGGTGAGTTCCATCGGATTGAACATCTCAGGGCTTATAGAGAACTAATGTTGATTGTAAAAATCAGTAAGCATATACATATCAAATTACACATAAGGGGCAAACAGTAAAAGCTGACGTAACCAAATTTCATTTGTTGACCTATATTTGACATCAGGAGTACAAGGAGCCAGACTGGGCATAAGGCGAAGATTAAAAATTAAAATGTCTGCAAGATAAAATAACACTGCTGCTAAGTGAGGGCAAAGAAAAAAAAAAGAACAATGATGAGATGGAATAAAAAATACAAAAACAAACAAAGCAAGAAAATAACTAATAATGCTTATATAAACAATAAAATAAATGCCAAATGATATAAAATATATGTAATAGGAAAACATCTATAGCAATATACTGAGTCTACTTGAATATAGATTTTCCTTTAAAAACTATAAAGAAAAGTTTTTTCAAGAGTGTTCAGCAGAAGAGTATATTAAATAAAGCATAAAAAAATACCATGATCATTGGCATATATAGCTATGTGTAGTTTAATCGACGATTTATGATCACTCATACTGAATTTAAGTTTCGAGCAAACCTTAACTTGAAACTTAAGTCAATATCATTTCATACCTTCATTAGTAAAATGATTATCTAACGAAATGGAGGCGAATATTCCTTTGGATCTATTAAGGTAACATTAAAGTTAAGTCTGAGTTTTAATTGGGAAATCGAACCCAGGATCAGTAATGAAGACTAAGACTGTAGGAATTTTCATGGTGAGCAATAGGAAGGTAGGTTCTTTCACTAACTGATTCATGACGACAGTCGAAGCGCAGCATCAGTTTAACTGATGCCAAACTGCTGTACAAGCAACACAATGGGTGCAGTCTACTCGACAAACGCAATTCCTGTAAGTAATATTACTAGAGAAAGGAAGGAAGACTAGGACTAACCAAATCAAATCCCCAGCTCTAACCATCATGTTGCCTCAAGACCCTCATACCAGTAACATATTCCTGAGATTGAATTTTCACCACTAGTTTTCCCTTATTTTTTTTTCTTTAATGTAATTACGATATACCAAGCATTTCGTTTTCTTTTGCAGAACAAAAAACAACTGAAGAGGTACCAAAGTTTGAAATCTTACTACATTATTATAACAACTTTATTTGTAATATTGAAATAATATTGTCCCTTAATTCTAAATTACAGATGAGAATAATATGGTAATGTATATTATAGCTATAACATTCTTTGAAAAGTTCTAATTTTCAACTAATTACCTTCTTTTATTGGAATAAGGTAATTCGTCAAAAATACTGATTCATCTTAAAATTTAAGATTTTAGTTTGCAAACTGATCATTCTACCTCGTGAGAATGGTTTTCCTAATACTGATTCTGTTGTTTTTTTTTCTAAATTACACAAAGGAATGGTGTATTTCTCAATTTCCAGTGAAATGTTGATTTTAATGATCAATTGTATTTTTAACATTATATGGTGTATTTGGCTGTGTTTAAAAATATGAAACCTTATATAGAAAAAATATTGACCATCATCTATTCATAAGTTGTTTCTTTTATTTAGATATCTAAATTAATTGAAAATTAAATTGACGAAATAGTTAAAAGGCAGTAACTGAAAAAATGGACAGTTAGATTATTTAATCATGGTTAAACAATTTAATTTATTTACATACTGAATTAATTATGAAAAAAATTGAATAGGTGTAAAAAAATGAGTGGAAGCAATAATTTATCTTAAGATTAGGTGTATTGAAGTAACAATTTCCTAGCTGGTACCGCAAGTAAATTATACGAGATTGTTCTTGTATAAGATGAATGGGACATGAGCAGACTGCCCTCTAAAGAGGATGTAAAGCGGTTTGTATGATGTATGATTCCCAAGTTTGTATGATGCCACGAACTTGTTGCAAATACTTTACCTAATAAATTCAGTAAGGCAACATTATGCTCTTTTTGCAAAAAAAACCAGCTCATATGAACTACAGATGATATTATATTCTCAATAACATTTACTGATCTCTTACCTGGAGTGATGGTAGAAAAAATAGACGTAAAACACCTTCATTTATGTCAAACTAATTCATTATTTAGTCAGATGAACAGCTTTCACTTCGATTTCTTTTTTAGAGTTTAGTCTATTCAATTCAATATACCCGTATTACATATTATTTACTTCAACAGAGTGTTGTCTAATATCTTTATCTACGTATCACAGTCGTTTAAAAGTTAGTTCAACCCTACTCTTGAACGGTTTTCTAAAAGTTTCAACAAGAAAAACAATTTACAAACAAATTCCACCTTTAAAATAATCAATGAAAACTAAAACGTTACAGGTGCAGATACGTTTTTAACTCCTGTAAATAGATTTAACAAAGAAGAAAATAAATAAATTTTTTTATATCAAGTACCAAATATTGGTACTTATCTTAGAAAACATAATACAATAGGAAATACAATATTACAAAACAAAAAAATTGTTGCCTAGCTGCTGTCCTTTCTTAGACATAACAGTAAACAGTAACAAAAAACTGTTTTTTCTAAAAACCAAAAATGATTTTGGTTTTAAAAAATTTTTCACACACACAAAATGTCTTCAAGTTTCAATAACATATTTTATTTGACTCAGAACATAAATTATCATTCATGGTATGAATTACTGTCGAATTTTTATAATTCATTCAGAGGGGAAGCAAAAGAAATGATATTTCTTTGCATATTTAATCATCTCTCAATGACTAACCATGTTTAAGGATGAAAAGTGTAATACAACTCAACACGAAACATAACGAGTTCTTTATAAATAATTTCACTCCACTGGACTAGCAAGTATAACAAGAACGTAATAGCGATTGTACATATTTGTAGTAGAATAGCAATCTGCTTTCAACCACAAGAGCAATATGCCTGTAGCAATTTATATAAATTTCTACCGACAGTTTACCGTGTGTTTTCAATAGCTTTCACAGCAGTTACAACAAGATATACTAATTTTGACTCATTACGTATTTACATTAATTACTATCAAATGTTTCTCCTTTATATCATTTAACAATTTACAGTATGCCGTGATAGAAACGAAACGATGTTAGAATATTTATATATAATTACATTGTATCAATATCATTTTCCATATTGGCGAAACAAAAATAAATAAACTATTATGTATACCTTTATTATACTTGCAATATCTACTTGTAAAATAAATAAACGTCGTAGAATCTTAATGTAAAAAAAAATATTGTATGTTTAATAAAACAAATATACAATACCACACGCTGGTGGTAGGCGACAAAGGAAAGTAGTTTTTTTCTGAAACTAAACTTTTAGTTCGTTTAGGTTTAACCTTAGTTAGGGCTAACTAAACCGGTTTAGTTAGTTGATAATAATGAAATAATTAATAAATAGTTGTCATTTTAATTCACAAATTTTCTTCTTTGCTTCATTGGTTTTGGATCTTGGCTATCAAAATGAGAAGATGACAATGGTTCATAAAACTACCTATTGAGGAAGAATATTTGTTAAGTAAGACGCCATTCTTCTCGCTTATGATTAATCAGAACATAATTAACTAAAAATAATATTGGTATACTCATTTTATGTTTAATACATTTCAATAGTTCTGTTTGTAAAAGAATTTATCTACAGAGAGTAAAATAAAACGTTCATACTGGAACATTTTAAGTATTTCAATAGTTTTTTTAAATATTGAAGAAATATTTATTCTCTTTTCATTCATTATAAACACACAAAACCATTGAATATAATTTTAGATCAAATATTATCATAACAAGCAGCACATATCTTTAGTTGTATGATAATGTAGTAACTGGTGTATGGCTCATAAAATAAATATATACTTGTAATTCTAATTATGATTTGCCTATCAATAAATATGTTATGCTGATGAAATTAAAAATAAGTCAGATTTTGGCTGGATTGGTTAAAAATAATTGTTAAGCAACATTGAAATGGTATTTAACTTTAACTGTTTAATAATGAAGTAATATCAGAATTCATATCTCCCTTGTTACTGAACTTGAATTTCTGTCGTAATGAAGGATGCAACTTTTGAATTCGTTTCGAGCCTGTGATAAATGGATTGGTGATTTATCTTGTCAGATTCTGAGCAGAAAACTACCAACTGCATTGCCAAAAATTTCCATTCAAAATGACAGCTTCTCTCATTTACTTATTTCTGTTTTAACTTCATTATTAATGTACTATTTCGTCAAACAACTTTTTTTTTGTTAAATTGATCTGTTTTAAATATTACCATTAGTTAACCTGTTTTATTTCCTACATATAAATATCTGTACTAACTTATTCACAACACATACTAATAGGCTTCATGCTTCAGTCCTATACCATATAAGATTTCAGTTCTTACATAATTTTAAAGCATTTTAGTAAAAAGTGGGGGGATTACCGGGACCAATCCCAATCTGCAATCCTAAAGTATGACTACTTAAAGTTTGTGCAGAAGAAATCTGGGATTTTTAACAAGTACTACACATTTTGCTTGCTCAACATTAAAAACTTTATTTTATTTTAGAAGGATAGCTTATACAAGAGAATTGTACAAGTCGTTTATCCCAAAACATCAAACCTAAGATCATGACCAATGTCTGAACCTTGAATGTTCAGCACCAATGGAAATTACTCTACTACTAGTTCACATCTAACTCAGAATAGAGAATAACATATTTATTCGTTGTTTCTAAACTATTTAAATTATAAGAATGCAAATAAAATGTCAACACTAAGTTAATAAAATTGGCAAGATTCATAAAAAGTAATTTTCAATTAAACGCATTTTACTTATACTAGTAATTTATTTCATCAGGATAATAAGAAAATGAAAGATAAAATATAGCATATCAAGTTTGTGTACTTCTTTGGTACATGAAATTTAAACTGAAGATTAAAAAAGTTGAGAAACGTATATATCAATCAAAAATCAACACTTAGATTCTATTCACAATTAAAATAATTCATTCTATAATATTTGTTCGTTTAGGTTAAGAAAAAGAACAAATTAATATGCACAACATACAACATCATGATGATTTATGTTTATCTTTACTTCAAAAGGTAAGTATACGACTGTAACAACGTATAAATCGAATATGTAATAAAAAAATGAATTTGTACTTAAATCTATTGATAAAGTAACAGTCATTTTGAGAGGCACAAGTTTTTAATCATAAGGCTTTCATTGAAAGAAAGCAGATAGTGGTTTACAGTTGAGGAATGGAATGAGAAAAAAGAAGAAGGCGACAAAGAAAAGTGGATACAATGTTACATTAGTCAAAAACAAATAGGAAATCATCTACCAACTACACCAGACAAAGCTACTTCAATCCATTTACTACGTCTAATAAGAGAAAAAGAATTACTGTTCTTTATTGTGTTTTATCTGTAAAATGTATTTACTAAAGATTGAAGGTTCAAATTCTAGATTCTTTCTAATGTTCAGTTCATGTTTTTACTTTTATTGGCCAATAAAATGTGTTAAAAACCATTTTGAGTTACTGAATATTTATGCTGTTCAGCATTCAATTTTAATGACTTACCAGCTTGACTGATATTCATTTATGTTATATGAGGATAAGTTAAATATGGTAAATATATTTCAATCATATCATGATACAATCGTGTGTCAGTTATCCTTATAAGTTTTACCCATAAAACTCAAACTATTCGTTTCATAATATAACATATGTTACTTTCAACTTCAAAACTGGAAAATGTAAACCATTCATGCTCAAGTAAATCATTTAAACCAATAACAAATAATAGAAACTCCTCTTTGCTTTGTAAAAACTGAAACAAAATAAAAACCAGAACAACAAGTTTTTTTCCGAAATACTAGTGTATGTGATTTGTCATCTCTGTGCACTAAAGCTTCTGCTAATTTTTATGTGAGTCAGAATTTGTTAGAAAGTAGAAAATAACAAAAATAAAAGCAAATATAACTTCGTTTTCACTTATTTCATGTTATTATCTTATGATTTGTTTAATTTCGTGTTTTCAACCCGTCATTTCTTTTACTTTCTTATAAGTGGTCAGACGGTGTCTTTTAGTGCATCGGTCAGGCTTAGTTTACCTTTGAAGCCATGAACATTTCTTCCTGATGACGACAGATGTAGAAATATTGAAATGAGTCTTTGTCATCGTTTCCATATGTCTCATTATATATATATATATATATATATATATATATATATATATATATATATACCACAGTGCCCATTCTACCTAAGAACATCAGTAAGTCCTCTTCTAAAGAATTCTTTTAATATTGTAAGAGATTTATTTATTTTTTATTGAAGATGATTATAGCACTACGTCCTAAGAACTATTGCACTTCCCCCCTTTTGTACTATAAAACCTCAGTTAGCTCCAGCGCCTCCATGAAGCTCAGCACTTTTGCTGGTCCAACGGTAAAAATTCTTCTATAGTTTTTTTGAGTGTCCTGAAACACCTGCCTCTGTGTAGCAAAGTGACTTGACAGTCAGACATCAGGTGCTACGGTGTCTTTTTTTTCTTCCTTGCAGTATTTGTACAAACCATCATTGATAATGCCCATTCTCCGCAGATGGACATTAAGTTTGCAGTGATCCGATAGAAATCCGGTTAAAATCTTAAATTTTCTTGTTACTTTCCATACAATACCAGATTTTTCTATTCTCAAACTTATTGAAAGTATCTTTGATTGTCGGTGTCCTTGAAGAGAATCCCAGTATGCTTCCTGTTTTCCCCATCATATTTCCTAAGGAGTTCTTTCATAGTGTGTTGTCCTATACCTCACCATGGTTCTGGATCAATATGCGCTTCCAAGCAACTTCACGTGCAAGTTCGCTTACTCGTTCATTTATTTTAAGTGACAATGAAACAAGTAATAAATTCTTCCCCGCTGTTTTAACAACTCTAGGAATAGAGAGTTTTCTGTTTAGAAATATATTAATATGAATATTCCATGTCAAATATTAAATGAATAGAACACTATTGCAAGGGGTTTCCTTCTTTTTTTAATATCCATGGAGCAAAAATTAATTTTGCAATTTATATTACGAACATAGTATTAAATATAACATTCACTAATTCTTTCATCTAAGCAGGCAAATAAAATACCTATATCAAAAGATATTTATAGTTTCTTTATTAATAACATTAAATTTCAATCAAAGTGACTAATCTTACTTAGTTACAGTGACTTCTCTAATCCTAGGATTTAAAAATAATTTGGTTTAAATGGGTTTATTTAGAGTAAAGATCATTTTACATTTTTGCAATTCTGGGGAATTACTTGATTACCTTGTAATACCTCCAATCACGTGTTATTCTGTTTTGGATTCCTGAGTAATGATGCTAAATCACTATTGTATGATTAATGTTGGCTTATTATGAGCTGGCAGTACACTTGAAGGCATTATACGAAACTCAAAAATAGCAATAAATCACTATATTCAGTTAATATTCATGCAAGCGATAAATCTCTCATGCAATATACCAGCAAATTAAATACATCACTGCATGTATTATTTTTATAACTAGGTGGTGTATTATATGTACCTTTCAAGATAAGCCTAAGTTGTGTATCCAGTTTATAATACTATATATATTTCATTTTGTTATAACGAAATCAATGTAGGAAAAAGGTTGCACTATCTTAGCAAAAAAAAAAAATTACCTGACATAGGCAGTTAAATTGTTGAAGTTACCTGAAAAAAATACACATAATTAATATGTGAGAACCAAATATGATTAAATAAACATTCAGAATAATCTTAAACAAGGAAGTAGGTAAAAAATATTCATTTAAACTATTTATGATTATGGTTCAATGTTGACAAAAAATTTCTCTTCTAATTATTACTTCACCTTGATCAAGAATGTATCTTTTTATAACATGCATTAATCATAAAGTAAATTGATAAATAAAACTTACTATCAGTTAAATGGTAGTTTAGATTGCTACAGCTAAATTACTATCAGTAAAATGGAACATACTAGATTCCCCATGACCCTTTGTGTCACTCAGAAATTATAACAGTAGGTATGGAAATTAATTCACTGAACATGATTGACACGGATAATTTTAATAATTTTTCTTGTTATTAAGGCACGGAAACAGATTGTTACATTGTTATGTTATAACTTGATTGTTACATCAAGCTTCTGATATAGTATTCTTCACATGATTCAAGATATATACAAAATAAGTATATTTAGCAAAATAAAAATAATTTAAAAGTAAAAAAATCATGTATTTTATCATATAAATAAATAAAACATCAATTCAAGTTGTACACACAATGAAATATATTTCAAACAAACAAAACTTGTAAATTGAAATATTAAATTTATTTACATAACATAAAACAACATTAATGAAAGGAATATCTCTTTATAATATTACCTCAGAACATTAATTTTGTCTGATATTTGTGTGCAAGTTTGTTTCTAAAATTATTCATTTTTAACCACCAACGTAGTAGTTTATTATATATTTGTTGCATTTATTTATAATACATTTGCACCACTGTCATCAGTGAGCACGCAAGCCTCTGGGTTACTCTGGTTCCATGCCTTAATTTTATTACCAGTGTTTATATTCTTCAAATTTTAAAGTAATTTTTTGTTGTTACATTAATATATAATACATTTTTTACTATTATCATTGGTGAGTACGCAAGCGACTGGCTACCCTGGACCCACGCTTTTACTTTGCTTCCATTGTTTTCATTATTCAAATTTTACATTCAAAATTTTTTTTGTTACATTTATATATAATACATTTGCATTACTGTCATCGGCGAGCACGCAAGACACTTGCTACCCTGGCTCGAATTTTGAGAATATTGAGATAATTTTCGTTTATTTAACATTATTCAGGTAATAAATAACTTATATTTAATTTCAGGTCTCTATCTTCACGAAAAATGGGTGAACAAACAAACAAACAAACAAACTCATGAACTTTATATATTGAGATTAGGCACCAATTTTGTTTTTATGTTTTAGTATTTCAATTAATTTCATCCAGTGGAAATTAAACTATTAAACTAATCGTGTAACTATTAGTAAATTTCATCCAATGGCAGAATATTTATTGAGTGACATAGATGATTCAGCATTGTCGTCGATGTTCAGGGCTGCTTCAGGAAACACTGATATTGATGGCTTGATTAAATCTTCTCCTATTGTACAATTCCTTTCACGTTTGGCTGTGAAGATTGAAAATTCATAACTAGTCTCAAGGGTACATTTTATAGTAAACAGCATACTTTATTATTGATATTTTTAAAAACTTAAAAGTTTTTATTTCCCTTCTGGTCAACCTGTTTTTAATTTTTTTTTAGAGGGGTATGTATATAGTACGACTGATGTGATACCAAAATGTCGTTTTTATGGATACCTTCTAATGTCTGAACGTCTATGTTATTATTATTCCACTTGGTAAAGTCTAATAAGTAGAGCTTCTAATAGATAGATGAGACGCTACTTATATGTAAAAGAAATACGAAAGTAAATATTGTTAATTAAAAGCCAACACAGCTTCGTTTCATTCATGAAATAAACCTGGACAGAACATTCATTCGGTTTATGATTTGCTTGAGGCTGGTCGTAAAGGGCACACAAAGGGCCGGATGTGGCCCACACGGACCCTTGTGTGCCTACTGCTGTTGTATTCTTAGCAACCAAAGATCAACTTCACAACTGAAATTGTAAAAGTATTCAAATGTAATAGGTAAGGAAATTTTCACTTTTTGTTTCATTCTTTAATTTTCTTAGTCCTTATATCAAATAAAAATGTAATTATAGCTAATAACAAAAATGTGCCCAATACTGTAAGGAATGTATAAGTTCTGTCCACCCAAAAAATTACCCACAACACCTGAGTGGTAAAAATCTTTCATTTTCCTATGCAAAGCTAAGCTTATACTAAAATCGTACTATCTTCAAAACGGCTGGACAAAAATAGTAACAATAGTGGCTTGCGTACCATGAACGTTTGACGAAACTTCTAGATAATTTTTTCTTTTAACAAAAAAGTTATTAATTTTCCTACCAGAAAGTTACTACACTCTTATTTATTGTAAATGTAAAGTAGTTGACTGGGGTGTAATGTACCTTTCGAAGAATAATGAAATAAATACGCCAATGGTTTAGCTATGAAGAGGAACGGTTAGTTTCTACAGTCTGTTTTATGTAAAGTTGTAAAGCAGTCTGAAAAAACTGTTCAAACATTAATGGAGATGTTGCTAGATACGCGAAGTTGCAATGAGACTATTCCAACTACCACGCCTTATCAATGTGGCTTTCCTCTTTGATTTGGCTCCTAAACTTGAAACTATTGCTTGATCACATCGTGCCAGCTGTGTCCACTTTGTCTAGAAACCCAAGAGCACCAGAACATCTTACTCCAGGACAATGGAAGTACCCACCATGACCAATCCAGACTAAAGAAATGACTATGCTATGGACCAACGTCACTTTCAAGGAAAGATAAACAAATAATTTACATATTGTGATTTATGAGTTATACGTATATGTTATTCACATTACCATACAAATAACTATTATTTAAAATAACTTAATTCGGTTTCCTTGTTAAAATGAATTATACCGTTAAAATATCATTTGAATATTAGAGCATAAAACTTTTAAACTCTCAACAGTATTTTTAATATTGAGAAATTCAATGATAATTGAAGTTAACTTAAAACGTATTTAGTTAGGCAATATTTAATATTTTTTCCATTTTTTTTCATATCGAAGAAATTTTTTTGAATTCACAGTGCATTATAAATTTAAAAATTGTTTTAATATTTCTAGTCTTCTGAGATGTTGAGAAAAGTAGTTCGATAAAACATGAAACTTAGTTTGCGGATTAGAATAAACTTGTGGATTAGGCTGAATAGCATTCCTGATATGTTACTAAGAATTAAAATTGATACGGTAACAGAAAAAAGATTTAGAAATTTGCTGTGTTTGGTAAAGAATTAATTATTATTTGTTAATTTAAACTAGTAGTCCATATAATATAACTTAAATATTTAAATTCATCTTAATTTAATGCCAACTTCTATCAGTGTACAGCATCAACAACATTAATGGGCAACATCAGAATACTGATAAAGAGGATTTCGAAATAGACCAAACTACTCCCATTTAAACGATAAAAGAGTTAGATGGATCATTTTAAAATATTCTTAGCCATGACATAGTTGGTGACTAATCATAACTTAAGAATGTACAGAAAGCACTCGTCCCTTGCATACACTCAAGTTAACTTACAACACAATAGAAGACCGTTTCTACTCTTCCTTGTGCATTTCAATTATACTCCTTATCATTATTAGCCTAGAAGCATTTTTCAGTAGCTTTTGATTGACAGAGTTCTTTTAGACTCAATCTGATAGAAAGTGGCCATTACAAAATGCGCATTTAATTAAGTCTTTCTGCTATTCTTAATGAAATTATAACATTAGTGCTATTTTTCATTGTATAGCCACACTACACTAAGCAATCAGTATTCCAGATTCTTATTCCAAATTACTCAAACTAGTTATTAAGACAGCTGTGAGACATTGTGTAACTGGAATACACTTAGTAAATTTTTTTAGTTTTTCAAATAATCATTACGTTTTAAATAGCATTTTAAAAAATAATTTTCTGAACAAGTTAATATTTATGGAATATTGTAGAGTCATAAATCGCAGTATATAAATCCACATTATCTTGCATCATGGACCGCTCTTGCATGTCGTCTATCTTCAAGGGTTCTTCAATGAAGTGGTTACTTTTGCAGATTGATGGTATCTATAACAGGCTTGATACCTTCACAGACTTTTTATTGCCAAGATTCTCACTATCTTATGGTGTAAGGGGGTATGTGTGTCCCCTTGCAGGACTACCACTGCAACCTAACCGAACGTACACGGTTTGTTCCAGATGAAAGTGAAACAAATATACGTTCCTCCTCCACAATAAACGTCCTCCTTATTCCAGGGATGATGTTTAAAAGCACGCTTTTTTAATATTGAATTATGACAGTTTTACTATTGTAAGTTTTTCTAACTTAAAAAAATTATAATTATTAATTAATATACATTAATTCACAATTAATTCTATTGAATTAAGGCAAATTAATGAATATTTTTTGTGCATTTCATAATTGCAAGACTATTATTCAGTTTACACTATTATTACTGAATACATATCCATTTAGCGAAGGAAAAATGCCAAATTTTCAACTTCTTTGATGACAATGCGGGATAGCTTATGAGATATGTTGTCTGATTCAATTACAATAAAGTAAGTTTGCTTCAAATAATATTGAAAACAAAAACCTTAACTATCTAACAAGTGAAGAAGGATTAAGAACAGGTTTAGATCTTGTCAGTCTTCCAGATTGGTACTGTAAATCTTATAAAAGAAGTACTAAAACTAACTGAGTGAAGAAGAAAATGTACACGGCAAGAAGTTCCTTTCAGCTGGAGCATTAACATAAATTGTTTATATTATGTTTTACAATATTTTGCAAATGCAGTGTGGTGCTGAGTTGACGCTTTGTCAGAACTGAAAGGTCTAATTAATATAAAGTATTATAATAAAATTTCAATCAATATTTACGATATTAGTAGATTTTTAACAACAAGTATGTTTTTGCAACAGAAAATGGATCAGTTACTTTCAAGAATATATATCTAGATGTCTTTACACATTACAAAAAAATACACATAAAAAAATACAATAAAATACACTGTTTTCCTAGGCTTAAGTCAAATTTTACAAAATTCCTTAAACGTTTTTACTTGTTTATGGTTTTCAAATGACATATAATACCCATATGTACTCATTAAAGCAACATAAAACAGTAAAACTATTTTGTGCTAAAATGGTATTTTCTAAAGTGTAACTATGTGTTAAAGCGACCACAGCGGTAAATGAGCATTACATTACTTGCTTGAATAAGAAAGGAACACCCTTGTCGAGGTTGAATGTCGGTGCTTAAGCGAGTATTTCATCTCTTTTGTACTGCTGAAATCCTTTGTTCTCCCTTTTGACTCGACTTAATGTCATTCATCAAGAAACTCGCTAATTTATTATTAAATATCAAACAAATTTAGAGTTAGAAACAGTAAGACCTAAACACACAATATGCATATTTAACTTTTTAAAACTGATTTTTCTTGTTTTATTTATAATTTAAAAGTTGAAAACTTTTTTCCTGTGAAAATACAATATACGTTTTTCAATGAGTTCTATTCAATAATATGTTTAAAAAAAAATCATATTCAGTTTCCTATTACTTCTACAGTGGTATATAATAGAATTTAGACCTGACAAAAGGCCTTTGAATGTAAAAGACGAATCTACGACTTAATATCTAGTAGAACTACGCAAATAATAGAGGTATGAATGTATCGAAGAGTAGGATTCACCAAATATGCTTTAGAATTAGAACTATTTTTTATAAAATCATAGAAAATAAACATAAGTCAATGGTGTTCACCTACTATCTGAAAAGATATTCACTGTCCTGGACCCAAAAGGATTGAAATGGTTCTTCCTTATTCATCACTACCTATTTTCATTAATTCAATAAGCTGACACTTTGTACTTTCTCTCCAATTCTTTGTCTACTATTGAAGTATTTCTCTAATTCTCAACAAAAAATTTCAAATATTAAGTCCATCATTTCTCATATCACCCCAAACCTCTTAATCGTCAAAAGAGAATGGAACGATGTGTTGTAGCTGATGTCAAACTAGATATGCTGTTTACCACACTCTCTTCTTTTCTCCTATTCCATCTGCATTTATACTTTCTGTACTTACCACAACTGCCTCTCACCACTAGATTGGCTCTCACACCTTGCATTGGGTGTGATACTGGTTACGTAAAACACAAAATTAAACTTTTGTATAACAAAGCTGAGTCCATGTATGAATTGCCATAGTAAATCAATCGGTTAAAAATATGTAGTAGACATTGCACTGTCATCCAAAGTAGAGGGTCGATTATACTAAATAAGAATTACGCTAGAAACTATTATTTAACCACTGTAACTAAATTTTAACAGCTAACCAGCAAAAACATTGACTAATTTAGCTTTAACTTCAACTGTTGAAAAGTTTAATACTATATATTATATATATATATATATATATTATATATATTTATATATATATATAGAATACTTTATATTAGTACACTAAGGCCACCAGCCCTGGACTATGTCTTAATGTCTGCCCTCCAAGTTCATCGGGTTGACTACAACAAAGCTCTCCAGGACAGGAATCAGTTTATAATTAAATTACATTACCAGTAATGTAACATGATTTAGTAGTGGAACTGAAAACAATAAATAAATAAATAATAGAAAAAATTGAGGGATAAACAGAGAAATTGATACATACATAAAAGTACGGGCTAAGCTATAATAAAATAAAACTGAGAATACAAACAATAATATTAAAGAAATAAAGTAAGTAAATAATAAAAATGTTGCACATGCGGCAACATTGTTGGTCTTCAACCATCTCTGAACCAGTGCGCTTGGTTTCCTCTCTTATCTCTCCTGAATACGGTTCGGTTCAAACCGAAAGTTATCAACTGTAAGTGTGTTCTTTTGACCTTTCTATGTTCTTTTTTTGCATTGAACTATATTTGTCCGTTTTGGATCGTATTTTCAACGAATATATATATATACTTAGCAATGTTGCTATAATAGCATATAGACATTTAGAACACACACTTAGAGTCCCTATTTTTGGTTTGAACCTTCTTCCAGGGAGATAAAAAAGTTAAACCAAGCACACTGGTACAGAGGCTGTCGGAGACCAATAATGTTGCGTCATACAGAGAATAAGCTAGGCAAAAATCAATTTAGAATTATATAAAACAAGATTTGACAATAAATAAATACGTGAACCAACAGTCAGAATCAGTTGCAGTTTTACTCTGCCAAAGACAACTTGTTACGGTTGAAAGATCTAGTCATATATATATATATATATAATTAAAGTTATAACTACAAACAAAGAGAGACTAACACTCATTCGATCGTCTTCAGGAGAGGTTAGGAAAAAGAAATAGTAACACAGGAATGGAGATGTGAATGTGTCCAACGACCGATACATATGATATATAATCCCAATGGTAATAGATTGACCACTCTATGCTAATGAAATGGTTAAGAGATGTTAGTTATGTTGGGATTAGGTTAAGCAGGTGTTGGAGCACTTTAGATTTCGCCGTGCTTGTAGTCAAGCTACAGAGATAATTTCCGGTCCCAAAGGACTAATCACAAACATGCAATAGCTCACCATTGCCTCTAACATTATCGTTATATCTAACTGTTAATGGCTTCTCTGTTAATGCTTTAACATCATTTCCATCTCACTAGCTCCATTATTAAACTTGTGACGTAGCTCAAATAAGTGACAACTAAAATCACGAGGACTTACAGCTAATCACTTTGTTATTAACAACTGCTGTAATCATCACGTAATCCTGTTATTGGCATACAACAAAACAACACACACATCAGCAGGATTAGCTTAACGATATTAACAACACTCTTTTATTACACACTAATTAAACATCAAATTTTGCATCTCTTACAACAAATGACTTCTTAACTCCTAAAATCACCTTTTCTTTCACTTATTATGAACAAATTTATAACTGTGTCAATTTATATTAATTAGTCTTTAAATAATTTATGTTAATTATTCTGTTGATGAATTATGAAGGTTTCATCCGATCCAACGATTTCTGATGAATGGATATGATTTCCCCTATGTTTATTTAGTGTCAAATTCATTAACTAATTTTTAAGAGAAATTTAAAATAATCTTTCGTATAAAAATTTTCTGAATCAAATTTTTATAACAACAGTTCTAGACAAAAAGATACAAAACTTATGGTTTCATCCTCAACTAACTAATTTTCTCACATATTTGTAAGATATGCATCATATTAGAATCTTGTTCTTCATTTAGAGCTCTTATTCATTTGTGAAGACGATTCATGAAGTCATATCTACGACTCCCAATGGAATTAATCCAATTGCCTGTTAAATGTTACTTATTTTTTACTCACTTGAACACTTCTTGTTTATTTGAATGAAAGCTACTACATATAGTTACTATTTAGAACGCTTTTTTTTCAACACAGTAACCCTGCATCGGGACCGTATTTCAGAATGTGTTCTTTATAGATTACACCTTTACCACAAACCTGAATTTATTTTATATCTAGCTATATACAATATATCTTATTAATGATCAAACCACAATATGAAATGGGAAAACAAGACTCATATTGTGGTTGGATCACTGATTGTTATTTCACATGTTTAATTGAAATCATTTTATATCTTTTTTTTTTTATGTTTTATTTCATTTCAGCATGTTCCACTGTGTATTACATGCATCATAGTCAAATTGTACGCAATACTTCATTAACATGACATTAACATATGCAATACTTTCATTAACACTACAAAGTACTTATTTTAACTTATTTACATTCATTCATAATTCAACAATTAATTATCTTTTTCTTAAATATCTATGCTGTACAAAAATTTTAGAAATTCGTTATAATAAACTTTTTTAATTATTGAGGAAGGCCTAACGGGCCACTCCTCTCCACACACCAAGACCTTACGTATGAGAGCCAGTCTTTGTGGTTCCCTCAAACAGCAATCGTACACCAAGTGTCTAGGAGATTGGGGTGTCTCCGCGTTACATGGGCATGATGGACTAGGAGCTAGTTTCAATCTGCTAAGGTATTGTTTAAATGGCCCATGTCCTGTCATGTATTGGGAGAGTTTATAGTTAATTTGAAAAAGTTTCATGGATAATCTTTGTTTGATACTTGGAAAATATTCCTTTGTTAGGAGGCCTTTAGATGATTCTTCCCAATTTGTTTGCCATATTGCCACTGTTTGTCTAGCAAGCCTTTCTTTGATATAGGACGTGGGATATTTTTCGTAAATAATTTTATATCTTATTAAATAATTGACGATATACTCGTATCTTATTTTAACTTTAACTATAACGTCAAGTAATATTTATACACACCTAAATTAAAAGTAATAAACATAGTTTAGACACAAACTAAACTAGTTATAATAGTTATAGGATATTTACTTTTAATAGTATTCTAGCTTAATAATCAAGAATTTTATAAGTTTTACATGTGTAAATCTATATTACTCACTAATTTCTGGAGAGTTCATAGTGTCTTTTCACAATTTCACTGTGTTTCTCAGACCATGTAACAACAGAAGTCAGCGCCCCTCTGACAAGGTCTACTCCTATTCCTTCCAAGAGTTCATACTCAAACAAGAAGTAGTCCTTTGGAAACGTTTATTGTCATCGTTATAGAAAGTGTTTTGTTGAGTCTCCTAATTCAAACGAAAATTTTAAAAAGTATCTATTGTTAACTAACGTAAAGTCAAATAACTGGAAGTCAATTATCTATTTGATAACTGCTCTAATTTCCCGTGTGAGTTATGCTGACCAATTGGTGCAATAAACTATATTCAATCTATGAAAAGGTTGCAATGTGCGCTGCCAGGTGGACATGGTTCAACGAAACCAATTTCCGAGTTCATTCTGAGATTAGTAATTTTCAATTGCAAAGTTGAAAATACTTTAAAGTAATCTATAATCTGATATATTACAAGTAACTATACTAATTATAATATAACTTTGTTTAATAAGTCATTATAAGAATGACAACTTTCAAGAAAATTAAATTAAACAAAAGAAGATAAATGTAAAGGACTGAAAAAGGTAAAGAATATATAATCATATGTACCAATACAACGACTTAAATTTCTGTGAAATATGGTGGGTAACTATATTTTTCTATTTGAGTGAACGAATAGTACTAGGTAAAATTAATTACTTTTTGCTTTCGACTCAAGAGAAAATGACCCAGGGATCTCCTATTACAATAATATACAAAAAAAAAAGGTGAAAAGTTGAACCAGTCGATTTCATTCTTTGCTCATGTGCATATCGATGTTATTGCATAATCTATTACTACATATGCCTGTTACGCAGAATATGCGTAGTTGTATATTTGCTAAAAGAGATGTTACAAAAAAAACTTTTTGCTTTCAATTGCATTGGTTTTAAATTCTTCAATATCTTTTAAATTAATAAGATACGCCAATTGGAATAAGAGTTTATGTTTGTGTTCATGTTCATATGAATGAATGACTGTATGTATGTGTTTGTATGTGTGAGTGTGGGTGGGTGTGTGTGTGTGTGTGTTATATAAAGAAGTTCATTTTTTTTGCAATTAGATAGAAATCTATCTACACAATATTGATTAAAATCCCTTCAGTTTTAGCCTTTAATTGGCATTTAATATGTATAGGGACAATCTAAGTGGAAATTTTTCTTCTGGTTCAAAAGTATAAAATAATTATTTAATAGAGATAAACTAGCTTTTCAGGGACTCCATTAAGCTGACACTGATATTAAGTAAAACTCAATACAGAGGCAAAATAAACAATAAACTTTATTTAATCAATCTGGTTATTATTTAACTAATAAATGCCACACGCTATACTCTATGTAACTAACATTAATATCAAGCTATGCTACATTATATAGTAAATAAATTCATATAATTATGCATTTAACTTACAGATGAACATACAGATAAGCTAAGCTCTAATTTTAAATAATATAATATATTCAAATGCATACAAATAGAAAGGTAAATATTTCACACAGGATTATACTTAATTGTTTATTGTTTTCATTCACTTAATTGTTTTAATTAAGAAACCTTTTCATGATATATATATACACTTTTAAAAATACTGTATTAATTAATTTAATATCTGTTCACAGTTTGTCAAGACACTAATGAAAATTTCAATTAAGCCTGGAATGGTTTACATTCAACAAGTCCATGTATTATAAACTCCTAGTTCATAGATTTAATTAATTTTTATATTCGAGTAATTGGCTCCGCTATTAAAAAATTAAAAAATTGGACCCCACTTGTGTCATTGTTTTACCATTGAAATATATGACCCCCCTCCATTTTGTTATCTAAATGTAAGAATAAAAAAGAGCTATAATTATAACCATATATGATAATTGTTTATTGTAATCAATAATGATTAATCAACTAGTAAGTAAAAGTTGTCCCTGTCAGAGAACTATATTGCAGTTTAATTTGTATTCATTATAAAATTGACTATTCTTAGGAAGTTTAAATAATTTCTTAGAGCTATAGTTATAGTTTATGATGACTTAATGAAATATTTCTTCAAATAAAAAAACCTTTTTAAGACCTTGTTAATAAAATTGTTGACTATTAATAATTTACAAAACTGAAAGAAACATTTTATTTTATAAAATAGGTAATTAACTTTTCTAAAAAAATAATTTTTTAAAAATAAAAGCATCATTTTATAACATAGTTTCAAACAGTTTTAAAAAACTTTAAATATTATAGAAACCAAGAATTAAAATCTTTTACGTATCTGAGTTTTATAAACTCAGATAATTTAACCCTCAGGGAAGAATGTTCTTTAAGGCAGAATTTTTCCACAGAATAAGCAAAGAAATTCGATTTCAACAATTGCCTGGAATATATTGTGTGTATTCTAGTATTGAAATCCTCAGTAACAAAATGCCTTTACTAGCAGCAAATCTTGGAGATAAAAACGGTAAGGGAATTTAAAGTAATCCATATCCACTGTCCATGCTTACAAAAGATTTAAAAAATGAAAAAAAAAAGATCCAAAATGTTTATCACCAATTAATCTGTTTTTTAAATAATTATTTAAGCAATATTATTTAGTTTATATGTTATATAGTTTCAATTTTCTTTAAGTATAACGCAACAGTAAACACTGCTTAAAGGAGTTTAACGTTTTGTAACTGTAAGGATTTTACAATTCTATCTCCTCCATGGTCATTTTTGTTATTTGTAGGATGATATCTTCATGTGTGCGAGTGGATTAGTGATATTCTCTACAATAATTACTAGAAAGTACTGCTATTAAGCACCACTACAAACCACTTGCTCGATTTGACTACTTTAACTTTATTAAAATCATAAATAATAAATCGTAATATTATTACGATTAAATAGTATTAAATTATTTAATTTAAATTATTACAATTACTTATTAAATCAAAAAATAGCAAATCTGATTTAATAATGAAAAAAAAATCAGCTAGCAGATTCTCATCGGCCTATTTTAGGATAATTTTGGTCATTTTGGAATAAAAGACCGTTCTACTTGTCGCAGTGAATAGATAACTACCCAATCCCAATAATACATAATATACGTTTGACCTCTACGCTCAAATATCTGCCTTCATATAGAACATTTGCATTGCAGAAGAAACATTAATATTAAAAGTCCTTTTAATGCATTTAACAGATTCATATTCACATTCGTCTGAAATATTTGTTGCCCATTAATCAGCTTATATTTGTAAATGCTTTAGGAATCATGTTGTTCTCAACATGAAAATGTTGTTTACTGTAGAATTTATTACTATTAAAATAATAAAACTGTTAAGTAGGAACTAGTTAACTAGTTAAGTCTCAATCATTTCACTATTTTAAAACATAATATTGTATTGAAATTGTAATTAAATTATAATTATAATATTATATACATACTAATGTAAGTAACTAATATAGATGCAATGCTATTGCGACAAACGCAGAATGATGTCTTTAATGCAAAAAAAGGGCAATCAATTAAAGTAGTTTATAATTTAAAATATTAATTAAAAAAATACATATCCAATCATATGACTTGAACCAGTATGCAGTGTAAAATTCAATTTAATGAAATATTATTGAAGTATTCCCAATTAATTTAATCTATTTTCATAATATCTCTCAAGTGATAACAAAAACAAACATATAATATAATTAACCACCTAGGCACCCCTTCACCTACTAGTAACTATTGCTGTATAATTATTATTAAACCAAATACTTCACTTTTTTCCTTACTACATTAAGTGGTTTGATTAATAATATTCCCTGATTGCTACAAATCCTACTTGTTCGGCTTATGGCATCGCGTCTGATTTTTTCACTGGGACTCTTATTTGGAAATCATAAGTCTCAAGTTAATTGAAATGTTACCACTTGTTTTATTAAAGTAAACTGCTCCATACAATCATTGCAGTTACTTTTTTATGGCAATGTAGTACTATTATGTAGTAACCGTATCAAAATAAATTAATAAACAAAAATATAAATAATTTCTGATAATGGATTTTCTTGGAGCAAGATAAAGTGCTAACCACTCCAGATTGTTTTTAATTTACAATTTTTTCTATCAGTGGTAGAGTATTTCAAGGATCTATGTTATTTTTACCATGAGCATTCTAGTTGAGTAATTCTCAGTGTGAATAATATATCATGTTATTTCCGATCCACAGCGATATGTTTAGCATCCAAGAACAACACTAGAAAAGAAAACTAAATAGATACAATGTTATTTATATAGCAATGTCTACCATTTAGGAATAAAACTCTTCACTGAAATATTTAATGTCGTGGTTATTTTTACTCGACTCTAATAACACCGGACAGAACATCACTGCGTCGTATTTGACGATGATCACTATTATTGTTTCCAAGTTTTCAAATCTGCCAACGTAACACAAGGGAGGGGAGGTATATTTTTGTAATGCACTAGTCTACATTGTTTTAACAAATAAGACAGAAATGTTGAAACAGCAGTGTATGGAAAAACAAATCACGAAAAAGCTCTAAGTCATGTTAGAGCTTCTATAACAAATGTTCCATTAATCTCAGTACATTGTTCATTATTGATTGATTTCTCTTAAGAAACCAATTTAAAACACCGATAGTATTTGGGAGTAAAACGTAACTGGCAGTAGAGATAATTTTATTTAAGAAAATTCAAACCACAATATGAAATTGGAAAAAAGACTAAGATCTTTCAACCGTAACAAGTAGTCTTCGTCAGAATCAAAACCCAAATGAGGTTTTGAGTCAATTCAGTCAAAACAGAGTTAGTTTTTGTTTCTGGCGAAAATCGCTTGTTACGGTTGAAAGATCTTAGTATTTTCTTCCCATTTCATATTGTGGTTTGATCATTGATTTATATATATATAGGTATCAACGACCAAATCACAAAAAAAAAATAGAAAAAACAGTAAGATCTTCAAACCTTAACAAGTAGTCTTTTTTAGAGACAAATTCCAACTGAATTCAAAGATATAGAAACATCTGGAAAAGGGTTGAGAGGAGTGGGTCGCATGAGAGGTATTTTAAAGGGTGTAATGTACAAGAAAGGACAATAGTACAGAGAGAGAGATATATATTAGAGATATAAAAATCTTTCCGCTAGCTGTCAACCTTCTTAGTCAGATTGACTAAAGTTTGAATTAACCGTTACTAATGTTTATTATACGAGAGGAGTATATATATATTTGTTTATATTAGTTATATATTATTTATCATCGCATATACGACTATGACAAATCAAAAAATCAAAATATTAAAATTAGATGTGTATTCTCTCTATGTGTTCTATTCTTCAAATCGTTTCATAAATATTTCTGTATATAGGTATATTTAGGGAACAGTCTTTCTTTGATACATGATTCGCTTAACAATATGCCAGTTCTCAAGTTTTCACCAATTATAGCCTATGTTGATGAAGAGTCAGCAAAACAAGTCGCGCAAGAATTTATGAATTAGTTAATAGATAACCTTAAGAGTAAACAAACAGTATGTACGGAAATGGAATAAAGTCTGTAGAACTCATTAACAAATTTTCTAACGACATAAGTATAGAAGTTTGACAAATAACGTTTATAAGGTATACGTATGTAAATTGTAAAACTAAGAACCACTGAGAAACCATAAAGTAAGAACTAAACCACTTAGTGGGAACCACTAAGAAATCCATATTGTTGAACAAAGCATAAATTTGTATCAATTTATATATTTGTGAATTATTTTGAAATTTCTGTGCACAGACATAAAGATTTTATAGTTACTTCAAATTTATTTGTTTTATTTATTTTAATTTGGAAGTTATTTTTTAAAAGAAAACTCTGTCTTTGGGAAAAGTGATATTTTTCTTCTAATATTCGTGATTTATACATGCGTTTTTTTGACAGTGGAATATTAAGCTCAATCCTCCCTAAGCATGTCAGAATGCATGGGTATAGTACTGGTATAGTACTATGTATGGGTATATAGGTATAGTATAGTACTGTATCCAGCCCATTGGGCCCAAATCTACTTTAGTTAAATACTGTTATGGATAAATAAGTAATACCATGTGATTATCTAAATCCTAGTGTGATGAAGTTTAAGGAATAACGTGGTATTATTAGAACATTCGATATACATACCCATATATGAGAATATCAAAATACTACTTCCCCTTAAAAGCAATTGTTTTAATAATCAGTTTTATGTTACGTTAAAATAAGGTGAAATGAACAAAATGAATGCAAACTAATTTCAAATAAGTTGGTTTCTCTACCGAATGGAATTTAAGGCTGATTGGAATTCGTAAACTGGCTTGAATGTGTCAAAGATTCAAACTGGTCTCCAACTAGATGAATAAAATCCGCTTAGAATATTTGGAATGTTTATAGACAAGGTTTGTTTGCTGCAGGTTATGTCAGGAATTCGGGTCAAGCGGAACTGAATTAATTTCCAGAGTTAAACGATCAATATGGTGGGAGCTGAACTTGTCGCAAGTCAAGCCTGATGACTGCTGTTTCCACTCCTGTCCCTTTGTTTTACGGTCAAATGTTTTGGGGATAAATCCTTATTCCTTTACTGCAAAACAAAAGACAATATATCCTATATCAAGGATGTTATAACAAACCTAACGTATAAGCTCTCCAGATCTTTATATATTAAACTTCCCAACTCAATGGGAAGTTTAAATTCGCATTTTAAACGTTGCGAACCCTACTTTTAACACCAATACCAAATTACGATAGTTGCTTTTTTACTTTTTGCTGAGAATTAACTCTATAAAAACACAAAAATTTAGACGCAAATATACAATAATCATAATATTTTTTAACATTTGGTACAATATTCTCATATATATATTTATATATGACTATCATTGGATATATCACATTGAATATATCGGTTTCGACCAGATCGACGAAATTGACACGTCACTAGCCTATGGATGACACCATGTGCTGTTTTTTAGTAATTTAGCTCGCCCATGACTTATGGTTTGTAAATGGGTTCCATTTATGAATGACCCACACTTTTGTCCTTGTTAATAACTTAGACATTTTTATTGATGGGCATTAAACAAAATTTCCTGATTTTTAAGAGAAGTACAGAGGTTACGGCAGGTTATTAGAAACTAAAAAGAACACAGAGGTACAAGAACACACAATGCATTATAAATAGAAGTTTAAAATCAAAAGCAACCATAGCATATTTTTTAAGAACTATTTTAACAATGCTCTTGTTTTTTTACTCATCTCATGCTACTTTTGTTAGTTTTAACTGGCATGCCTGTGAACATTTTATTTACTCTTCTGTTTTTCATCTGACATGGAATTATTATTATATATGTCAAAAGTAGTACTTTAGTTGGTCTGTTTCTGCCCTCTGTTGCTGTTACTTTATTCATAGATTAGGCTGGAGCCCATGAAGTCAGCGAGCACTTTAGAATTTACGTTTTAAAATTATAATTTTTTGAATAATTGTAATTGAAATAATCTGTAAAATATGGGTAAGAGAACAATTCATATCAATTAAATTAATATCAATAAAATGCAGTGATCATGAAAATATTTAATCTTGATATTCCAAAGGATTCACATATTTTGGGTTCCCAAAAACCTTCTTTTTTTACGTGTTTTTTATGATATCTATGCACGTGAGCATGAGAACAGTTGGATGGGTGACCAAACGTTTGTGGGAATGTTGCAGTTTACACTGTTCAGTCTATCATGTGCATATTTTACAGAAAAAATGATAAATGCGCCTTATTGTTTTGAGGCAATACTACGAGATAAGAAGTCATTTCACTGGACAGAATGTGTTTTTAAACATAACTTTCATTCTCTCAAACTACGAACTATAGAGTGTTAGAACTTTGCATCCATTATAAACAAATTTATAAAATTAACTAAAAAAAATCAGAATTTTGAAATAACAGGAATAGTTAAGTTTTGTTATTACATTTTTGAGTTATGATTGAGTGTGAAAATTTGTCGGCATGATAGCGGCTACATTGCTCTACGGTCTGTAATGAAATTATAACAAAACTAACATATTTTAAGAGGCTGAGCTGAATATCTGTTTATTACAATTACAAAAATCAAAATGGATGTTATAGCACATTTTATAATTTCAGAATATTTTTACTATATAGAGCTAACATAAGAACTATGACATTTTGTCAAAAAAAGAACCTAAAATTAGCAATATGTAAAAAAAAATCAAATAATGTTAATTACTTGAAAATACGAAAAGCTTTAAAACTGAAAACTTAGCTTGGTCTAATGGATTACCTGTTGTATTTGTATTTGCTTACGTTGGTTTTGACAATTTGTCACAGAATCCAATCCAAAAGAATTCTTGTTTTATGGTTGAATAGAAAAATTTAAAGTATAGGTGTATTAATTATTTAATATGATATCTAAGAACAGAAAATCAGTTCCCAAAAAAATGGTGGTTACAAAAAAATTGAAAAAACATTAAAAGTTGACATAACTGCTGTGAACTTCTTAAAAAGAACTTTAATAGCACATTCTTGCTATACATTGAAAAAGGAAAATATGCAGATTTCTTAATCTAGAAACCACAGAAGAGATTAATACAATGCTAATGCAAAGAAAACTTAGTTTAGGTATAGATTCTACAGGAAGCATTGAAATTATTATAAATTATTGGTAGAAGGATTTTCATTTCAAGAAAAGAACTCCAGTCAGCTATACTTATTTCACACAAAATAAGAACGAAGCCAGTAAAAATAAGTTTATTTTAATGTGAGTACTTAAATCAAGGGAATACAAGGGAATGAGGCAATTAACCGTTTGGACTAGATTGAAAAGATTAAAGAATGACTGAAGAGGAAAGCAGACAAAAGTTAGATGAAACAACCATAAAGGTAGATGAGAAAACCATCTCAAACTTATTTTAAAAACTCATTCCAACTGAATTTACATTTGTAACAGCAATTTGTTTTCTTAACTACTACTTATGCAACATGCAATTACATAAAGATCATACGAATAATGCAGACTCAGTGTGAGAGGTGCGGAAACCTTTGATCACATTTAATCTGAAAGCGAGGCAATCGCCTTGAAAAGGAAATGATTTTTTGTAAACCATACCAATAACCAATAGGGGAAAAAAAATTTTCAAGAAAAATTTTGAAGTTGAAGTCCAAAGCTGATATTAAAAAGGGAAGCTCTAAACATCAATTTTATTTTAGTCAGTACATTTGAAAAATGTCTAGATCAATGTAAATACATGCGAACATATCTGACGAATATAGCTAGTGATCCAGAATGAATTTCCATTTTTATAGTTTCATTGTTCTTTGCAGACATTGAAATGTCACGATTTTATTTTTATGAATAAATAAATTTCTGTTAAATTTTTTTTACATAATTTCATTGTTCATTAAAGAGAGGTTAGCGTAAAAAAAAAGTTTCTTAGATACATAAAACGGACCCTAACGCCCTTTTGGTTAAAGTAATTTTGAAAAAAATACCCTGAACTCATCCCCTAAATAATGCTTAATTATACGTATAATTTATTTGTAAAATTATTTTTTTAAACGGTATGGCTTATATCCTCCAAAAAATCATAATCAAAATTATTAAATTTTATTGAAAAAAAAATCCAGTGGTTTCAAAATTAAATTTTTCAGTTATTGGTTTTGTTGCTTTCATGATAATACTCAAATTTAGTTGTTTAAGGACGCATTAAATGTTGTCTAAGGACGCATTTTGGCAAAATTATTTACATTGTTATCGTGCATAATTGTTCCCAAATAATAGGGTGCATCGACCCTATAAAGGCCAATTTATGAACAAAGTATTAATTTGATCCATCAACGATTGTGGACTTTAAGATGTATACAAACGTTTGAATACACACTCACAAAAACATCATAGATATGTCCACAAAGGAAATAAAATGACTTTGGGGACCTCAAAAGATATAAATCCGCCAAAATGTCTCAATCTCACGATACACATACTGACCTACAGTAGGAAGATGTCGTTACTGTAATAACTGTAATTATCACATGAATTATCACATGTTCATATATGAAGCATTATTGTTTTTTGTTTTTCTTTTGTAATAATAGGAGATCAAACATTAATTTAATTGGAATAGTATTGTAATTAATTATATATAAAATTAAGTGTTAGTCCTGTAGAGTATTATTAGTGAAAGTATTATTTAATTTGATATCTTTAGTAGCACGGTGTTTTAATTTTGCTTGAGTGACTTAAATGACATTCAAAACTATGCAAGAAGAAATAAGAAAACATAATGTAACATTTCTTCTAAGTGAGAATGATTGTTGGCTAAATGTATTTTTGATATAAAGTGTAATGCTACTAAGTCTAAACTAAAACTTTCGTTGTTATTATTACTAAGTTTGATTCTTAACAACAAAACAAATTTCAACTTATTTAAGTTTATTTAATATTCAATAGCAGGAAAATCAAAATAGATACGCGCTTCTCATAACTTAACCTTATTAAATATTCTAGGTGAAGAATTTAGCCTTAACTTTACAATAACATTAAACTATATGTAGTCACTTAGGAACACTAACCTTTTCTTATTCAAGAAGAGTATCAATAACACATATAAGAATAGAAAACTTTAGAATCCTTAAAAAAATTAGTTTCCACTTGTAGAACTTTATCTAATATCTTACAAAATTCATGCTACTTTTAAAAAGAGATTGAAGGAAACGCTATGCTTATAAACTAAATTAAGTTTGTTGAACATTGAGAGATAACGATAGAATAAACTGTTACAGCAGAGCATAAAGATCATTTAGAGACTTTAAAAGACTAGAAGCTAATAAGAAACAAGAATAAAACTGCTAGAAAACATGCATTTTGGAAAAAAGAAACAAATACCTTTTTAAGGAAAAAGTACCCTTAAAGAGACAGTAAAATATTAATTGCAAGCGAATACAAACTGATACACTTTCTAGGTAAAACAATATTTTAAATATAAGAAGAGTAATTAAAATAATTTCTGTGGAAAACATATTTGCATACAACTTAATAATCATGGAATAGTAGACATTTGTTATCTACTATTGAAAACAAAACCAAATTTTAAAGAATTGTCTGTAATTCATTGATTAAATCAAATAGTTTTAATACATTTTGGGTTAGTAATAATACAATCCGTCATAACTAGTAAAGTCTCAGAAAAGCTCGACCGGTTTCGAGTCCGTCTGGATCCCATCATCAAGCACCTAACTGACTGTGAATGTTATTTTCCTATAACCTACCTATATATGTCATCTACCTTGTGGAATCAGTGTTGTCTGTGTAGTTAATTTTTTGTTGTTGTTGCACATTTCTTTAATTGCTATGTTTTTTCCTTTTATTCCTTATTTTATTATCTATTTCCAGTTCCTTGTGTCGTCTTTTAAATGTTATTAGTGGTTTTGTTAAAATGTCGGTTTGGTCGTTTGTTTTTTCATTGATTATATTGTCTGTCACTTTATGTTTGTATATTTCTATTTGTTCCTGTATGTTCATTCGTTGTCCTTTTTGTCCCGTCTTTATTTGGGTGTAAGCATATAATTCCTCCACCGAATAACTGTACTGCTGATAATTAGTTTTAATGTAAGGCAATAATCTTGGTTTCACCTTTAGTTAGTAATGAAGAGGTCGTTGTGGGAATTGAAATAGCATGCACCTGGGTATTACCTGGTGACTATCACCCAGTCTACTGCCCGACCCTCCCAGTCCTAGCTTATACCCAGTTCTTAGTTTAATGTATAATAACTGCTTTGTCTTCTGCTAAGCATAATCACTAACCTCATGAAAGCCTATAAAACCCAAAAGATTAAACTTCAGAGTAGCTTCTAGTAATTTTTTTTTACTATGCACTATTATTTATTTTTATTTTAGTTTGTTTTTCAGGACTCTTTATTAGTTTTGTTTCATTCATTTGGTTATTATAGTGATTTCATATTTAAAAAAAAATTACAATATCAGACACAGAGTAAGAGAAATTAAAGAAGTGAAATCTATTTTCTAATATGAATACTAAAATTATAGTAATCCGTCTTACCTCGTACCCTGCTGCTGAAGTTCTTAGACCGGTTTCGGGCGTCACCCATCTTCAACAAGAACTGATCAACTAGAACTCAGTTCTAGTAAGACGGATTACTATAATTTTAATATTAATGATACTAACCTCTGTGGTAATGAAAAAATGCATGAATTTAATATGAATACTATCAACAATAGCATTTAGACATTTAAAATAAATAAGATTAAACAACTTTAAAAAGCTCGCTAACACATCACACTGAATGATAACATCAAACAAGTAACCAATTTTCACTAAACAAAACTAAATTCAATGACACATATATCCAACTGATAATTGTTTAACTCAAAAAACCTGTATAAATGTTATTTAATTATGCAATATCTTTTCTATCATTAAGAGATTTATGAATAATGCTTTACAATATGAAAGATATGAAACATTTTTTTCTTATTCATCTTATGCCTTAACTATAAATCTAACTTTACTTGTGGTACTTCAGTGCTTGAACGATTTTGAATTTTAACAAATTGTAGTTCGAACAGATATGTAAAGAAAATTATGCCTCCACAATTTTAACATAAACTAAAATGTTAAGATTAATTTATTATTTTATAAATTAATTTAATAATATACTTTTAGTAGGCTGTATACATGTTTTTATATAGAAAAACTCACAATATTTCAAAAAAAAAATAACACCTGAATATGATTTGACAGAATGCATTATCCCATAATGGATTAAATATGGGAAAATTAGATTTGGTTTCAACTAAATCGGTTGCTGAAAAAAATTCTGGAAGGAATCATGGTCAAGTACCAAGGTACCACAGTACTATGTAATATCATCAGTGGTCAGTGTAGAGGTATTTGTCTTGATTGGTTTTTGAGAATTTATTCAATGTCCTATGATTTAGGAAACGCTTTGTCAGTCAGCAGTAAACGTTGTCACAATTTTTCACTTAATTAAATAAATTAAATGATATTAAATAATAATTACAATGATAGGAATATTTTGCATTCTTATTCGTATCTTCTCTTTAGGATTCAATGAGTAAAATCAGAATTTCTGCCACTGAGTAGACTTTGTTGTTTTTTCAATTATTTTAGCAGATAACTCCCAGTTAAACTTCTTGGATAAATGAGATAACTACATTTATCATATCATATTTTTCTTCAGAAAGTATATACTGTTGATTCTAATAACTTTATTAGAAATACTGATATCTTTCTGTGGTTATGTAAACAGGTATCGTGTATTATTAGTTTTAATACCAATTATTGATTGGTAATTATTGGTATTATTGCACTACTAACGTAGTGCAATCAGTTATTGTGTGGTATTTACTCATTGTAGGGTAAAACGCTAATGAAATGGTATCCATTAATAAAAATTTAATGGTATAAACAATGCGTTTCGAACACGTGGTATTCTTCCTCAAGCAATAAGTAAGGGTGAGTGTCTGTGGTATAAACGCGTTGTTTATACCAATAAATTTTTATATGTGTAGACCATTTCATTAGTAAGGTAAAAATCTTACAATATTGAATTAATTATAACGAACATAAGTTTAACATGTAAACAACTATTAACTTTTTTAATTTTAAAAATTAAAGTTGTTTACAACTACACAAATAGTTTAAAGATAATTATATCTTTGTTATGTTTAAATATGATGATTCCTAATCAAGAGTTTGTCACATTCATTGTCATAAGATGTTTTAATCAAACCTCTTAATTAATTATACCAATTAAATTCACTTTTAACATTATAGAATTACCTTTTTCTTTATTAGCGTTTTATTATCAACAACTGGCTCAATAGGTTTTCTCGCTTTTAATAATAACTTGAAAAAGAAAGCATTCCAGTAACTACAGAAGCAATATAAATAATTTGTTTGAGTGTTGATAGGCCCTCCAAATTATATTGGAGAGGCATTAAACACGTTCATTATTACAAACAAAGCTGATTTTGGGTGTTGGTGTTTAAATAATATTATTGATTAACTGAATAAAAAGTTTAAATAAAAAATCTGCATTCAGTTTCGTGTTAAATATAACTAGTTACTTATGTTTATATTAGGAGTAATTCACTGATTTAACAGTATACACGGCAAGGCTGTGGCTTCGAGGCTAAGGTGGTTTACTTCAGCTGCAGATTTATGAGTTAGACTTCTTAAGCAACTACAGATAAAACAGCACCTATATAATGACGAAATTATACAGTCCACGCTCTTTCTTTTAGGAGGACGGAAAGACATCAACCTCGAGGCTCAACGATATCTGCTACTCATTCAGGATATACTCTACCATTCGCTACTAATCACTACAGAAACTTTTGTAGAACTAAATTTGTATATACCGAAGTAAATATGGACATTTCATAGAATCTATACATGCATATAATAATAGTAACCTACAACACAATAGAAATTTGGTATTTTCTTTTTACTTCCACAGTGCTACAGCCAAGGTTGGGCTCTGCCATCCTTCACAATACCATACCATTCTTTTCTCCTTCTTCCTCTGGCTTCCCACTTTACTAGTAAGATCAATTTCCTAAAACCTTTGTTCAAAGTTTTCAAGTTTTTATTTGGAAAATGAATGATTTAAGCGATTTTGTTTTATAGAAATAAAATTATTCTTAAATTTTTATGCATAAAAAAAATTATTAAAACACATTTCATTAAACCTTCAAAATAAGGACTTCTTTTCTTATCAAAGTAAACAGAAACATAAAGTGTAATTTAAAATTAAGTACTCTAGACTTCTTTAAGTCCAGTAAATTATTCTACTAGCTATTTTAATATAAAATTACTTGGAAGGGGCATCCTATTTCGCTAACTCAACTATGATATTTTTTCACAAAAAGAAAAGTAATTATTGCAGGAGATGAAAAAACTTATTTATTTTAAATAATAAAAATAGCAAAATTTAAATATTAAAAAAAATTAATAATAGAAAAAGCTATCATAAAACGAAACTAAGAAACTAATAAGGAAAATTAATTACACCCTTTTCGTTTGGTTACTATAAGAAATTCACTTATGTTGGGAAAATAAAAAAAAAGTCACCCGTAGCCAAAATTATATCTGATTCAATCACAAAATTTTTCTTTAATCAAGATATACCATTTTTTTATGTTTTTTTTGTTATGTAATGAAATAGTTTTCATAGTTGAATATGCAATAAACAAAATTTGTTTAAGTCAGTAAGTAATTGGTGAACCTTTTAATTAACTAGTTAATTAGTTGCTGATTTTGGGTAATGTAAGTTGCTGATTTGGGTAAGTTTCTTGATCTATTATGTTTTTTTGGGTATATTATGTCAATTATTTAACTTATTTATTTCAGTGAATAAACTCCTCCTTAACATTATAGGAGTGGTTTCTACTGGCTGGCATGGTTCTGTTTTAGTGTAATTCTATAACAGCCCCGGCATCAAACCAATAACAACATAATATACATCTATTAATTATGACGATCTGACCTGTACCTCTCACGCTGTCACCTTTTTGATACACAAGTTACAACCAAATGAGGCTCAAAATCGAGCAAATCACCTTCAGTTAAATGTAGAAACAGTTGTTTCTACTTTTACTTTTTCTTTTCATCTTCAGCTGAAATAGCAAATAGAATGAAGACAATCTTTTTTAACTTTTTATTTAATAAATGTTATATTTCTGTTTTAATGGTCTCATCAACTTATTTTGTCATGCTTCACCATAGCAACAGAAGAACGGTTTGAAAAAATACATATTGTGTGAAACTCTGAAAAAAAAACTGTCAGGTACTCATTAAATATTTCTACTATAAATAAAGTTGAGTTAGCCAAAATTTAGGACTCTAAATGTAGAATTAACTCGGTAATATACCTTGCTCATTACTAAAATGGGTGCTAAATAATAAATGAGATACACATTTCGCCTCTAGAACAGCACTAAGAGAAAACCTACAAGTGTTGAGCATTGGAAAACAATACAAATAAACGTTCATTATTCGGAGTACTATGTGTCATCCAGTATTTCAATACTTGAAGGAAAATATAGTTTGATTGCATCATCATGGATGTCTTACTTGAACACCCCATACAAAAATGAGGATGACAGAAGTAGAATGCGCTATACAGTTATTCTTTACCTAAAGAACCAATTATAACAAAACTGGTACAGCATGCTATACAACTATCTTTTCTAATAGAAATTATCATTATTTAATAATTAACGTATAACTCAACATATACATGTATATTATTTTTTGCTGTAATCATCTTGTTATGTTTATTAAATTTTTTTGTATGCTGCATTATGTTTGTATATTAACAATCATGTAATGAGAAATAACAACAAAATTAGATTTAAAAGAATAAATTTTATTTTATTGAAATATGTTTTTCTTGAACTGAAAAAAATCATATATGATTTTTTTTCGGTTATATGTAATGGTTTAAAAGTAAAATTCTTTAACATAACAATCGATTTCAATTTCAATTTGTTTAACAGTTTCAATTTGATATATATTTATATGTAATTGTTAGCAAGCTCAAGTTTTCATTTGATGGCTGCGATGAAAAACTCGAAATATTTTAAATATTTTAATATCACAGATAGAACGTATGCACACTCACAATCATAAGCATTCACGGCAATTTACGATGCCAATTTCATTCAAATCAGAAGATATTAATGCCTGTGCATTTCTCTTTTTAGTCGAATTGAGTAATTTCAAATTTATTTCACATAGCGACAGTAACTGAGAGTAAAAATACATAGCAATCTGCTGAATACAGCGTTCATATCTATTTAGAACCATGAAATTGTGTGTGCTTAATGAACAAAACATCGGTGTCCTTGAACAATACTCTTTATTTCTAAACAAAGAAGGATTCCAACGAGAATAAATAATTTATTCAAACTGTAATGTTCAAATTGTCTATAAAGTAAAATATGGCTGTTACATTGACTATGTTTGATAAATCTATACTATCTATATTTGCTTCTTTCAAGTTGAAGTTCATATTTGATATTGAGCAATGTACACAACACAAAAAAGGCAAGGGGTATAAGAACGCACATTGCAATTATATCAGATGGAAAATCTTCCGCAAAAGCATTGAGCTCTAATTTTGTTAGAACAATGATTGCCAATGAACTCAAAATGAAAGTTCAATTTTGAAAGGTAAACAAATAGAGTGCTTTTGTACACTGAGTGGCTGGAATCGCAAAAAAGGATGGGAATGAAGAAGCCAATAAACTAATTGAGAAATCTGTCAGATTGGATTAGAAACACTATGTCATATAGGACCACACACAGGAAATCATTCATGAAAATAATTCAGGATAAAGTATTGTAAGTCTCTGAAGTTGCACAGACTGTCAAAAAATCTGTAGCTGAAATTTGATAAAAAAACATCATTACAATGCATAGAAAAAAGCAAGAACAATCCTATAAACCCAAATGTTTAAACTAAATACTTTAAACTAAACAGCCACTTGAAGAAATTCAGTCTAGTTTAAAAGGTATGAGTATATTCTTAAAAGAACTGGCTGTAAAGTCACTATCCTCCTTCTTTAGGAGTGTATCGGGACATATAACCCAACCAACAAGAACTTACACCTTGCAGGTTGTATTTCACAGTAGGAAAAGTGCTAGCCTCTATAAAGGAGTTGAAACCCACGAGTGTGTGTTTGAATATCTTTAAAAACAAGACACAATTTATTAAAGTTGCTGTTGAGTTTACTATGTCCAGTGAATAAACTTGCCAGGATCCGTAGATTATTCTTGCAGGTGTTTTCCATAACATTTTAAGTATTTTTGATATATCTATAGACATAATAATATGAAAAAATCCCCATTTCTTAGTTGTGGACCGTTTGGAATTCACCAGGACAGGTAAAAATCATGTCAACCAACACTCATTTCAATGAATTATGCTTAGTATTATAACATTCTCCTATTTTCTGGGCTCATTGATTTTAATCAAACAATTTTTTTTAAACAATTTTCAGTAATAAATAAAGTACGAGTATTTAAAAAAATATTTGAGCTCAATTCTTTGTAGCTGTGTAATTTAGAAGATAAATTTCACAAACGAAATGCTTAGTCTCAATTCATCTTTTCTATTAAAAAGGATTAGTAAGATTCAAATAATACTGACTCGAAATAAACATTTATTTATTGCTGAATTTCATTTCCGTTTTTCTTTGATTTTAAATTTCTTTAGGCCTGATTTCAATAGTATATTTTAATAGCCTCTTACAGTCCTAAAATTAACCATTCATTTTAATCCATTGGAAGTAATGAGCGTCTCTCAAAGCTTCTTGCCGTATTATCTTAACCTAAAAAAAAATATTAAATGTTTATTGTATAATGGAGGTATTCGCCATTTCTATTTTAAACCTTTTTGACGATATTATTTTATAAAATTGAATTTTATATATCTATGAGAGATGTATAATCTGAGATAACAAATTTGACATATCCATGTGGGTGGATTGGAGAAAGTGTCAACCAGTTTAGTAATAGATAAAATAAATATGGATGCGAATTGTATTTGCACAGTTCTTTTACCTCTCTGTCGGTAACACATATTAAAATGAAGTAAAAAAGATTTTTAAATCAATTTGCACGTTTTGATATCGTCTAAATCAAATTTTGCTATTTTCACATTGATTTTACTCAAATATACTAAATTTTCAACAAATGTCAATTTTCATATCCAAATTAACTTTTTTTTTTCATGTCCTCTGAGAATGTTATTCTTATTTTTACATGATTTCAACAATAATTGTGTGGATATGCATGAGTATTAAAAAAATAAAATTGCCCTAAATGTTGCACAGATATATCAATCTGAATAAAATTTCAGATTGAAAGTTTATTTGGAAAAAAACTATTGTCATTGGATAATATTGCATCACGGATAAGTCACTATTCCAACATGGTACTATTTTACCCTTCTTCTGGTCTGCTTGAAAACTTAAAATTTTGTGTTTTCAAAATTATCTTAATAAATATACAAGAATGATATTTATTTTGCATTATTTATATAAGAGGTAGTATACTAAAAAAAAATGCCATGACATATAATGACTTTATGGATCCGAAATCTCAAATTTAAGGAAACCTATCATCATGAAATAAAAGTGTATTATTTTTTTTGCAAAATTAGTTAAGTAATAGTTAATCTTTCATTTTAAATAATAGTTAAAATCCTTCGTGATACTATATCTTAAACTGAATAATTAGTTATCTTAATAAAATAAAGAAATATACAAATAGAAATGCTTATTTATTATGAACTTAATAATGCATAATATAATTATGATCAAACCACAATAAGAAATGGGAAAACAAGACTAAGATCTTTCAACCGTAACAAGCGGTCTTCGTCAGAGTCAAAAACCCAACTGAACACTAGATGCAGAAAACAGTGTTCAGTTCGGTTTTCGACTCTGACAAAGACCGCTTGTTAGGGTTGAAAGATCTTAGTCTTGTTTTCCCATTTCTTATTGTGGTTTGATCATTGATTGTTATTTCACGTGTGTGAAATCTTTCTATATATAATATATTTATGAAACTCTTGATATTTCTGAAATGAATTGAAAAGTTGATCATAATGAAATATCTGAAGAAATAAACCATATAAAATCCGCTATAGTGCCTCAAAAAACAGAGTATTTCATTAAAGATCCCTTTAAGGACAAACATAGTATTTTTTCAATGTGAGCTTCTGCTTAAAAGTAGTAATCATTTTTTATTTATTTTAAGTGTTTTAACAATAATAAATTATTTTAATTTCTGCACAATAGTGATTATTGGCTTAAAGAAATCTTGAAAATAAGTGGATTATAAAATTACAATACATTTACTTATAGTATTGTTGATTTTGACTCTAATTTTGGAGATTGCTATCACCTTACTTAAATCAACAAAGTGATTTAAAGATAGGCATTGCCTGAAGTAGACACCCACTCTAAATAATAATCTATACATCTTCCCCGTCAATTTGATAATTTTTGGCAATTAATGCAATTTTTAGTTTTAATCAATAACTAGAAGTGATTAATACTGCTTAATATCTGTAGATTCAAGTGAAGTAGAAAAAAAAAAGATATTTTGAGGAAGACAATTTCATATATTGTCACATAGAAATGTGATCAAGTTTTAAATATTTTTGATTTCTCAAGGTCAAAAAACTGAACAACTCTGAAGAAATGTATGAATTAAAGAAAAGAATATTAAAAAGTTAAAGGTAAAGGTTGATGATAGACTGGAAGTGTTTTCGAGTTTTTGTGTCTCTCCATTTCTTCTTAAAACCATTATAAAGAATCAATTTTTTAAACCTTAATTTTGTACTTCTCTGTTAGTCAGATGTTCTTCTCGTCAAAAAAAAAAAACAAGAAGTGGTAGTAACGAAATGTTTAATTAATAAATAGACAAAACAATATGCACAAGGAATGGAATAGAAGCATTTGGAATAATCCAGGACAGATTTTATAAGATTTATATTAGAAATAGGTAAAACTATCATACTTCGTAAGATGATCATGGAGTTGGAGCGCTTTCGGACGTTGTTCATCTGGATGGACAATCTGGACAGACCAGATGGACAACGTCCGAAAGCGTTCCAATTCCATGATCATCTTACGAGGTATGACAGTTTTACCTATTTCTGATATAAATCATACTAACCTCAGTAGTATTAACAAGTAGATTTTATAAGCTTAGCAAACATAAGAGGCTTCCGTCAGATCAAAGATACACAGGACCGTACTACGTACAGTATACATACACACTATGTCTTGGGAGTCCAGATAGATATGTCTAAGCAAGAGATTATTCATTACAGATAAATAAAGACAGTGAAATAAATACTTACATCCATAACCAAAATAATAAAATTTAATTTTGTATATACTATTTTTCGTTAGTACAAGCTTCTTTTTATTAAAAACAAAAAGTTAACTAATCATCAGTTACAGTTGCTTTTTTTTTTTGAGTTATGAAATATTCTGTAATTTTAGCAATATTTTGGTATAGATTGTAAGATTATTATTTTTATTACTTTTCAATAGGTTCACTCTAAAGAGAAAACTGGTTCTTTCATCCAGACTATTTCTGCAGAAGCGAAGTGGGGTTTGTGGTTGGGGTGCCGGTTCTCACCTTGGAGTCCCGAGTCCACACATGGCCTTCTCTTTATATACCAGGGAAAACAACAATGGTCATTTTTTGTATAATCACCTTTCTGTACCAAGAGACCGTAATTATCTTATTTTATTTTTTTTTTTTAAGTAGCACGCTGCCTATATATAGCATACATATATGTAATGATAATATTTCATTCTTATTTCATATGCGTCAAGCTTAAACATGCCTCATCTCACTGATGAATAATGTATTTGATTACTAATACTGCTAATGAGCAGGCAGCCCCAAGACAAGATGTAATTGAAGTGGAAATCAAACGAGAAGAGTTTGAATTCCTCTGGGTGACTTTGAGGTTGTATTAGGCATAGAAGAGGTTAATATTTAAGACTGGTGGCACGGTCGTTGATGTGTAGCCCTCTAAACTTGTTTTCGTCCTCATGCACATTTCAGTTCGTCCCTTGCCGAGATCCAAACTGACTTTCAACGGGAAGCGCAGTTAATTAATGAAAACACCCCCACCCTTTGCCTTATTTAAAACCCGTTTCAGCTTGTTCCCTCCAAACATTAACATTACCAACCGAAACAGTTCGTGTAGAAATTATTTTTGCATGACATGATTGGGACTTCTTTCGCAAACTTATCTTTTCCGTCTACTTTTTCACATCTAACCTTTATTATTGAAAACTTGAAACTATCTTATCATAATTGTATTAATTATGATTTATACACTGATTACATAAATTAACTTAAAACTGCATTACATAAATTAAAAAAACTACAGTTATGCCTGACTTACCATAAACTAAAAAACATTAATGGACTTATAATTAAACAAAAAAACTGTATTACCCTATTTTAATTTGAGTCATAATTTGTCATCAAAAGTAACAAGGAGAATAACTAGTTGTGTTCTCTTCTAGTTTTCTCCTGATGATGAATTTAGTTAAAAACATCAATTGGTCAAGTATTTGTTCTTTTGTGTATCCAATGTCATTTTGTAGGTGTTTATAGAAAAAGCATCGTTGAAGGAAAACATCCGATATGAAGTTAAAATCAAATGTAAAAGAGCGTACACGTCAAACATATACAACAAACGTATAAAGCTTAAACAAGTCATATTATACATTTTTATTCATAATAGTTGAAATCATTTTCAATATATGAATAAAAAACAATCTAATGAGGTACTCACCATAATTCAATTAAAACGAAATATTTATTATCAGCCTACTAATTATCAAACAATTTCCAATACCGAAATAAAGTTTAGTCTTTATTCAAATTAAGGGACATAGTTAACAGAGTGTACAGCAAGAACTTAAACAATTCTGTTTTTAATTGTAGATTTTTCAACCTTTCAATAATTTAATAAATTGATTAAATTGTTGACTTTTTTCATTGTTGGTTCAGTTCGTTTGCAACGAACTGTCAAAATTCAAACGGCAAAATTATGGTGATTTCATTAAATATAGGGTCAGATGAATTCATTGTGGGATTTCTGTATACAAGTTTTTCAAATAAAGAATCCAGCGATATCAAAGAGAGCAAGTAATATTCGAAACACTCTTTGGTTACTAATTTTTCAACTTAGAACCTAAACATAGTGTGGTGTGTGAATGTCACTAAAGCTTTGAAGAAGTTTCCATTTTTTTTTATATGAGTACTATCTTTAATAATAGACTAAGATTAAACTCACATTAGAGAAAAATTCAGATATATAACTGAAATTTAAATGGGGAACAAATCATAGTGTATATACTGTGATACAGACAGACTTGTCACAACAATACACATTGCTGTAGTCCAATACAAACTGGTATCAATGTACATTACTATGATCCATAAAGACTTGAAATACAAATGCCTAAACGTCTTGACACAACGGGTATTAAATTCCATATAAATTAAGTTATAGTTTATATACTAAACACTGAACGACAGTTTGCTCGTGATAATTGACTGGTTTCAAAGCGGGTCGAGTGGAGAAAAAAATGAATATTTTAATAATAATATTATTAACTATTGCAGCGATTGAAATATTAATATAATCACATTTACATAAATAATATTAGTGAATTCCGTATAAAGTGAAACAGATACCCTATTATTATTATTAGTCCATCGTTCTAAGCACCCAAGGTGATAACTTGGTATAATTTCTGTTAATCAAAGAGAAAGTTGAAAGGGTTAATTTAATAATAGCTATCAATATTATTATAATTAATGCTTATAATAGCTATCAAACAGAAAATTTAATGGCTTAAACTAGAAATTTACATCATACATTAATTTAATCAATCCATTATTTTACAAATGTTTAATGTTTAAAGCATACAAAGTATTTTAAAAAATTCATAAATCATTAAAATGTAATATGCAATGAGAATAAAAAGAGTTTAAGATTCGTTATGGCCGCTAAATGGTTCCAGGGTAAACCTATATGGAGTTTTATTTAACAATTACTAACAAATTGAAACCAACATGATTTATTAAATACTAAAAAATACAAAATGACGTATAATGGAAAAAACAAAAAAAAACTCCTTTATATATTATTTTGAACAGTAATTACGGTTCAAAACATACATTAAGACCGGTGCAGTTAAACGTCATTTAGAGTAATCAGAAAGCAAAGGAAAAGAGATCATGAAAACTATTGAGGGGATCTTAAGAAACTACTAATAAAATATAAAGTAAAATAAAAAAACTGGACGATAATGACATGAGTACATGAGGGTGGCCGAATGAAATATTTAAGTAATTAAATAATAATTACATCAGGTGAGGTATTTCATCTTGAGAAAATCTCAGGTATAATGTCTCTTGAAAATATCCAAAGCCGTCAGTCGTAAAGTTTTTTCAAAGCATTATTGCAGCTTTACTCTAATCATTAATTTTTAAAGTAAAAATAAAATTGTTGTATCTTTGGGTAAAAATGTTAATACAAATTTTATGACTGCAGATGCTGAATAAATCTAATGAAGGGATTAACAAATAATTAAAATGAGTGGCATTGAACATAATAGTTATACTTTTCATGATTAAAACAGACTTACAGTTTCTTTCCCTCATTCTATTCAGAAATGTGAATCATTTTGTGATTGTAGTTTCTGACTGTATCTTAGGCACTAAAACATCGTACTATAAAAGAAATTATATATTTTTGAAATAAAATTAAAGCACTATTGACTGTCTCTGGTAATTGTAGGGTAAAAATCTAATGAAATGGTTTCCACATATAAAACTTTTAATGATATAAACAACGCGTTTCGAACACGTAGTGTTCTTCCTCAGGCATTAACTAAAAAATACAATGACACCAGAGAGTTATCACAGTACAAAGTAAATAAGTACAAAAATTAATATAAAATAAAATAAGGCAGAAAGTACGAACCTAAGGATGAGTGCCTCTGAATAAGACTGACTGGAAATGGAATGGACATGGGTGGGGGTATAGGGTACATCTGTTTCTTATGTGAGCAGGTACATTTTTCTCTTAAAAGTTAGGCTGAGCCTTTACATTTTCTTTTAGACTAAGTGTAGGAAACATATTGAAAAAAATAACACACAGAGCTATAACGAAATATAAACCAAATATATGTATAAGGAGAAAGTTATACTTTCTATATATGGAAACCATTTCATTAGATTTTTACCCTACAATGAGTAAATATCACATAATAACTGATTGCACTACATTAGAATGTCTCTAGTAAGTTTCCCAGCATAAAAATGATGTTTTTTTTTTTTAGTACTGATAATTTATATCAGTTATTTATCAATATTAAGACATTAGTTTATTGAGAGGTATGATTGGCTTAATTTAACGATGATTTCTATCGATTTTTACTAAATATATTATAACATCTAATTACCCAAGTATTCCGAATAGTTTATTTGTAATGTAAAATAAATTATACTGTTTGAAAATATATTCTCCAGTTTTTTATCATTTTAAAAAAATAATGATGGAAATGAAGTTATAAATGTTATAAAGTTTCAGGCTGAAAACAAGGCTTATAATTAAAACTAGGCAGAGAATTGTTGATAGAACTATTGGAGTTAGATACGTCTCAGTGCAGGCGGGCTGAAAAGACGACCAACCCAACTGGCATTTAATTAAAAACTTTCCCATTATATATTTCTTCCGTGGACGGAAAAAAAAGCATATGTTATTATTCAGCGTGTACATGTCGCCAGCAGTTACATATTAATAAAAACACAAAACAAGTTCATTGACTCTTGAAACCAGTGGAGCATTGAAATGTAAACCTTAAATCAGAACTTTGAGAATATAATAAAATAACTCAAAAGTAAACTCTATGTAAAAAAACTCCATTTCATTATATCAAAGCCAATTCCGAAATGCTAATTCAAACATTTATTTTTGTGACATATATTTAATAACCCTCATGATTGCTCATTTAGGAGAATATCACATTGTAGAAATAACCTTGTTATCACATTTTCAAAATATTGTGCAATTAGTATACATATACAAATTTAAGCTATTAATCATAGAGTTTGATGGAGTTTTAGAATAGAGTATAAGCAGACAACGACACACGAGTTTTTAGAGATTAACCTCTAATTAGACTTGACTTCATTAACTGTATTCTATCAGAGTTACTAATTACTAAGAACAGACATAATTTATATACAACATAAATAAACATAAATGTCCTTTACGGCTATTATTTTAAATACGATGTGTCACACTCGTATTTAGAGAGATATATAGAGAATATACGAATAGCTGGGTCGGTAAGATATTTTTTTGCGTCACGGACAAGTTTCCGTAAAAAAAAAACATGGACAGTATTTTCATATTTTTTCCACTGTCCAATATTGAAGCTGAGGTGGATAGGTACTGCAAAACAACTTCATATGACCATTATCCTCCCCTCAAAAAACACATCCATTGAATAGCGTAATACATGTTATTTTTTTCCTTGATTTTCTTTCCTCAGCCCAATATGAATCCAATAAATAATGCGGTGAAAAACACAATTCAACTTTTATTGTTACTTTCTGGGATTTATTTAACTGGGCTTTGAATGCCAATTAATAATAAATTCAGCCTCAGGTAATAAATAAAATGATATTATGTCATTTTATTGCTTTTATGGCCTTTTATGTTGAATAACTCAAATATCAGTCCTGGTTTGCAGTTAGCTGGTTATACAAGTCGGTTCCTCGTAATAACAGATTTTGTTGGGCTGCTAATATTGACATTAATGACTGTATAATTCACAAGTCCATTAACTAAATGCAATATGTATAAAAATTACTATGCAGTTAGTGTTTTGCAATGCACTTTACAAAAAAAATAACATATTTAGGATTAACCATTAGATATATGATTAACTATTCTTGAAAACATGACGTAATATGTTGTTTCTTTTTATTCATATTATTCATACTAATAGTAGTAGGCACTGAAAGTCATTGGCTAGTTAAGAATGCAATGAAACCTTTCTATCTTTTCCGAACAATAATGAAACATTACAGTTGTGATTGTATTCCACGTGTACATGTCTACTTGTACTTGAAATGTATACTTTAAATCAGTACTTGAGAATATAATAAAATAACTCAAAATTAAACTCTAAGTAAAAAACTTAGATATTAATTTTTTAATATCTAAGAACATTTTCTTAGATATTAAAGTAGATATAACTCATCCTACATGTGAAGGATGAGTCCGCGAGACTCATTCCTTTATCATTGATTGTGACTCATTCAATTAGTTCTTTTTCTAAAAAGGATATTCAAGTTACAATCGTTAAGTGTCCGAAATTTTCAATGATGAGACCGATCATCATGTTCTCTCTAAAACACGGTCTTACAAGAATCGTTTGTCTCTTCTTTGAAAAAAAATTGAGACACCTTGTTTAAATTAAAACACTAGAATTTCAGTTTCAAGAACATAATGAGTCAGTCCACGTGTCTATCCAATAATGAAATGTAACCTGGAAAAGTGTAAAAACGAGTTGTTTTACTTCATAGAACATATTTCTGTGAACATTAATTTATTAAATCTTCTACTGGGAGTATTTACCAAAGAGTAACTGTTATGCATCTAAAAAATATCAATTGTTCAATTTGTTCCGTGGATATTTAATGTTTTATTGAGTCTAATTATCTAGAAACAGCAGTTGTAAATATCCTGGAAATTATAAAAATGTTCATAAACAACAACTCTCTCTTTTATATCTATTGGGTGCAATTCTTTCGAACAAACTAATAAATGATTAATTTGTAATAAATTACAATTGTAAATAATAGTAGGTGGAGGGCAAAAAAAAAAAAATCTATCACATGGCTCTACTGTGGCTAAAATCAAGAACAATGGGGCTTTGCACTAAAGCTTGGACCAAAGATAAAGTATGTAGAATGTAAAACTCTTTGAAGAGAGAGAAGTTAATTAAAAAACTCTTGACTTTAAGTAGGTCAAAGCACAGGAATCCTTCATTTTATTACTGAAAACCCCTCTTTCAAATAAATATACAATTGCACTAGCTTTATTTGAGGTAGATTCTATTTTATTGCTATTCTCTGAATAAATACTTCATAAAATAATACAAAAACTATTGTTTTTACTTTACTATAAGTAAGGTATAGTGATCGTGAAAAAATTCGATCTTGACATTTTGACGGAATTATATGTTTTGAGGTCCCAAAAAGTAGTTTTATGAAGTTTTTTCGATGATGTCTGTGTTTGTGGGTGGGTGAGTGTGTTATCATTACTTGTTACCATGCTATCATCCAGAATGTTTTATGAATCAAGTTGATATTTTACAAAAAATAGGCCCTATAGTGTAGATGATCCTTATTGTAAGGAAGAATTATGCATGATGGGAAAGTCACTTTTTTTGCCAAAAACCGGTTTTTAGAAAATATTTTTTTCTCCTAAACTGCTAACTCTAGAGTTTTGAAAATTTGGCATTATCTTTCGGTTACAAAATAAACGAAGAATATATTCAGAATTTGAAAACAACGAAAAATATTTTTTTTTAAATAAAATGTAAAAATTTAGATTGTAATTCAATCTCAAACTTTCTGGGAGCGATACAAGCCATACTGTTTGAGGAATCAAAATGAAACTAAGCTTAAAATAAGAACGTTATGTAGAGAATGAATTGAGAATTTTTTTTCAAAATTACATTCGCCAAAGGGGCGTAAAAGTACGATTTCTGTTTTCAGAAAATGTTTTTTTGACGTTAAACGGATCATTAAAAAACCAAGAAAATTTATCCAAAAATGGAACACAAAATTAGCAATTTATAAAAAAAAAATGAAATTTCAATTACTGCCAAGTGCAATAAAGCTATAAAAGCTGTTTGTTTGTTTATCCTAAACTAAAGGATCACCTGCTATACATTGTTTTACATTGACTTAGAATTTTTTCAGTGAATTCACCGATATATTATAATGTTTAGAGGTATAATGAAAATTTTTCAAAGATTTAACGCCGTATATGTGATATAAGAAAAATAAAATTTGTATATGTAAAAACTCAACAACAATAGAGCATATGAAACATATAATCTCTGATCCATTTTATAGTATGATGAGTTTGTCTAAAAAATTGTTCTGAACAATCTATATGTTGCAGAATTTATAAATCTTAATACCAGATTTTGATTTTTTGATGTTTATGATTAACATTATTATTTGGTAATATTGAAGTTTTTGGAATGAACTTTTACGTCCTATAGAAGGGTTTCTATGTTTTTGTCTAATTTCCACTTTTTTTGACTATTCTAGTCTAATAGTTCATACCATTATTTTTAAAAATTTCAACCTTCCAGCTTTTAAATTTAAAATTATATAGAAAAGTAGGCTTTGAACTTGATTTAAGAATGGAAAGGTGGATAATTATCAATATATTTTTTCTCAATATACATTTACAGCAAACTTAAAACAGTGTGCAGCACGTGGGAAAAAATAACATTCGGTCAGAGTAAATTGGATTTTTATGATTTTTGACTAAGTAAAAGAAAAGTGAGTTTTTAAAAAACTCTAGCATGTCATAAAATTTCTGGTATAATAATTTGATAAAAGACCAAACATGTAGAACATAATCCAGAATTAAAATTTTTTTTTTTAAAAATAAATGAAATTATCCTACATCTTAAATTAAAAATTATCTGAAACAACATTTTTTCTTACATGTTTTTGACATTTCATACAATAACTTTGTAATGTTTTCAAAATACTTAAAATATTTTCAAGTTCTAAATGAGAAAATTTGTCTTAAGTATTAAATGTAGAAGGAGGTCAGATAATCTATGTAAGAAATCCACGGGTATTGGAGCAAATGCTATGCTCTCTTGTAGGAAATTATTTCGTATGAGCAAATTTTCACTTTGGCTTTTCATAATGTTATTACTGCTGTAGTTTTACTAATGATTGTATATCCATTAATTGTGTAACATAAGAAAAAGGTTTATCTATTGGTAGGTGGATCAATCACTATCTGTACTACCTCAGGAATGAAAGACTAATAAACATATCCCATTTAGACGATTATATTATGCTTAAATGAGTCATTATATATTATATACCCAAGAAATTCATATTAAGTTTACATATAGTAAAGTTGAGTGTAGGCCACTCCAGATTTTCTATTATAGTATTTTATGAGATATTATTTTTATTTTAATTACCACATACAAGAGGTTTAATCAAGAGTATGATTAATTAAAACTAAGAAATCAAACGAATGCTGTGAAGTATTCTAGAGTCCAAGGCTTGCAAAAGACCTTAGTTTAACCGCTGCCAACAGAAATAGTATTAATACAAATAAAACAATGTTTATGTATTCTTGTCTTTTTATTAACATCGTCGTAAATGAATAGGTCGCATGAAATGTTGCTAACAGCTTTGTGTAAAACTGGGAGATAATTGAATTTAGTATTATACCATTAGTCTAATGGTTTTTTAATATTTCTGATTGTAAGCCAACTTACTGCTGTTTACATAATTTAATATTTACCTGTTAGTAACAGCAGGTACTGTTTACAGAAAAAAAACTGTATTTTTATCTTATAAGGTAAAAACTAATGAAATGGTCTCCACATAGGAACATTTAATGGTATAAACAACGCGTTTCGAACACGTAGTGTTCTTCCTCAGGCATTAATTAAAAATTACAATGACATCAGAGAGTTATCTATAGTATAAAGTAAATATAGGAAATATACTATATATATACACTATATATATAGTATGGTTTTTATAGTATACACTATATATATATATATATATATATATATATATATATATATATTATATATATATATATATATATATATATATATAGTTCACACAGGAAAGAGAAAACACAAATAAAAGACACACACAAAAGACTCACAACGATATTTCGACAGTCGTCGTCATCGGGTAGAAGTAGTCCCTTTGAGTAGCTGAAGCTAACTGAGTGGTAGGCCAAATGCAACGAACACGCGCGCACTCTGCCTGCCGCCCTAGGTAAGCTACTAACTACAGAGAGAATAATAACTAAAAAGAACAAATAAAAGCAAATAAAAATAACAGAAGGAGAAGACTAGTAAATGTATATATATATATATATATAGTAAATGTATATATATATATATATATATAGTATAGTTTTCATAGTATACACTATATATATGTACTGTATTACATATAGTACATATTACACATACATTTTTATATGTGGAGACCATTTCATTAGCTTTTTACCCTACAGTGAATAAATACATAAGACATAAGACATAACAACTGATTGCACTACGTTTGAATTATTTTTATCTAATGATGCCCTACTATTCCATCAAAAATTTGTTGAAAACACTAAGAAGATTTCATTCTTGGTGGAATAAAATTATTCAAATTCAAAACAAATGATTGAATATACTTATTTTGTTAAGATTCTTTTAGAATTTAGATTTTATGTGGTAGTTGTAGCAGGTGACTGGCTCATTAAAACTGCTCATAATGTACTAAATGTTACTACCATTACACTATTTAAGTGGATTGCAATGTAGGTTCCATCCTGTAACCTTTTCATCTTCAAGAAATATTTTATTGCTTATGGTGGAATGTGGAAAAACAAGCCGAAGAATAATGTTCACAACCATTATGATAACAGTGTGAATGAAGCATTCCATATGAAGAAATTCATTGAAATTTATAATACCATTCACATTAAAACTTTGAAAAAATACTGTCCATTAATAATTAACCTTTTCCTAAGAAAAATCAGAAGAAAATTGTTAATTTTATAAGGGTTCAAATTTTATTTGTTGCCCTCCTCCACAGACTCATATATACACTAGCTGTCCAGGCTGTAGTATGGAAATAGCGTATTGATCAGGAGTTCCCACGTGGTCAATATTAAGCCCCAAGGGCCCCGAAAACCATACAAGGGGACACGAGCAAAAAATAAAACCCAGTAAAAAGTGGTTTGAGCCAGCAATATTACACTCTTTTTATATTTACGGGGGTGGGATTGAGAGGTGATTGAAAGCTACACCCCTGACGCTGATTCCTCAAGGGATATTACATCTCCATAATCATTCCACATTGGAGGTCCTAAAAATTTATCTAATGCAAATGCATTTAAAGCAGGAACCTTAGCGTATTCCTGATATGATTCAGGCTCAGGACCGACTGCTTAACACCATGTCTGAGGGACGAAGTGCTCACATAAAGAATATCACGGGCCAGAATTGAACGGGGATATGCAAGTCCAGAGGGGAGAAAGCACGAAAACTATTAGGCTACCCTGACCCCTGCCAACTATAAAATTAATTCTATTATTGCCAAATATTACTACTAAAATATAGTAAAACGAAAATAGTCCATCTATGTATATATTTCTACAAGTTGTGAGCAGGCCTTTTTGAATATATATTTTTAAAAATATTCTGTCAGAATTCACTTCATTCAACCGTGTCGAATATTTTTCCAAACATCGAAACAGTTTTTTTCCAATCTGGATTATTGAACTTAAAGATTAAATCACCATACTTTTTAAAATTTTTATTTAGTTTTCGGTCAGACGGAAACATGAAGAAAAATATAAATTTTAAGAAGTAAGGTGATTTAATATATATATATCTATATATCAATAATCAAACCAGAATATGAAATGGGAAAACAAGACTAAGATCTTTCAACCGTACCAAGCGGTCTTCGTCAGAGTCAAAAACCGAACTGAAACTCTAGATGCAGAAAACCCCTGGTGAGGAGTTGAGAAGAGTGGGAGGGAAGAGTGGTATTTTAAAAGAGTGAAAATACAGGAAGGGACGAATGTCCAGAAAGGGATGTTTGGGGAAACAAAGGAGTACAGTAAGAAAGAGTAAAAGACTATCCGCTAGCTGTCAACCCTCTTAGAAGAGGCTATTGCCCTCGTAACGAAAGTATTAAGTTTGAAGAGATCATTACTAATGTTTATAATATTTGATCTATTAAATTTAATTAGAGACGATTCGATCGACTGTTGTTACTGCTATTGATGGATGGCTAGTTGAAGGTGGAAAGTTCTGCACTGTTGACCTATGGTGGTATCTGCAACATGTTTCAACCATTCTCTGGTTATCTCCAGGCAAAGGCATGACCCAGATATGTTTCAAAGAAAACAATATATATATATATCGGAGTCGTTACCAGTCTTCGGAATGATTCACTTCTATCTACATGATAACGAGGCTATCGAAATATAGTAGTAAGTTTCTGTTTCATTTCTCTGTGTTAATTTTGTGAATATAGTTTACTTATATATAAAACAAACTGAATAATATATTGACAGTTTGATAGAAAAGGTATGTTATTTAATTGAGATTTGGTAATTTTCTAGGTTCGAAAATCAGACTCTCGTTGCCAACATTTCGCTTATAATCCCGATTAAATAACACACCTATTCTATCAAACGGTTGCTATATTATTGAATTTGTTTAATATATATGGGTTTATATGAGAACATACAGGATTGTATGGAGAAGATGCCTATGAAAGGGGTTTTAAATTAAACCAACATGTTGGCAATTAGAGTTTGATTTTTGAACCGAGAAAATTGACCAAATCCCAATTAATTCACCTATAAATAATACACCTATAGTACATTAATACACACCTATATATAAAAAGATTTCACATAAACACGTGAAACAACAATCAATGATCAAACCACAATAAGAAATGGGAAAACAAGACTAAGATCTTTCAACCGTAACAAGCGGTCTTCGTCAGAGTCAAAAACCCAACTGAACACTAGATGCAGAAAACATCTGGTGAGGAGTTGAGAAGAGAGGGAGGGAAGAGTGGTATTTTAAAAGGGTGAAAGCACAGGAAAGGACTAATGTCCAGAAAGGGATGTTTGGGGAAACAAAGGAGTACAGTAAGAAAAAGTAAAAAAAAACTATCCGCTAGCTGTCAACCCTCTTTGAAGAGGCTATTGCCCTCGTGACGAAAGTATCAAGTTTGAAGAGACCGTTACTAATGTTTATAATATTAGATCTATTAAATTTAATTAGAGACGATTAAATAATATTTCTTAACAACATTGATTTTTCATAGGTAATAAATTTAGCTCCTGTCCAATCAATATGATGATTTTCATTTTTTATATGCAAGAATAAGGCACTACTGTTTTCCTGTCTACTTACGTTATATTGGTGTTGTTTTACACGTGTTTTTAATGATTTACCAGTTTGACCAATATAAATTTTATGGCAATTTTTGCACGGAATTTTATAAATACCAGCGGACTCCAATTCGCTTGGAGAGTTTTTTATTAACATATTACCCACGTTATTACGATTAGAAAACACTATATTAAAATCAAGTTGTTTGGCTAATCTTGGAAGGGGGTCCAATGATTCGTGGTATGGCAAAACTAGAGAATTTGATAATAAAAGGGGCTCTTTTGAAGTATTAGAGAAAGTTTTTTTAGCACCCTTCAAAGCTAAATCGATATAAGAAGAGGGGTATTTTAATGAAAGGGCAATTGACCTAATGTTATTAATCTCTTCATTAAGAAATTCTGGAGAGGAAACTCTTAAGGCTCTCAAAAACATATTTCTAAAAACAGAAATTTTAACATTTTTTGGATGCGATGAATAAAAATGAACGTATGCAAGTACATTCGTAGGTTTTCTATATACACTAAAGCGTAACTCATTAGGTAACCTATGGATCAGGACATCTAAGAAGGGCAAATTACCACTTATTTCTTCTTCCATTGTGAATTTGATTGTCGGCACTAATGAATTCAATTTTGTTAGGAAATCAACTTTATTTAAAGAATTGGGACAAATGTTTTAAAATTGGGACAAGAATTTAAAAATAATATTCTTTATTTAAAGAATATCGTCAACATATCTATACCATTTAACATTTTTGGGCAAAATTGAGCTTAACATTTTACTCTCAAAAAACTCCATATATAAATTACTTAGGAGGGGGGATAAACAGTTACCCATAGCAAGACCAAATTTTTGTATATAATAATTATTTTCAAATTGAAAATGACAATCTACCACACATAACTTAATTAACTCTATTATAGTGGTAGATGGAAGGGGAAGGGAATAATTAATTAATTCCTCCTGGAGTAAGCTCAACAGATCAGTTACTGGTACATTCGTAAAAAGAGACTTCACATCGAAACTGATTAATCTATAATTTTTGTTCATGTTGACGCTTTTTAATTTTTTAATTAAATCTACATTGTTTTTTATATGGCTGCCTGAAATTTTTCCAATTAAGGGGCTTAAAATATGAAATTTGGAAAAATTTCAGGCAGCCATATAAAAAACAATGTAGATTTAATTAAAAAATTAAAAAGCGTCAACATGAACAAAAATTATAGATTAATCAGTTTCGATGTGAAGTCTCTTTTTACGAATGTACCAGTAACTGATCTGTTGAGCTTACTCCAGGAGGAATTAATTAATTATTCCCTTCCCCTTCCATCTACCACTATAATAGAGTTAATTAAGTTATGTGTGGTAGATTGTCATTTTCAATTTGAAAATAATTATTATATACAAAAATTTGGTCTTGCTATGGGTAACTGTTTATCCCCCCTCCTAAGTAATTTATATATGGAGTTTTTTGAGAGTAAAATGTTAAGCTCAATTTTGCCCAAAAATGTTAAATGGTATAGATATGTTGACGATATTCTTTGCATTTGTCCCAATTCTTTAAATAAAGTTGATTTCCTAACAAAATTGAATTCATTAGTGCCGACAATCAAATTCACAATGGAAGAAGAAATAAGTGGTAATTTGCCCTTCTTAGATGTCCTGATCCATAGGTTACCTAATGAGTTACGCTTTAGTGTATATAGAAAACCTACGAATGTACTTGCATACGTTCATTTTTATTCATCGCATCCAAAAAATGTTAAAATTTCTGTTTTTAGAAATATGTTTTTGAGAGCCTTAAGAGTTTCCTCTCCAGAATTTCTTAATGAAGAGATTAATAACATTAGGTCAATTGCCCTTTCATTAAAATACCCCTCTTCTTATATCGATTTAGCTTTGAAGGGTGCTAAAAAAACTTTCTCTAATACTTCAAAAGAGCCCCTTTTATTATCAAATTCTCTAGTTTTGCCATACCACGAATCATTGGACCCCCTTCCAAGATTAGCCAAACAACTTGATTTTAATATAGTGTTTTCTAATCGTAATAACGTGGGTAATATGTTAATAAAAAACTCTCCAAGCGAATTGGAGTCCGCTGGTATTTATAAAATTCCGTGCAAAAATTGCCATAAAATTTATATTGGTCAAACTGGTAAATCATTAAAAACACGTGTAAAACAACACCAATATAACGTAAGTAGACAGGAAAACAGTAGTGCCTTATTCTTGCATATAAAAAATGAAAATCATCATATTGATTGGACAGGAGCTAAATTTATTACCTATGAAAAATCAATGTTGTTAAGAAATATTATTTAATCGTCTCTAATTAAATTTAATAGATCTAATATTATAAACATTAGTAACGGTCTCTTCAAACTTGATACTTTCGTCACGAGGGCAATAGCCTCTTCAAAGAGGGTTGACAGCTAGCGGATAGTTTTTTTTTACTTTTTCTTACTGTACTCCTTTGTTTCCCCAAACATCCCTTTCTGGACATTAGTCCTTTCCTGTGCTTTCACCCTTTTAAAATACCACTCTTCCCTCCCACTCTTCTCAACACCTATATATATATATATATTAATCCATCATAATAAAAAAATATCAATTAAGCAGGGAAATGACCAGTGTCGACGAATTTACCAGTTTTAAGGTCCTCTCAGTCAATTTTCGAAGTTTTTTCATTGTGTGTTTGTGTATGTAAAGTTTGTGAACACATTACTAGTCACACCGTTTGATGGATAATTTGATATTATACTTAATGTTAAACGTAATAATGTAAATATGCTGAAATTTTTCCTCGCGAGATGGAAATAAGGCTACCACTTATTTTTCCGAAATTACCAAGACATGATAGATTAAATGTTCCAGTTATTATAGAACTGGTATTAGCATTAAAGAAAGGATCGTTTTCCTTTTTTTTATAAAAGGATTTTTTTGATCAAAAACATAAAAATTTTAAATTTTACCTTGAATATAAATGATATCCTTGAAAAATGTAAACAACATGCTTCTCACAAAGTTAGACAAATTACAATGAAATTGAACAGAAATATAAGATAGATCCTTACAGAGTAATAAGATTCGTAGTTTTTTGTCACAGTTGCATCATAGAAAAGTGGATTGATATTTTAGTAAAATGTAAAACAATTTGTAAATCCAGCAAATATTTTTCTTTCTTTAAACTATAAATAAAATAATACTAAACCTTTAAATGTGATATCTATTTAAGGATAGTATCTTATGAAAAAATATTCAAAAATAATTGGTCCATGGGAATAAGAGGTATAATTCTAAATATAGAATACCTGCATGGAATAAACACAACCAGATAAAGTTGTCGCTTTTTTGATATTACGAGTATGTGAAATATTTATGTTTTATCAGAATCCTAGAGGATTAATTCTTGAGCCTTAAAAACTTGAAATTATAACTGATAAAAAAATTAATTTTATATTTAACACTTATTTTCTTTTCAACTTAGTAAGGTATATACTGTGCTCCCGATAAGGAACACTGCTCCCGATGAGATTTGTTTTTTAGAGATGGACATTACATTATTTACTTTAATAACTATAACAGTCTCTTGAAATTTGTCTAAGATTCCAAAATATATTAAACTCAATTAACTCTCTCACAGGCACTATACGACCTGTTAAAGTGATGAAAACAATTGCCCGTATGAAACTTTATTAAAATATCTATGCAGTATTTCTTGAAGTATTAGCCATCAACACTTGACGGAAGGAAATTTTCAAGAAAGTGAGACTCCACATGTCTGAATACGTATATAGTTCTATGTATTTGTGGAAGCCTAACAGTATTTGTGGTAGCCCAACTAATCCATTTAGAAGATAATGTTTTTTTTCTTTAAATATATATCATAAATTTTTCATTGCTTCAATGAAGTACAGTGCTGAGTCAATGATTTATTGATATTTTTAAGGGCTTACACATTTCTGGGCCTCCTAAATCTATTGTTCGTAATGCTTCTTGATGTCTGACAGGGCAACTGCCAAACAATAATTTTGTAAACACTCCCCAAATCAAACCATCTGTCAGACCATCAAATCAGAATCTTAATATCTGACAGATTTTTTAATATTGCAAACACCCTGCATTTTATGAGTAATATAGAATTATGGATAAGGTTTTTTTCTTATATTTCATGCTAAAATTGGTTCTATTTTTAGACTATTATTCTGTTATTTTTAAAAAACTTGAATTTTATAGGAAATATTTATCTTAATAATAATATTTCTTGATAAAATTTCTTTAATGTTAGATATAGAAAGAGGAAATATTAAAGAAAAAAAAAAAAAAGAAAAAGTTAATTCGTTCCATTTGTCCGACTGTTATAGAATGAATAACTATTTAATTTTGTTATGAACAAAAATTTTGTTAACTGACAAAATGAATGAAGAAACATTAAAATAAATGAAGTTACTAAATTGTGTTTTTATGAATAAACATTTATTTTTATTATTATTACAAAAAATTAAAATTATATAAAAAAGTTTTTACTACAGATTTTATAATTGACTGCATGAAAAGCAATTAAAACTATCGAAAAATGGATTCATTGTTAAGGAGCTTAAGAATATTTTGCCTTCTAGTAAACTTTTGTGTAAACCACTCTAAATTTTTAGCTTCACACAATTACTTAATTTCACTTTTAAAATATAAGAATAATGTTTTGTATAAAAAAAATACGTTAAATCAGTTATGCATGATCAAAATTCATTAATTTGAGACTACTTAACAGTCAATAGAAAACTGCACTTGTAATAATATCTACCTGTGCTTCCAGTTAGATTTCTTTACAAGAACATTAAACTCAGAATTAACAATCACTGATATTTTTTTACTATACTTGAGGAAAAAAAACATTAATATTTTCAAGTGATTTAAAAACATCTGAAGGGATCTAAACTTAACCCTCCTTATGAATAAACCTGTTTTCAAGTTGACTGAAATAATTTTAATTATTTGTTTTATTCACTGTGACTAATGAGTAAACATATTATCAAATTCATCAGTAATTAATTTATAAAGCTTATTAACTTTAATGCGTCTTTCTTCGGTCTGTCAATTATAACAAAATGTAATTATTGTCATCAAGAATTCTGATAAGTAACTACCGTTAATTGGACAGTAGTGTCGTTTCTTAGTGAAATATTTCCCCATCCAGTGCTCAGAATTTATGAAATAGTTATCATCAATACAAAATATAAAAGAATGTTTACATGTTTTGTTTCGATTAAAAATGTACTGAGTTTTCTACCACGCCAGGAACTATATATTTGTTAAGCATTATTAAGATTTCTGTGATAGTGCAGATTGTAGAGTGCCTTCAAAATTGTATATGGAAACCAACCCAGCCTTATTCACTGAATGCATAATGAAAACAATGTTATTTCTAATAATGAAATACATGTGTTGAAAAGTGAAATATCAGGTCTTAAATTATAAAAGTCTATCTTAAAATTTTACCTGATACACGTTGTTAAATTGTTGAAATTACCTGAAAGAAATACAAATAATTAATATATGCAAACAAAATAGAAATAATCAAACATTTAAATTAATAAATCTTAAAAAAGTAAGTAGGTCAAACACATTTATTTTATGATATCATTGTAAAAGCCCGTCTTACTCCGTAAGTGTTTCAAGGAACAATCAACAATTATCTGGCCCACTTTAAGATGCACAACGTGCAAAACCGGCTGAGCGGCCATATCAAAAATTCAGTCATGTTTTCAAACCTCTAACTAACAATGAAAGAAACAATTACATAATAAACTAAAATTTATACTAACGCACAGTATTGGCTTTAATAAATTAAAGTTCCAGAGCTTTTAAATAACAAATTAAATAATAAATAACACTTCAAAAATATCATAATGATTTTAAAGTTTAAAAATTTCCAGCTGAATATTCACAAAAAAAATTTAAATGATTAGGAATGGGACAAGTAATGCAGGTTGTCTCTATTCTAAATTGAGTTTCACGTTTTCAAGGCAATATTATCGCCTTACAAATTCTTCAATTTATATTTAGGACATAAGAATGTCACATAGATGGCACTGGCAATCTTTTAATACTCTAATATTTTCAATTAAAAGAAAAAAACATCTTTTTTAAATATTACTCATGTAATCAATCAATCTTTCAGATTTAATTAATTAATTACTTTTTATTTTTTATAAATAACTGAATTTTCTTCTAATAAAAAAACTAATACATTTTATAGTTATTGCCTATATTAGTTTAATATTAAGCGCAACATTTCATCTGTATTACAATTTTAGTTTAGAAGAATTGAATCTTTTTTACATAAAAGAATAGAATAAAAAGGAAGATAAAATATTAAGAGCGTAAAAAGAAATAAACACATAACAGGCAATAAAGTAAACTTTCCATGAGGTAGTATTACTCAAAAACTGTACCGATAATCTGCAATCGGTGTTGTCTGAATGCAAAGAGCAATTGCATTCTATGAAAAATCCGATCAGTAGCATATACAACTGTCTTAGACATCATCACAGAAACTTCCATGTATTGGCAGATATATGTAATTAATAGCAGAAATATGATAGATAGGTACAAGTTTGTTCCATTTTAATAAATTGTAAGAATATTTAAAAATTATTTCTAGTTTTTGAAAGATATACAAATTCTGAGGTCACATAAATACATTTCTCATTGCGTCTGCGAGGATGAAGTTGGGTAGGTGTCTATCCAAAATATTTAAAGCACCTAAAAGAACCATTTGTTTAATCCTCAAGACATTATTATTTATTTATTATTTATTATTAGTTATTTGCGTCAGTAAGAATCTTACAATATTCCCATAATTTTGAAACAAGGAAACAGTACATTATTAAAACAGATACTAATTGGAGCACCCCCTTCTCGTAATTCTATAAGCATTAACACTGGCATAAGTATTATCTTATAGACAGGGTAAATATTGGCTTATTAAATTTCATGAATTTAATATATTAGAATAGTATTTCTCTATTGAAACAATCATTATAAAGTTCCGCTTGAGGTTCAACTTGTAAGATTATTCTATATGTATCCTTTTATTAGTTACCATAGTTATAGTCATCTTAAAATTAAATTGATTGGCAATAAGACTAATCATAAATTTGTCACAAAGTTTGATAACATGTCTATACCGTAGCGATGAGAAAATATATTTTAGTACCGAGTTTTATAATATATTCACTTATGGAAATGCAGAGATTAACTTACTCCACCTTTGGTTCTTCCTACATCCAATAAATCACGCATCAGTGAATTGCTCATGAAAGAAATTCTAAACAATAAGGAAATGTTTTGTTTAAAAATCGTACATAATCATGCTTAACTAATTAATTATTTGCAATATATATATATATACTTTTTCGTTGGGTCTCCAACCGTCTCTGAACCAGTGCGCTTGGTTTCCCTCTCTTATCTCTCCTGAAGACGGTTCAAACCGAAAATTAGAGACTGTAAGTGTGTTCTTTAGATTTCTCTATGTTTCTTTGTCTATATTGAACTATATATATATATATATATATATATACATTTAGTATAAGTGGGCAGCAGGTCTTCAGGGAGACAGATGGAATTGAAATGTGCAGCAGCCTTTGTACACATTTAAAGTAGAGGTCGTTAAAGTAGAGGCAGTCTCTATTTTTCGTACAATCGTCCGTTGCTCTAGAAGTAATTTCCATAAATAATTGTCCAGAGACAAGTAGACAAAGAAAGTAAACTACTGATAAAACTAATGACTATATTGAAAACATGATACACTAAAAAGGAACAAGCTTTCGACCATAATTGGTCATCTTCAGGTTTAAAATATGTTAAAACTATGCATGCATAGTTTTATCAGTAGTTTACTATGTTTGTCTACATGTCTCTGGCCAATTATTTATGGAAACTATCTTTAGAGCAATGGACGATTGTACGAAAAATAGAGGCTATCAGTAGAAAGGTCGTTAATGAAGAGGCTGCTGCACATTTCAATTCCATATATACATTTGTATATATGCATATATATTTGAATACATATACATATTGAAATAACTAAAATCAAACGCATGTTAAATTACTGCACAACAATTTCCAATTTTTGGTATATCCATAACCAAAACGAAGGAAGGATAACAGGAATATGCATGCATTCCGTCGGGCAAATGATAGTTGACAACTGAATTTCTTAATCAGAAAAAAAGAAGATTGAGAAAATATAGTTAGTGAAAGAGCGAAAAGAAGATGAAATCAATATTCATTCAGTAATATGGATTCTCTTATGTTTAAAAAAAAGTATTAATCTGAGAGCAATTAAATCGCTATATGAGTTACTAGAAGTAAATGTAAATTAAAGAGTTTAAGGTAGGCATTATTCTTAATTGTGCAAGTAAAATAAGGAAATTTATGCATAATTAGAGAAGTTGGTCAGCTTGCCAACACTGATACTTACAGAAAACTTAATATAGGGATGATACTAATTCTTATTTTGAACGAATTGTTGCATATTTGTAAGTTTAATATGAAGGGATGTGAAGAGGCAGCAGTCATCGAGAGTGACGTCAACACCAATGAATGAGATTAGCTTGCTGGACAAGTCATCAACTTCCAAAGGCTAAACCACATTCAGAAATGTGACAAACAACTCGGTTTTTATCACAGTATCACTCAAAGTGGGTTTAAACTCAAACAGCTTTAGTAAAACCGTAACGAATACCAGTTGTTTTCGCTGAAAGATCTTTTTCAAAAGAGCTTGTTGGTTCTTTTCAAAAATGGGAATTCAATTTTTTAAATTCCTTTCTGTGGTTTGTGTTTTACTAATTGATTTATATTTCTCGTGTTTATTATGGAAGCTTATAACGTATTTTTCTAAATTACTTATTTCTTATTTAAGATAATCTACATGCAACGTAAGGGAGTCTCAAATATACAGCAATCTTTCAATGGAAATGATTGCACTTTCCGTTCCCTTTCCGGAACGGCATTATTTAGAAATAATGCTATGATCTTGTCATTTTTCAAAAAAATATTATTAATTGTTTCGGTTGAATGATCTTAGTCACTTTTGTGATTTTTTTACTGTGGTTTAGACGTAATTTTTTTATTTCATATAGTTATTGTGAAATGCTGTTATATATTTTATCTACGGCAATAATGTTTATTTCCTGTCTGAAATTTAATTTTCATTTACTAAAGATATTTATAATATATATGTCGATAGGTTAATACAATTATTGTAATGTACAATTTGTAAAATATATTTTCCTACACATAGGATGTTCTAATATGTAGATTTGTAGTAGATTAATATACTACTAGTATTAATATACTATTAATACCAGTAGTAGTAGATTAATATACTATTAGTAGTAGATTAATATATTTAAGGCAATATATTAATATGCATTAGCGTTATAATATGTAAGTTTTATATATTTTTAGTTGTCATAACCTTTTAGATAAGATTTTATTTTGTGATATAAGTTCCATGCTCATAAAATAAATTTCTTCACTGTTTGATGAATATCTTTACCACATAAAACCATTGAGGAAATGATGTCGTTCAAACAAATTATGATGACAATTTACAAAATGTGTTAAAAACTATGCCAGTTTACAGTAGATGTAAAAAATAATTTATATTTGTAAGTTGGTGGCAAAAATTCCTTGGTTAGCTTGCTGGTAGAATAATCTTCTGACTGCCTCAGCTGAGATGCCAAGGTTCCTCCTGGGTTTATTAGCAATCCGTGTCAACTATCCAGTCTAAAGCGGTTCAAGAACCGTTTATGCTACTTGACGAGCTAATTTCTGTCTTTAGACTAATACCACACTTAACCCAGACAAAATGAATAGTCCCTCTTCATCACTGGCTTCCGATTTTAAATTGTCCACATTCAACTTTTCGTTTGAATCCAAAATTTATGTATTCGTCTAAATATTTTTTTGAGGTATTTAAATAATCTAATGTAGTTTTACTATTTATTTTAAATGCCACTATATTACCAATCTCTACAAGTGTTTTTGTCCTGAAGAATCTATGCAATTTTCATAATTAACCGTTTGTTGTTTAAACTTGCCAAATTTAAAATCCTTCACAGATCAGTCCCTCTCCTTCTAGTACTGCAAACGCACACCTGTCTTTCCACCCATCAAGATGTCTATGTACAAATTTTGTACTTGGCGTGATGACTACAGCTTGTAAAAATTAGAGGAAACCATCTAGGGTTATACTTGAATATTAATATCAATTGTTTCTCTATAAAGAATCTGTCCATATCATCAGCACTCTCCCATTTTTTAATATAACACTTTCAGTGAATCTTTTAAACCAATTTTAATATATTCCTACTACGAGGATCATTGCATTTCTACATATCAATACCTTTAATATGTAGTACTGTTGTTCCTTGAATAGTTTTGCAGTGCAGTAAAGAGGGGAAATCTCTCTTCGCAGTCATCTCCCATACTTTGTTGCAAATACACAATGCAGATAATAGCAATGGTATAAATGCACCATAAAATACGATCCTAAGACCTTTGTTTATATCCCAATAAATCTTTCCATTACTTGCATGAAAGGTTTTAATATATGGATTTTTTTGCCCTATTTTTGGTTTTTGCTATCTTTATACAATTTCTGAGCATTGTTACACACATGTAATGTCTCTAATTTAGTAGTTGAATTGATAAATAAATATTTACCTACTTTTCTTTAATATAGCTTAAAACCGAAATGAAACAAGAGTTATTTAATGAAAGGATGTAGTTAATCCGAGGTAAATCCAAGGTGTATGGAGTACATCAGTCATATGTAAGAAATGAAGATCTGTTTTACAAATTAGATCTAGTAAGGAGAATGGAAAACAAGGCTGAATTATGTAAAAGGCACACATGTTTAATGCAGCAAGGATAAGAGGTAATGTTTCACCTCTGCAACGAACTTATGACGTCTTTTCAGATATGGCTTGCATGGGAAGTGTCACAATTACCTAAGCTTGATGACTATGTGTCTTCATTGATCATGCCGGTGTTAACTTTCTTGGAGATGGCTTTATCTTATCATTTGTGAGATAGCAAACTGGAAAGTAAAACAAAACAGAGGGACTCATAGGAACAGAAGGTTTACTGCCAAGGAAACATGCATGAAAGAAACATTTATGGAATCTTAATTGAAAATTAAAGTTTTTTTTTAATTTTTAACCTTCAATCAATATCTATTGAACGCACAAAACAAAAATGAATTGGCATAAAAAAATCAAAATAATATATTAAATTGACTTCTTTTTTTTCTAGTATGAAATAAAAGTCGATACATACATTTGGTATTTTTTTTTGGAAGTCATTAGTGAAAAGTTCCAAAAACAATTATAAGTTATTGTAAAAGATTTATGACAATTGAAACAAAATCAGAATTAAAAATTATTATTTTAGCAAACTATAAATAATTCTGAGGTACTATTTATAAACAGTCCATTTGTAACATGATAATTTATTTGTAAAAATACCATAACCGCCATATATTATATTCTTTAAAAACGGAAAGATCACGAATGAAATCCCGCACTAGAACTCACTTTTAATATTTTAACCATCTTAACAAGTAAACTGGTTTAGTCACTGCTGTTTTAGTGACACTGACGAAGATCACCTGGTTTGGTTGAAAATCGCAGTCTATTTCTGAATTTGTTACTGTTGGGACGCTGATATATTTAACTTCTTCTTTTCAAGCACACTTCTATTAAAGATACTCCCTTTCAGTTTGTCTTAAGAAATCGACAATCTTTCCGCCTTTGGTAGTTCTATCATTCTTTCCTTGTTACAATGGATGTAAGAGGAATACTTTCATAAACGATAGTGGTAACCTGAGACATGTCACCTCTTCTTCCCTACCTGCAGATCCCGTATTCCTTCATTTTCGTGAAGGCCAACAACCTCCACCTTTATTATTAAAATTGTATTAATTATACAGTAATTTATTTATTAGGTTAGGTTAGGTTGCAGTGGCAGTCGCACAAGGGAACACAGGTAGGCCAAACATTGGCCCTTTGTGTTACCACACGATGAAGATTGATTCTACAGTGGGAGTTCTAAATTTTGCCTAACTCAAATGTATTTAGAGTAGGGATCTTTAACGAGTACCTGACATCGTACTGGTTCGGGACCGACGGTTTAATGTCCTTCTCCGAGGGACCAAGTTCTCAGATTTATTCACCTCCTGCGTGAATAAATGGAGGGCCAGTTGAAGATCGATCCCCGGTACTATCAGTTCAGAGATGAGCACGTAACCACTGAGCTAGCCTGGCCCCTAATTTATTTTTTAACTGCTCTAAATCTTTTTTTCTCATCTATTTTACTTACTAAGAGAATGACTATGATCATTATAAGATAATATTTCACTTGAATCCGTAACTTACCTAGATATTAAAATCAACCAGTCGAATGACAGGCGTCCAACGATGTAATATCCAAGCTCACTGAATAAAATCTTCATTTAAGTATCTGTCGTCCACTCGCATTAGGAAATCAATTTCTGGGTCACTTTCCTTAACTTATTTATAATAAATTTGATTACTGCTAACTTACTTTATCAAGTTAAGAAGAATTTGTTTTGATGCATCAGCCTGATGTAATAAAAAAAGAAATGTCATATTCCTCTGACACATATCAACCTCTGATAATAGTAATCATAAACATTTTAAAGCCTCTGTTTCCTACACTGTTATCAATAAATTGACCATTTAGCTTATCAGATGTCCCTCGATTCCTGCCTTGTCCTTCAACTTGCAACGACTTTAACAGACCACCAACTTTATCCATTGGGACTCTAATATGAACAAGAACCAAATTCTATAGATTTATAGAATAAAATGCTGTTTAACCTTATGCGCAAGCACTAAGCATTTGTGTCATACAACCCTGACTACATTTCGTTTATTAAATTATCAAAATTAGCTTTCTCTTATCATTCCTAGTTCTTCCACATTTCGGAACTGTTTTTATCTTTTGGATTTCACAATATCTTACTTTTTTCAACATTGACGTCTCTTGACGTATATATGTGGCCACATGCCATTAATCATTCCTGAAAAGATACCAATGATATTACTCTGTCTTCATATAGGTTGGGAGACCGAAGAGTTTATGCAAAAAGTGTTGACTAGGCCAGAAAAAAGTAAATGAACTTTTCGTAGCTATCATAAACACATTTAAGTAGCTGATGCTATTCAGGTCGATTTGTTTGACCATATTTTATCAAGATATATATGAAAGAAATCACTGCAGAGCTAGAAAAATTGGGTAAAAAATATACAATTTTTTATAGTAACCTTTGTGGATATTCGTGCTCACTCCCATGTTTTTTTCATAAATTTTTGAAATCTTGATGTTGATTTTGATCTCCTGGAAGATTTTAAGATTTTAAAAACTGTTTAAGGAATTTGACGATTCAAATTCAATATTTTAAACAATGAAGCATGATTTATAAAGTTATAAAACTTAATAAGACTAACATAGAGATCTGTTTAATATATAGGAATTAGAGGCGTGAAAGCCGTAGAATATCTGACATGAGGTACAGTGAATTCAGAAGCAATTGACGGGATTTCGACCACTTGACTGCTCTCATGTCACGTAGGGTGACTAATGCTACCACATTGCCACATATTGGATTCAAAGCGTTTGCTACCATAGTGGTTTCTGACCACTATAATCTGATTACACAAGCTTTATTTTCTGACATGCTCTTGCCTTGCTAAACAAAAAAACAAGTACACAAAAGGGTAAAACATTGCCACATAGATTTAGGTTTCTAAAGAACTGCATTATTTAAGAACTGTTATAAATTATTGCATAACATCAAAAAAACGTTTTCTATAAATAAAATTAAATTACCTGTTAAATTTATGCTATATATGTAAACAAATCATATAAGTGAAGAAAGAAAATTAAAAATACATTAAAATCCAAACAGTCCTAATAAAACTTTAACTTATCTTGCAATCCTTTTAATAATCATCTTGATAAACCTAATTAGTATATGCAAATATATATATATATATATAAAACACAAAACAGTAATGAATTGTCGACAGTGGGACAGATATATAGCATAAAAAGGATAAATCAGAATGTGGTCAGTTTCTTCCACTTCCAAACTCTCATTATTGTAGGCCTTGGAAAAAAATTTTGAATAAAATCGAAACGTCGGCAATGAGAGTTTGATTTGAAGTGGAAGAAACTGACTGCATCCCGATTTATCCTTTTTATGATAATATATATATATATATATATATATATATATATATATATATATATATACTTAAAATAAACTGTGACACATAGACTGAAACATAACAAAGACTCACTTTTCAATATTTCGACCGTAATGGCGGTCGTTATCAGTAGAAGAAGTGAATTGACGGAGGGACGACAGTCAACTAATTGAAAAGTGAGTCTTTGTTATGTTTCAGTCTATGTGTCACAGTTTATTTTAAGTGTTATCTGTCTTGCCGGACCGTTTTTCGTTTATCGTGGTATATATATATATATATATATATATATATATATATATATACACATATATAATATAAAAGTAAAATAATATTTCAGTAAACACTTAAAATGAGAGTAAACATTTATACTAGAGTTACAAATTCGGAAAAGGGACAGACATTTCAACCAAAGAACTTTTCTTACTCAGAGTCGAAAAACACTGGAATAAGTAATCTGTGACAAAAAAAACTTCTTCCTGGACTTCTTTGTTTACCCTAAGTTGCTCAGCTACACCCCCCCCCCCCCCCCCCCCCACCGTCATTAGCACTTTAAAATACCTTACTCGTCTCGATTTTTTTTCAGAGAGGAGTAGAAATATGTCTTAGACCACATTCTTGATTCAATGATATTCTTGTGAAAATGAGAAATTAGAAAAGAATGAGTATTGCGACTGCTGGTTTTCTGGTTCTCTGGTTACTGTACACACCTAGTGCCAGTCCGTGTTCTATTTCAGCTTCAACTGATTTCCTCAGTCCATTCATTTTCTGTTTGTCCCCTGACGACGAACAACATAGTCAACTACAAAGAGAGCATTTTCTTTCATGTGTCCTAAATTAATTTAGAACTTTAGCAGAAATAGACACTACGGCTTACTTTGACTATTTTAACCCTCTTAACTATATCGACTATAGAACACGTGGTACAGTAAAGGGACGACAATGAATTATAAATGTATAACAAGATTTCACATTAAAAATATTAAATCAACGTCTAAAACTCTGTACGAAATTAGTAATGTGATGATACCAAGGAAATGGTCTTTACCGTATGATTATCAGGGATTATTAAAAATGTTAATTCCATATCTGAATGTTTATTACCAATAAAATGAATAATGTCATTATGATGAAAAACACAACGGTTTGAATTTAATCATTGCAACCTTAACTAATTCAGGTATATCATTTTTTAAAAATTGACAAAGGTTTTTTTTAAAGTTTTGAATAATTTGATAACATTATCAACACAATTCTTTATTAAATAGCTATAAGCAAAGTGGTCCAGGCACGTTCATTAATAATACAGTTTTGCCAACTGATTTTATCTGGTTTGGACAAAGCTTGCATTATGCATGGTATTATAACCAGTGCAATGCCGTTATTCCGAAATTACTTGATTTACGCATCACGATTCCCATTTATAAAACAGTGCACACATGCTTACAATGAATCACTTAAAAATCATGAAACGTTATGTTTCAATCAAATAAGTCATAAGCTACATTCATTTTTAAGTACCTATACTAAGGGTAAGATAAGAGGGACTAATTGGATAATCAAATATCCAGTTAGACGTTTATACTTCAATATACCAGTAGCTTCATGGAGTTTTCTCGGTCTATGGTTTTTCTTACTATCTTCTCAAGCAAGCGTAACGCTATTTATTTTTCATTTTCAGAATAACAATTTAAAAATGTCAGGGCATTTCGACTGTTAGTAGGAATCAATTTCAAGATATAGGGGGTTAGCGATTCTTAAAATAAAAGTAAATCAAAAAAGTAAAAATAAATCAAAAATCATTGCTTAAAAGATAGGAAGAAAGTTCATCAACCGAGGTTACTATATCATGTTGAATGTTACTCGTATTGCAGGAAGATGGCTACCTCTTTATACAATATATATATATATATATATATCACAATAAGAAATGGGAAAACAAGACTAAGATCTTTCAACCGTAACAAGCGGTCTTCGTCAGAGTCAAAAACCCAACTGACTCTGACGAAGACCGCTTGTTACGGTTGAAAGATCTTAGTCTTGTTTTCCCTTTTCTTATTGTGGTTCGATCATTGATTGTTGTTTCACGTGTTTATGTGAAATCTTTATATATATATATATATATAGCGGTGGAGTCGCTGCTCTGCCTTCCTGCGGGACTCTTCGCCTCCTGATGACGACGATGGTTGAAATATAGAAGTGAGTTATTCCTGTGTCTATCTGTGTGCTATCTTCTTTTTAATTGGTTTATATATATATAACTAGATTTCAGAATAAACACTTGATCTAAAAATCAATGTTTAAATCACAGAAGAAATCAGAAAAATATTATTTATTGTTTATTGTAAATTCATGTGATTTATAAAGGCATATATGTAAACTATATTCAAATAAATTCTTATATGTATAGATAAACTGTCAAATGGTTTATTATTATATTTATGGAATACAGATGAAAGGAGATAAAAGGTAGCTGAACAACTAGGACTAATTGAGTTTAGTAAGCTCAATTTTGCTGTAATTAAATTTGCAAAGAACACTTGTGCAAGGTGAAATTAACACCGTACGATGAATGTGGACCCTATCTTCAAGAAGCGGAAATCATTGAAGAGTTATACGAGAATGCAAGACAATTGCTCTTAAAAGGTTAATATGTCTGGGAAATGGTATCTTATACCAGATTATGCAAGAAATACTACTCTATGATCAAAGTTGATTTTAGAAACGACAAAAGGATGAACAATAGGACAAGGCCTCGTTGAGCACGATTTCAATGAGACATTTATAAGAATAATATTTGCTTATCTGAGTGGCCTAAAACAATGATTTCTAGTTTTTTATACCATAAAAAATAGAGATATCAACAATTAACAGATGGAACCATTTAATATATTACCTACGAAATTAATAATGTGTCTACAGAATTAGAAACAAAACCTATTTGTTTGTCAATTGGTTTGATAATATGTTTACCTATAGTAATGTTGGGTGTAGGCCACTCTTGCATTTTGTTTCATTTTTAATGGTTGAATCTTTTTACACAAAAAAATATTTCCATACTGTTCCACTTCTGGAAAAAATCATGGTTTAATTAATAATGTCCATGGTATATTTCCATGCTGATGACAGGAAGAAATATGGCTGAATAAAATTACCTTTATAGTCTCAGAAAACATGGAGTTAGGAAGGTTAATGAAAATGGATACATTCTGTTAAAGAATTGAAAAAAACTTCAGTATTAATCATAAAAGAAACAGTGGGTTTCCCAAGATGGATTGAAGTGAGAATAATAGTAATGTTTTACAAAGAATCTCAGATACAAAGAAACAAATGAGCTCAAAGGCAGCTGCACAAATTTTGAAATGAGCCTCAGTTTTAAAAAGTAGCGTCAAAAAACTTTGCAACCTTACACCTTATGACAGATTCCTGTCGAATGATTATAACTAAACGAATTGTGTGTGCAAAAAAGCTAGTTTACAAAATTAAGATGAAAAAAGTTTCACTTCAGAAGTTCAGAGCAGACCTTCTTATTTAAACAAGAGGGTGCTGGATTACATACAACAAAAACCCATTATACATCACACTAGTAAATAAACAAATATGTGTAGCATATTTTAGGGTTAAGATGTTGGGTTCACTTATTTTAACAGGACAGTCAAGAAAGGAAAATAAAATGTTTGTTTAAAATATTTCTAAATACATATTTGTTCTCATATTTTATGTGAAAGTTGTTTTATCATAATTAATAAATTTATAATTATTAATACCACGGTTTGTGGGAAAAGAAAAAAATCATGCTAATAAATTTTTGACAGCATACACAATTGCAACACTCAATAGATTTGTCTAGGAGACAAAAAGTTTTGGTTAAATATGAAATTTCGTTAAATGATTATTTGCCTGGGACTCTATGGGAAATAACTCAAAAAAAGAGCTATTTAACCTGATAACCAAGGTAATGTTACGTCAACATCTTGTTGGAAATAACTTCCTCGACGACCGGGAAGATATTAATTTGAGATTTCTCCATGTTTACAACTTTATTTCCTACCTCCAATTCTTTCCTCACTCCTACACTTCTTTCATTTTTATACAATATGTTTTATTTTTGATCTTCTCTTTTCACAGTTTTATTTAGTCAACTTATATTCTTTGTTTTCATTTTTCATATACTAAATATAACAAGGAAACTTACTATCAACAAAAATTCCGTCTGTTTGCTTCTTCCTGAAGTCTGGATATGAATTTAGAATCGAGTTCCATAGTCATGTATTGTAATCCTACAAAAATAGGCTACTTGAATACTGTCACCCTTGAAAACGAATAGTTCTTTTACATGTTATATGGTGTCTTTTTTATGACATCATAACGTTACCTACTGCTCGATTTCTTAAATATAAGTTCACTATCTGTAATCTGCAAATGCTAAAGTATCATCGTTAATAAAGCACTAAGACATTTCTGTGTATCTTTTTTATAGATAGCTTTGTGTAAATATGTAAAAGTCATAAAAAATATTTTAAAAAAACTATAAAGATATATTTAAGATAAATTATAAAGATATAAACAATAAAAATATATTTAGACTAAAATTTAAAAACAAGTCATTCTGAGTTAAAATGGATAAACCAACAAAAGTTTCCATACAAATAAAGTTTTATTCAACGCGTTTCGAACACTTTGTCTTCCGGATGATGAACACAAAGTGTTCGAAACGCGTTGAATAAAACTTCATTTGTGTGGAGACTTTTGTTGGTTTATCCATTTTACCTCAGAATGAGTAAATACCACACAATTACGGATTGCACAACTAATGATTTAAAAACAAATCAGTATTGAAAAAAAATGATAACACATAATTTAATACAAATTTAATGTTGTATAACTTTCATAGAAAATACTTTCTGTGAGACGCCATACATGGTATGAAAGTTCTCAGGAAACCAATATTTCAATGTTTCTCTCAGTGACAGTTTATTTTATAAGTAATTTAAGGCTTTGTTAGTAAAGAGCTGTGATTTAACAGTAATGAACTGTTTACTGTTACACATATATTAACTGTTATATATGTGAAGTGAGTTAACAGAATACGTTCGAAAACCCTCACTTTTAGTCTTCAATTTTTGTTCACTTATTATTTTCTACACATTTAATTATAGAAAAAACATATTACTGGTTTTGATAATAAAAATTACAAAATATTCATACCCATTAGTATGAAATACTAATAATATTTATTATACACTCTCCAAAACAAATCGACAAAACACTTTGGTATTATTTTACCAAAATGAAATGGGTTAAATTAAATCTTATGATTACTCTTATATAGAGCCTATCCCGTACAAATCCAGTTCAGGCACTAGTACTTCACAATTTAAGTTCTATAAACAAAGCCTGTATCCACCTATGGATTTATCTCTGAGGTGGAATTTTTCCTATACAGTCAAGAGGAAGACAAACCTGTATCTACAAAAGTAAACAGTATTTACAGAATGAACTTATAAAAACTACTGATGATGTTTATACAGTCTTAATATGAAAGTGTTCAACTTTGTTCCCAGGTAGAGAAAATAAAATATTCAATTTATTTCAATATTAAATTAAAGTTAGAAATGTCGTACATCTGCTGTCTATAACTTTACACATATATATTTTTGCAGTATTCTCTCTTGGAAAGATTCATAGAGAAATAAGTTATTCCTAGAAATGTTACATAGTTTTTATTACTTTTTTTTTGGTCCACTTCTACAAAACAATCATTAATAGTAGACCAGTTATTGATTGTTTCTATGAAAAAGTCAACTCTGTATTTGAACTTTGCATAAAAAAACAAGAAAAAACGCAAACGGAGTTAATATTTTCAGCAAAAAATAAAATATTCCTCAATGAAGTGTTTTCTACCGTCTCAATGAGACTTCTAACTGTCAAAGGTTCACGAGTATAAAGAAAAGGTTAGAATCACTCGGTTGGATTGTAAGTTATTTGCCCTTTAGACAGAAAAACAAGTTGAAACCTCTTAACTTTATTCGTTTGAAGGTTCTCTTAATTAACTTAAAGCAGAGTAATGTAGTTGTATATATTGATAGAACTATAGACATTACTTTAAATAATGGAATAATTTTTAAATTAATGTATATCTTGTTTCTAGTTATATGAAAATATTGTTTATATTTATTGGATTAATTTATGAAAAAATAAATATAACTAGAAATAGTTATTTTTTTTTATAAAAAAAAGTATTTCTTTATACAATGTTTCCTAAAGAATGAATAATTTTTGAATATGTTTTTCTATTTGTTCATAGAGAGACTGGTTTTTCATTAAAAACACTACTTGCTGTGCTACAATTCATGCTATTTGTACCTGCAAACGACTTGTCTCCGATTCGGTTTACTTTTGCAGAAACGAGGCATCATTAATCGATTAAACTGAGCGTAGAAGCTCTGGCCCATTAAGCAAGCTAGCAAGAGGGAAGGGAGGATTGCAATTCCCAGACAACTAATAACCTTAAAAACCTAAGCTTACCCAATAACCTAAAAACCTAAGCTAATCCCTTTTCCAAAAATTTATTTCCATTAGAGATTTGTCAAAAATAATGAACTGTAAAATCGGAAGACCACACTTAATTTGTTAATTTTACTATCAGAAAATTGCCTTGTATTTCCGACCATAAAAGAACCAACCGTAAAGCGAAATAAAAACGTATTTTACTCCTGACGGTTATATATGACAAATAGTAGAAATATATTCCGTTTACCAAAACTTCATTTTCTCTTTGTAGAAGTTTTATTGTAGGATCTAGGCAATGTCTATATTGATTAATTAATGGATTCATTTTAGATCACTTTTAAAATGTTTCTCACTTAATTTCTCCACACTTGTTTTGTGGAGTGTTTTAAAATTAAGACACTCTCTTAGAAAAATATATATAAAAAAAGTAAACTTGTCAAAAATATTTGTACGCAATTTTATATATGTACATGTACAATGTAGATTCATGTACTCGAATTATACATCAATATAAAACAAATTTGATATTTAAATGAAATTCAATCTTTATTACTGAAAACAGATGAATGTTCCAAAAATATATCAAGTGAGGATGTATTCGGACTAGATAAATCTCTTTATCCGAGTTACTTTTTTCCTGTGCTAAACAAAAAGTGCCATTCAATATTTTCAAAAAATCAATCCACTTAATAAATGACATTGATAATATTAGAGTGTTAGGAAGATTAATACAAACAATTTTATTTCTTGTGACTGAATTTATCTTTGTAAAAGAAGTTTAAAAGGTGTTTCTAAGTGATATTGATGCAGCTTATCAGATTCAATTGCCGATATATTTATATGGTTGACAAACGTTGGGAATTTTTTAGACACTACTGTGAGTTCTTGGGCAGTTTGATACCTTTTGAATAAATGGTTGGTTCATGAAATAAAATTAAAAAAAAAAGTCTGGCATGAATATATTTAGATGATATTATAAAGAATTATACTTTTTATATATATTTGTTGCCATCTGTAAACTTCTAGAAAAATTATTGCCGTGTAAAGAACTTGATAGAATAGGACAGACATGGTATGCATGAAGCCAGTGGTCCCTTTATTATTATTATTTATTAGTTCCCTATTATTAGGAATAGATGGTTAGAAATCCTGACAACTTTAGACGATTTAACTAAACTAGAAATGTATATTTCTTCAAAAACTGTACAATATCGAGATTTCAGTACTGTAATACCTTAGAAAACATTAAACACCCATGGATATGGATGTGAAACATGCTTTTCTATGCACTTACGTATATAACTTCAACAATGTATACCTGTATATATCTTTTTTGCTGAAATGTTTTCAACCATATGACCTAACCTTTTAAAATATTAAGTTTATACAGGTAACATTCTAAAATTTTGGTTTAAAATATGTTAGCATTTTAGCATTCACTTAATAGTAGTGCAGGCGTTCTTACCAAACTGATTTATCTGATAACGTTTCAATCTTTTTTATTTCTTTTTTTGGTAAAATTGAGAGCCCTAAGTTATTTTGTAATAGTTGTTCAAATCTATTTATTCAGTATTATTGTGCATAACTCTAGCTCAACAGATTTAATATTTCTATTAGTATGAACTAGATTTGTTTATATAATAAAGGAGTTATCGAATTACGAATTATTTAAAATATATGTATTTTCATATCTCTGAATAATATATATATACATAACACAATTTCAAGATAAACACGTGCAATAACAATTAATGTTCAAACCACAATAAGAAATGAGAAAGATGATTAAGACCTTTCAATAAAATCGGGATTTGACTCTGACAAAGACGACTTGATACGGTTGAAAGATCTGAGTCTTTTCTTCTCATTTCTAATTCTGGGTTGGACGTATATATATATTTGGTTGCAGTAAACAGCAGCTTCTGCATATACGACCTTGTAGCTGTTTTGTTCGAGTGCCCTATCAGATAGTCAGGAGATTCGAGCACAACAACAACAAGGTCGTGAATGCAGAAGCTGCTGTTTACTGCAACCAAATATGCACCCAAGAAGATTTACTGCCCCTCTATACACACACACACACACACACACACACACACACACACACACACACACACACACACACACACACACACACACACACACACACACACACACACACACACACACACACACACACACACACACACACACACACACACACACACACACACACACACATATATATATATATATATATATATATATATAATATATATATATATTATATAAAGGAGTTATCGAATTACGAATTATTTAAAATATATGTATTTTCATATCTCTGAATAATATATATATATATAACACAATTTCAAGATAAACACGTGCAATAACAATTAATGTTCAAACCACAATAAGAAATGAGAAAGATGATATGACACACACATATATATATATATATATATATATGTGTGTGTGTGTGTGTGTGTGTGTGCGTGTGTGCGTGTGTGGTGTGTGTTTTGAACAAAACATTTTATTTAATAATATTTTTTCCATCCTGCTTGAGGATTGGCAGTATAAAGTTTTGAAATAAAATGATGAGAGATATAAAGTCATTTAAAGCTATCTACTCGAGATTAATAACTAAATGTGGCATTTTTGGCAGGAAAGTCCAGGTTGATTAGGTAAGGAAGTTTGAACATTTTTCAAAACTGCTAAGAGAAGATGAATGTGAACAGAGGGATATAGCAGGTGGATGCCGAGCAGGCTCCCAACTTAGCCAGATTTATAGCGTCTCTCGCTATATCAGCTCACTTGCAACTTGTTTTAAAACACAATTCAAATACCTGAAATATTATCAGCAACTGCGAAAGATTGTTGTTTTTTTGTCGAGAAAAATTTAATTTAAGGAACACAAGCTTCAGCTTAAAGGATATTATGAATTATTATTAAAACGATCTTTCTGTTAAATAAATAAAGTAACCTCAGTATGACACAATTTTATGAGTTATATTTCATGCAATAATTTATTTATTGTGTTATACACTTATATATACTAGTATTATATTTAATAAATATAAAATTATATTTATAAAATAAATTAATAAATAATATATAAATAAATAATATAAAATATGTATATTTATAATAGCTAAGAAAGAATATTGTCTCCCCCCACTCCCATAACAAATGTTTCAAAGACCATTACATTTTTTATACATCTATAGGAATTCATAATTCAAAATTTTAAAGGTTATAAATCCATGAACACTGCAGGCGATGATAAATGAAGACATTTAGGAGCCTGGAAGAACATTTCAGTGAGAATTGTTTTTAAGGTTACTAAATTTAGCGGCAGCAAAGAACATATATATCAAGGTGCAGTGTCCGCGGAAGAACACTACAA